>JAECXX010000090.1:1200000-2400000 GCA_018153305.1 Drosophila kurseongensis
AGCAAGACCTTAAAGTTATTACTGCCGGTTTCAAAAAGTCCGAGGACATCCTTCATCTATATAATCTAATGCAAGGCCAGCGTCACCTGCGTATATTGCACAACGACGGTGCCAGAAGTCTTTGGCTTCGATCAGCGCGATCAGAGGGCACTGCGACGCAAAACTTTAATCTTTCCAGTGTGAGCAAAATTTCGAGAGTTCATCAGAATTAAGTGTGCTACGGTCGTACTGTTAATCAGCTGGTTTAGTTGACAAGCAGTTAAAATTCAAATATCGTATTTGCGGGAAAGAGCCCTTAAAAGATATCAACTACCTTGGCAAGACAAGTCTGCCTCTGTACAAAAAAAAAACAAAACAATATAATTTAAATTTAAGAGTTGTTATTTTTTAATTTACTGATAATTATTTGCTAATTTAAATTTCAAAGCTGCACTTATATTGTGTTTTTTCGTACATTTTTGACCTAAGAAACACTTTGCTCTAACAATAGGCACCCCAGATAGTATTAATGTTATTTTTTCCTTACATGTTAACTCCTGCAATCGACTTTTGCTGGTTTTTTGATTTTTGGCCTCCATTTTTTAAAATGTTCAGTGAGAAGCGCACCCCAAAAGATTAAATTTTTTAATCTTTTCGCTAGGGTTCACCAAAAGTTCATTTCAGGTGGTTGGCAACGCGAAGTAATTTTATGGTATTTTTTCGTCGATCTGAGTACCCAGGTGAAAAAAAGCCTGACGAAAAGTGAACGCCAGCTGTTTGCCTCTCGCTCTCTCTCATGACTGACGAACATTTTTCGTCGATCTGAGTCCTAGGCTTTAGTATTTAGTTGCATTTTGAAAATAAATTGTGACGGTCATAGCCTCCCTAAACGCAATGTCATCTCATTGACGCAGTACCACGCTTCTTAGATAAATCCTAAATAAAGGAAATAATTAATTTGTATAATAAAATGTAATATTATTAATTATGTGAGATCTAAACGTTTTTCCCCACTATGTTATAATTAATCAATCAAATTATGTTTCATATAAGGTCGATGACGTCTTCCTTTTTTTATATTGATTTGTATGTTTTTAGATTTGTTATTAAGTCGCAGAATGTTCACCTTCCACAAAAAAAAAGATGCATACGGGAAAAGTGATTAGATTTATTTAAGCAATCGGGTATTGTAATAATTTGTCAATAATATCTGTTTTTTGCCCAACATATTGTTATTTTACTTTTTTGGACAAATCCTTGCATATGCCGAACTGAGCCTAGGGAAACAACTCACTGTTGCACTTACACCTGTGATATATTTAAAAGTAAGAGCAAGAGTATATAAATTTGTCATGAATCCGAAAAGAATTTTACCCCCTCCTCTTATTAAAAATATGAATTTGGTTCAGAGAAGTAATCATTTATATGTATTTGCAGTTTCAGCATTTATTTGATTTTAGATGTTCAAGAGTGTTCGAGATTATTGAGGAAAAATACAGAAAGTAAATCTTCGCTGGTACATTAAAATAGTGAGACTAGAGGCTTTTGGCTGCCGCCCATAGAGCAATGGATATTTACCACTAAGTCTATTCGGGGTTTTGTGAGCTCGCGATTCAGAAAGCATTTACGAATCTTGAAGATTTGGAATGGAATGGAATGGGATAAACAGGACGAGAACTCTCTAGTACAAACTGGTCTTCTTCATGATTCGCAGAAACTCCTCCTGGTTGACCTCCCCATCGTTGTCCAAATCGGCCTCGTCGATCATCTCGCGCAACTCCTCGTCAGTCAGCGTTTCGCCTAGTTCTCGGGCCACTCTTTTTAGGTTTTTGAAAGATATCTTCCCAGTCTCGTCGTCATCAAATAGCCGAAAAGCTTTAAGTATCTCTTCTTTGGTGTCCTTCTCGGCCATCTTCATAGTCATCAGGTGCAAAAAGTCGTTAAACGATATCCGTCCACTGCAGTCCTTGTCGATCTCGGCGATCATCCGCTTGATCTCTTCCTTTTTAGGCTCGAAGCCCAAAGCTCTGATGGCGACCTTTAGTTCTTTAACCTCGATGAAGCCAGTGCATTCGTTATCAAATAAGTCAAAGGCCTCCTTAATGTCTGATTTCTGCGCCTCAGACAGCTCGAACTTCGGTCCAGACTTCTTGCGGCCCTGTTGAGTAGCCCGCTTGGAGTTAACGGAAACTGTCTGAGCTACGCTGGCCACAGCAGTGGTGGACTCCATGTCTACAACTGGTTGCGTTATCTTGTGACGGTCTAAAACAATAACTACAAATTTTTTACCGGTGTTAAAAAGCTCTAGTTTATTTCATAACTCACGCAAATTACAAATCTAGTACAAGTCCTTGATTTACTTCACGTTGATTATGACTGGGCACACCAGAATACGAGTTGTGACCAGTGACGAAACTCCCAATTTTTGTCGCTGTCGTAAGATGTGGTACGCTAGGGGTTGATTTTATACTTCACCCTTGCTGGCTTGCTCGGCAGCTTTAAATTAACAGCTGCCCTCCACGTTCCCGCTGCAGACTACTGGTTGCTACTGGTTACATTCAAATTGATTTTCTCGCCGGTATGGGGCATTAGGCTGTTAAGGTTTCATCTATTCCCATTAAATCCAGCTTCCATTACGATCGCTCCAACGGTATAAAAATAAATTAGCTATAAGCCCTATAAAATATATGTAAGAATATCGATATATCGATTATATTTAAAAAATATTATCATATGCACTGTTCTTATGGAGTCCATCCGTTCGAAACGGTTGGGATTTTGACAAATGTGAAACTCCGATTCCCACAGAGCACATCAACCATCCGATAACAGCTGATCTGAAAAGCTGTGGCTCATCATTTCAGCCTAGAGAATTTTGCACAACATTTAAAATAAGCACAACAGTGTTATAAATTATACTTGGTAACAGACTGCAAGTGATCTACGCGAACAACCAAATCGAACTAATTTTTCTGCAGATTTTTGCCAGCCTGCAGAAAAAATATGAACCCCTGTTGCCTAATATTGTCTTATGCCTTCTTCCCACAGAGATCCATCCACCATCCGTTGAACGGATGGTCCATAAGGTTTTGCAGTTCCGAAAATTCCCTGTTATGCCCTCTTCCCACAGAGATCCATCCACCATCCGTTGAACGGATGGTCCACAAGGTTTTGCTGTTCCGAAAATTCCCAGTTAGTTCCCCATCCAAATTTGACGGATAGTTAGGCGATGTTTTTTCGGTGCAACTCTGAGTTCTTCTTCTAGACATTGAAAATTGAAACATTCACTACAAAAATTTTAAAAAAATAATGGCGTTTAACTTTTGGAAAAGGAAGGCGCCAATTCAAAAAATGCTATTTATACTTGTAATAATTAATTAATTACTGCTCCATCCGTGTGGCAGCATAAAGTGTTGCTCCACTCTTTCCTAGGCGCATACCGTACCACATGAAATAAAATATGAAATTATAATAAAACAAAAAACAAACATTTATATAAAACAAGAAAGAAAAGCTAACTTCGGGCGGAGCCGAAGTTGATTTACCCTTGCAGAATATTCTGTAAATTATATTCTACAAAACTATTCAGATGATACATTCTTAATACTCATAAAAAATCCCAACTTCCTAACTTTACAAACACCAAAATTTAGCATTTTCGATCAATCAGTTATATGGCGGCTATAGGATATGGTCGGCCGATCCTTATGAAATTTGGTAGGTCGGATTGATTGGCCAAAAATAAAACCCATAGCAAATCCCAACTTCCTTACTTTACAAACACAGTTATGGCATTTCCGATCAATCAGTCATATGGCGGCTATAGGATATAGTCGGCTGATCCTTATGAAATTTGGTAGGTCGGATTGATTGGCCAAAAATAAAACCCATAGCAAATCCCAACTTCCTTACTTTACAAACACAGATATGGCATTTCCGATCAATCAGTCATATGGCGGCTATAGGATATAGTCGGCCGATCCTTATGAAATTTGGTAGGTCGGATTGATTGGCCAAAAATAAAACCCATAGCAAATCCCTATAATTAATTAATTACTGATCCATCCGTGTGGCAGCATTAAGTGTTGCTCCACTCTTCCCTTGGCCCATACCGTACTCACAACATGGAGCAGAACAATAAAAATTAAATAAAATATAAAATTATAACAAAACAATAAACAAACATTTATATAGAATGAACTTGATTTGTTACCAGTTAGGCAAAAGCGATTCATATCTTTTCTGCAGGCCTGCAAAAATCTGCAGACAGATTAGTTCGATTTGGTTGTTCGCGTAGATCACTTGCAGTCAGTTACCAAGTATCATTCATAAAGCTGTTGTGCTCATTTTAAATGTTGTGCAAAATGCAACGGGCTAAAATGATGAGCCACAGCTGTTCAGATCAGCTGTTCTTGGATGGTGGATGTGCTCTGTGGGAATCGAAGTTTCACATATGTCAAAAATCCCAACCGTTTCAAACGGATGGACTCGATGGGAAGAGGGCATTATTAGTTAACTGTAAGCTCCATATATAAGTCTGGGGATATACATAGTCTCGTTCTCCAATGTGTTCTGCTCCATGCTGTTGGTACCGGATGCGCCTAGGAAAGAGTGGAACAACTCTTAATTCTACCACACGGATGGGGCAGTAATAAATTAATTATTACAAGTACAACAAGAAAAATAGGAGATGCACCGAAAAAACATCGCCTAACGATCGCATAAAAAAGGCCGTCAAATTTGGATGGGGAACTAACTGGAAATTTTCGGAACGGCAAAACCTTATAGACCATCCGTTCAACGGATGGTGGATGGATCTCTGTGGGAAATGCCGTCTTCACTTTGAATTCGAGAAAAACCAAAAACACAATTTTTTGATTCTCAAAAGAATTTTTTTTAAATCCTTTTCTTGGAGACCGTATTCTTGGCCAAATTCGTGATTATTTCATCAAAATATAAAAAGAACCTATGCTTTCATTTTAGCATTCTTGTATTTAATAAAATATGTACATATACAATTTTTCGATTTCCTGACAACATTATAAGGGTACTGTGCGCTGTGAATTTTAAATGTCCTCTCCCATTAAAATTTAATTATTTTGAAAAATATATAAAATATCATCGATTTATCAATATTTTTAATTGATATTTTCAAATATCATTACGATATTTTTTTTAAACCAAATAACATAAATACGATATTTTTAAAAAAATTCGACAGCCCGGGCCTCTGCCAAAGCTCTGCTGAGAGCCATGTTCGAAGCTAACTTCTTCTAACTTCGGTTTCTCATCACTTCTAACATGTGCGAAGCACAAGCAATAGTATAGGGAGTTCACGCACCTATCCTTAGGGATAAGAGCGAGCAGTGCAGCAATAAGAATTCACCATGGGCATCGATTCAAGCTCGATTCGACAAAATGAAAAACTCTCTTTTTTTCCGTTTTTCCCCTACGTGGCATCACTGGCAAAGTCACTCGAGAGCGCGGGCAGAGCAAATGAAACCTCTATATAGTTTCTTACTCTATGCCTCTGCCAAAGCTCTGCTGAGAGTCATGTTTGAAGCTAACTTCGGTTTCTTACCACACCCAACGAGGCACAAGCAATAGTATGGGGAGTTCTCGCACTAATCCTTATGAATAAGAGCGACCAGGGCAGGATTCCAGTTCGATCGAACAAATGAAAAACTCTCTTTTTTTCCGTTTTTCCCCTACATGGCATCACTGGGCGCGTCTATATAGATTCTTACTCTATGTATATAGTGGTTTCATTTGCTCTGCCTGCACCTCTGCCAAAGCTCTGCTGACATAGAGTAAGAATCTATATAGGGGCGTCACTTGCTCTGCCCGCGCTCTGGAGTGACATTTCCAGTAATACCACGTAGGGGAAAAACGGAAAAAAAGAGAGTTTTTCATTTGTTCGATCGAACTAGAATCGAGTCCCGTGGTGAATACTTATTGCTGCACTAGTCGCTCTTATTCCTAAGGATTGGTGCGAAAGCTACCCATACTTTTGCTTGTGCTTCGCACATGTTAGGGATGGTGAGAAAGCGAAGTTAGCTTCGAACATGGTTCTCAGCAGAGCTTTGGCAGAGCAAATGAAACGTCTATAAAGATTCTTACTCTATGATGCTGAGAGCCATGATCGAAGCTAACTTCGGTTTTTCACCACCCTTAACATGTGCGAAGCACAAGCAATAGTATGGGCAGTTCTCGCACCAATCCTTAGGAATAAGAGTGACCAGTGCAGCAAGTTTTGTTGTGACGCTTGTGTCGAGGTTGCGAACGAGATGAAATCGTTCATGCGCCAAACTAAAGGCGGCCTGATGGGGCTGATTAGCTGTTTCGGAGTTGCTAGAGATAGTTTTCGCCGAGCTGATGATCTCCTCTCTGCGCTGGATTCGCGCAAAAAGGCCGCTGGTGGTACGGAGAAAAAGGGGAACACCCCGCAACCAAAATCAAAAGAACAACAGAGCATTCCGGCGGATCAGCAGCTGATTTCAACAAACCCTCAAATGTTGCTAAGATCAGCAGCTAAAAAAGATTCGGTATCCGAACAATCCGTAACAGAATGCATGCAACCAGGGACTTCTAAGAATTCCGATTTGTCCGTAGTGGTTTCACAATTAGTGGATCCACCTATCTCTCAGAATGTAGCATCACCACCACAAGGGACTACTGAGTCCGGACAACCGGCTCAAGTTGGTTTTGCAGAAACAATGTCTGCTCCACCAAAATCCCTCTCAGTGGTTCCACTAAAGAAACAAATTTTCGTTTCTCGGCTTTCCCCTGATTAAACATCTGATGTATTGTCTTATATACAAGACAAGACTAAAGCCGATTGTAATAGTGTAAAGGTGGAAAAGTTTAAGTTTTTTATGCTAGAGACATTTCATCTTTCAAGATAACTGTCATAAGCCATTTGCTCGGGCGACTTTTGGCCGGATAATATGGTTGTAAAAGAGTTCGAGGCTAACATAAAGAAGAAGGGGCCCGTGGGAGTAAAACTTCCTAGTCGAGGCCAAACCAGTGTACCAATTTCAAAAAACTAACTTCTAACCTCCTTCTTTCCTATCAGAATGCAAGAGGTTTGCGTAGCAAGCCCACTAAATTGTATTCCGATAGCCTTTCCTTTGCATCTCATATTATTGTGTTTACAGAAACTTGGTTAAAGCCGTGGATCTTTAGCTCCGAAGTTTTTCCAGTTAAGTACACAATATATAGGTATGACCGTCCCTCTAGACGGGGAGGTGGAGTCTTAATTGGAGTTGATTCAAACCTCCCGTCGAGGAGTTATTTTTTGAGGAATTCAATACCATTGAATTTATTTGTGTTAAGTTATTGCTTCCTGGTAGCTCTATATACATAACTTGCTCATATATTCCGCCTTTGTCTGAACTTCCTGATTATTTAAATCTCCTATCCGTTATTAAGTCCGTTGCAAATAAGCTTTCCGATAGAGATCAGTTGGTAGTTCTAGGTGATTTTAATATACCTGGAGTTACCTGGTCCATTGAGGATGGATCGAACGTCTTATTACACATAGCACAGCATGATTTTATTGACGGCCTGCTTGACATATCCTTATCTCAAGTAAACCATGTTCGAAATTCACTAGGTCGCCTTCTTGATTTGTGTTTTGTATCAAATCCTGAAGGTGTGTTTTTGTCCAGAGTAGCACCACTCACGCAACCTGAAGATCCAAATCACCCTACAATCGAACTTTCATTTGACACGGGTAGAGTTATAGAAGAAAAATCAGAAAAATCATCCAAGCGAATACATTGTTTTCGCAAGGCAGACTTTCTGAGGCCAAATAATTTTATTTCTGGCTTTAATTGGTCTGATCTTTACTTATGCAATAATATGTCCGATGCAGTTAATGTCTTTTACACTGCAATAAACTCATTTTTTAATTCCTGTGTTCCGTGGCACTATCCGTCAATTTCCAATAAATCACCTTGGTGATTTGAAAAAGTCCAGACTTTTTAGGAAATATAAAAATACCGGTGCTCGGTCAAAATTTACCGTGCTTAATGCTCAGTGTTATAGTAGTTACTTAAACCGTTGTTAGGTCCTGTTCTCTCAGGACCCGAAACAGTTTTATAACTTCGTTAACGCCGAGCGTAAATCTAATTCTTATCCTTCCTCGTTCGAAAACATGACGGCAACCACAGATCAGGCAGTAGCCGATTTATTTGCCCAATTTTTTCAAACGACCTACTCTACTTTAGATTATTCATCACAGCCTTATTCTTACACCATATCCAAGTCAAACCTCATATTCTGTCCCACTTTAACAGAAAGCTTTCTTCTTTTGGATCTTCTTCGTATTAAGCCTGTTTATTCGCAAGGGCCCGATGGTATTCCAGGGTGCGTGCTTAGGTATTGCGCTAAGGCCCTGTGCAAACCTCTCTAGAAACTTCCCAATTCCCAAATATTTGGAAGGAATCATTTGTTATTCCTCTTTTCAAAAAAGGTAACAAGTTAGAAGCCAGTAACTATAGAGGTATTTCAAGTTGTCAGCTATTACATCTGTATCTATCATCTATCTATATCTATCATCTGCAGCACCTTTGTAGATCAATCATTTCTCCGTGTCAACATGGATTTATTAAACGTAGATCAACAATCACAAACCTTCTAGAGCTCACCTCATTTGTGATAAAGGGCTTCAATAGTAGTTTTCAAACAGACGTCATTTACACTGACTTTAGTAAAGCATTTGACTCTGTAAATCACTTACTTCTTGTTCAAAAATTTGACTTGATAGGTTTTCCAGTCGATCTACTCAAATGGATCTTAAATTATCTGAATGGCAGGTCACAAAGGGTCCTTTTTAAAAATTCAATGTCTGAAATTCTCCGTGTTACTTCGGTGTCCCACAAGGGAGCCATCTGGGTCCGTTACTTTTTACATTATTTATTAACGATCTTCCCTCAGTTATAAGTCATTCTCGCGTACTTATGTACGCAGATGATGTTAAGTTATGCCTGCAGTATAAGGATATTTCATGCCATTTAGACTTACAATCCGATCTAGATAATTTTCAAAACTGGTGTCGAGATAATTTACTAAATTTAAACGGTTCCAAGTGCAAGCTGATGACTTTTTATCGGGCCAATCCGATATACGCGACTTACACGTTAAGTGGCAGCTCTTTGGATAGAATAACTCTTGTAAACGATCTTGGCGTTCTCTTGGACCCTAAACTAAAATTTTCTAATCACATTTCGTCCATGGTTAATAAAGCCAGAGGAGTGCTTGGATTTATTAAAAGGTGGTCAAAAGAATTCGATGATCCTTATTTGACTAAAATTTTATTTATTTCGCTAGTCCGCCCGATTCTGGAGTATGGGTCTCCCGTCTGGAGTCCACAATACGGAATACATATTGGTCGTATTGAATCTGTACAAAAAAACTATCTTCTTTTTGCTTTACGGCGCCTAAACTGGGATGCAAATCTTAACTTACCTTTTTATTCTAGTAGACTTCTGTTGATTAATATGCCCTTCCTAGCCAACCGTATAACGATGCTTGGTACTATCTTTATTTATAACCCTCTACATGGTGATATTGACTGCCCCGACTTGTTAAGTCGGCTAAACTTTTCTGTGCCAAGTAGATTAACTAGAAATTATATTCCCCTAATTTTAAATCATTGTAGATCTAACTATGCCTTGCATGAACCTTTTAGAGTATTATATTCTGACTATAATAGACTTTTTCCTGTAATCTCAAATCTTGACTCTCTGCCGCTCCTTAAACGATTAATACTAGCTTCATTGGCACAAAATTGATCTTACTGTTACTTTTTTCCCCGGACTTTCCTTATCTCGCGTCTATCCTCTCGCGAATCGTGCCGTACAATACACGGCTGCGCCCCTCGGTCGGTTGGGCGGGTAAGTGGGCCGTGAAACTCCGCGCGAAAAAAAATAAAATCTGTATAGATGTTTCATTTGCTCTGCCCGCACTCTCGAGTGACTTTGGCAGTGATGCCTCGTAGGGGAGAAATTTAAAAAAAGAGAGGTTTTTATATGCTCGATCGAACATTGAATCGATTCCCGTGGTGAATACTTCTTGCCGCGCTGATCGCGCTCATTGTTAATGGCTGGAGCGCTAAGACTCCTCACAACTGCTTGTGCTTCGCACATGTTAGGGGTGGTGAGAAACCAACGTTCGCTTCGAACATGGCTCTCAGCAGAGGTTTGGCGGAGGACTTGAACGGTCCCACGATCCAAAACTTATTGTAAACATTTTCTTCTTCATAAAACGAAAGACTTAGACATAAACAAATGTAATATAAGCCCTGCTTTCACCCAACCCTTTCACGGATTTTAATTCGTGTTAAGCCATCATTTTTGTTTGTTTTTTTTTATACTATATTCTTATTTATTGGATCTTCTCTATTACTTAAGAGACTAACAATAAGTCTTCAAATCTTAATCTATGTTACGTTAATTTATGTTATTGAAAAGGGATGGGAAATCATTCCGCTGTAGACGGGAATTATAGCTTAGCCGGTTGAGTTGTCTGGCTAGCAGGTTTTGGTGATTTGATAGTCTGGCTTCATATTTAATATTTCTGGAAACAATTTCTTCTTTTACGGGATTTATATCCAGGTCTCTCTGAATGTTTGCGTTGCGGATGTACCAGGGGGCTCCAGTTATTGTTCGAAGGGTCTTTGTTTGTACTCTTTGAATAATTTCTATATTGCTGCTGCTTGCGTTTCCCCAGAGCTCGGAACCTTAGGTCCAGATCGGCTTTAAGCACGAGTTATACAGTAGTACTTTATATTCGAATGGAAGGGGAGAGCGGTAGTTCATGAGCCAGTGAAGGCTGCTGGCCTTTAGTTTTAAATGGGTCTTCTTTGCTTCTATATGCTTTCTCCAGGTAAGCCTCCTGTCTAAGTGTATGCCGAGATAGGTGACTTTGTCTGCTTGTGGATCCGGCTTGTTGTTTAGCGCCAGTGGTGGGCATTTCGACAAGTTTAGTGTAAATGTAATGTGCTTACACTTTTGCTCGTTGACTTTGATACGCCAGTCTGCGAGCCATTTTTCTACAGCTCCAGGTGTTCTTTTAAATGGGATGTTGCTGTTTTTGGGCATTTCGAGCGGCTGATAATGGCAGTGTCGTCAGCGAAGGTTGAGATGAGGGTCTGGCGGCTTGTTGGAATGTCTGCCGTGTAAAGGATGTACAAGATTGGTCCAAGCACACTTCCTTGGGGTACTCCAGCTTCGATGTTACGGATGGTTGAAGTAAAGGTTTTACATCTCACGGTGAAAACTCTGTTTCTGAGGTATGATGCTTTCCATGCTTTTCCATAAATCCGAATTGGTGCAGAGGGATCTTTCTGTTGTTTTGAAGATGTGTTACTAGATGAACAAGAAGCAGTTTTTCAAATAGCTTTGATAGACATGGGAGCAGACTGATGGGCCGGTACGAGGAAGGCTGGGATTTGTCTTTTCCTGCCTTCGGGATTATTGTAATGACAGACTTTTTCCATTGGTCAGGAAAGTAGCCCCATTTCAATATTGAGTTAAATATAAATGCATTGCATCTGACTTCGCAAGCAGGTAATTCAATTATCATTTTTGGAGAAATAAAATCGTGACCAGGATCTTTTTTTGGGTTTATGTGTTCTTTAATGGCCTTAAGTATTGTGCTGGTTTCAAGGGTAACTGGGGAGGACGGCGACGCTGGCGAGACATTCGGTAGAGTGAATTGGTTGGTTGGCGGGTGAGGCTTGAAGACGTTTTCCAAGTGATGGGCAAAGGTGTTAGTTCTTTCTTCGTCACTGCGCGCCCAGGCACCTGTTTGTGATCGAATTGGCCAATCGGGATCTATTGGTGGTTGCATGTTTGGGTGAGCTCTCCATAGTGGAAATTTATTACCCGTCGGGGATAGTTTCGCAATGTAGGCCCGTTGGGCCTGGTTCTTTTCGGTAGAGAGGGCCTTTGACAATTTTCGAGATGCTTCATTAAGTCTTTTCTTAGTAGCTGGGGACCGATGAGTTCGCCAGTCTCTGCGAAGTCTACATTTTTCAAGTAGGAGAGACTCGATCTGGATACTTAAGCGTCCAGTTCTTAGCGGGTTTGTGACTAAGGGTTCTGGTGTAGAATGTTTGGCGGCAGAGGACATTACGTCCGTGAGTTGTTTAAGCGACTTATCAATGTCAGATTCAGAGGAAATTTCAGGATCAAGTTCGATGTGTGAACTTACATATTTTTTGTACTTTAGCCAGTTTGTTTTGTTTGATGTAAGATGTTGGGGGCGTTTCAGAAGCTGCGGCTGTTCAGATAGACAGAGGAGAACTGGCGAATGGTCCGATGTAAGCTCTTCTAAGGTTTTTACGTTTATCAGCCTGTGCGAAACACTTCTAATAACAGCGAAATCGATAATGTCAGGTTGTTTATTTGGATCTGTGGGCCAGTATGTAGGCCTAGCTGGTGATACAAAGTCAAGCTTATTACCAGGAGTGATAATAGCGTTGTATAATTGGCGGTCTTTGGGGTTGATAAGACGAGATCCCCAGTGGTGATGCTTTGCGTTATAATCACCGGCAGCTATAAAGCAGCATCCTAGTGAGTTTTAGAAAAACTCATTTTCTGCAATACTGAAGCGTGTGGGCAATACATGGCGGATAGGGTAAGTGGGCCGCCAATTAGGTTTATACGTAGGGATGTGGCCTGCAGGTAGTTAGTAGCGAATGTCTCCAAGGGATGATGTTTTATGCGTTGTTTTATGAGTATGCAGGTACCTCCGTGTGCTTTACCGTCCGGGTGGTTGGTCGCGTGGAATATAAGGCCGATGATATGGAAGTAGTTTTTATTAGTTAGATGGGTTTCAGAAAGTAGCATGATATCGATATTGTGGCTGTTTAGGAACTGTAGGAGTTCGTTTTTGTGCCGGGAAACGCCGTTTGCGTTTCAGAAGCATATTCTTAAGGAGTCCATTTATACAGACTTTTGTTTGATCAGCAGTTCCATTAGAAGGCTCTGGTTTCGCAGTAGTTCTTGAAGGGAACTTTGAATAGTCATCATGACGTTTGCAAGAGTAGCTAGTGTAGATTCAAGACCGCTAAGTGTTTGTGGGGGAAGAGTTAGGTTTTGCTGCGTAGAAGGTTGAGTTGTTGTTTGGCCATTTTGGCTTAAGAGCGGAAAATCATTTAGGTTTGGTATAGGTGGCTGTGGACGCAATGTTGCAGGCTGGGCGGTTTGTGAGATTCCAGGGTAGCGGAGAGCGTTGGCAAAGGAAACACCAGGAGTGGTTGTTGATGGGGTGAAGATGTTTGGTTGGGCAGAGTGTTGAGTGGCGAATGGATTACTGCGTCTCTAATTTAGGCGGCTCTTGAGTTCTTTGTAGACGGGACAGCCCCATTAGTTGGCAGTATGATTTCCCCACAGTTACTGCATTTCCTCAGAGTAGGGTCTTCTTTGTTTCCCAGGCATGCTTCAATGCAATGCAAATCTCCACAGGCGACACAAACTGGTCGCAGGGTGCAGTAGGTTCTTGTATGCCCGAACTCCTGGCAGTTTGTACACTGTACGGGGCCGTTCCGCTTAAGCGGTTCCTCTACGGTGATTCTTCGGTGAAGGAGTTATTGCAGATTGTAAATAGGATGCACAGCATTTTTCTTTAGAGGTTTTGTCTCTGGGGCCAGCTCAATCTTAAACAGTGGTTGAGAAATTTTATCCCTGTTCACTATGTTCACGATGTGCTTAACGTCGAAGCCTTTTTCCGTGAGGCCTTCAGCTATTTCTGCTACCGCAGAAATAGTTGTCTTCATTGTTAATCTGGAGTTTTGCTTCTAATATGATTCCTCTTTTTAGGGTGTTGATATAGAAGTGGTTAGGCCCGATTACTTGTTTAAGCTTATTGATCAGATCGGCACTGTTGTGTTTCCTAATATATATTGGCGGTGGCTTTACAGCTTTCATGACTTGAGGCGCCTGACCCTTGTCTTCTTCGGTTTTGCCAAGTATGGCACATCTGTTTTCGGATGTTCGTGTGTTGCCTAAAGTTTTAGGTACTTTTAGCAAATTTGAGTTTACGATTTTTTGTGGACTAAGCTTTCTTTTTATTTGTACATACCGATCGATCCCCGTCTGTACGAGCGTATATTCGTAAGAGGGTCAGTAGAGCTAAGTTTTACTTGTGGTGTTGAGATAGGCCACTGGGTAGCCGCAGACGTCAAAGTTGTTGTTGTCGTGGACGTTGCTGTAGTAAGAGAGGGTACAGTGCTGGTGAGCGCACAAGCCGAAGTAGTCGGTGCATCGATAAGAGAGAGAGGTGACGGGCATTGTGAACTCCACGACTGAGTAACGGCAGCGCTGCTTGAGCATAAAATCGCTGGTGACAGTGAGCGGGCTCTTTCGGTAGCGGTCAGTGACGTTGATTTTGTTGTTGCCTCTGATGAGTCAATTGAAATGTAAGCATTGTTCTGTGCAGAACACAGCCGTCGTTCGTCTAGTTGTATTTCTTGCCGATCGCGACTTGGCTTCGTGGCTTTACCGGTTGCACTTGTTAATATTTTATTTGCGTTCGACATTTTAATTGTTTTTGATTAGATAGTTCGGTTTTAAATTTAGTTTTAATCACAAGGAGATATTGAACTTGGGATATGGCATTGCTGCCAGCGTCTTTTCGCTATTTTTCTTATTTTTGGTGGTAGGATTTTGGAAGTCTTTCGGCAGAGCGATCAAAAACACGTCTACGCGGGTCGACATCGAGACATGAGCACCGTTTAGCCATAAATAAATCTTGTTCAATTTTGAAATAAGTGGAATTTGTGAAAAAAAACTAAAAGTAAAATATTTAATTGGCGCAGTCAGTAGGATTTGCTTAAAAATATTGATCGAAGATTTAATTGAGAATCTTTAATAGTCGTGTAAAATATTTCGCTAATGCAATTGCAGCAAGTATAATTATAAACGCGTGTAATAATCACTTAGCAAAGGTATATCCGCAAAAGAATCACCTGTTAAAACCCGCAAACTCGAGTACGTAGCCTAGTTAAATCGCTACGTCTAAGCTAATCTGCAACCATGAAAATAAATGTACATTTTGTGGCCCTTTATGGCAGAGTGATTGTTGCAGAACATAGAAAACTGTAACAACAGATGTGAACGGCACAGAAAAATACAATTACACAAAGCCTCCTGTATGTGAGCTATTGAACAATAATCTACAAGAAAAAAAAACAGCAATTAAAGAATTTAAAAAAAAAATACAAAGAAAATCACCATGGCTCAACAAGCAACCCAACCTCAAGAAATTTTACGAGCACAATTATCATGCGTTAGGCCAGATAAGGCAAGTGCCTATTTTCTCTGGATCCACACAAAAATTGAGCGCCTTTAGAGAACAATAAATTGTATCAACAATCTCTTCCCATCCACGGATCCTCGCCAGTCATCAGTTATATACAGCGTTATTGAGCTGCAAATATCAGGAGACGTACAAAGGGTCTCACAACTGTCAGTAGCCACAACATGGTACAAGCTCAGCCCATCTCTATCTCGAAATACTAGACGCAAACTGCATGCGAAGAACTTAGCAGAAGAATTTACAACACCCACTTTAACGGATCTATGCGTGAAGTCGTAAAAGAGTTAGAACATAAAACATTAGTATTAATAAATAAACTTTCACCTTATTTAGTGTATTATAGCAATGCTATGAAAAACACTGTCAAAGATGTAATCATGCAAAAATTCACTGACAGGCGATATTGTCACGGTCGCGTTGTAACGACAGTACCTTTTCTGAAAAAAAAAATTCAAAAGATAAGGGGTATTATCCAAAGAAATCTGAGTATCATAATCAGGGAAATAGAGGCTTACGCCGATGGCTTGGTCGTCGGCGGCGGCGTAGGGTATCAAGAAAAACCGGCGGCGACGGTGGCAGCGGCGGCGGTGGCAGCGGCAGCTAAGCCGTGGAATTTGTAGGCGGCCGGCGGCGTACGCAGTAAAAACAACAAACAAATTTTGTATATAAGATATATATCATAAAAAATTCGGGATTAACACTTTGAAAAAAATATAATTTTTATTTAACAAAATAGTGTAAACGCGAACTGGGAGAGATAGGTCTGCTCCTTACAAGATTCAACTTAAAACTCCAACTTATAAACTAAGCTGGCGCTTATCAAACCTTCGATTAGAAGAAAGAACTCGATTGATAAATTGAGAGTTTACAAAATGAGAGCACTGAGCATGAGAGCGATCTAGGTTTGAGCTGCGTCTGCAATTTTACAGTATTGGGGGATAAAAGCTTTTTGGAGTTTGGGGACATTTGTTTATAACGCAAGAGGATGCTTACATTAATTGGTCAGTCGTGGGAGCCGACAATTTGGGGTTTTCTTATTTGTTTATAACTCAATAAGATGTTTATTTTAATTGGCGACTCTTGGGAGCCGATGAATTTGGGTGTGACAAATGCGTAATGTAAATATGTTTATGTGGTAGATATGTGGGTGTAGGTATATTACTTCCCCATCCGTTTGAAAAGAGCCTGTCCTCATTAGTTTGTATGATAATTTCGTTTAATTGTTGGATTTAATTTAATTCTGTTAGATTTTCGGGTTTCTTAGTATTGTTTTTGTTTTGACTTGTATATTTAATTACAATATTTTTCGGAGTACTCTTAAATTTATAAATGAAGTAAAGAATTAAAATTATAATTTTTACAATTAAAATGGTAAGTATTATAATTTGCCTTTAAGAGATATTATCAACTACCTTGGCAAGACAAGTCTGCCGCTGTACAAAGAAATTAATAAGCAATACAATTTAAATTTAACAGTAGTTTTTTTGTGAATTGACGACGGATTTAATTTGAGCCAGAAGAGTGTGCATTTGCTCAAATGTGAGGATCGAATTCCCGACGACACGACGCAGATGAAGCTTTACGGAGCGAACAGCTGATTCCCATTTTCCGCCCCAGTGGGGTGCGTGCGGTGGTATAAAACTCCATTTGATACCCTCGCTGGCCAACGCTTGGGTTACTTGAGTCTTATGCTGCTGCGACAGGATAAGCGTATACATTTCGTCTAACGCCTTCTTTGCTCCCACAAAGTTGCGACCGTTGTCGCTGTAGATGTGGGTACATTTGCCTCGACGGGAGATAAAACGACGAAGAGCAGCAAGAAATGTCTCCGTGCTAAGATCTGTAGCCAATTCCAAGTGAATTGCGGAGGTCACTAGGCAGACGAATAGACAAACGTATCCTTTTTCCTTTCGTGGATTCCGTCCCTTGTGCACTTTGAGTAGAAGCGGTCCGGCATAGTCGCACCCAGTATTTTCGAATGGGTATGCTTGACGTACCCGAACAGCTGGCAAGTCCGCCATGTATTGATCAGTTGCTTTGTGGCGTTGGCGAAAACATTTGTGACAAGCATGTGTAAGCTTGCGAATCATGTTGCGTGCGCCAACTATCCAATACTGTTGGCGAACGATGACGAAAAGTGCTGTCACACCTGGGTGAAGATGTATCCTGTGCTCGTGTTCCAAAATAAGCAGAGAAATGCGATGATGTTTCGGCAGAATAATTGGATGCTTGACTTCCTCCGGTAGTAGCGAGTTTGAGAGGCGCCCACCTACACGAAGCAGGCCGTTCTTGCAAACCATGGGTGAGAGTGTTCGAAGTTTTGACGAATTTGACACAGCTGTTCCCCTTTGCAATAGGTGTAGATCGGATGAGAAGCTTCCTTGAGCCTGCCTTAGACAATAAATGCGGGCCTCGCTGATTTCCTCAAACGTGAGTGTGAGGTTTGACGGAATCGGTTTCTTTCTTCTTCGAAACTCGAAACGATAGACACTCAATCGGGGACGCTTCAGGTTCAGATTCCAACGTGATGCCATGCGCTGCGTGGTATGACATCCAGGATCTCCGAAGTACGGTTGGCGAAAAAGGTCTTCAGCTTCGATGGGGTGTGCGACAGCCACGAAAGGACAATCGTGGAATCGCACCAAGCATGCACAACTATTTCCTTTTGGTGCAAGCCTTCTTTAACAGCTCGGAGAAGGCGAGTGAGCAATAGCGCGCCACAGAGTTCAAGCCGAGGAAGGCTTTGTTGCTTTAGTGGCGCAACGCGTGTTTTAGCTGCCATAAGTGACACCAAGCAGGTGCCGTCTGCGTTGCTTACACGGCTGTATATGACAACGGCATATGCCTTTATAGATGCATCTGAAAATCCATGTAATTCGATTTTTCCCGATTCGTTGTGTACATAACGTGGAATCCTTAGGTTTGTTATGTACTTGATATCGTCGCGACAGGTCTGCCACCACTCAGCCAGCTTCGGTGGGAGTTTTGAATCCCAGTCCAAGTCAAGTAGCCAGAGTTCTTGGAAAAGGATCTTGAACTGTACTACCACAGGCGCCAGAATACCTAGAGGATCAAAAATTCGTGAGACATCTGACAATACTTGCCGTTTAGTAGCATCTGGCTTCGTAGAAAGTGAAGCTTTGTAGGACAGGACGTCGTCTTGGGGATTCCATAGCATTCCTAAAACTTTAACCGCACTGGTTATTTGGAGCTCGTCTTGCCGGGTGTGGCTGATGACGCTGCTGTTAGACACCCATTAGCCAAGCTCAAGCTTAGCCTTGGACATCAGCTGGATGAGTTCGTCACGGTAGCTAAGTAGTTCGTCTTCAGTTTCAGCGCCGGTGAGGACATCGTCTACGTAAAAGTCCTCAAGCACAATTTTTGAGGCTGTGGGAAACTCATCCTGGTGGTCTCGCGCTAGTTGTTCCAGTACTCTGACAGCAAGAAACGGTGCACAGCTTGTTCCATAGGTGACTGTACAGAGTTCAAGGTGTTGAAGAGAATCTTTCGGAGCTTCTCTCCATACGATCCGTTGAAAGTTGCGGTGCTGAGGGGCAACCCAGATCTGGCGAAACATTTTAACTATGTCCGCCGAAAACACAAACTTGTGCATTCGAAAGCGAAGGCATACATGAAAAAGGTTGCGTTGTATGCTGGGTCCGATGTGTAAGGCGTCATTTAGAGCGTTGCCGTTTACGTCTTCAAATGACCCGTCAAATACCACGCGCAGCTTTTTTCCTAGAACTGGGTGGTGTGGCATGTAAAATGTTTTGGCTGATGTATTGCATTCTTCAGGGGCCAGCTTACGCATATGACCTAGGCTTAGATACTCGTTCAGAAATGTTGAATATTGCTTGCGTAACTCCATATCACGCTGCAAGCGACGTTCCACAGCATAGAAGCGTGAGACAGCGCCCTGCAGGCTGTCCGAACTCTTGGCATTCGTGTTTAAAAGGCAATTCAACGATGTATTTGCCGTCTGGGTCTCGGGAATGAGTGGCCAGAAAGTGCTGCTCCACCTTTTCGTGCGAAGGGTCTCGCTGTGTATGCTCAGTGTTATCCTCGATCTCCCAAAAGCGTTGAAGAGAGGCGTTTATGTCAACAGTAGTCATGAGCATGTTGGCGGTTAATGGATGCGGCATTGCAACGGAAGTGATTATCCATCCAAAGATCGAGCTGATGGCAATAATATTTCCATCGGTGTCATATTTTTTATCACCTGACAAAACGGACCAAATTTGTTCATTTCCCAGTAATATGTCTACAGGTGAAGATGTGTTAAACGAAGTATCGGCTAACTGGAGTCCATCGTAGATCCTTAAAGCTGTTTCGTCAATGTCGTCCCGTTGAAGTGATGATGTGATTTTGCCCAGCACATGGGCTGCGACAACAATCGTATGCAGTGACACCATTGACTTGATATGCAGCGTTGCCAATCCTCTAGTAGTTTCGGCCTTGACGGAAGATATTCCGGAAATTAGAATTCTTGAGGGTGAACGTGCGAGCCCAAGTGCGTTGACGCATCGTTCAGAAACGTAGGATAGCTCAGAGCCGCTATCCAAAAGCACACGGCAAATTGTGTAAGTCCCTTTTGAGTTTTGGACATACACCAAAGCTGTGGGCAATGTGCTTCTTTTGAGTCCCGGTGACTGTGTTAATGAGGTGCTGTTTTGCGTCTGGGCGACCAAAGTTGAGCTACATCCTGAAGTTTGAGGACTGGCCTGTGCAGTGTCCGCAGGAGCAACTGTCATGGAATCCATGTTTTCAGGATGTACAAGAGAATGATGACGGCCATTGCAGTGCTTGCACGAATGTTTCGATTGACATTGTGAAGATCGGTGGCCTGGGCGTAGACAATTGAAGCAAAGCGATTTTCCTTTCGCAAAGGAGCGTCGATGTTCGGTGTTTAGATTTTGAAATTGAGAGCATCTATACAGCTGATGGTCAGCAGAGCCACACTTACCACAATTGCCACGGTTCACTGCAATAAGTGCGCGCTTCGCTTTGGCAGGCTTGTCCGTGTGGCTGACAGGATCGAGTTTGATTGCCGATGTAGCTTGGCTTAATTCAAAATCCTCGCAACGGTCATCAAGGAATTTAAACAGGTCTGTAACGGTTGGTGTCGCAGCGCCTCTGGTATCCTCTATCCACTTCCTTCTAGAGTCAGGATCAATTTTAGCCAGTACAAGATGAATGACCCAGCAGTCACGGCTGGTCTCCCCAACTGCATCTAGCCCACGAATGATTTCGTTGGCGCCATCAGTAAGTTTGCGTAGATTAGATACCTCGCCGTTGGGGGCGGCAGCCAGTCCCATGAAAGTGTCCAGTAAGGAGTTCACGATATGCCTTGGGCGATCATAGCGATCATTGAGGCGTTCCCATGCTGAATCATAAGCTGATTCCGTAATGGACATGTGACTGAGAAGATTGGCCGCTTTACCAACTATAAAGGACTTAAGATAATGAGACTTCTTAATCTTTCCCAGGTGGGTCTTGTTGTGGACGGTGCTCTCGTAAATGTCCTTAAAGGCTGGCCATTCCCTGTAGTCTCCACCAAAGGGTTTGATGTGGATTTTCGGCAACGGGTTTTCAGTTTAACAAAGTGCAGCAGGCGGCGGCGTGGCCAAGGTAGATGCTTCGTTCTGAGAAAGTCGCTGCAAGAACTCACTTTGCTGTTGCAGCAATGTGGCCATTAATTTTTCAAATACCTTTCGCAAAGATAATACATGTTCCTCCAATGAAGTGGAGTACACGATAATATCGTCCATGTAGACCGAACAATCCTTGTAGATCAAATCTTCTAAGAGATTGCTCATGCACCTTTGAAAGGTAGCAGGGTAATTTTTTAATCCAAAGGGCATTCGAGTATATTCATAATGACCATTTTTGGGAGAAAAAACTGTCTTTAGAATAGAGATTTCATCCATTTGTATTTGGTGAAAACCTTTTGCGAGGTCAATAGAGGTAAAATATTGGCATCTTCCAAGTTTGTCCAATATTTCATCATAATTGACTATTGAAATTACGTAATTTCATTTAAATTACGATAGTCAATTATGATTCGGAACTTTTTTGTCCCTGATGCATCGCCTTTCTTAGGTACTATCCAAATAGGTGAGCAATAAGGGGAATTTGACTTTCGGATTATTCCCTGTTTTATCATATCCCTCGTTTGCGAATCGACTTCTTGGTCGTAAGCTTGAGGATATTTGTATGGTTTTTTGTAAACCGGTTGCTCATTTTTTGTATGAATGACATGCTTGATTGTCAAATCAAAAGTGAAAGTCAAATCGTCACTTTTTTTGTACTGTATGTCGCTAAATTCGTATAAAATTTTCTTGAGATTATCTTTCTCCTCGTCATTAAGGTGTTCGTTCTAGTCTAAACTTATTGGTTTCCTGCAACTTATTATTTATTGCAAAAGTAAATGGTGTGTCTGTTGAAAATGGGGGATCGCAGCAATCAATTTCTGCTTCTCCTTGTTTATATTCGAAATCGTTAAAATTATATCTCATTCCGAATTGATAACCGTTTAAATTAACTGTTTTTGATTTATAATTAATAATTGCGTAACATGCTTCGAGATATTCTCTTCCTATGAGCATATCATATCTATCGGAAAAATTATGGACCCAAATTTTTTGTTTGGTCGGACAAAGCTTACTTGCATGGTAAGACACGGATTTATTTAATTGAATATTACCATTTATGGTATGAACTTTAAGAGGTGTATTTTTGATCGGAAAATGAAAGTAATTTTCTTTAATTAAATTAATCAAGAATAACTCTTGATTATTCATGATGATTCGTATGTAAGGGTTTCTATTTCCTGTTTGGTGTCCGAGGCTTGTTGATGAAAATTTCCTGTATCCATTTTCATATGGCCACTCGTACTTTCGCGATTTCTTTTTATTGGTCGATTGGGAGCATTAGCCCCATTTTGTTGTGATTGATAATTTATAGAATTCCTAACCTGATAATAATTTAATTTTTGTTGGAATTCTTCTTTTATTGCTTGATATAATGGGTGGTTTTCATAAAAAGTTTCGCTGTTATTTTTATTATAATTAGGCTTATGTTGGCCTTGAGATGTACTAGCCTGCTGTTTATATTGATTTGGGGAATAAATATTTTGCTGTCTGTATTTGTTTTGGGAATTGTAGTTTTGTTTTTTATTAGTATTATTAGTATTTGGGATTGATAATTTCTCTTATCTTGGTTTTGACTTTGTGTATTCTTTGTTCGTTCTGAATAAAATGTTTCATAACAACCTTCTTGTTGCGCTACACATTTTAGTTTACTAGCATTAGTAATATCATACCTAGCCAATGTAATAAAAAGTCTGTCTGTCAATTTTTTCATAATTACATCTTTAACTGTATTGTTAAGAGCATTTGTGTATAAAATTGTATTTGCAGCGTTATTTTCTAAAGCTAATTTATTTAATATTAAAAAAGATTTGGACTCAATGTCCTCAACGAACTTACGTATACACCCAGGAAAGGCGGTGTTATACAGACGTCTTAGTAGTTCTTCGCAGGGCGTCTGGGTTTTGTATTCCTTGATGAGGGCGTTCCTTATGTCCCTCCAGCATCTGTCTGTTGATAGTTGAGATATCCTCTGGTCATCTCCGTGAAGCTGCATTTCGATCGCACTTAAGAATACGCTCGCCTTGCATATACATGTTGTGGGGTAAAGCTCTAGGATGAAATCTATCCTCCTGATGAACGGGCTGAGTTCGAGCGTGTTGCCTCCAAATCGCGGCACTTGCCTGATTTGGTTCAGGGCTTGATTTAGATGGTTTTCTGATAATAATAGCACTGGTTGTGCCATTTTTGGTTTTTTATTTAGTTTTGTAAATTTTTCACAATTTTAAAATTTTTTATTATGAATTTGATTTAAAATTGTTATACCTTGTCTCTTACCACTTGAAAAATTAGAGAGTTTTCTAATTATTAAAACCGAAAAAAAACTTGGCGGTGGCTAAAATTATTAACAGCGAAAACGAAAAAGAAAAAGGTGTCGACGGCTCAAATCAATTTCAACGAATACTTATATATTTTTCGACAAAGTACTTAGAGCCTAGCTTAACGAAGGTTGGCGAAGACGGGGCGACTTCGCCGAGAGCGAGAGAAAACTTTATTGTGCTCCCGCCTTCGCCCTAAACTAACTTACACTAAACTTCAAGTTTTTATTTTTTCAATATTTTTCAAATTTCAATTTTGAGCGAACACCGGCCCCGTTGAACACCCATCGGGCTTCAACACAATGGAAGCGGCGCCAACTTATGAATGGCCCGCCGAAAGAGGCCTCCTCCACTAGTTCGCACGTCGACGACCCTGACCATGCCGTCCTCCCCTGCGTGCCTGGCGACTATTCTGCCGAGGAGCCATTGTTGGGGCGGCAGGTTGTCCTCGGCCACGAGAACGAGATCTCCCTCGCTGATGTTGGGCTGCTGCTGGTGCCACTTGCCCCGTATTTGGAGGCCCAGGACATATTCCCGGGACCATCGCCGCCAGAACATTTGCCTGACTGACGAGACAACCCGCCATCGCCGCAAGCAGTTGAGACCCTCCTGGTCCGGGGTCCGGAGTGCTGGTGTGGCGAGTAGCGGACCGCCTGTCAGTAGGTGCCCGGGTGTCAGCGCCTCTCCGTCGCTTGGGTCGCTGCTGATAGCTCCGAGCGGCCGGGTTCATCACCGCCTCGATTCCCACGAGGACTGTCCCCAGCTCTTCTGCGCTTAGGAGCGCGCTGCCCACCGCCCGTAGGAGTAGGTTCTTGGCAGTTTTGACACCTGCCTCCCATAGTCCGCCCATGTGCGGAGCCCGCGGTGGTGTGAAGACAAATTCGCATCCGCTTTTTGATGCGAATTCGCGTATCGCGTCGGCTTCGTCCTCTATCCTCTCTCGAAGGGCCCGGAAGTGGCGACTCGCTCCGACGAAGTTCGTCCCGTTGTCGCAATGGACGACTTGGGGACATCCTCGGCGCCCAACGAACCTTTGAAAAGCCAATAAAAAGGAATCTGTGGTTAAATCTGAAACAACTTCTAGATGAACCGCTTTGGACGCAAAACAAACGAAGAGCGCAATGTAGGACTTATACGGAGGCCTACCACGAATTTTCAATGTCGTATAGACAGGGCCACAAAAATCGACGCCACATATAGCAAATGGGCGGAGAGCACGGAGACGATCTGCGGGTAAATTTCCCATAATTTGTGTCATTAGTCGAGGCTTACACTTAAAGCAGCGTATGCATGATCGAACTACCTGACTGCAGACCTCCTGAGCGTTTACGATCCAAATACGCAGTCGAAGGAGACTCACAAGGGCTCGTGGACCAACATGAAAATTGGAATGGTGAAGATGCCGAACATAGCTCTGCACAAATTGGGAGCGTTTTGTCAACAACAATGGAAACTTGGCATCGTATGATATAGGAGCATTAGCTAGTCGCCCCCCAACTCGCAACAAAGAAAAGTGACACCAAGTCCCCTTGTCTTCATGGATGAATGGATTCAATCGCTGGAGACTTGGGCCAACTCTGGATCCTTTACGAACTTTTTCTCTTTCTTCATGATACTCGTGCTTCTGTAATATCTCGACAATTTTTAGAAAAGCTGCATTATATTCAGTCGGCGACAAAGTTTTTTCAAATACCATACTTTTGTCTTTGCATTTTCTTATGAAGCGGAACATATAAACGAATACCCGAAGCAGTTTAAGGTGTGACGAAAATCCCTCGATGACATCTACCAAATCCAAATTTCTTACAGCAGCGGTCAGTCCGACCGCAGTCTTCCTCGATTCTTGTAGTAGGACTTCTTCATCTAGTTCAAAGTGTGCATTCTGGAGCCAGTTTGCATCTTCCTCTTTTAAAAACGCAGGTCCAGTAAACCATATTGACTGTATAATTTCGTCGACATCACAACCTCTTGATACAATATCTGCTGGGTTTTGTTTCGTTGGAACATGCCGCCACGTAGCTTCACCTGACCACTCTTGAATCTCCGCTACTCTATTCGAAACGAATGTGGATAATGAAGATGGATGAGACCGGATCCAATGAAGCGTAACTTCAGAATCCGACCAATAAACAATCCGTTCGATAGGTACCTTTAATAGGGGCTTGATTCTGTGGCAGAGATCTGCGAGAAGGTGAGCGGCACATAACTCAAGCCTTGGGAGTGTTTTAGTCTTGAGCGGCGCTACTTTAGACTTTGAAGTCAACAGCAATATTTTATAACCTTCTGCAGTTTTGCTACGAATGTAGACGCAAGCTCCATAAGCTCTTAAAGATGCGTCAGCAAAGGCATGTAATTGGACCGGTGACATCGGATCGGTATGCACAAACCGGGGAATAGATATTTCCTCTAATTTAGACAATGTAATTTTTATCATATTCCAAGCTGTTTCCAAATGAATAGGAACCGACTCATCCCAATCTAACTTATTAAGCCAAAGTTCCTGCAATAGGATCTTTCCTCTAATTACAATAGGACTTAATAAGCCGAGGGGGTCAAACAGCTTCGATGTCACCGATAGTATGTTCCGTTTTGTCGCTCGGAGACCCATGACAGCAGTGTCAATTTGAAATTTGAAGGCATCTTCGTTAGGCAACCACGATATTCCTAACGCCTTAGTTGACTCTGAGTCCGAGATGGGTATGGATTTAACTGTGCTCTCAGATGCGGTAACGTCAGGTGAGTTTGAAAACCACTTTGTCAATTCAAAACCTGCAGTTTGAAGAATCTGAGATACTTCAGACTTAATAGTCTTTAACTCCTCTACGCATGCAGCACCAGTCAACATACCATCGACATAAAAGTCGGATCCAATAACCTTAGCAGCTCTAGGAAAAGAAACTTTGGCAGACTCACTTAACCTTTTTAAACACCGAATAGCCAAAAACGGGGCTGGTCCAGTACCATATGTTACGGTGTTGAGCTTGTATAATCTCAAGGACTCAGAGGGGTCTCTTCTCCACACTATAAGTTGAAACTGCCTATCTGCTTCATTCACCATCACTTGGCGATACATTTTCTTTACATCGGCGGTCATGGCAAACCTATGCAGCCGGAAGCGCAGTAACGTTGAGTACAACTCATCTTGGATTGTCGGCCCAACCATCAAAATGTCATTTAGAGACTTCTGAGTTGACGATTTACAAGACGCATCGAAAACGACACGTAACTTGGTTGACGTACTTTGGGGTCTCAGAACACATTGATGTGGGATAACAAAATGTGGAGTAGAAGGAAGTTTATCTGTAAGAGACATATGACCTAAGGAAAGGTACTCCTCCATAAATTCTAGGTACATTTCCTTCATCTCAGGGTCTCGAGACAGCCTTCTTTCAAGCGACAAAAACCGCCGTTTTGCAACTTCAAAAGAGTTGCCCAACTCATTTGAATCCGATTTAAACGGCAGTCTTACTTCAAACCGACCTGATGGCAAAACCTGAGTAGTCTTCCGGTAGTGTTCTTCACATAACTTTTGCTCAGGTGACAGAATTTTCTTTAGAGATGGCATTTCTTCCAGTGACCAAAACTTCTGTAGTGTGCTGTCAATAGACACTAAAATCTCTTCACTACAACTGAAACTTTTCACAACTTCTGTAGGGGAAGATGCCTTATATCTACCCGATACAACCCAGCCGAAGAGGGTTTTCTGCAGAGTTGGAAAGTCAGGACCTTGTCTAATTTGTCCAACAGCTAATAATTCGAAAAATGATTCTGCTCCTATTAACATATCTATTCTTTGTGGCTTGTAGAAATAGGGGTCTGCTAGTGGTAGGTTCTTTGGAATTTTCCAGTCATTGATATTGATCGACTGGTCAGGATGATATCCTGATATTGATTTCAAAATCCAAAAATCGAAGGAGAACTCACTACCATTTATACGCGACTTCACCATTGTGTGTACCTTTTTCTTAACTTGAGAATTGGACTCGCCAATACCAAGTAAGTTTATACACGACTCCTCTTTACGGATCTGTAAGCGGTGAGCAAGGTCCTCTGTTATAAAATTCGTTTGGGACCCAGAGTCAAGAAGTGCTCGGGCCCAAATATATTCACCGTTTTTCGTTCTTACACTTACGATCGACGTGGCTAAAATCACTCTGTCCAATGATGTCGCATGCATAACATGTGACGTGGAAGGCTGATCTTGATTTAAAGAGGGAGAAAGAATCTCTTGGGGTGGTGGCAACGCTAAACTATTTTCGGACACTGTATATCTATGCAGTAAAACGTGATGCGAGCGGCCACAAACTCGACATTTATTAAATTTGCATTTTGAAACAGTGTGACCCTTTCGCATACAATTGATGCATAAGGAAGCAGATTTAACAAAGTCAAACCTTTGCATTACCGAAAGGCGACCAAACGGACCACAGTTCGCTAGGATATGGTCTCCTGCATTGCAATAGCTACAACTTTGCTGGGATTTACTGTTGGACGAAGAACAAGAAAATGAGCTGCGATTATGTGGCTTGCTCGACATAACTTTATCTTGCTTTGGTTTCGTCGATTCTTCAGCGGATAAATGCTGGTATCGGCGGTTTAACATTTTTTCAAAATCGGACCAAAGCGGTAACCTTTCATAATCTAATTGTTCTTCCCATTTTTGTTTGGTCACTGGGTCTACTCTGTTCAAAACAAGATAGATCAACATTGCATTTGAAATCTTGGTGTCGTCTCCTATTGATAACAAAGAACCGTATATAGATGATACGGTGTCGATAATATTTCTTAAAGACGAAGCTGACTGTTGCGTTATTTTCGGAAGACTAAACAATGTTGAAATATTATTCATAAAAATTAAACATTCGTTATCATACACTATTTTCAGGCTGATCATAGCCTTTTCATAATTGCTCTCGGTGACTTGGTAGGCCTTAATAGTTCCCAAAGCTTCACCAGAAAGACAAGAAATTAAGTGATTCAATTTTTCTATGACGGGAATGCTGTCGTCTTGATGAACAAGAGTTTCGAAAAGGCTAATGAAATTCTTAAACTCCGAATATTTGCCGCTGAATTTCGGCAATGCCAAATTCGGAAGTCGAGCTCGAGTTGGGGCTACAGAAGCTGATCCAATTATTTTGGTTTCGCTTGCCGTCTTCAAGGCTGAGATAAGCGACATTATTTTTGCCTTGGTTATTATTGAAAGCTCTTCCAACTCTTCTCCGAACTCATCGCCATCATCTAAATCTTCGATCTGTTCTTGTATTTGAGTTGCCTAATAATAGAAGCATTTAACATCTCTAGCCGACAAGTCAGTTCTACTTCTTGGATCGGAATCTGGCCGGCTTCTATTCGATCATTTAATCGGCGGATGCTCATCACTGGTTTTTTGAGCTTATTTTTAAGATCCGCAAGAAGTTCAAGAGATTTTGGCTTATCTGGACTCATTTTAATTTATTTTTTATTTTATTTTATTTATTTTTTTTTTTTTTATAAACCACGAAATAAATAAATATATATACGAGGTGTGTTCAAAAAGTAAGGTGACTTTTCAAATTTCGCGGGCAACATATTTTCGATTATCGATTTTTTTATTTTGTTATATTGGTACACTCTTCCCTAACATCTGTACCAAGTTTCAATGGAACATCCTCTTTTGTTTGGTTGTGAGAGGCGTAAAGTTACAAGTTATTTTGCGAGCTCGGCGATTTTTTGCTTTTTTCGGTCTTGGCTCGCCTGGGCTCTTCCATTGGGACGATTGGGCTTTGGTTTCGATATCATAACCATATACCCATGATTCGTCACCAGTTATGACCCTTTTGAGTAAATCTGGGTCGTCGTTGACGTCATTCAACAGCTCTTGAGCGATGCTCATGCGACGGTTCTTTTGGTCAAAATTCAGCAATTTCGGAACAAACTTCGCTGACACACGACTCATACCCAAAACGTTTGAAAAAATTTCATGGCACGAGCCAAGCGATATACCGACATCTTCAGCAACTTCTCTGATAGTGATTCGACGATTTTCCAAAACAATTTTCGTCACTGCTTGAACGTTTTCATCAGTTGTTGACGTGCTTGGGCGTCCAGAGCGAGGCTGGTCATTGGCATCTTCCCGGCCATCTTGGAAGAGTTTGTACCACTTGTACACATTTTTTTTACTCAGAACAGTTTCACCGTATGCCACTGTCAACATTTCAAGTGTTTCAGAGCACTTAATTTTATTTTTTACACAAAATTTGATGCAAATCCTTTGATCCATATTTTTCGATAGCAAAAAATCGCCAAGAATAATTAATAAAATAAATAAGTTTTAAAAGAGGATAATTGTTCAATTAGAATGACGACAAAATGTTAAATACATTTTCGAAACAAAATACTAAGAGTAAATAACAATTTAATTTAATTATTAAATTTGTTCGAAAAAATTATTTTAATAATTATCCACAACGAAAACGACGAAAAAAATATTAAATTGAATATCGAGCCACGAGGTATCAAAATTAACAGTGGTTGCAAATGACGGCAAAAATCAGTATACCCGTCCGAATGCAGGGTAGCGCGTCACTTTGATCTTCAGCGCGCCAAACCAAAAGTCCGACAACAATTACAACGATGCTAACGGCAGACAAGCGAAGCGAAAAAGGAAAACGAAAAAGTTAACCGCTGCAGCTGCTTGTATATGAGGACTTATGTATTGGTTATATATAGCGGCTGGGATAATTTTACCAACTATTAATTTTCGAGTTTCAATATATAAATTGGGGGCGACAGTGATTGCAATAATATAACACAATTATGTAAATGTTGCGTCCAACGGAGGTTCAAATAGGTTATAATGTGTATGTTTATATGTATGTGTATATAATAAATTTTAATATAATTTTGTATTTTTATTTGTTATAAATAAATGCATGCACAACTAGCTCTACTATATCGATACGTCTGTGCCAAGAATTGAAAGCGAGGTGCAATTTTTCAGCACAAGACAATAAACAATTAAATAGTTTTTCTTATAAACTCAAGCTTTCAATTTTTTGCACAAATACCTCAGGTTCTGCTTTAGGGTCTTTCAGTCCAGCTGCCACTTTCCTTTTGCACATTGAGCAGTCGCAGGGCATCCCTCTGGCAGCAGTTCTTTTGTGGCGAACAGGGTATTTCGCGACCGGCACGATATTTTAAGCAGGAGCTGCTGTGTATTTTCTGTCCACACCGACACGCCGCGGGCAACAAAAAACACTATGTATGTATAATTGAGTGCTTTGAACTCCACTTGCACTTGCACTTTATATTTTTGGTTTATGTGTCACTGTCACTAGTTTCCAAATAAATTAATAACTTTAAAGTCCACCCGGGGGCGCCATGAAAAATTAGAGAGTTTTCTAATTATTAAAACCGAAAAAAAACTTGGCGGTGGCTAAAATAATTAACAGCGAAAACGAAAAAGAAAAAGGTGTCGACGGCTCAAATCAATTTCAACGAATACTTATATATTTTTCGACAAAGTACTTAGAGCCTAGCTTAACGAAGGTTGGCGAAGACGGGGCGACTTCGCCGAGAGCGAGAGAAAACTTTATTGTGCTCCCGCCTTCGCCCTAAACTAACTTACACTAAACTTCAAGTTTTTATTTTTTCAATATTTTTCAAATTTCAATTTTGAGCGAACACCACTGGTGGGGGAGAACTAAGGTGTTTTATTTTTTAGTAACCCTTGTGTTACGAACAAAGGCACTAACTTTTACAATAAAACGGGTTTTTGCTAAGTTTTTTATTTTTTAGTTGCTTGACAGTCACACGGGTCAAGATTTATTTTTTATTTATTTAGTGGTGTCCCTAGTGTCGCGAGGGAGGCACCACCCATCGTTAGCGGCCGGAATCACTGCCAGGCGGTCTGCGACCGGCCCATCTCCCCCAACAGGTAAATAACTTACTCCATTATTTTCAACTTGCCTCTTACGATTTAATATTTACAACTTATATTAATTTCAGGTAAGGATGCTTCTTTATGTGCGGGACCCTAAACGCACCAGCGTTTTGGAAATTAATTAAGGGTCACAGCGGTAGTACCATCGGGTCAGGAAACTGGCTACAGTCGCCGCGGAGGCTGGGTTTGGTCTACTGCACCATTTGGGGCCACCTAATCCTGGGGAACTCCGAGGAATGAGAAGGGACGTGCGTATGTATAAATATATATAAGGAAAAGTGCCTTTTGACCTGAGTGTTTCCCTCACTTCTAAGGATTCCCGCGACCGAATTGCTGCACTGGACGAGGGGCGAGAAAGGAAGGACGCAGGTAAATCCACATAACTTGAAAATGGGTAAGTACAATTTACAAATTTAATTTACTTAAATGACTAACGATTTGTGTTTTTTTGTAGGTGCCCAGGGACTGCTGTCGGCGCAGCTTTTGGTCCCAAGTGGGACCGCCGCTAGCGTAAGGACTGAGGCCAAGCGTGACTCGTGGCCCGCCGCTGGACGTTTGCCGGCTACGAAATACGGACGAGTGCGCGTCGCTGGACTTCAGCAAGGACCAGAAAAAAAACATGCAGGGATATCGGCTGCGGACGGCACGTGTGAGCGCAAGACAGGGCCTCGTTACCCACACAGATCCGGAACGGACTCACCGGCGTGCTCCTCAGGCGGCGGAATTGCGGGCCAGTTCACTGCACTGTGCTGTTATTAAGGTATGTATCTCATTGGATTGCCTCCTATGGTTTGACGGTCAGGTTCGGGACGACTTCTCCGCCAAAAATTAGTAGCGGCTTTCGCCAAAAAATGGTTGCTGGCCTCCGGCGAAAACTGGTAGCTGGTCTCCGCAAAAAAATAAGGCCGATATCCGCCGAAAAATAAGGCAGATCTCCGCCAAAAAATATTACCGGGGCCCTTTTAATGGGTGCTTCACCACTAACTCACTTTATTTAATTCGCGGTTTTATTTGGACCTCTTCGATTCGAAATATGGCAGCTACTAAACCTTATCCCTGACCTACGCAATGCTCATCACGCCATATTCCCTTTCCCTCTCCCAAAAGTGGGTCATTGGACGAATTCAAGGCCATCCTAGCCATACCCAGAGCGAACCGGGCTAGATAGCCAAGGGCATGAGCAGAAGGGGGCGCCACTTCAGTAGGGGTTGCCACCCACCAAACTTTATCGATACCAAAAACGAATACCTCCTTCTTATTTCTTCCAGCCGAGTCCGACTTGAAATGCAACACCACCCAAGGATTTAGAGAGACGCCTCCGAACCATGGCTACTCGACGAAATCATTGGGAGCATTGGGGATCGGTGTCTGGCGAAATCCGAATGCAGTTCCGAACGGTGCCCTACGCGGGGCCCACGCTTGTCGGGAAGTATGTTGGCCTCAACGTCATTTGCCCTTCTTTAATTCGTTTCTCTTCCAGATCACACCCGGATATCCTTGGCGTGGTAAACTCCGAGGTGGCATCCTTGCAGGTCTTCCAATTCTTATGCATTGTTGCCAACGGCTTTCACCACTTGAGCCTTAAGGAATTTCCTGGCGAACTTGGCGTTCAACGACTTTCCAAAGTCACTGAGGACGAAGTTTCGGAGGTATACCTCTTGACCTGGCTTGGCCATGAAGTTTCGAGCCCGTTGGTCATATCGTTTGCAGCTTCGGTCATAGGCTGTCTCCAGATTCTTTCGGACCTTTTCCTGGATCACAAGGAGTTTGTCCGCCGTCTTCATCCCCGCCATCTCGTGGTCACACAAGGACTTTAGTTTCCTCGCTAACCTATAGTTGGCGCCATTCAAGAACATATGATGTCCGAACACTGTAAAGAAAGGCGCTTCTCCTATCGCCGAGTGGATCGCGTTCAGAAGGGCTTCCTCAATCTCAAGAAGGTACACGTCCCAGTCTCGATGGACATCATCTAAAAAGCTCCGGATTGCGGCCAACACGCTTCGATTTACTCGTTCTGCTGCGTTGCTCTGTGGGGAGTATACCGGAGTCTTTAGGTGTGAGATACCGAAACTCTCCATCGCCTTCTGGAAGATCTTCGACGTGAACTGCCGACCATTGTCTGAGTGTATTACCTCCGGGACGCCAAATTTGTAAAATACCTCGTGGATGAGAAAATCGACGACGTTCGAGGATGTAGCTTCCCTTATTGCCTTCAGGAATACAAAATTCATACAATACAAAAATGGTCCACAACGATAAAGATCCAGGCATGACACTTCCTTGACCTCGGATATTTCCCCAAGAAGTCGATATACAACTTCTGAAATGGCTGTTCCGTCTGGACTCTTTTACCCATACCGACCTGCATCCGGAAATTTGGCGCTTTGGACTCCTTGCAAACATCACATCCACGCACAAACTCTCGGACTTGGAGAACCATGCCTGGCCAGTAGAACTGCCGTCGAAGGTTTCCAGAGTCTTTCCCATTCCACCATGAGCTGCTCTTGGGTCCGTATGTGCACGCTCAATTAGGATGTGGGTTAGACTCTGTGGGATCTACAGTTTCCACTCCGACCCTTCCACCTCGTCGTCCAAATATGATGAAGAGACTCTCTTGAAGATGAGACAATCCTCGATCTTCAAGTCGGGTAAGTTTTCCAAGATGTACTCCACATCCCTCACTAACTCGAGGTAACCTTCTCCAGCGAACTCGGTGGTTTCGAAACCCAACAAATCCGTCGGATTCACTACGAGCTCCTCCACACACCGTGAAAGGGTGTCTGCCACGACGTTCTCACTTCCTTTTCGGAGCTCGATGTTGAAGTGGAATCCTTGAAGCTGCAGTGACCACCTCGCCAAACGTCCCGACAGATCCTTCATGGACATGAGCCACTTTAAGCTGGCATGGTCTGTGATGCAGGTGAATGGCACGCCTTCGACATACGGCCGGAACTTCCGAATGGCCATGAGCGCCGCGAGACACTCTTTCTCGGTCACGGTGTAATTCACCTGATGTTTATTCATCTTGGCCGAGAAAAAGGCAATTGGCTGCTCTTGTCCGTCGTCGTCTCGCTGGAAAAGCACCGCCCCGACTCCGTGTGACGCATAGCACTGAATAAAGAACCGTCTCTTGAAGTCCGCATGCACCAGGACTGGTGCAGTCGTTAAAGCCATCTTCAAGGACTCTACAGCTAACTGGGCCTCTGGACTCAATAAAAACTTAGAGTTTCCAGTTTTCTTCAGCGATTCAGTGAGCGGGCGGCCAACGTCGCAAAGTTCTTTTTGAACCGGCGGTACCATCCAGCAGTCCCAAGGAACGCTCTCACCTCCTTCATCGTCCTAGGCTCTGGAATCCTCCTGATCGCTGCTACTCGTCCCGGATCCATTCGTAGACGACCTCCACCAACGATAAAACCCAGGTAGGTCAATGATTTGAAGCAAAACTTTGATTTACTCATACCAATCGTTAACCCCGCTGCTTTCAGGCATTCTGCGACTCTCCGAAGGTACCTGAAATGGGTCTGGATATCTGGAGCCAGTATCAGCAGATCATCTAGGTAGACAAATACGTTGGAACGGATCTCAGCTGGGATTTCTCGGTACTTGAGTCTCACCAACCGCTGCGCCGCGTTGCAAAGTCCGAAGGGCATCACCCGGAACTGATAGAGAGGCCGACCAGGAACCGTAAAGGCCGTCAGTTCCTTGCTTTTCGGGTCCAACTCGATCTGCCAGAATGCGAACTTCAAATCCACGCTGGAAATGTAAAACGTTTGGTCGATTCTGGACAGGATTCCGTCGATACTAGGCAGCGGGTAAGCGTCTTTGACGGTCAGATCGTTCAATTTAAGGGCGTCTAAGCAGAAAAGATATTTTTCTACGGGCTCATGCTCTCCTCGATGACTACGAGCGCCAGCATCTTGTCCACCTCATCCTCGACAACCTTCTGCTTCGCTGGCGACATTGGATACGGCCGATCCTTGAAGACCTTGGCTCCCTCAATCAGCTCGATCGTGTGCGTTTCCAGATTGGTCGTTCCCAGACCATCCTTCTCAAACGTGAGAAACATCTCCTGGATATCCGCGAGCTGAAGCGCGTCGGCCTCGGATAAGGTCCAGGATTCGGGATCCGGCTTTTTCCTCGTCGTCATCTTCCTGTTCGGCGTAGTGTTCCATATCCCTAGCGTGGATTTCGTCTGCCTTCACGCTTTCCGGGTCGCTGTGGCCTATCACCGCCGGAGCCAAGCCAAACGCCTGCCAGAAGTCAACTCCAAAATAGGCATCCTGCTCCAGGTAAGGGCATACATAGAACAGGATCCGCTTTATCTGTCCTCTGTACTCCACAGAGTCCTCTCCAGACGCTGTGCGGACTACGGACAGGTATTTCTGGACTGGCACATCCAACGCCTCGACCAGCTCCCTGCAACCTTTGCCCAGCAGGCTAACACTCGCTCCCGTGTCTAACAATCCAGTCAGCTGTTGGGTCAGGATCCGGACTTCAGCGAATGGCCTGGGATCTCGCGTCGAACAGCGCTTCACAGCGGCAACTACTTCGCGTCGTCTCGCCTGACGTTTCCGGAAGCGATCTCTGGCCTTCTGAACTTTTTTAGACACCATTCGCATGCCGGCTAACTGGTGTTCGGAGAATATTCTATTCCTTGTCTCCAAGTATCGACGCATCCTCTCCTCGTAAGGTAAGTATTTTAAATTGTTCTTATTTCTACTCGTACATACTAAGCCTCTTTTTATTCCTAGAACTTTTACTCCTTCGCGGGACTCTTGTCTGGACGCATCCTTCCCGCCCTCAGATCGCCCAGCCGCCCGTTTTCCGCGCAATCCGGACATCTCGGAGACACGGTGTCTGGCCTTCCGCATCGGTAGCAGAACACGCGCTGTTCTGTTTCCGCACAGTCACGGCACCCGTGGTCTACGGCTCGGCAATTCCAGCAGCCCGCTCGGAACGGATTTCGGGCCTTCGCTTGTAACGCCTCCACCTGCCACTCTGCAGTGTCGGGACCAGCTGCCTCGCTAACCCTGGCCTTCTCCGCCGTAGGATAATGCATCGGGTGCGCATAGGCCGCGCGCCCTCGTCGTCCAAAATTGCACTCCACCTCTCAGCACTCTTCCCTCAACTCGTCCACAGTCATCAAATCCATTGCGTAAACGAATCTTGCGATACCCTCTCTCAAACCCTTTTTAATTATTTTTACCATCTGTCGCTCTGACAGTGGTTTTTTTAGGCGAGAGGCCAGCTTCTGCATCGCATGGACATAGTCCTCCACGACTTCTCCCGGCTGCTGCTTTCTCTGCAGAAGCTGATGCATCCGGTCGTGCTCCGTCTGGTGGCCTCGGAACCTGTCCATCAGCGCGGCACGCAGCTGTGGCCATCTGTCCACTCTGCAGTGACGCACGTGGACCCAATACCACTCACGTGCCCGTCCGGTTAGCAGCACATGGAATTGGCCTCCTGCCAAGGGCACTGGTACTGCCGCTGCAAGAACTCGAGCCGGAACAGGAAATCCTCCACCGAGTTTCGCTCGTCCTCGCCATCAAAAGAAACGCCCCACCGCTCGATGCGAACCTGATGGCTGCCGCCACCTGGCCCTGTATTGGCATATAAACGCGGCTCCTCGCGGAAATCGGAAGCCCTCCGGTCCTCCATCATCTCCAGGAAGCCACCTTAGATTTCATCCCTTAAGGACTGGCTGACGCCGGACTCCTGAGCCCTTCGATGGGTCTCTGCCGCCTGGGCCAATATCACGTTTACGGCCGACCTCACCGCGTTGTCCAGAAACGCCTCCGGAGTACGGTCATCCCTTCCGTCGATCTGTAGCAGCTGGTTCGCATCCGAGTTCATTTGCTCCAGAACTTGGTGTTGCGTGGGATCTGTTCCCACCTGCTGTTCCCTGCGCAGCTCCTGACGAAGACGACCCAATGGAGTCCTTGGCAGTCCCATCGATATACGTGGCTGTTCGGCCCCGGCAACCTCATCTACCTCGGTGGACCACAATTTCTCCTCTTCCTCGGCCGGAAGAAGGCATCTTTGTATCGCACCGAACAACAAGACAAAAATATACCTATTTCCCTCAGAATTCCTATATCCTACCCTAAACAAATCACCACAAGAAACAAATACTTAAGAAGAATAATAAATATTAAAATAAGGACTAGCAAATAATAAATAAACAGATAAATATATAAACATGTAATAACGGATAATAAATATAGAAACAAAATTTTAAATAAATAAATGTTTTAAATAAATAAACAAATGTTCAAAATAAATAAATGTAATTTTAGGAAAGAAGTCGATAATTTATTTTTTTTTATAGTAAGAATATAAATATTTGGGAAAATAAATAAAGTAAGTAAATAAATAGAATATATAAATAGATAATTAAATAATATATTATATTTATGATTCTTCCTTTTTATTTTGATTCTTTTCAGATTTCCTGACATGGGGAGATGGAACCGGTCACCAGCCGGTGGACTCCGTGCCGGAAACTTTTCTGCGCTTAAAATTTTTTAATTTCCGCCATATGCCCTGCCACCCGCCGCTCGTCAACTGGACTGGCTATCAACTATGTTGATAGCCGCCAGTTAAGGACATCGGCTGCTCGTTGAATCCTTTTTGATTTGTTTTCGCGCGTATGTTTTGATTCTCAGGTCGTGGTGATCGTGCAGCGCGTGTCCATCACGGGTCACGATCACATTTAAGTTCAAAATCGAGATGAAAAATCAAACACACCCACGAAACCAAAACAAAGGATCAACTTCTACTCTCAACAAAAATATAACAATACAAATTACTTTACATCAAATAAATAACTAACTAAACCGTACCTAATTTATCACAGTTTTTTATCACAGATTTTATCACAGATTTAGCTCTCTGCAGATGCAAATCTTGTCCCTTTTGGGCCAAGATGCAACCCGCAGGTCACCACTGCTTCTGTGATCTGTGACCAGGAGCAAATTGCCTCCAGTCTGGGCAAGCCTCCTGTCTGCTCTAAATCCTACCGTGCTCTTAATTTTCCCCCAGCCCACCCCCTCCGATGCAGTTGCATGCAACTTTATATTGCCCTGCAAGTCACCGGTGTGGTTGGCTGAGGGGAAAAGAAATAGGCAAACTCGTGAGACGCCGTCGTCCGACACTTTATATTTTTATTTAGTTTGGGCGCCATAATGTTACGGAACTGCAACGTCCTGGGACGGCGCCGGCTAGCTCCGGAATCCTCAGGGCGGAGTACCCCCAATGTCCCTACAGCTTCCATAACATTAAACATCGATTAAGGCTAGTATCCAGATCGACGAAAACCGTACGCCAGTCATGAGAGAGAGCGAGAGGCAAACAGCTGGCGTTCACTTTTCGTCGGGCCTTTTTCACGTCGTTCCCCTGATCGACGAAAAAAATACCAGAAAATTCCATAGCGTTGCCAGTCTGCGGAAATGAACTTTAGGTGAACCCTAGCGAAAAATTAATAATTTTAATCTTTTGGCGTGCGCTTCTCACTGAACATTATAAGAAATGGAGGAAAAACTCAAAAACTCACAAAAGTTGATTGCAGGTATTTACATGTGAGGACAAAATAACATTAATACTATCTGGGGTGCCCCTTGTCAGAGCAAAATGTTTTTTAGGTCCAGAATGTACGAAAAAACACAATAAAAGTGCAGCTATGAACTTTAAATTAGCTAATAATTATCAGTAAATTAAAAAAAACAACTGTTAAATTTAAATTGTATTGTTTTTTAATTTCTTTGTACAGCGGCAGACTTGTCTTGCCAAGGTATTTGATAATATCTTTTAAAGGTTCTTTCCCGCAAACAAACCCAGCTGATTGACAGTACGACCGTAGCACGCTTAAGTCTGATGAACTCTCCAAATTTTGGTCACACTGGAAAGATTAAAGTTTTTACGCTAGCGTAATCGTTTGTCAATCTGGATACTAGGCTTTACCATCGACGTCTCACTCTACAAACTAACATCTCTAATAGCGAAAAAGTAAACAAAACCAAAATAAACATATCGGGACAAATACGACGGAAAAGTGGCATCAGATGAGGCTGCCACAGCGCACCCACCCTTCCTGTGGTGTCCCTAGTGTCGCGAGGGAGGCACCACCCATCGTGCCAGGCGGTCTGCGACCGGCCCATCTCCCCCAACAGGTAAATAACTTACTCCATTATTTTCAACTTGCCTCTTACGATTTAATATTTATGTGCGGGACCCTAAACGCAAAAGCGTTTTGGAAATTAATTAAGGGTAGTACAATCGGGTCAGGAAACTGGCTACAGTCGCCGCGGAGGCTGGGTTTGGTCTACTGCACCATTTGGGGCCACCTAATCCTGGGGAGCTCCGAGGGATGAGAAGGGACGTGCGTATGTATAAATATATATAAGGAAAAGTGCCTTTTGACCTGAGTGTTTCCCTAACTTCTAGGGATTCCCGCGAGAAAGGAAGAACGCAGGTAAATCCACATCACTTGACAATGGGTAAGTACAATTTACAAATTTAATTTACTTAAAGGACTAACGATTTGTGTTTTTTGTAGGTGCCAAGGGACTGCTGTCGGCGTAGCTTTTGGTCCCCAGTGGCTGCCGCTAGCGTAGGGACTGAGGCCAAGCGTGACTCGTGGCCCGCCGATGGACGTTTGCCGGCTACGAAATACGGACGAGTGCGCGTCGCAGGACTTCAGCAAGGACCAGAGATGGGGAGATGGAACCGGTCACCAGCCGGTGGACTCGGTGCCGGAAACTTTTCTGCGCTTAAAATTTTGTAATTTCTGCCATATGCCCTGCCACCCGCCGCTCGTCAACTGGACTGGCTATCAACTATGTTGATAGCCGCCAGTTAAGGACATCGGCTGCTCGTTGAATCCTTTTTGATTTGTTTTCGCGCGTATGTTTTGATTCTCAGGTCGTGGTGATCGTGCAGCGCGTGTCCATCACGGGTCACGATCACACATTTAAGTTCAAAATCGAGATGAAAAATCAAACACACCCACGAAACCAAAACAAAGGATCAACTTCTACTCTCAACAAAAATATAACAATACAAATTACTTTACATCAAATAAATAACTAACTAAACCGTACCTAATTTATCACAGTTTTTTATCACAGATTTTATCACAGATTTAGCTCTCTGCAGATGCAAATCTTGTCCCTCTTGGGCCAAGATGCAACCCGCAGGTCACCACTGCTTCTGTGATCTGTGACCAGGAGCAAATTGCCTCCAGTCTGGGCAAGCCTCCTGTCTGCTCTAAATCCTACCGTGCTCTTAATTTTCCCCCAGCCCACCCCTCCGATGCAGTTGCATGCAACTTTATATTGCCCTGCAAGTCACCGGTGTGGTTGGCTGAGGGGAAAAGAAATAGGCAAATTCGTGAGACGCCGTCGTCCGACACTTTATATTTTTATTTAGTTTGGGCGCCATAATGTTACGGAACTGCAACGTCCTGGGACGGCGCCGGCTAGCTCCGGAATCCTCAGGGCGGAGTACCCCCAATGTCCCTACAGCTTCCATAACATTAAACATCGATTAAGCCTAGTCGACGAAAACCGTACGCCAGTCATGAGAGAGTCTGCAGTGACGCACGTGGACCCAATACCACTCACGTGCCCGTCCGGTTAGCAGCACATGGAATTGGCCTCCTGCCAAGGGCACTGGTACTGCCGCTGCAAGAACTCGAGCCGGAACAGGAAATCCTCCACCGAGTTTCGCTCGTCCTCGCCATCAAAAGAAACGCCCCACCGCTCGATGCGAACCTGATGGCTGCCGCCACCTGGCCCTGTATTGGCATATAAACGCGGCTCCTCGCGGAAATCGGAAGCCCTCCGGTCCTCCATCATCTCCAGGAAGCCACCTCGGATTTCATCCCTTAAGGACTGGCTGACGCCGGACTCCTGAGCCCTTCGATGGGTCTCTGCCGCCTGGGCCAATGCCACGTCCAGAAACGCCTCCTGAGTACGGTCATCCCTTCCGTCGATCTGAAGCAGCTGGTTCGCATCCGAGTTCATTTGCTCCAGAACTTGGTGTTGCGTGGGATCTGTTCCCACCTGCTGTTCCCTGTGCAGCTCCTGACGAAGACGACCCAATGGAGTCCTTGGCAGTCCCATCGATATACGTGGCTGTTCGGCCCCGGCAACCTCATCTACCTCGGTGGACCACAATTTCTCCTCTTCCTCGGCCGGAAGAACCTTCGATCGGAGATCGTAATTAGAAAGGCATCTTTGTATCGCACCGAACAACAAGACAAAAATATACCTATTTCCCTCAGAATTCCTATATCCTACCCTAAACAAATCACCACAAGAAACAAATACTTAAGAAGAATAATAAATATTAAAATAAGGACTAGCAAATAATAAATAAACAGATAAATATATAAACATGTAATAACGGATAATAAATATAGAAACAAAATTTTAAATAAATAAATAAATGTTTTAAATAAATAAATAAATGTTCAAAATAAATAAATGTAATTTTAGGAAAGAAGTCGATAATTTTTTTTTTTTTATAGTAAGTATATAAATATTTGGGAAAATAAATAAAGTAAGTAAATAAATAGAATAAATAAATAGATAAATAAATAATATATTATATTTATGATTCTTCCTTTTATTTTGATTCTTTTCAGATTTCCTGACATGGGGAGATGGAACCGGTCACCAGCCGGTGGACTCCGTGCCGGAAACTTTTCTGCGCTTAAAATTTTTTAGTTTCCGCCATATGCCCTGCCACCCGCGGCTCGTCAACTGGACTGGCTATCAACTATGTTGATAGCCGCCAGTTAAGGACATCGGCTGCTCGTTGAATCCTTTTTGATTTGTTTTCGCGCGTATGTTTTGAATCTCAGGTCGGGGTGATCGTGCAGCGCGTGTTCATCACGGGTCATGATCACACATTTAAGTTTAAAAACGAGATAAAAAATCAAACACACCCACGAAACCAAAACAAAGGATCAACTTCTACTCTCAACAAAAATATAACAATACAAATTACTTTACATCAAATAAATAACTAACTAAACCGTACCTAATTTATCACAGTTTTTTATCACAGATTTTATCACAGATTTAGCTCTCTGCAGATGCAAATCTTGTCCCTTTTGGGCCAAGATGCAACCCGCAGGTCACCACTGCTTCTGTGATCTGTGACCAGGAGCAAATTGCCTCCAGTCTGGGCAAGCCTCCTGTCTGCTCTAAATCCTACCGTGCTCTTAATTTTCCCCCAGCCCACCCCTCCGATGCAGTTGCATGCAACTTTATATTGCCCAGCAAGTCACCGGTGTGGTTGGCTGAGGGGAAAAGAAATAGGCAAACTCGTGAGACGCCGTCGTCCGACACTTTATATTTTTATTTAGTTTGGGCGCCATAATGTTACGGAACTGCAACGTCCTGGGACGGCGCCGGCTAGCTCCGGAATCCTCAGGGCGGAGTACCCCCAATGTCCCTACAGCTTCCATAACATTAAACATCGATTAAGCCTAGTATCCAGATCGACGAAAACCGTACGCCAGTCATGAGAGAGAGCGAGAGGCAAACAGCTGGCGTTCACTTTTCGTCGGGCAAAAATAACATTAATACTATCTGGGGTGCCCCTTGTCAGAGCAAAATGTTTTTAGGTCCAGAATGTACGAAAAAACACAATAAAAGTGCAGCTATGAACTTTAAATTAGCTAATAATTATCAGTAAATTAAAAAAAACAACTGTTAAATTTAAATTGTATTGTTTTTTAATTTCTTTGTACAGCGGCAGACTTGTCTTGCCAAGGTATTTGATAATATCTTTTAAAGGTTCTTTCCCGCAAACAAACCCAGCTGATTGACAGTACGACCGTAGCACGCTTAAGTCTGATGAACTCTCCAAATTTTGGTCACACTGGAAAGATTAAAGTTTTTACGCTAGCGTAATCGTTTGTCTAGGCTTTACCATCGACGTCTCACTCTACAAACTAACATCTCTAATAGCGAAAAAGTAAACAAAACCAAAATAAACATATCGGGACAAATACGACGGAAAAGTGGCATCAGTTGAGGCTGCCACAGCGCACCCACCCTTCCTGTGGTGTCCCTAGTGTCGCGAGGGAGGCACCACCCATCGTTAGCGGCCGGAATCACTGCCAGGCGGTCTGCGACCGGCCCATCTCCCCCAACAGGTAAATAACTTACTCCATTATTTTCAACTTGCCTCTTACGATTTAATATTTACAACTTATATTCATTTCAGGTAAGGATGCTTCTTTATGTGCCTAAACGCTTCTTTATGTCCCTAAACGCAAAAGCGTTTTGGAAATTAATTAAGGGTAGTACTATCGGGTCAGGAAACTGGCTACAGTCGCCGCGGAGGCTGGGTTTGGTCTACTGCACCATTTGGGGCCACCTAATCCTGGGGAGCTCCGAGGGATGAGAAGGGACGTGCGTATGTATAAATATATATAAGGAAAAGTCCCTTTTGACCTGAGTGTTTCCCTAACTTCTAGGGATTCCCGACCAATTGCGCACTAAGGGCGAGAAAGGAAGGACGCAGGTAAATCCACATCACTTGACAATGGGTAAGTACAATTTACAAATGTAATTTACTTAAAGGACTAACGATTTGTGTTTTTTTGTAGGTGCCCAGGGACTGCTGTCGGCGTAGCTTTTGGTCCCCAGTGGCTGCCGCTAGCGTAAGGACTGAGGCCAAGCGTGACTCGTGGTCCGCCGCTGGGCGTTTGCCGGCTACGAAATACGGACGAGTGCGCGTCGCAGGACTTCAGCAAGGACCAGAAAAAAAACATGCAGGGATATCGGCTGCGGACGGCACGTGTGAGCGCAAGACAGGGCCTCGTTACCCACACAAATCGGGAACGGACTCACCGGCGTGCTCCTCAGGCGGCGGAATTGCGGGACAGTTCACTGCACTGTGCTGTTATTAAGGTATGTATCTCATTGGATTGCCTCCTATGGTTTGCCGGACAGGTTCGGGCCGACTTCTCCGCCAAAAATTAGTAACGGCTTCCGCCAAAAAATGGTTGCTGGCCTCCGGCGAAAATTGGTTGCTGGTCTCCGCAAAAAAATAAGGCCGATCTCCGCCGAAAAATATTACCGGGGCTCTTTTAATGGGTCCCCTGATAGTCCTAAGAACACAACACTAAATAAAATAACTAAAAAAATTAGTGCTTCACCACTAACTTACTTTATTTAATTCGCGGGCGCGGTTTTAGTTGGACCTCTTCGATCCGAAATATGGCAGCTACTAAACCCTATCCCTGACCTACGCAATGTCATGCTCATCACGCCATATTCCCTTTCCCTCTCCCAAAAGTGGGTCATTGGACGAATTCAAGGCCATACTAGCCATACCCAGAGCGAACCGGGCTAGTTTAAATAGCTAGATAGCCAAGGGCATGAGCAGAAGGGGGCACCACTTCAGTAGGGGTTGCCACCCACCAAACTTTATCGATACCAAAAACGAATACCTCCTTCTTATTTCTTCCAGCCGAGTCCAACTTGAAATGCAACACCACCCAAGGATTTAGAGAGACGCCTCCGAACCATGGCTACTCGACGAAATCATTGGGAGCATTGGGGATCGGTGTCTGGCGAAATCCGAATGCAGTTCCAAACGGTGCCCTATGCGGGGCCCACGCTTGCCGGGAAGTATGTTGGCCTCAACGTCATTTGCCCTTCTTTAATTCGTTCTTCTTCCAGATCACACCCGGATATCCTTGGCGTGGTAAACTCCGAGGTGGCATCCTTGCAGGTCTTCCAATTCGTATGCATTGTTGCCAACGGCTTTCACCACTTGAGCCTTAAGGAATTTCCTGGCGAACTTGGCGTTGAACGACTTTCCAAAGTCACTGAGGACGAAGTTTCGGAGGTATACCTCTTGACCTGGCTTGGCCATGAAGTTTCGAGCCCGTTGGTCATATCGTTTGCAGCTTCGGTCATAGGCTGTCTCCAGATTCTTTCGGACTTTTTCCTGGATCACAAGGAGTTTGTCCGCCGTCTTCATCCCCGCCATCTCGTGGTCACACAAGGACTTTAGTTTCCTCGCTAACCTATAGTTGGCGCCATTCAAGAACATATGATGTCCGAACACTGTAAAGAAAGGCGCTTCTCCTATCGCCGAGTGGATCGCGTTCCGAAGGGCTACCTCAATCTCAGGAAGGTACACGTCCCAGTCTCGATGGACACCATCTAAAAAGCTCCGGATTGCGGCCAACACGCTTCGATTTACTCGTTCTGCTGCGTTGCTCTGTGGGGAGTATACCGGAGTCTTTAGGTGTGAGATACCGAAACTCTCCATCGCCTTCTGGAAGATCTTCGACGTGAACTGCCGACCATTGTCTGAGTGTATTACCTCCGGGACGCCAAATTTGTAAAATACCTCGTGGATGAGAAAATCGACGACGTTCGAGGATGTAGCTTCCCTCATGGCCTTCAGGAATACAAAATTCATACAATACAAAAATGGTCCACAACGATAAAGATCCAGGCATGACACTTCCTTGACTTCGGATATTTCCCCAAGAAGTCGATATACAACTTCTGAAATGGCTGTTCCGTCTGGACTCTTTTACCCATACCGACCTGCATCCGGAAATTTGGCGCTTTGGACTCCTTGCAAACATCACATCCACGCACAAACTCTCGGACTTGGAGAACCATGCCTGGCCAGTAGAACTGCCGTCGAAGGATTTCCAGAGTCTTTCCCATTCCGCCATGAGCTGCTCTTGGGTCCGTATGTTCACGCTCAATTAGGATGTGGGTTAGACTCTGTGGGATCTACAGTTTCCACTCCGACCCTTCCACCTCGTCGTCCAAATATGATGAAGAGACTCTCTTGAAGATGAGACCATCCTCGATCTTCAAGTCGGGTAAGTTTTCCAAGATGTCCCCCACATCCCTCACTAACTCGAGGTAACCTTCTCCAGCGAACTCGGTGGTTTCGAAACCCAACAAATCCGTCGGATTCACTACGAGCTCCTCCACACACCGTGAAAGGGTGTCTGCCACGACGTTTTCGCTTCCTTTTCGGTGCTCGATGTTGAAGTGGAATCCTTGAAGCTGCAGTGACCACCTCGCCAACCGTCCCGACAGATCCTTCATGGACATGAGCCACTTTAAGCTGGCATGGTCTGTGATGCAGGTGAATGGCACGCCTTCGACATATGGCCGGAACTTCCGAATGGCCATGAGCGCCGCGAGACACTCTTTCTCGGTCACGGTGTAATTTACCTGATGTTTATTCATCTTGGCCGAGAAAAAGGCAATTGGCTGATCCTCTCCGTCATCGTCTCGCTGGAAAAGCAACGCCCCGATTCGCACTGAATAAAGAATAGTCTCTTGAAGTCCCCATGCACCAGGACTGGTGCAGTCGTTAAAGCCATCTTCAAGGACTCTACAGCTAACTGGGCCTCTGGACTCAATGAAAACTTAGAGTTTCCAGTTTTCTTCAGCGATTCAGTGAGCGAGCGGCCAACGTCGCAAAGTTCTTTATGAACCGGCGGTACCATCCAGCAGTCCCAAGGAACGCTCTCACCTCCTTCATCGTCCTAGGCTCTGGAATCCTCCTGATCGCTGCTACTCGTCCCGGATCCATTCGTAGACGACCTCCACCAACGATAAAACCCAGGTAGGTCAATGATTTGAAGCAAAACTTTGATTTACTCATACCAATCGTTAACCCCGCTGCTTTCAGGCATTCTGCGACTCTCCGAAGGTACCTGAAATGGGTCTGGATATCTGGAGCCAGTATCAGCAGATCATCTAGGTAGACAAATACGTTGGAACGGATCTCAGCTGGGATTTCTCGGTACTTGAGTCTCACCAACCGCTGCGCCGCGTTGCAAAGTCCGAAGGGCCTCACCCGGAACTGGTAGAGAGGCCGACCAGGAACCGTAAAGGCCGTCAGTTCCTTGCTTTTCGGGTCCAACTCGATCTGCCAGAATGCGAACTTCAAATCCACGCTGGAAATATAAAACGTTTGGTCGATTCTGGACAGGATTCCGTCGATACTAGGCAGCGGGTAAGCGTCTTTGACGGTCAGATCGTTCAATTTAAGGGCGTCTAAGCAGAAAAGATATTTTTCTACGGGCTCATGCTCTCCTCGATGACTACGAGCGCCAGCATCTTGTCCACCTCATCCTCGACAACCTTCTGCTTCGCTGGCGACATTGGATACGGCCGATCCTTGAAGACCTTGGCTCCCTCAATCAGCTCGATAGTGTGCCTTTCCAGATTGGTCGTTCCCAGACCATCCTTCTCAAATGTGAGAAACACCTCCTGGATCTCCGCGAGCTGTCGTGCGTCGGCCTCGGATAAGGTCCAGGATTCGGGATCCGGCTTTTCCTCGTCGTCATCTTCCTGTTCGGCGTAGTGTTCCATATCCCTAGCGTGGATTTCGTCTGCCTTCTTCACGCTTTCCGGGTCGCTGTGGCCTATCACCGCTGGAGCCAAACCAAACGCCTGCCAGAAGTCAACTCCAAAATAGGCCTCCTGCTCCAGGTAAGGGCATACATAGAACAGGATCCGCTTTATCTGTCCTCTGTACTCCACAGGTAGTTCGACTCGTCCTATAATCGAGCGGTCCTCTCCAGACGCCGTTCGGACTACGGATAGGTATTTCTGGACTGGCACATCCAACGCCTCGACCAGCTCCCTGCAACTTTTGCCCAGCAGGCTAACACTCGCTCCCGTGTCTAACAATCCAATCAGCTGTTGGGTCAGGATCCGGACTTCAGCGAATGGCCTGGGATCTCGCGTCGAACAGCGCTTCACAGCGGCAACTACTTCGCGTCGACTGGCCTGACGTTTCCGGAAGCGATCTCTGGCCTTCTGAACTTTTTTAGACACCATTCGCATGCCGGCTAATTGGTGCTCGGAGAATATTCTATTCCTGGTCTCCAATTATCGACGCATCCTCTCCTCATAAGGTAAGTATTTTAAATTGTTCTTATTACTACTCGTACATACTAAACCTTTTTTATTCCTAGAACTTTTACTCCTTCGCGGGACTCTTGTCTGGACGCATCCTTCCCGCCCTCGGATCGCCCAGCCGCCCGTTTTCCGCGCAATCAGGACATCTCGGAGACACGGTGTCTGGCCTTCCGCATCGGTAGCAGAACAAGCGTCGTTCTGTTTCCGCACAGTCACGGAACCCGTGGTCTACAGCTCCACAATTCCAGCAGCCCGCTCGGAACGGATTTCGGGCCTTCGCTTGTAACGCCTCCACCTGCCACTGGGAATCCTCTGCAGTGTCGGGACCAGCTGCCTCGCTAACCCTGGCCTTCTCCGCTTAAATCTGATGAACTCTCAAAATTTTGGTCACACTGGAAAGATTAAAGTTTTACGCTAGCGTAATCGTTTGTCGATCTGGATACTAGGCTTTAATCTTTTCGCTACGGTTCACCCAAAGTTAATTTCCGCAGTCTGGCAACGCTATGCAATTTTCAGGTATTTTTTTCGTTGATCTGAGGACCGAGGTGAAAAAAACCCTTGACGAAAAGTGAACGCCAGCTGTTTGCCTCTCGCTCTCTCTCATGACTGGCGTACAGTTTTCGTCGATCTGAGTACTAGGCTTTAATACAAAAGAAAGAGTTACAAATAAATTCATTATAGGAATATTAAGCCAATCCAATGCCGAATGTAGATACACAAAAATGTATAAAAGATATGAAACAAAATATATGTTGCATTTCAAGTTGGACTCGGCTGGAAGACATTAGAAGGAGGTATTCGATTTTGGTATCGATAAAGTTTGGTGGGTGGCACCCCCTACTGAAGTGGCGCACCCTTCTGCTCATGCCCTTGGCTACCTGGCTATTTAAACTAGCCCGGTTCGCTCTGGGTATGGCTAGGATGGCCTTGAATTCGTCCAATGACCCACTTTTGGGAGAGGGAAAGGGAATATGGCGTGATGAGCATGACATTGCGTAGGTCAGGGATAAGGTTTAGTAGCTGCCATATTTCGGATCGAAGAGGTCCAAATAAAACCGCGCCCGCGAATTAAATAAAGTGAGTTAGTGGTGAAGCACTAATTTTTTTAGTTATTTTATTTAGTGTTGTGTTCTTAGGACTATCAGGGGACCCATTAAAAGGGTCCCGGTAATATTTTTCGGCGGAGATCTGCCTTATTTTTCGGCGGATATCGGCCTTATTTTTTTGCGGAGACCAGCTACCAGTCTTCGCCGAAGGCCAGCAACCAGTTTTTGGCGAAAGCCGCTACTAATTTTTGGCGGAGAAGTCGGCCCGAACCTGACCGTCAAACCATAGGAGGCAATCCAATGAGATACATACCTTAATAACAGCACAGTGCAGTGAACTGGCCCGCAATTCCGCCGCCTGAGGAGAACGCCGGTGAGTCCGTTCCGGATCTGTGTGGGTAACGAGGCCCTGTCTTGCGCTCACACGTGCCGTCCGCAGCCGATATCCCTGCATGTTTTTTTTCTGGTCCTTGCTGAAGTCCAGCGACGCGTCCGTATTTCGTAGCCGGCAAACGTCCAGCGGCGGGCCACGAGTCACGCTTGGCCTCAGTCCTTACGCTAGCGGCGGTCCCACTTGGGACCAAAAGCTGCGCCGACAGCAGTCCCTGGGCACCTACAAAAAAACACAAATCGTTAGTCATTTAAGTAAATTAAATTTGTAAATTGTACTTACCCATTGTCAAGTTATGTGGATTTACCTGCGTCCTTCCTTTCTCGCCCCTCGTCCAGTGCAGCAATTCGGTCGCGGGAATCCTTAGAAGTGAGGGAAACACTCAGGTCAAAGGGCACTTTTCCTTATATATATTTATACATACGCACGTCCCTTCTCATCCCTCGGAGTTCCCCAGGATTAGGTGGCCCCAAATGGTGCAGTAGACCAAACCCAGCCTCCGCGGCGACTGTAGCCAGTTTCCTGACCCGATGGTACTACCGCTGTGACCCTTAATTAATTTCCAAAACGCTGGTGCGTTTAGGGTCCCGCACATAAAGAAGCATCCTTACCTGAAATTAATATAAGTTGTAAATATTAAATCGTAAGAGGCAAGTTGAAAATAATGGAGTAAGTTATTTACCTGTTGGGGGAGATGGGCCGGTCGCAGACCGCCCGGCAGTGATTCCGGCCGCTAACGATGGGTGGTGCCTCCCTCGCGACACTAGGGACACCACTAAATAAATAAAAAATAAATCTTGACCCGTGTGACTGTCAAGCAACTAAAAAAATAAAAAACTTAGCAAAAACCCGTTTTATTGTAAAAGTTAGTGCCTTTGTTCGTAACACAAGGGTTACTAAAAAATAAAACACCTTAGTTCTCCCCCACCAGTGGTAAGAGACAAGGTATAACAATTTTAAATCAAATTCATAATAAAAAATTTTAAAATTGTGAAAAATTTACAAAACTAAATAAAAAATTAAAAATGGCACAACCAGTGCTATTATTATCAGAAAACCATCTAAATCAAGCCCTGAACCAAATCAGGCAAGTGCCGCGATTTGGAGGCAACACGCTCGAACTCAGCCCGTTCATCAGGAGGATAGATTTCATCCTAGAACTTTACCCCACAACATGTATATGCCAGGCGAGCGTATTCTTAAGTGCGATCGAAATGCAGCTTCACGGAGATGCCCAGAGGATATCTCAACTATCAACAGACAGATGCTGAAGGGACTTAAGGAACGCCCTCATCAAGGAATACAAAACCCAGACGCCCTGCGAAGAACTACTAAGACGTCTGTATAACACCGCCTTTCCTGGGTGTATACGTAAGTTCGTTGAGGACATTGAGTCCAAATCTTTTTTAATATTAAATAAATTAGCTTTAGAAAATAACGCTGCAAATACAATTTTATACACAAATGCTCTTAACAATACAGTTAAAGATGTAATTATGAAAAAATTGACAGACAGACTTTTTATTACATTGGCTAGGTATGATATTACTAATGCTAGTAAACTAAAATGTGTAGCGCAACAAGAAGGTTGTTATGAAACATTTTATTCAGATCGAACAAAGAATACACAAAGTCAAAACCAAGATAAGAGAAATTATCAATCCCAAATACTAATAATACTAATAAAAAACAAAACTACAATTCCCAAAACAAATACAGACAGCAAAATATTTATTCCCCAAATCAATATAAACAGCAGGCTAGTACATCTCAAGGCCAACATAAGCCTAATTATAATAAAAACAAGAAAGGAAAGCTAACTTCGGGCGGAGCCGAAGTTGAAATACCCTTGCAGAATATTCCGAATTATATTCTCCAAAATTATTCATATGATGCATTCTTAACACTCATAAAAAATCCCAACTTTCTAACTTTAAAAACACCAAAGTTATGGCATTTCCAATCGTTCAGTTAAGTGGCGGCTATAGGATATAGTCGACCGATCCCTATGAAATTTGGTAGGTCAGATTGATTGGCCTAATAAAATACCCATAGGAAATCCCAACTTCCTAACTTAACAAACACTAAAGTTATGGCATTTCCGATCAATCAGTTATATGGCAGCTATAGGATATAGTTGTCCGATCCTGGCCGTTCCGACTTATATACTGCGTGCAAAGGATCGAAGGCTGTGTGCAAAGTTTCAATTCGATATCTTTAAAACTGAGAGACTAGTTCGCGTAGAAACAGACAGACGGACAGACAGACGGACAGACGGACAGACGGACATGGCTATATCAACTCAGGAGGTGATCCTGATCAAGAATATATATACTTTATAGGGTCGGAGATGTCTCCTTCACTGCGTTGCACACTTTTGACCAAAATTATAATACCCTCTGCAAGGGTATAATAACAGCGAAACTTTTTATGAAAACCACCCATTATATCAAGCAATAAAACAAGAATTCCAACAAAAATTAAATTATTATCAGGTTAGGAATTCTATAAATTATCAAACACAACAAAATGGGGCTAATGCTCCCAATCGACCAATAAAAAGAAATCGCGAAAGTACGAGTGGCCATATGAAAATGGATACAGGAAATTTTCATCAACAAGCCTCGGACACCAAACAGGAAATAGAAACCCTTACATACGAATCATCATGAATAATCAAGAGTTATTCTTGATTAATTTAATTAAAGAAAATTACTTTCATTTTCCGATCAAAAATACACCTCTTAAAGTTCATACCATAAATGGTAATATTCAATTAAATAAATCCGTGTCTTACCATGCAAGTAAGCTTTGTCCGACCAAACAAAAAATTTGGGTCCATAATTTTTCCGATAGATATGATATGCTCATAGGAAGAGAATATCTCGAAGCATGTTACGCAATTATTAATTATAAATCAAAAACAGTTAATTTAAACGGTTATCAATTCGGAATGAGATATAATTTTAACGATTTCGAATATAAACAAGGAGAAGCAGAAATTGATTGCTGCGATCCCCCATTTTCAATAGACACACCATTTACTTTTGCAATAAATAATAAGTTGCAGGAAACCAATAAGTTTAGACTAGAACGAACACCTTAATGACGAGGAGAAAGATAATCTCAAGAAAATTTTATACGAATTTAGCGACATACAGTACAAAAAAAGTGACGATTTGACTTTCACTTTTGATTTGACAATCAAGCATGTCATTCATACAAAAAATGAGCAACCGGTTTACAAAAAACCATACAAATATCCTCAAGCTTACGACCAAGAAGTCGATTCGCAAACGAGGGATATGATAAAACAGGGAATAATCCGAAAGTCAAATTCCCCTTATTGCTCACCTATTTGGATAGTACCTAAGAAAGGCGATGCATCAGGGACAAAAAGTTCCGAATCATAATTGACTATCGTAATTTAAATGAAATTACGTAATTTCAATAGTCAATTATGATGAAATATTGGACAAACTTGGAAGATGCCAATATTTTACCTCTATTGACCTCGCAAAAGGTTTTCACCAAATACAAATGGATGAAATCTCTATTCTAAAGACAGTTTTTTCTCCCAAAATGGTCATTATGAATATACTCGAATGCCCTTTGGATTAAAAAATTACCCTGCTACCTTTCAAAGGTACATGAGCAATCTCTTAGAAGATTTGATCTACAAGGATTGTTCGGTCTACATGGACGATATTATCGTGTACTCCACTTCATTGGAGGAACATGTATTATCTTTGCGAAAGGTATTTGAAAAATTAATGGCCACATTGCTGCAACAGCAAAGTGAGTTCTTGCAGCGACTTTCTCAGAACGGAGCATCTACCTTGGCCACGCCGCCGCCTGCTGCACTTTGTTAAACTGAAAACCCGTTGCCGAAAATCCACATCAAACCCTTTGGTGGAGACTACAGGGAATGGCCAGCCTTTAAGGACATTTACGAGAGCACCGTCCACAACAAGACCCACCTGGGAAAGATTCAGAAGTCTCATTATCTTAAGTCCTTTATAGTTGGTAAAGCGGCCAATCTTCTCAGTCACATGTCCATTACGGAATCAGCTTATGATTCAGCATGGGAACGCCTCAATGATCGCTATGATCGCCCAAGGCATATCGTGAACTCCTTACTGGACACTTTCATGGGACTGGCTGCCGCCCCCAACGGCGAGGTATCTAATCTACGCAAACTTACTGATGGCGCCAACGAAATCATTCGTGGGCTAGATGCAGTTGGGGAGACCAGCCGTGACTGCTGGGTCATTCATCTTGTACTGGCTAAAATTGATCCTGACTCTAGAAGGAAGTGGATAGAGGATACCAGAGGCGCTGCGACACCAACCGTTACAGACCTGTTTAAATTCCTTGATGACCGTTGCGAGGATTTTGAATTAAGCCAAGCTACATCGGCAATCAAACTCGATCCTGGCAGCCACACGGACAAGCCTGCCAAAGCGAAGCGCGCACTTATTGCAGTGAACCGTGGCAATTGTGGTAAGTGTGGCTCTGCTGACCATCAGCTGTATAGATGCTCACAATTTCAAAATCTAAACACCGAACATCGACGCTCCTTTGCGAAAGGAAAATCGCTTTGCTTCAATTGTCTACGCCCAGGCCACCGATCTTCACAATGTCAATCGAAACATTCGTGCAAGCACTGCAATGGCCGTCATCATTCTCTTGTACATCCTGAAAACATGGATTCCATGACAGTTGCTCCTGCGGACACTGCACAGGCCAGTCCTCAAACTTCAGGATGTAGCTCAACTTTGGTCGCCCAGACGCAAAACAGCACCTCATTAACACAGTCACCGGGACTCAAAAGAAGCACATTGCCCACAGCTTTGGTGTATGTCCAAAACTCAAAAGGGACTTACACAATTTGCCGTGTGCTTTTGGATAGCGGCTCTGAGCTATCCTACGTTTCTGAACGATGCGTCAACGCACTTGGGCTCGCACGTTCACCCTCAAGAATTCTAATTTCCGGAATATCTTCCGTCAAGGCCGAAACTACTAGAGGATTGGCAACGCTGCATATCAAGTCAATGGTGTCACTGCATACGATTGTTGTCGCAGCCCATGTGCTGGGCAAAATCACATCATCACTTCAACGGGACGACATTGACGAAACAGCTTTAAGGATCTACGATGGACTCCAGTTAGCCGATACTTCGTTTAACACATCTTCACCTGTAGACATATTACTGGGAAATGAACAAATTTGGTCCGTTTTGTCAGGTGATAAAAAATATGACACCGATGGAAATATTATTGCCATCAGCTCGATCTTTGGATGGATAATCACTTCCGTTGCAATGCCGCATCCATTAACCGCCAACATGCTCATGACTACTGTTGACATAAACGCCTCTCTTCAACGCTTTTGGGAGATCGAGGATAACACTGAGCATACACAGCGAGACCCTTCGCACGAAAAGGTGGAGCAGCACTTTCTGGCCACTCATTCCCGAGACCCAGACGGCAAATACATCGTTGAATTGCCTTTTAAACACGAATGCCAAGAGTTCGGACAGCCTGCAGGGCGCTGTCTCACGCTTCTATGCTGTGGAACGTCGCTTGCAGCGTGATATGGAGTTACGCAAGCAATATTCAACATTTCTGAACGAGTATCTAAGCCTAGGTCATATGCGTAAGCTGGCCCCTGAAGAATGCAATACATCAGCCAAAACATTTTACATGCCACACCACCCAGTTCTAGGAAAAAAGCTGCGCGTGGTATTTGACGGGTCATTTGAAGACGTAAACGGCAACGCTCTAAATGACGCCTTACACATCGGACCCAGCATACAACGCAACCTTTTTCATGTATGCCTTCGCTTTCGAATGCACAAGTTTGTGTTTTCGGCGGACATAGTTAAAATGTTTCGCCAGATCTGGGTTGCCCCTCAGCACCGCAACTTTCAACGGATCGTATGGAGAGAAGCTCCGAAAGATTCTCTTCAACACCTTGAACTCTGTACAGTCACCTATGGAACAAGCTGTGCACCGTTTCTTGCTGTCAGAGTACTGGAACAACTAGCGCGAGACCACCAGGATGAGTTTCCCACAGCCTCAAAAATTGTGCTTGAGGACTTTTACGTAGACGATGTCCTCACCGGCGCTGAAACTGAAGACGAACTACTTAGCTACCGTGACGAACTCATCCAGCTGATGTCCAAGGCTAAGCTTGAGCTTGGCTAATGGGTGTCTAACAGCAGCGTCATCAGCCACACCCGGCAAGACGAGCTCCAAATAACCAGTGCGGTTAAAGTTTTAGGAATGCTATGGAATCCCCAAGACGACGTCCTGTCCTACAAAGCTTCACTTTCTACGAAGCCAGATGCTACTAAACGGCAAGTATTGTCAGATGTCTCACGAATTTTTGATCCTCTAGGTATTCTGGCGCCTGTGGTAGTACAGTTCAAGATCCTTTTCCAAGAACTCTGGCTACTTGACTTGGACTGGGATTCAAAACTCCCACCGAAGCTGGCTGAGTGGTGGCAGACCTGTCGCGACGATATCAAGTACATAACAAACCTAAGGATTCCACGTTATGTACACAACGAATCGGGAAAAATCGAATTACATGGATTTTCAGATGCATCTATAAAGGCATATGCCGTTGTCATATACAGCCGTGTAAGCAACGCAGACGGCACCTGCTTGGTGTCACTTATGGCAGCTAAAACACGCGTTGCGCCACTAAAGCAACAAAGCCTTCCTCGGCTTGAACTCTGTGGCGCGCTATTGCTCACTCGCCTTCTCCGAGCTGTTAAAGAAGGCTTGCACAAAAGGAAATAGTTGTGCATGCTTGGTGCGATTCCACGATTGTCCTTTCGTGGCTGTCGCACACCCCATCGAAGCTGAAGACCTTTTTCGCCAACCGTACTTCGGAGATCCTGGATGTCATACCACGCAGCGCATGGCATCACGTTGGAATCTGAACCTGAAGCGTCCCCGATTGAGTGTCTATCGTTTCGAGTTTCGAAGAAGAAAGAAACGGATTCCGTCAAACCTCACACTCACGTTTGAAGAAATCAGCGAGGCCCGCATTTATTGTCTAAGGCAGGCTCAAGGAAGCTTCTCATCCGATCTACACCTATTGCAAAGGGGAACAGCTGTGTCAAATTTGTCAACACTTCGAACACTCTCACCCATGGTTTTCAAGAACGGCCTGCTTCGTGTAGGTGGGCGCCTCTCAAACTCGCTACTACCGGAGGAAGTCAAGCATCCAATTATTCTGCCGAAACATAATCGCATTTCTCTGCTTAATTTGGAACACGAGCACAGGATACATCTTCATCCAGGTGTGACAGCACTTTTCGTCATCGTTCGCCAACAGTATTGGATAGTTGGCGCACGCAACATGATTCGCAAGCTTACACATGCTTGTCACAAATGTTTTCGCCAACGCAACTGATCAATACATGGCGGACTTGCCAGCTGTTCGGGTACGTCAAGCATACCCATTCGAAAATACTGGGTGCGACTATGCCGGACCGCTTCTACTCAAAGTGCACAAGGGACGGAATCCACGAAAGGAAAAAGGATACGTTTGTCTATTCGTCTGCCTAGTGACCTCCGCAATTCACTTGGAATTGGCTACAGATCTTAGCACGGAGACATTTCTTGCTGCTCTTCGTCGTTTTATCTCCCGTCGAGGCAAATGTACCCACATCTACAGCGACAACGGTCGCAACTTTGTGGGAGCAAAGAAGGCGTTAGACGAAATGTATACGCTTATCCTGTCGCAGCAGCATAAGACTCAAGTAACCCAAGCGTTGGCCAGCGAGGGTATCAAATGGAGTTTTATACCACCGCACGCACCCCACTGGGGCGGAAAATGGGAATCAGCTGTTCGCTCCGTAAAGCTTCATCTGCGTCGTGTCGTCGGGAATTCGATCCTCACATTTGAGCAAATGCACACTCTTCTGGCTCAAATTAAATCCGTCGTCAATTCACTCCCACTCTTCGCTACGTCAGACATCGAAGTTTCCTACTTGTCACCCGCACACCTGCTGATTGGACGTCCTTATACATCAGTTCCAGAGGGCGATCTTGGCCACATAGCAGTTAACCGACTGGATTACTGGCAAAATGTACAGGCAATGCTACAAGGCTTTTGGAAGAGATGGCATCAGGAGTACCTCACTACACTTCAACAACGCCCTAAGTGGAATACGGACAGGACGAACATTGCTACTGGGGATATGGCGATCATCAAGGATTCAAACACACCCCCCGCCTCTTGGACTTTGGCGCGCATTATTGAGGTCTATCCAGGCAAGGACGGGCTGGTACGCGCCGTAAAGCTGCGAACTTCATCAGGAGAACTTGTTAGACCCATTTCTAAAATTGCTATCCTGCCTAATTCAGAAACTTAGTTTCAGGGTGGGCCGGGATGTTGAGGAACCTCACTACTAATTACAATAATCTAGTATATTTATTAGCATGTAAGATATTCTTTCTTGAGATGGTCTGGTCTCACTTTGATATCTCGCTCTCTTCCTCCTGACCACGAGCTGTCAACATGAAATAAAGCGTAATTTCTGATTGTGAACTAATTGAGCATCATTCTATCAACCCAATTTGAAAGTGGTCTTACAAACCATTTAGCGTGATCTATTCACCATCAACTGGTATAAAACCAAATCATCTCAAAATAGAGGCAATACAAAAATTCCATATACCCAAATCCCCAAAACAAATAAAATCCTTTTTAGGTCTTTGTGGATTCTATAGGAAATGTATCCCAAATTTTGCTAAAATAGCAAAACCAATGGCAGCAAAGCTTAAAAAAGGCGTAACATTAAATATAAAAGATAATGATTATGTACAAACGTTTGAAAAACTTAAACTGTTAATAATGTCCGATCCAAGACTAACATACCCAAATTTCGAAAAACCATTTTCATTAACAACAGATGCAAGTAATATTGCTATAGGAGCAGTATTATCACAAAATCATAAACCAATCTGCTATGCCAGCAGAACTCTTAATGAACACGAAATTAATTATTCGGCAATAGAAAAAGAACTTTTAGCTATTGTCTTGGCCCAAATATTTCAGGTCCTATCTTTTGGCAGAAAATTTCTGATCCTAAGTGAGTACAGTCCTCTAGAATGGCTTAATAATATCAAAGAACCTAATATGAAATTACAGAGCTGGAAAATAAAACTAAATGAGTTTGATTATGAAATAAAATATTTGCCAGATAAAGAAAACCATGTGGCAGACGCCTTATCTAGAATAAGAATAGAGGAGGCTTATTTAGGAGAGACTTTCAGTAATTCAAATACAATAACAACAGTAGCTACAGTGCATAGTGCACCAGAAGATAACCAAAACAAGAGAGAACGCTATAGTCGAGTGCCTCTACTATTAGATACTCGTTACTCAGTAAACAACTTTAGATTTTGCATTAACATAATGTGAATTAGAGTGACCACAGGAAAAAAGGACAAAAAGTTCAATTATCAATTTGAATTAGGCGATCTCTTAGAGCTGGCAGCTTTAGCACGAGCATCAGCACCAGCGCTGCTTTAGCGCAGGCAGCTTTGTCCTGACCAGCATACACACATACATACACACATTGTTTGACTCAGACCTCCAATTTGGCTAACTTGATTTGATTTGCATAGTTCTTGGGATATAGTTCGGTATTGACAAATGAAAACCATCGCAATTTCCTTTAATAGAAATCCTTATCGAGAATTAACGTTGACTCTGTTGAGCACCTTGGCCAGCTGTTCCAAAGTCATCCGTTAGATGGCGCTATAGTATTGCGCCATCTACCCCAAGACATTGGTACCACGGGCCATGGAAGGCGGAAATGTAGGCGCTAGCCGGGCTAAAGCGTTTAATGAGTTTTTGGGCGTTAGAGTGGGCGTGGCAAAGTTTTATTAGGCCAATCGATAGGTATTGACGAAACAAATACATATCAATTAAAATTTTTATAATAGCATCAAAATTGTGGCCACAGCTTGTGGCTTGTGGGCTTCAGAGGGGGCGTGGCACCATTTTGAAACAAACTTGCGCTGCGTAGGAACTCTTAAAATCTACATGCAAAATGCCAATCTTCTAGCTTTTAAAGTTTCCGAGATCTCAGCTTTCATAAGGACAGACAGACAGACGGACAGACGGATCGACTCGGCTAGTGATCCTGAACAAGAATATATATACTTTATAGGGTCGGAAACGCTTCCTTCTACCTGTTACATACTTTTGCACGAATACAATATACCCTTTTACTCTACGAGTAAAATGTTCATTCATATTTATATATTTTCTTTTTATTTTTATATCTTTTCATTTTTCTTATGACACGTATACTCACAAGCTGTATTTTTGAAAGGCCCTTTACAATCTGGGCACTTTGGTTTTCTAGCCTCCTTCATATCATTTTTATTTTTGTAGGCATCTAATTCCCTATACGTGTTCTCTAATTCTTTCTTAATTTCTACATTTTCATCCCAGGATACTAGGGTGATTTTTCAGCATATAGCTGCCTATTTAATTCTTTTATTTTTAAATTCAGGAAGTTCTTCTAACCTCCTCTCCTTTTCTCTTATTATTTTTTTCTTAGGCATTTATGTGTGTTTAATTAAATTAATTAATTAATTAATTAATTAAATTTTTTATTAATTTTCTGATATATATGTATAAAATTTTACATGTTTCCCTACCTAGGTAAAAAAAAATTAAGACCCGCAGCTAGAAACTGCCTGGTCTGTACAATTCTTGTTAATTATAAGTTTTTGCATCGCAGATGGATATAAAAATAATAAAAAAATTTAAGATGTGCGCTCTTGGAAACGCTGTCGGTTCACTTCTCCAGGGTCCGGCTTGGCGCGCCGAACGGGGCCGGTGCTGGCTGCACAGGCTTCTCCTTCTCCAGTGTAAGTTCGGTGGTGTAGGTTGTCATTTATACTTGTTTGTTTTCCATCGTAGGTGTAGGAGGATTTGCCATTCCTCCCACTCTTCTTATCCTTTTCTAGTCCTTGGGCTATGGCTAATGATGCGGTGCTTGCTTTTTTAGTTTTATTTTATGTTGTTTGGCCTTTGGTTTAAGGCGGCGCCGGTGCTGGTCCTCGCACAAGCGGTGATTCCTTTCATTTTAATAGTGGGCGCTTGCTTTTCCTCTTTTTGGTCTCCACTTTTGTTTGTACTCGTCTCATTAGATAGAATATCTCATTTCTGTCATACTAGGGCACACGTTGTTTCACGTAAACATTTTCGATCGTACTCTTTACACAAATGGATGTGGCGTCAAGTTTTCATAACTTTATAACTGCTTGGTCGGCTTCTTCTGGCTTTCCTCGCGTTTATTTCATTCCAACTTTGTTTTGTTTTTTTGGGTCCAATATCGCTGTTACGGTCGCCATGTTATATTTGCCATTATATTTTATTAAAGAATTGTCATTTGTTATAACTGCCATGGGCAGATCTTTATTCAGCAATCGTCAAAATATGAATGAATTACAGCTAGCTATTTGCGGCTGAGCCTGCAAACATTGCCAGCGGCCGTCATATACATATATATCGAAGTATATGCTCGCAATTGTATTTTGCTGGTAGCACTGAGACCGCAGAGAGTTGTACATGCATGCCTTGTATGTGTCTGCACTGAGGCCATGGGAATATGCTGAAACTAGCACTTCCCTAGTTGGGCTCGAGGCGCATTCTTTTCGGCTGGCCGCAGAAGTTTAGCGGCCGGCACTTTTGTATTTGTTTAAATACACTGTAACACAATGTTGGTGTCGGTACAGTGGGTACTCTACAATCCCTGCAGTACCGTTCATCACCTTTAATCGCTTTTTATCACCAAAAATTCATCACTGCTGATGATTAATCGATGAATCTTCATACAAATTAGTGATGAGTTTAACATTGGCATGTCCTAGGAGTTAATCAGTGAACAATTCATCACTCTTTAATCAGTGATTCATCACTCTTTTTCAGTTTTCATCACTCTTTTATCAGTAATTCATCACACAGAGACAGAGTAAGAGAGGGAGATGGAAATTTGTTTCGGAACTGCAGGGATGATACATGTATACTACACTTGTGTCTGTACACCAGGTTGCTGTCTCTTTTTACTCCTCTTCGCTCATGCTCTCGTACTCACTGGATGATGGAAATCGTTAAAATTTTTCGCAATTTTCGCAATTTTAAGTTTGGATGACCCTCAAATGTAATGAAGTTTTATTGTTTATATTTTATATTGGTTAAATTGGTGATTTGACAAAATTAGTACAGCTTAAAAATCCGCGATATATAACGACTTTTCGTCTTATTTTTCGTATATTCCAAACTTGATTTAGGACAACTTGGGCTGCCAACCTGCAGCAACTGCTCTTACATATATATATATATATAAACTACATAATTTGAAATACCGCCAAACATCGGATTTTCGTATTATAAGCTCCTGAACCTTTGGGTGATGGTACAAAAGTTTGTAGAAGACTTTTACTCAGAAACAACGGAATATCATGAAAAAGTATACATACATGGTTCGTAGAAATGTTAGAATTTGTGTTAAATTAATCGGGTAATATTTATATGTTAATAATATTATAATACTATTGTAATATTATAATACTAATTTTATTATCCGTCCGAGACTAACAATAAGTTTATTGAGAATTTAGGCGTTGCTTTGAGGATGGCGATCTGCTGGCCAAGCACCAGCTGCATGATTTGCTAGTTGGACTTATAGTATTTGTTTCTTTGTACTTCCTTCCTTGTGAAGAAGGGATTTTGGCTGGTGCAACGAGTACGTCATCAGGCGGTCATAGACGGCGCATTTGAAGTTTTGCTGTGCTTGTGCTGGTTATGGTATGTATAGTTAGTGCTCGTGTAAGTCATCATATTCTGATAAGATTTCAATGTTCGTTTTGGTTGTTCCAAACGGAATAATTTTATTGTGGCTTGAGATTCAAATCAAACCTCCGCCAAGAATTTTATGTGTTTACAATTATGTTCATATGTGTGGGTGAGTAAATGCTAACAAAGTATTTTCTAGAGCTCTGCTGAGTGGGTGTCGTTTGCAACATCCTGCCTTGTGCTGATGTTGCATTTCTTATGTCATCCTATGTGGGACAACGAACGGCTAGCTGCCGGTTGCTGTCCAGTTGAAGAGGGTAGCACGGGGAGGTTTAGGCGGTGGCGTAGTCGATGGTACCGGTATGGTACTCCTCCCCTAGATGGAGCGATGGCCCATCTGTGGTATATCCAGAGCGACATTGTGCGAAAGCATTGGGGGTGAGATTGTTTTTGTTTTCTAGTTCTCCATATTGCCAGTACTGTTATCGTTAGAAGCACCAACATACCGTATATTGCGGAAAAATGTGTTTCCTGTACTTTCCGATGTACTACTTTTAAAGGTTTCTCATATCTTCGAGATGTAAACTTCTAAGGTTTAACTCCTGCTTGGTGTTATTTATAAGTATCTGCTTACTTATTGTAGTGGTAAGTACTATATGGTCCTCTTTATGTTCATAACTTGGCCATCATACTTTATGCCATTTATTTCGATCGAACAGTTTGCTATTTGATTGCTAATGCCCCCGATACTGTAATATCTTCTCCACACGTGTTGTTTACAGGTAAGTTCAAGGCATTGAAAATGAATATGTGTATCTTAGGTGCCAAAACCATTTCTCTCCCTCTAGATTTACTGAATCGCATATTGGTGGTTTGTTCGTTAAAATCTTCCTCAAGCACTCCTTTCCTTTATCTCAACACCCAACTCTCTTCGCTCTCGCAAATAAAAGTTTCATGAACTTTTGAACATTGGTTGTTAAAGAAGCTTATTTTATACTTATTAATTGCTACATAATTTGGTATTACTAATAAATGTGTTCCATTAATTGGAATAAAAATTTGCATAATAGCATCAAAACTGTGGCCACAGCTTGTGGCTTGAGTGCGTAAGAGGGGGCACCATTTTTAAACAAACTTGCGCTGTGTAAGAACTCCTAAAATCTACATGCAAAATGCCAATCTTCTAGCTTTTATAGTTTCCGAGATCTCAGCGTTCATTCGGACAGACAGACAGGCGGACAGACGGACAGACGGACATGGCTAGATCGACTCGGCTAGTGATCCTGAACAAGAATATATATACTTTATAGGGTCGGAAACGCTTCCTTCTACCTGTTACATACTTTTGCACGAATACAATATACCCTTTTACTCTACGAGTAACGGGTATAACAACATTTCAATAACAGAAAGGACCACTTAATTAATATAACAGACAATTAGAATTTATAAAAGAGGACTCAAATGAAGTCGAAGTAATAAACTTTTTTCATAAAACAAAAATCATAATAACGTACAAAGAAATGACAATCGAATACGCAAAAAAATAATAATCAAATACTTTTCTACTAAGAAAAGCGTAATATATTTTCTAATTGAAACACACTTTTTAATCTTTCAAAAAGCATACGTTGAAATTATTTCTCCAGATAACTTAACCAAAACAATGAAAACTAAACTAAGGCAAACAGCTGGCGTTCACTTTTCGTCGGGCCTTTTTTTCACGTCGGTCCCCTGATCAACGAAAAAAATACCAGAAAATTCCATAGCGTTGCCAGTCTGCGGAAATGAACTTTGGGTGAACCCTAGCGAAAAGATTAAAAAATTAAAGCCTAGTATCGAGATCGACAAACGATTATGCTAGCGTAAAAACTTTAATCTTTCCAGTGTGACCAAAGTTTCGAGAGTTCTTCAGATTTAAGCGTGCTACGGTCGTACTGTCAATCAGCTGGGTTTGTTGACAAGCAGTTAAAGTTCAAATATCGTATTTGCGGGAAAGAGCCTTTAAATGATATTACCAAATACCTTGGCAAGACAAGTCTGCCGCTGTACAAAGATATTAAAAATCAATACAATTTAAATTTAACAGTTGTTTTTTTTAATTTACTGATAATTATTTGCAATTTAAAGTTCATAGCTGCACTTTTATTGTGTTTTTGTACATTCTTGACCTAAAAACATTTTGCTCTGACAAGAGGCACCCCAGATAGTATTAATGTTATTTTGTCCTCACATGTAAACACCTGCATCACTTTTTGAGTTTTTGAGTTTTCCTCCATTTTTATAATGTTCAGTGAGAAGCGCACGCCAAAGATTAAATTTTTAATCTTTTCAGGGTTCCCCAAAGACAGACTGGCAAGCTATGGAATTTTTGGTATTTTTTCGTCGATCAGGAGACCGACGTGAAAAAGGCCCGACGAAAGTGAACGCCAGCTGTTTGGCTCTCGCTCTCTCTCATGACTGGCGTTCGGTTTTCGTCGATCTGGATACTAGGCTTTAATCTTTTGGCGTGCGCTTCTCACTGAACATTTTAAAAATGGAGGGAAAAAAAAAAAACCGCAAGTCGTTGCGGAGTTTATGTGGGCATGATTATACTATCTGGTGTGCCTCTTGTCAGGAAGTGTTTTTAGGTCAAAATGTCGAAAATACAATAAAAGTGCAGCTATGAACTCTAACTTATCAATAATTATCGTAAATTAAAAACAACTCTTCATTAAATTGTTTGTTTTATTTATTTGTATGGGCGACTTGTTTGAGGTAGTTGTATATATTTTAAGACTCTTTCCCAATACGATATTTGTTTTAATGTTGCCAACCGCTGATTGGTGCACGCTTATTCTGATGAACTCTGGAAGTTTGGTCACTGGAAAGATTAAAGTTTTTACGCTAGCGTACTCGTTTGTCGATCTGCGTATTAGGCTTTAACAAGAATTTGATTTTCGCTTGTATTATAAAACACGAAATTCACTCTAAAAAAATGGTAAAACAAGGGATTATAGGAAAATACAAATCACCATATTGTTCACCAATATGGATTGTCCCAAATGAGGGAAATGACTCTGGAAAGAAAAAATTTCGTCTTGTTGTTGACTATCGAAGTCTTAATAAGATTACGATTAATGATAAATATTGGAAAATGCTTTTAAGCATTGCCTGGTCTATATGGACGATACAATCATATTTTCAAACCCCTTAAGAAGAACATATTCAGACCTTGCAAAAAGTATTCGTTAAATTAAACTTCAGCTCGACAAATACGAAGGGAACAAAATTCCTTGGGCACATCATTACCAAAAAGGCATAAAAGCAAACCCTCTCAAAATAGATGCGATACAAAAATTTCCAGATCCGAAAAGTTAAATAAGAAATTTTATATAAGAAATTCATCTCAAAAATTGCAAAGCCAATGACTAGTTTGCGTAGAAACGGACGGACGGACAGACGGACAGACGGACATGGCTAGATCGACTCTCCTGGTGATCAAGAATATATATACTGTAGCAGGATTGCTACCTATTAATATGTATAAGCTACTAACTGTATTCCTTAGTTGTTGTTGTTGTAGAGCTTGCTCTCGCTGGGCTCTCTCTCTCTTGTGCTCTCATCGCTCTCAAACTCTATCAGAGAGTTGGGGGTTGGTGCGAGCTCTGAGCGGAGAGCGAGGTCACTTGAAAGCCAGCAGTGATTGTGACCAGGACTTAAAACTAAATAAAAGCTATTATCTATTAAATTATATATTCAACGGTGTTAAATTATATCTTTGGGGATATCATATTATACCCCTACAAAATCAGAAGTGGGCCGATCAAAGGCCAAATAAATTTAAAAAAAACTAAGAAAGTTAAAAACCAAACAAACCAAAATGGATTTAAGCGAAGCATCGATTGAACAATTAAAAAAGTGGTTGAGGGTATTTAAGCTATCAAGGACTGGTACAAAATGAGAACTAATTTAACGTCTAAACAAATTACCGACCGAAATACGCAATAAAATTGACGAAATGCAAAAAGAGAACGACAAAAGTAACGGAGAAGACGGCGGCATCGGAAATTTCCAAGAAGACGGCGGCATCGGAAATTTCCAAGAAGAAGACGGCGACAAAGACGGCGGCATCGAGGATTACGATGAAGAAGGCGATGAAAGTAACGCGAAGATGGAGAAAACAAAAGCGAAGTTGCTGATGAGAACGAAGAAGCTATGGGCAACATTGGCGAAGTTGGTGATGAGAACGAAAAAGGCGGCGAACAGAAGGAAGGCGGAAGCAGAAATCAAAAGTATACAGAAAACAACATGCAAAACCAAGCTGGAGAGAGATTTAACGACGCAATAAGCAGCGTGCGTGTGGTGAAAAAGGTCAACGTCGCGAACGAAAAGATGGAGAGAACTTTTAATCAGAGTATTGATATTTCGTTGGGAATGGCAATGCAAGCGTTGAGTGAGTTTGCTGGTGAATCATGAGCCCGCAAATGGATCACTCAGATGTACAACATCGCAAGCATATATGGTATAACCGGACACCACATCAAAATGTTGATGGTTAGCAAGATAAAAGGGAAAGCTAATGTTTGGTTGCACGCAAAAGCAGGGCGTGTTTTGCTACCACTGCTAAACTGATCTCAATGTTTGGCGAAAAAACATCGAAGCTGGAGATAAGGCGCAAATTTGAGAATCGCAAATGGAGTACTGGCGAGACTGTCGGGAGTTATGCTGATGACAAAGTAATGCTTGCTCAGGTCATTAATATGGATGCAGGAGAGATGTTAGGCTGCATTATCGAAGGAATTCCAAATCAAGGGCTGCGTAATACGGCGCACATTCAATGCTTTGTAGATGTTGGGCACATAAAGCGAGCATTTGCGGATGTTAGCTTGCCCAAATCACTTAGTGTTGGAAGGACGTCGACAGTAGTAAGCTTCAAGGACTACAAAGAGACGCGCTGTTATAATTGCAATGCCAAAGGACCCTGGGCATCCGAATGCAGGAAGCCGAAACGCGAGAAAGGGCGAGATGGGACATTTTGTGGCTACATGCGTTAGGAACAAAAATAAGCCGGGTGGCAATAACAATTATGTAAGATACTTTGAAATTCATTTTATGAACGATTCTTATGCCAGGTTAATTACAGAATGCCTCATAGATACAGGAAGCCCAATTTAATTTGTTAAAATATCCAAAGTACCAGAAAATGTTTGCATATTACCAGTTTTAAGTTTATATCATGGATTAAATAAAAGTTACCTAGAAACGGATGGAAAAATATTATGTTATGTTAAGAAGAATTTAAATAAAATACATTTTCATTTAGTTATTGTGGCAAACAAATCTATGAGTCATGATGTAATACTTGGAAGAGATTTTATGGAAGCATGTAATATTGATTTAGACCTCGACACTTTGAAAATGGTTACGGTTGAGAACATTGAAAACCCTCCAAAGAAACATCTGTTTGTGGTTATAGACGGGTTTTCTAAATACGTTAGGTTTATGAAACAAAGACGACAAACAGAAAGGAAGTCATTATAGCATTGAGATATTATTTTAGGTCGTACAGCAGGCCAACCTGTATCGTTTCGGACCGAGGAAGCTGTTTTACATCGGAAGATTTTGGAAAATTTGTAAAAGCATATGATATTAAACATGTAAAAATTGCGACTGGGTCACCTCAAGCCAATGGGCAGGTGGAAAGAATTAATCGAATAGTGAAGCCAATGATAGCTAAATTGGCGTATCCGGAAAAAGGACTGCATTGGGATACAGTTGTTGAGGATGTTGAATTTTCATTGAACAATACGAAGCAAAGGAGCATTGCACAAATGACGAGTAAAATGTTGTTTGGAATTGAGCAGAAAGGAAAAGTTATTTATGAATTGAGGCAAAACTTAAAAGAATTAGATATTGTTAGTGATGTTAGAGATTTAGACAAAATTAGGAAAAATGGAGCGGAATCGCAAACAAAATTACAAAATGACAACGAAAGAAGATATAATGAAAAAAGAAAAGATAGTTCAGAGTACAAAGTAGGAGATTATTATATGGTGAACAATTTTGACAATGCAGTAGGAGTCGCAAGAAAGCTAATACCCAAACACAAGGGCCCTTATGTTATAGATAAAGTTTTGAGAAATGATAGGTATGTGATAAAAGATGTGGAAGGTTGCCCTTATCAAGGTGTCTGGAGTAGTCAAAATATTTAATATTGGATTGGAAAAATAAAATAACTGTAAATATATCTAAAGAATTGTAAATGTAAAGACTAATAGTATGTAAGATAATATAAGATAAAATCAATTGTAAATTAAACCAAGATCAGGGGATCTCGAAATGTCAGGACGACCGAATTTTAGCAGGATTGGTACCTATTAATTTGTATAAGCTACTGTATTCCTTAGTTGTTGTTGTTGTAAAACTTGCTCTCGCTGGGCTCTCTCTCTTGTTCTCTCATCGCTCTCAAACTCTATCAGAGAGTTGGGGGTTGGTGCGAGTTCTGAGCGGAGAGCGAGATCAGTTGATAGCCAGCAGTGATTGTGATCTTTGGGGATAAAATATTATACCCCTACAATACTTTATTGGGTCGGAAATGTCTCCTTCACTGCGTTGCAAACTTTTGACTGAAATTATAATACCCTCTGCAAGGGTATACAAATTTAATTTCCACCATTAATTTTAAAGAAAAATCATATTTATAAGCTTTTGAAAATCTAATACCTCTTTTATTTCAGATCCCATTTAGATCAATTTAAATTTTTAAAAATTTTGTTCACTCACTACAGATACGAGCAATATTGCAATCAGTGCTGTATTGTGCCAAAACAAAAAACAGTCTGCTTTGCCAGCAGAACCTTAAATCAACACGAAATTAACTATTCTAAAGTTGAAAAAGAATTGTTAACAATAGTCTGGGTCACATGAAACTTCAGAAATGGAAAATTTATTATTATTATTTTTGTATAAAGGTTTTGAGATTTTTATTAATATTAAGCGGTTTTACAATGTGTTTTAAGCGGGTTGCGATTAGCGAGCGGTTGCGGTGCAGTTCAACTATATTAAAGCCGGAAAACGTGCAGAAAAATAAAGAAATGCAGAAATACGCGTGGTATTTCAATACTAATGCAGATCTACTGCATTTTTAGCTATGCGTGTGAGTTTAAAGCTTTTATGAAGAAAACAAAACAATGATTAGCGTTTAACAAGTGCTTTTATATGCAGATATTAAATGACCAATCTTTTTCTCAACCTTTCTTTTTATACCCCTGCAGAGGGTATCCGTCCGTTTCTACGCAAACTAGTCCCTCAGTTTTAAAGCTATCTGCTTGAAACTTTCCCAAAAGTTGTCTTTCTATTGCAAGTATTATATAATTCGGAACGAGCTTGATCGGGCGAATATATCATATAGCTGCCATATATTTGAACGATCGGAAATGCCATAACTTTGGTGTTTTAAAGTTAAGAAGGTGGGATTTTCTATGGGTGAAGAGTTGGGGCGTCGGGGGTGTCCGTCGCTTGGGGGCAGCTTCGTCGGGCGTTGCGGCTGTTGCACGTAGCCAGGTGGCAAGCTGTGGAATAGATGGTGAAACACTCGACGATTGCGGTGCGCAAGAGAAAGAAAGAAAGAGACTCGTGGTACTTTTCGTGGTAATAGCGCGGACCGGCCGGGCGATGTATTTCAGTCGTATAACAATGAAAGACTAACTTAAGCCTAATGGAGCGCTGCGTTTCAAAGCGCAGTGGAGAGATTCCGGGAGCGGGAAGGCGGGAGAGCCTGGAATCGCAAGCGTCCAGTGCGGGAGAGCGGGAGAGCGGGAGAGCCTGGAGTCGCCAGCATCCAGTGCGGGCGAGTAGGCATTCGTTACGAGGAAAGCGCGGGCAATTTAAGAGAGGGGAGAGCGGCGTAAACATTCCGCCCCCCTTGCAATCGCTAGCGTTGCAAAAGAAAAAACCCACTCCTGTCGTCTAGGCTTGTCTGCAGGCGCCGGACAGGATCCACCCGAATGCCGTCCTCTGGGCCACTGGGAGTCCCTCGTCGACCAAATGGAAGCCAGGTCGGATGACCTTGGCGTAGACATCCGCACCCAGGTCTACGGAGATGGTTGCCGGCAAGTAGAAGCGCTCGTCGGCCAACGGGAGGTCCCCGTATCTGCCGACCGCGGTGTCCGAGAGCTCTCGGATGGGGGTGCGGATGCGGACGTTCGGCTCGCTTTGACCGAATTGTCGCCGTACAGATCTTCTCGTCGCCGACGGTGGTAGTCGGCGAGCGGAACGCGGACGCCATAGATGCGTCGATGCATCTCGTCGGCGTACACGGGTCGATGAGGGCGGCCGTGTCGAAGCCCGGTCTCCAAGGTAATCATGGCCGTCGGCAGAACGTTCACGCTGTGCCGTTGGAGGATGGACGCAAGTGACGGAGCCGGTGCCGAGGAGGCTGAGCGCGGCGGAGAGGCAAGCGCTCTGCGAGTTGGCGGATCTTGCCGGCGCGAGCGCTGCTGAGAAGCGGCGGATGCCGAGCGCCTTGCCGGGGCCAGCGCTTGGCGAGTTGGCGGATTCTGCCGGCGCGAACGCTGCTGAGTAGCCGACGGCAGGGGACGCTCGTGCAAATGGAGGAGCGTGTGGTGCTTCCCGTTGCACGTTTTACACTTGTCGCCACTGCGACAACTCCCGTCGGAATGCTCGTGGGCGAGACAATTCGAGCAGTACTTATTGATGAGCACTGCCCGAAGCCGCTTCTCTGCGCTCAGCTTTAGGAATCTCTGGCACTTCCGAAGCGGATGGATTCCACGGCAGTACGTCTGCTATCCAATGCCTGAGCGCTACGTGGACGAGGAACCATGATGTGATCTGGTAGTGAGTAATGGATAAAAAAAGAAAAAAACATATGGCTATGATTTGAAACTGCTTAGATGGCGAGGATTGTTGGGGAATTATGTGGAAGAACCACCTTGGTCACGGGACGCTTGATAATCCTGCGTGCCGTGAGAATGCTGACGACCCGGACATTGCCGTCAGCCCCTGGAAAGACAGAGTCGATTCTGCCAAGGCGCCACTCATTCGAGGGCAGATTGTCCTCCTTGACGACTACCATGTCGCCAACGCGGAGATTTGCGGTCGGGGACTGGCACTTGTTACGCTTGTGGAGCTCTTTGAGATACTCCTCTTTCCATCGAGCTTGGAATTGTTGATGGAGCGACTTTAAGTGTTGCCAACGATTCACAATGGACTAGGATTCCCCTTTTAATTCGGGTTCCACTATGGACAGAAGAGGTCCGCCGACTAGAAAATGCCCTGGTGTCAACGCTTAGAGATCAGTGGGATCTTCAGACATAGGAGATAGCGGTCTGGAATTTAGACTGGCTTCAATTTTCGCTAGGAGGGTTGAAAGCTCTTCAAAAGTGTACTTTCGAGTAGCGGTGGACTTGTAAAACAAGGTTTTGAAGCTTTTGACACCCGCTTCCCACAGGCCTCCCATATGGGGTGCCCCCGGAGGAATGAATTGCCAGTTGAGCTGCTGATGACTATACGCATCAGTCACAGACTCTTTTACGGCTTGTAGAAAATCTCGGGAGAGCAGGGTGGCAGCGCCGACAAAGGTTTTCCCATTGTCGGACTGTACTTGACGGGGACAACCTCTTCTGGATACGAACCGAGCGAAATCGGCGAGAAATTTCTCGGTCGTAAGATCGGATGTAGGCTCTAGATGGATGGCCTTTGTAGAGAAACACACGAAAACCAACACATATCCTTTTGTAATTAGGCAAGCTCTGCCTGTGTAATTTTTTATGTCGAAAGGGCCAGCGTAGTCCATCCCTGTGTACGTGAATGGCCGGGAAAAAGAGACTCGCTCTTTCGGAAAACTTCCCATCATCTGAACTTTCAATCGCTTCTTATGGATAACGCAGACCTTGCAGGAGTTAATAACGGCCTTTACCAAGTTCTTCATTTTCGGAACCCAGTATCTTAACCGGGTGAGATGTACGACTAACTGGTTACCTCCGTGCAACGTTATGAGATGCGTAAAATTTACCAGTAGTCGAGTGAGTGCACATTCGTACGGGAGGATTATAGGATGTCGTTCATCATATCGCAAATTTTCGGAGGCCGTTATTCGGCCGCACGCCCTTATAAGCCCTTTATCATCTTGAAAGGGGTTCAAGGAGAGGATGGAACTTGTCGAGGACACAGGCCGCTGTTGATTCAAGCAGCGATATTCATTAGCAAAATATCTGCGCTGAGTGCTAATGACCATGAGCCGTTCAGCGGCGACAAGTTCTTGGGCTTCTAGATGGACTTCCGGAATCGTCGACTGTTTCCTACATCGCTGGACAAAACGGTGGACATACGCAAGGACCCGTAAAGCTCTATTTAACTTGGAAAAGCGATCAAGGATGTCTTCTCTCGGAATGGCCGCAACATGGGCCTTGACAGGACGCCTTTCCACTTCGGTCACCTGTAAGTCGGTGCTTTGGGCAGGCCACTGATCTCGTGGCTTTTGCAACCAAGTTGGCCCATGCAACCAAAGGGAGTTGCCGACCAGTTCTTGTAGGGGCACTCCCCGACTGGCCAAGTCAGCTGGATTGTGTTCGGATTGAACATGCGACCAATTGGCTGCCTCTGTGGACTGGGTTATCTTTGTTACCCGATTGGCAACGAACCTTGTCCACTGGTATGCTGGTTTGGCTAGCCATGCAAGCACAATCGTGGAATCGGTCCAACAATGGAGTTTCGAGGACAGCATCGGCATATGGGGGAGGATAAATTCGGCCATCTCGGATAGCAATAGAGCTCCACACAGATCTAGTCTGGGAAGCGACACAGTTTTTACTGGCGCCACGCGCGTCTTGGCCGTGAGAAGATGCACTAGCGTCGTGTGCCCCATCTCGACGCGTACATAGATCGCAGCACCGTACGCCTTTTGAGAGGCATCACAGAATCCGTGATGTTCCACTCGGGGGCGAAGAAAAATCATCGGATGTTGCTTTCCAACGGACTCCGAGAGTTTTTGCCGTGCTTTCCGTATCCATTTCGAGGAAATCGGCATTTAAAAGATGATCGGTTGCGATATGAACTTCTTTGTGGTTGGAGGTCCATTTCCTCAATGGAAAACCAGCCGAATCGAGAGCACTCTGCAACTCGCGAATGGTGAGGTGAGCCTCTTCTGCAGAGTCAGCTCCCGAAAGGACATCATCGACATACATGCAACCACGAATAACTTTACTCGCCCTCGGATGGGTTAGTTGCACGTCGGTCGCCAGCTGTTGCAGTACCCGAATTGCCAGGAACGGTGCACAATTGACCCCAAACGTAACAGTTTTTAGCTCAAAATCTCGAATGTATCGAGGAATAAGATACGTTGGAACGCTGTCTGCTTCGGATCTACCCAGATCTGCCGGTACATTTTCTCGATATCAGCACTATACACAAATCGGAAATATCGCCACTTCAGGATCTGGATGATTAGATCGGACTGTCGGACCGGGCCAGCATGAAGGATATCATTTAAGCTGACCCCATTGTCTGAAGGACTGGAGGCGTTGAATACCACTCGAAGTTTGGTGGTCGTACTCTCCGGTTTTAACACTGCGTGGTGTGGCAGCTGAATCGTGGGTAGGAAGGACTTCTCTCATGTGATTGAGGTCGAGATATTCTTGAATAACTGAGTCGTACTTGGATTTTAGCCTACTGTCCCTTTTTAGCCGTTGCTCGTTTCTTAAAAATTGAGCCAGCGCCTGGGATCTGGAATGTCCTAGGGAGCATTTAATGTTCTCAGGATCTCGAAAAGGAAGACTCACGACATACCTGCCGGTCTCGTCTTTTGTGGTGGTCCGAACGAAATTGTCCTCACAAATCACGTCGGATTCTTTTGCCACCTTTACTAGCAGATCCTCCACCTCCCAGAATTCGGTGAGGAGTTTGTCAAGGGACGCTTCATACGTGTGTGCAACTTGCGTGGAAAAGGATGATATTTGATCTTGCCTCGGAGAGGGGACTGGTCCTGTTAGAATCCAGCCGAAAATGGTCTCTTGACCGAGAAGCGAGCCACAGATGTTCGCTCGGGTACCGCTTAGTAGAATGGATGGAAGTATATCGGCCCCGACTAGAAGATCTATTTGCTCTCATAAAACTTTGTATCCGCTAGCGGAAGTTCTGGAAGATCTCGCAGGAAATGTTGCGGAAGCGGACATGAGGGAAGATTTCCGGCTATTTGTGGAAGCACGTAGGCAGTAGTGTTTAACTGCAAACTAGGCCGGGTCGGAGAACGGATCGTGAATTGACAGATCTTTTTGGTCTCAGCGGAGACCGTTTGATTAAGTCCTGAGACCTGTGCTTGGATAACCTGGAACGGCAGTTTAATCAGGTTGAAAAGGCGCTCAGAGATGAAGGTCGCCTCAGATCCGGAGTCTATTAAGGCTCGCGCTTGTAAATTGGAACCTCGATGGCATATATTAATTATAACGGTGCCTAGGAGGACTGACCTAGTGCCTGCCGCAAAATAATTCTGAAGCGTCGACTGCGTGCCACTGGCAGCCGAGGGACCGAGAGTATTTGGTCTGGATCTGGGCGTTGGCGTTGGATTGGCGCGCGCTGGGGATGGGCTGCCTCGGTGTAGGAGGGTGTGATGGCGACCGCGGCACGTGAAGCAGTTATGTGCGCTTTCGCAGTCGCGCAACTGATGTGTCCGCGCAAAGCAGTTTAAACACAGCTGTTTTCTTTTTATATATGCGATGCGTTGGTCGACCGTCATCTGGAGAAATTTGGCGCATGTGCGTACAGGATGGTTCTCTCTATTACAGAGATCGCACCCTCAAGGTTGCCTAGGTGCTACCCCTGTCTCATATGAATTTATTCTTCGAGACGCCGAGTTGGAAGTGGATGCCATGGGCTGAGTCTGACTAGAACCTGATGGTCGAACATCATCTATGGCTTCTAGTGTCCTGTGACGCTCCGTTAGGAAAACGTTCAGCTCGTGCCACGTAGGGATCTTGGCCTTGTTATGAAGGGACTGCTCCCATAGGGAAAGCGTAAGCTTTGGCAATCCCAAGTTTCGACCTGAATACCTGACATTTCTAATGCAGTAAGGCAACCCTGGATGGTACTTTGAAGTTCTTTCAAAGCTGACCCAGACTCCTGTGTGACGGACGGTACATTGAAGAGTATCTTTAATTGACTGTTTACTAACAATCGCTTGTTTTCGAAACGCTCAGTGAGGTTATCCCACGCTGATCGAAAGCCATCATTAGTAAGGGGTGAATTTGAAACTGTATTGTGAGCGTCGCCACTCGTTTTAGCATTAAGGTGGAATAATTTTTCGACAGGAGTGAGTCTGGGATTGTTGATATAAATTGTCGTGAATAGATCCCTAAAGGTTGGCCAACGAAGATAGTCGCCGGAAAAAACCTCGGTATCGCACGGCGGAAGCCGGCAGCCTGACGGAATGTATGTCTGAGAAGGATCAGCTGGCGTTGGGGAAGGTTGCGGAAGTTGCGGAGTTTGCGATATCATATCTGCTATCTGGGCGCCGCACCTTTCGTACGCGCTGTAGCAATAACCGTACTTAGCCTTGAGGACTGGCAAGCTGTCAGCTGCACCTTCTCCGGCTGCTACAAGGCATGCGGTACATGCATCGTACTCTTTTTTGATGCGGACCCATACCTCTCGGATTTCGTCTCGGCGAATATTGAGGACGGATAACGTAGGAGGGACCGCCGAGGGAATATTTATTCGCGATTCCAATTCGGACAGTCGATCCGAGACTTCAATAAACTGGCTCATAGCGAGGTCGGCAGCCGTTGCAACCATTTTTGTGTTGGCTCGCGTTATTCTGTCGATGGGAGAAGAAGCCTTTTTGGGGGGTGGCGACTTTGCCTTTTTAGGAGTGGGCGTCCTTACCGTGATTTTTGGTATTTTCGGTGATGGAACAGGGGATAGTTTGTTGGAACTTTCCCTGGACATACCAAACTAGGATGCTGTTAGGATGGAATGTGCGCGCTGATATTTCGGACAAAAATCAGAGACACAATTACGGACCCACTTATGGACCGGTGGAAATAGGGTATCGACCAGCTAAAATAGTCGATACGCGTAGCTGAATTATTGTTAAAATATTCCCCAGGCTTTTGGTGGAACGATGGAGCAAAAATGGAAAAAAAAAAAAAAAAAATACTACAAAATAAAAATACTGTAAAAATACTGTATTTGATGAGGTGTTTGTCGTTTAGTATTTTATAGGGGGTGGTTGGCCGAATTAGGATGGGATTGGAAGTCCCCGGCAGTGTTTGGAGATTATTGGTTTTGTTTTTCTTTATTTTAAAAAAATATTCGGAGACAAACAAAAAGAATACCTTGCAGTGGTATGCGGGTGGTATTTTTTTTTCAATTTTTCTTTTTTATCCCCAAAAGAAAAATCGAGTATCGATATATATGTAGATTTACCAAGCTCAATAAAGCCTAGTATCCAGATCGACAAACGATTACGCTAGCGTAAAAACTTTAATCTTTCCAGTGTGACCAAAATTTTTAAAGTTCATCAGATTTAAGCGTGCTACGGTCGTACTGTCAATCAGCTGGGTTTGTTGACAATCAGTTAAAATTCAAATATCGTATTTGCGGGGAAGAGCCTTTAAAAGATATTATCAAATACCTTGGCAAGCCAAGTCTGCCGGGGTACAAAGAAATTAAAAAACAATACAATTTAAATTTAAAAGTTGTTTTTTTTAATTTACTGATTATTATTTGCAAATTTAAAGTTCATAGCTGCACTTTTATTGTGTTTTTTCTTACATTCTAGACCTAAAAAGCATTTTGCTCTGACAAGAGGCACCCCAGATAGTATTAATGTTATTTTGTCCTCACAAGTTTGAGTTTTTTGAGTTTTTTAATCTTTTCGCTAGGGTTTACCCAAAGTTCATTTCCGCAGACTGGCAACGCTATGGAATTTTCTGGTATTTTTTTCGTCAATCAGGGGACCGACGTGAAAAAAAGGCCCGACGAAAAGTGAACGCCATCTGTTTGCCTCTCGCTCTCTCTCATCAAACTTTATGTAATCAATATGGCGGAAAATTTTATTTTAAATTTTGCCGGCGGGTATGTGTTGTAAATCGATTTATTGTGGACTGTGTTTGGATTTTTAATAATGTAAGCAAATAGTGTCACAGCGGATGTACAATCAAAAATTAATATCAAAAATATTTGTGGGCCGAAATTGGCGGAACACTTAATTTTTGTTTCACTTTTTTGTGGGAAATTAATTTGAACTCAATTTTGATTTAATTTATTTTTCACTGTTCACTGAATTTTTTTGAAATTAATTTATTTGTTCACTGTACGCTTGACTTTTTATTTGCACACTTTCATTTGAATTTATATTTTTTATTTTCTTCGATTTGATGTTGGATGTATATTTAATGGATGTACGGCCAAATGCGAATATGAAACTTGTACATCAATATGCATACGAAAAGGAATTAGAAAATAGGCAATATGGCCGCACGTTAAAAGAGAACGAAGAAATAAAAGACGGAATTGGAATTGTAATTTACTAACTGCCGTCGTCGGATTAAATCGGACTTGGATTTTAGACAAATCGTACAGAAAGTCAAACGAATTATGTTTTTCGGATGGCTGACTGTCGACCGGCAGTTAATAAAAAAATTAATAAAGTGGCACTTAGCTCGAATGGACCAAAAAATGAAGAGTTGGGGCGTCAGGGGTGTTCGTCGCTTGGGGGCAGCTTCGTTGGGCGTTGCGGCTGTTGCACGTAGCTGGGTGGCAAGCTGTGGAATAGATGGTGAAACATTTTGACGATCGCGGTGCGCAAGAGAAAGAAAGAAAGAGACTCGTGGTACTTTTCGTGGTAATAGCGCGGACCGGCCGGGCGAAGTATTGCAGTCGTATTACAATGAAAGACTAACTTAAGCCTAATTGAGCGCTGCGTTTCAAAGCGCAGTGGAGAGATTTCGGGAGCGCGAAGTCGGGAGAGCCTGGAATCGCAAGCGGGCAATTTAAGAGAGGGGAGAGCGGCGTAAGCAATGGGTTTTATTTTTGCCCAATCAATCTGACCTACAAAATTTCATAAGGATCGGCCAACTATATCCTATAGCCGCCATATAACTGATTGATCGGAAATGCCATAACTTTGTAGTTTTTATACCCGTTACTCGTAGAGTAAAAGGGTATATTGAATTCGTGCAAAAGTATGTAACAGGTAGAAGGAAGCGTTTCCGACCCTATAAAGTATATATATTCTTGTTCAGGATCACTAGCCGAGTCGATCTAGCCATGTCCGTCTGTCCGTCTGTCCGCCTGTCTGTCTGTCCGAATGAACGCTGAGATCTCGGAAACTATAAAAGCTAGAAGATTGGCATTTTGCATGTAGATTTTAGGAGTTCTTACACAGCGCAAGTTTGTTTCAAAATGGTGCCCCCTCTTACGCACTCAAGCCACAAGCTGTGGCCACAGTTTTGATGCTATTATGCAAATTTTTATTGATATGTATTTGTTTCGTCAATACCTATCGATTGGCTTAATAAGGGTTTGCCACGCCCACTCTAACGCCCAAAAACCCATTAAACGCTTAAGCCTGGCTAGCGCCTACATTTCCGCCTTCCATGGCCCGTGGTACCAATGTCTTGGGGTAGATGGCGCAATACAATAGCGCCATCTAACCGATGACTTTGGAACAGCTGGCCAAGGTGCTAATTCGAGCGGCGAAAAACATACAAGAAGGCATATTTATATTAAGTTGTTTAGCTGAGTAACGGGTATCTAATAGTCGAGGCACTCGACTATAGCGTTCTCTCTTGTTAAAGTTAGGAAGTTGGGATTTTCTATGGGTTATTTTTTTGATTTTTTATCAATCCGACCTACCAAATTTAATAAGGATTGGCCGATTATATCCTTTGCCATAACTTTGGTGTTTTCAAAGTTAGGAAGTTGGGATTTTTTATTGGTTTTATTTTTGGCCAACCAATATAATGTACAGCATATTCTGTAAGGGTATATCAACTTCGGCTCCGCCCGAAGTTAGCTTTTCTTTCTTGTTTACATTGTTATTTGTTATATATTGTTCTAGGAGAACACCTCCGCCAGAGACAAATTACATAGTGAATCTTCCTGATCATTGTTTATACAACTAGCTAAAACCAACTTTTTAAAATCACTATTTTCTGTATTTTTATGATGTATTGATTACCTTGAAAGCACGCGATCTGGCAACCCCAACCTCGCTCTCCCTCTTTGGCACTGTCTTTCCTTCATGACATTACAAGGTTTGTGAGATTTTTCCACTGTGAATTCTGGAAGCGACTAAGAACGACGCAAATGAAGGAGAAAAGTAAAACACAACAACCACGCTTATGCTGATTTTTAGGCAACAATCATGGATGATGTGGTTTTAGACATGAACTTTCTCTGCGGTGTGTCCGCCACCTTTCAATGTGGTCGCGTATCTCTCCAGCTTAAACCACTTCAGTCCTGTCCCCTCTTTCTATAAATGAGCCTTCTCCAAAGTCGCACCGGACCCACAAATCAACGACAAACAGTATTTTAGGGCCTCAAGACGAGGCCAGGGGACCATTTCTACAAGGATAACCCAAACACGAGAGGACGTATCAGAACGGACCAAAGATGCGAGTCACGAGGCGACTTACCCAGGACTTACTCCCCAGCCAGCCCAAAGTAATTACCTGACGCTGGGGGAGCACTAGCAGTTCTCAAGGAGATCACAGAGCAGGAAGCCCAAGAACCATGGGTGAACCAATTCCTAAAGGAGGAATTAACCAAATTCGAGGAACTGACAGGAGTGTCGCATGTCGCCGAGCACTCAATTACATTAAACAAAGATATTTTCCTAAGAATCCTGCGATGCAGATGATTATCGATAAGCAGATCGACGAGCTGCTGCGCAACGATTGCATAGAGCCCTCTCGGAGCCCCCATTGTGCCCCTATTGTACTCAAGGGGAAGAAATCGGGTGATATGAGGCTATATGTGGATTGAACTGAACTGCCCCGGATAACACACATCTTGGAATGTTTACGGCACGCAAGATAAATCTCGACATTGAACCTGAAGAGTGGATAGTGACAGATCCCGATATGAAGCCCAACGCATTTGCCTACTTGGATGATATCATTATTATCGGACGAACTCTCGAGGACCACGTGCAGCATTTGCAGGAAGTATTCCGACGGCTACGGCTGGCGAACCTTTGCCTCAACGCAAAGAAATGTAGTTTTTTTAAGCGTAGCCTGGTATACTTAGGGCATGTCATCAGTGGGGAAAGAATTACTCACCCCTAGAAGATTTCAGCTGAGTCCGCCCACTACATAAAAAGAGTTACGAAGGTGTCTTGGTATCGCCTCATGGTACAGGAGAACCAATGTCCCTCTTGCTCAAGAAAGGAAGGAAGTGGCAATGGAAACAAGAGCAACAGAAAGCGTTTGCAGAACTAAAGGGGAAGCTAACGGAAGCACTTGTGCCCGCTTGCCCGGATTTTAACGAGAAGTTTTTCCTTCAAACGGACGCCAGCGACACAGGTCTATGAGCCGTTTTAACCCAGAGGATTCAGGGAGAGGAACGATTAATTGCATTCGCTAGCAGACGTCTCATAGCCGCTGAGGAGAATTACTCCGCCACAGAGAAAGAGTGTCTGGACATCTGGGCCTTCAGGAAACTAAGGTGTCACCTGGAAGGGTGATAACGGACCACCTCGCTTTGAAGTGGCTCAGCTCAATCGATAACCGCACTGGCCGGATCGCACGCTGGGCCCTGGAACTGCAGCACTACGATTCGACGTCACATACCGGCGCGGGAGCCAGAATATTGTCGGGGACGCGCTGTCACGACAGCCTTTGGAGGTGATCTAGATGATCCAGGAGGATCAACCTGCGTGTACATGGTATCAGCGGATGGCGAAACTCGTCCAGGACAAGCCAGAAGATTTCCCACAGTACGTGTACGAAAACCAGCAGTTGTATCGTCATATTGGATCACGACCCGACGATGAGGACTCCGTGCCATGGAAACTGTGTGTGGCCAAGGAACAACGACAACGAGTGCTTTCGAAGTGTCATGACTAGCCCACGGCAGGAAATCTCGGAATCAGAGAGACAACTCTTTCGTGATGTTGCCAGGAATGTTCGTAAGTGTGTTATTTGCCAACGGTTCAAGGTAAGCCAAAACAAACCAGCGGGTAAGATGTTTACCAGACAGATTAGTGAACCCCTTGACACTGTCTGCGCCGATTTTATTGGAGCCCTTTGGCCCCCTTAAGAAAAAACTACATCAGCGCATCTCGAGAAATCCTTTCGGGAAAGAATTTTAAATCTCTTTGGGATTCCACGCACGTTCGTTTGAGACAACGGGCATCAATTTACGAGTCGTTCTTTCAAAGCTTTCTGCAAACAGACGGAAATGGAGATCCAGCATACGGCACCCTATACCTTACAGCAGAACCCGACGGAGAGGGCCAATCTCACCATTAAAACTATGGTCGCCCAATACATCGAGGAGACGACATGACGAGCTGTTACCCGAGCTGAACCTGGCTATAAATAGCAGCGTATCGGATTCCACCGGATTCAGCCCGGCCTTCGTTATTCAAGGCATATACCTTACAGCAGAACCCGACGGAGAGGGCCAATCTCACCATTAAAACAAGAGAGAACGCTATAGTCGGGTGCCCCGACTATCAGATACCCGTTACTCAGGTAAAGGGAGTGCGAGGGAGATGGAGATAGAAACTTTGATCACGCATAACTTTTTAACGAATGGTCCGATTTGAAAATTTTCTTCTACATTTCGATAGGAATTGACAAACACAATAAAACTGCATTTTTACTTTTCCGAAATATTTAAATTTTTAAAATCGTATATTAGCGATTGTGGGCGTTAAAGGGGGCGTGGCACACTTTTGAAATCAACTTGCGCTGCGTAGGAACTCCTAGAATCTGCATGCAAAATGCCAATCTTCTAGCTTTTATAGTTTCCGAGATCTCAGCGTTCATACGGACAGACAGACAGACAGACAGACGGGACAGACGGACAGACGGACAGACGGACAGACGGACATGGCTAGATCGACTCGGCTAGTGATCCTGAACAAGAATATATATACTTTATAGGGTCGGAAACGCTTCCTTCTACCTGTTACATACTTTTGCACGAATACAATATACCCTTTTACTCTACGAGTAACGGGTATAACTATGGTCGCCCAATACATCGATGAGACGACATGACGAGCTGTTACCCGAGCTGAACCTGGCTATAAATAGCAACGTATCGGATTCCACCGGATTCAGCCCGGCCTTCGTTATTCAAGGCAGAGAGCCACGGCTCCAAGGGGCTCTGTATGATGAGGTTACTCCAGACCTGAAGGATCAACGATCAGAGCCCGAAAAGCTGGACAACACAGAGAACTTTCGCACGAGAGCGACACAACATCAGGAAGCTAGCACGACAGCGACACAACATCAGGAAGCCCGCACGACAGCAGCACAACATCAGGAAGCCCGCATGAAGCCTGGGCGACGAACATAGGAGGCAAGAGCCTTTAACGATGTGAACACTGCGACAGGAGCCAAAACTGAGTAAGTGGGGGTCAACGTTCCCACATTTAACGCTCCCAGTGTCTACACTTACTCACCCCTCGAAAACTAACGCCTGACATCGACCCCAAACGCTAGGTAGCCCCTTAGTAAAAGTAAAACTAATAACACTTGTTTCCCTACAGATATGGAATCGGAAAACTTCCCCGATTGGTTGCACCTGGTGTGGTGCATCGAGGAGGCCATTGGGCCATGTCCAGGCCACTCCGTCGAGCCAGACGAGGCCACCCGGCGTGGCGAAGACGGGACACGTACAAACACCTGTAAGAAGCCGGACGAGGCCACTTCGATGAACGAGATTGCACCGCATTTATGGCGAGTGAAGACGGGCGGTCCCATCGCCGTTCTGGAGGGCCTCAATTCCGACGGGGTCGTCCTCGATTACCCGGGGGAAAAGGAAGACGACGGCCGAGCCCGTCGAATCCCCGCCGGCTGCCACGGGCGGCAGCGTCGGACAGGAAACAGGCCTCAGCCCGAATCCCCAGGACGACGACACACTTTCGTGGGAGGTTAGCAGCAGTCTCGCCCCGAGACTCCGGCCGAAGCAGTCTGCTGGGAGACACCGGAAGCCCGGCGTCTTCCCACTGATCAGGCATGGGAGCGACGATATAGCCACACTGACGACTGCAACCTACTGTGCCCAGTGCGCGGGAAGACCTACCAAAGCAAACGACACTCGAGCAAGAGTTGAGGCTCACGAATACGCATATGTGGACATGGAAATACCCGCTCTGATTTTAACCAACGCTCCCGCCGATGCGGACACCGGAATGCCATCCCTGGTCCCCAGCGACGCATCACTAACAATCATCGCGTCCACAGAAGAGACCTAAGGGCCGCCCTTAACATTTGGAGGCTGGGTAGAAGGAATGGACTGGGAGGACAAACACATCCAGAAGCCGCCATTAGCTCAGGCACTGACCTCAGCCAAGGAATTCATCTCGGTGACGCCCCCTACTGCGTACACTGACGAGGACTGGGTCCTCGGGCCACTGGCACATTCGACTTAATAGGGGTCGAATTCCTCGCTCGCTCGTGGACCATCTTCGCCCACAGGAGGGCACGCACCGGAGAGTGAACCGGGAGTTTCTCTTCCATGCCGGGGAGACGGAATTCCGGGTCCACATCAACAAATTTCCCCCCTTAGTAATAATACATAGTCCGTAATATTATAAGCATTAATTATAAGTAGTAAATCAATTAGATTTAAGGCCAAGAGGCAATAACGATAGTTAAAAAACAACGCTCATTCCTAGCCCAGACTCACATCGCTAGCTTGGAAAGCTGGCCGTACACGAACATACACATACCAACGCAAACGGCGAAAATCACCACGAGCATCGGTGATATGACCAAAACGAAGTTCGGTAGAGAGCGAGAGAACGCACGATCGCGCCAGAAAACAACCCCCGAAAATTGGCACGCGCCCAAAGGAAGAAAAGAGAGGAAGCGATGCAAGCAAACTTCTGGAAGAAGTAAAAGTGGACCGCGAGAAGTTTCGCGAAGCGGAGTTGAAAGATGTTCTGTGGTAGAGTTCTGTGCGAGCGGGCGATTTGTAACGAACACGGCAATGTGTGCGGTTATCTGGCCACGTACTCTGACTACAGGGTCAGCTGTGCTCAGGGAAAATGGGAGTGGGGTTTTGCTATTTAGAGAACCGCGCCGTCACATAAACTTATATAGTAGACAGAGTAGGGAACTATTGACTAACTAAACCAAAGCCCAATGAATCTAATTTTATAATAACTGTGAGGAATTGCAGATGTCATTTAATTCCTCTTCAAAGCCCACCCAACCTTGCATAGGCTCGCCTTGCGTATGTGGCCAATGCCCTTATTAATGACGCACAATTATTTCAGGTGTCCCAATTCGCAAAAACAAATTTACTTCATTTTAAATTTCATTCTCATGTTAACTCTTCATGTTAACTTGCCCATGGCAAATGCTTATGATTCTCTTAATGTTAACTTGCCCATGGCAAATTAACCATATAATGGGTATCATTTACTTCATTTATGTTCTTCATTCAAGAATTTACGTTAGCAATTAAGTTTTATCAAAAATAAGGTAATATTTAACAAAATAGTACGGGTGTCGAAACTGGAATCTATAATTATATAACTTGGCTCAGATTGATGTTAACATACGGTCGGCTATGCCGTACTTACAACATGAATACTTTAAATTTGTTTCCAGCGCAGTCGACAGGCCTGTGGACGGTGTGTGTAAACGTGGATGTGTGTATGCTGTATGATGTATGCTGAGTGAACTACAAAATGTTATTAGTTAACAGTCAATCTAAGGCTAAATATACACACTGTACCCGTTTAATATGCTTATTGTCCACAACATTTAAATCTATTTTAAATACTACAAAAAAAACCGATGCAACAGTCAGATCGACTGCCGATATCGGGTGGTGAATCCTTACCTGAATGGCGGCGGATTCAACAGCTAGACCAAGAATCCGGGGTGCTAGCTTATCCGCGATACTCTCGTGTATGACGCAGTGATGGCTAACCAACAGTCAGGGCTTAGACTACTCACAACTGGTCAGGAGTATCTCGCGAATCACGAACTGCTACAACACGTTGTGACGGTTCGTCGTTGTCGGGTGGCTCAGGGATGGCCAGGGTTTGTCACAAGAATTTGTTTGTGTCAGGCGTGGTTGCTGAAAGAGAGTTCCGACCCAGCCCAGAGTAGAAGTCGTGGGAAATTACTTAGTAATTGATTAGAACTAGGTTTTATTTCAGTAAATATCTTGACATTTGATTAACAACTAACGAATTCTCTGATTTGGCGGGGTGCCGCCCTTGCTGCTTTCGCTTCCTTCGTCCACTTAGAATACCTGGTATCGGGAGCCGTCCCGCTGCTCGAGAGGACCAGTACGGGATGTGTTGCCTGAAATGAGAATGGGGTGCTTGGGGACCCTGAAGTCAGCCACGAGCGAGAGAGCGCTATTTAGTGCTTGGGGACCCGAAAGTCTACCACAAGAGAGAGAATGTTGCTTGGGGACCCTGAAGTCAGCCACAAGAGAGAGACTTTGTTGCTTGGGGACCCTGAAGTCAGCCACAAGAGAGAGAGAGTTTGTTGCTTGGGGACCCTGAAGTCAGCCACAAGAGAGAGAGAGAGTTTGTTGCTTGGGGACCCTGAAGTCAGCCGCAAGAGAGAGACTTTGTTGATTGGGGACCCTGAAGTCAGCCACAAGAGAGAGAGAGTTTGTTGCTTGGGGACCCTGAAGTCAGCCACAAGAGAGATAGAGAGTTTGTTGCTTGGGGACCCTGAAGTCAGCCGCAAGAGAGAGACTTTGTTGCTTGGGGACCCTGAAGTCAGCCACAAGAGAGAGAGAAGTGCTTGGGGACCCTGAGGTCAGCCACAAGAGAGAGAGAGAATTACTTGGGGACCCTGAGGTCAGCCACAAGAGAGAGAGAGATCAGCCGGTGAACCGTGCCGTAAGGAGGTGGGATCCTGAAATCAGACGTCTCCTAGGGATATCTCCAGGAGGAGGGACTACTACTAAGCTAAGGAGCTAACTACTATGTATGAGCGGACTTGGATCGAATGATCCAGTCCACCAAAAAGTGACTTCGCTGCTTACCACCACTGGGGAGTTTCTTCTACACCCTTAGACGGTTGGCTGCTAAGTGCCTTTCCATGGCCCGTGGCCCGTCTTATATAGATCTCGGCGAGATCTAGTGTGCCCGTCGTCTGTGGGATTTGCCGGGCTAAGTGTGACCATCTCTCTCTCGGTCTAGTGTGCCCCTATATGCGCGATCGTTGGCGCGCGCGCGTTCTCGGTTTGAATTTGAAATTAAATACTTCTTTTGTTTCATGCTTTTATTCTTATTTATTTAATTCATTTAATTCTTTATTATTCATTGAATTCATGCATTTATTCTTATTTATTGTGCGCGCAGCGTCACACTCCCCCCGTCATGGATTCGAGAGGTGTCGTAAAATTGTTACGTAGTTCCCCCTATTTACAATTACTCTCCAAATCTTCTCTCCATCTTTCACCAGCCAGCGCTGCTGCTTTCCAGGTTTCTGCCCTACCAGCTTCTCCTTAATGTCGTTTTTGGCTGTTCTGGACAGTATTGCTCCCTCCGGTAGTGTCCAACCCTCGTCGTTAGACTCCTCCTCGTGGAGCTCTAGAAAGTCCCTATCCGGTGTCTCGGTTGCCCGGTCTCGGTTGCCGGTGTCTCGGTTGCCCGTTTGGCTGTTGCCTTGCCTGGACTGGATACTCCCGGTTGGTGCCGTGGTTTTCATTTTTGCCGGTACTGTCCTCTTCCGAGCGGTTCCCGCCATCGGTACTGGCTCTATGAGTTTTGCCATCGTTTGTGCCGCCCGTAACTTTGCGTGTTTGTCCCGGAATCTTCGCGCCGCCTCCTTGAATTTGTTCATCTTTTCTGTAATGAGACAAATGTTTGTGTTAGGCTTAACGTTTAGTTTTGGTGCAGGATGTAGTCTTGTGTTATGGTTATGGTATAGTGTAGTGAGATGACTAATGTTATATGAGTTGTGTGATGTGGAGTAGTGGCATTTGTGTAATGTTTGGTTATGTGTATTCAATGATAGATTGTGCTTTTTATGTGTTGATAGTGCATCGTGTTCGTTCTGTATTGTATTTGTTCCTACGTACTGTTTGATGTTTCCGATGTATACTCTCTTTGTTTTTCGGGTGTTCTGGTCTCTTACTGTCATGATCACTGGTGACACGAAATTGGTTACCTTCCAGGGGCCGTCGTACTTTGGTGCTAGTTTGGCGTTAAATTTTTCTGCCGCTTTTGACAGATAGTGCGTCTTGCACCATACCAAGTCCCCGAAATCTGGTTTCCAGTCCCTTTTCCGTAGATTGTAGTGATGTTTTTGTTGTTCCGCGGCTTCTTCTGTATACTGCGTTGCCTCTTTTCGTACGCCTTTTAACCTGTTCCATCTTTGTTCTATACTTTCTTCCTGTAACCCCGATCCTTTTGTTACCCTGTCGAACATCGTGTTTGGTAATCTTAACTCTTTCCCGAATACTAGCTGTGCAGGGCTATATTTTGTAGATTCCGATACACTACTATTGTATGCTAGCATCAGCTCTGGTAAATGTTCGTCCCACGTGGTCTGATCCTCTCCTGCTAACTGTGCGATCATCGTTTTAACTGTTCGATTCGTTCGCTCGGTAGGGTTCTCCTGGGGCGTGTACGGTGCCGTCAACTGTTGCCGTATCCCCCATTTTTCCATGGCCTTTCTTGTTTTTCCTCCTGTGAACTGGACCCCATTGTCCGAGATCAGCGTTTTTGGTGATCCAACTCTCGCAATTACCCTTTCTCTAAAGACTCGTAGGAATGCGTCCGCTGTAGCCTGTCTGATTGCTGCAAGTTCTACCCACTTCGAGAATTTGTCCACGATTACTAATAGTGTGGTGTTCCCGTGCTTTGATCTGGGTAGAGGTCCCACGAAATCCACACATATGGTTTCCCACGGTGCTTCTGCCACTTTTGTCAGCATCTTCCCAGCTTTTTTCTGTTGCGACACCTTGTATTTTTGGCAACACTCGCATTTCTGTATGTATTTCCTTACGTCCTTGTTCATTCGTGGCCAGAAATATCGGTTCTTTACCCTCCTCAGTGTCTTGAACATGCCTAGGTGTCCTGCTTCTGCTGTACTGTGGTTTTCCGTTAACACCTGTTGAATTTCAGCTTCAGTTATGCACAATTTCCATGGTTGTGTATCTCTCCGATTGCTACCCAGTTTATATAGCCTGCCTGCCTCTATTTTGAATTCCGTGTTTTTTGGGTCTCGTTCCAGTTCCTTGTATTTTTCCTCAATCCATGTCTCCGTGTACTGTATTGTTTTTAACTCGTTCTGTGGTGCTCTGGATAAGGCGTCTGCTACCGCATTCCATTTTCCCTTTCTGTACTGGACTTCAAACTGGAATGGTTGTAGGCCTAGCGCCCATCTGGCTACTCTTCCCGACGGGCTTTCTATTGAGTTTAGCCACTTCAAAGCCATGTGGTCTGTTATCACTATGAACCGATAGCCCTCGAGGTACATCTTATACTTGTTGATGCCCCAATATATTGCTAAGCATTCTTTTTCAGTTGCGCTGTAATTTTTCTCTACTTTACTCAACCTCCTGCTGGCAAACGCTATCACATGCTCCCCGTCCTCTCCGTCCTGCGTTAAGACCGCGCCTACGCCTAAGTCACTGGCATCCGTTTGCAGTTTAAATTGCCTTGTGAAATCGGGGCATGCCAGTACTGGTGCCTTTGTTAGGCTCGTTTTCAGTTGGTCAAACGATTCCTGTTGTTCCTTGGTCCATTCAAATTTTTGTCCTTTCCTGATTAAACCTTGCAACGCTCCTGCCTGTTCGGTGAAATTTGGTATGAACCGTCGGTACCATGACGCCATTCCTAAAAAACTGTGTACTTCCTTTGTGGATCTCGGCGCTGGTAAGTCTCGAATTGCCGCTACTTTGTCCGGGTCTGTCCGTATGCTCCGATCGCTTATGACGTGTCCCAGGTACTTTTGGAAGAAGTGGCATTTGTCTGGATTAATCCGCAGGTTCGCGTTCTGTAGTCTCCTGAATACCTCTGTTAGTTTCTCCAGATGTTCACGTTTTCACCGGCCAATAACCACTATGTCGTCTAGATATGCAAATGCAAACGGTTCCATTTCTGGCCCTATTATTGAGTCCAGTGCTCTTTGAAACGTTGCGGGAGCTGTGGTTAGCCCAAATGGCATAACTTTCCACTGGAACAGTCCACGTCCGGGGACTGTGAACGCCGTGTATTGTCTACTATCCCTATCCATTGGGATCTGCCAGTATCCTGACTTGAGATCTATTGTACTGATGAACTTTGCCTCTCTTAACTGGTCCAAGATGAAATTCATTCTTGGTACCGGATAGGCGTCTTTTTCTGTCTTGTCGTTCAGTAGTCGATAGTCCACACACATTCTCCATTCGTTGTTCTTCTTCCTCAATAGCACTACTGGCGCGCTGTACGGGCTACGTGAGGGTTCTATGACTCCCAGTGCCAACAACTCGTTTACCTGTTCATTGATGATTGCCTGCTGTTTCGGATTTCGAGGATAGTACCTCTGTTTAATCGGTTTATCATCCTTGAGGTAAATCTTATGCTTTGTTATATTACTTGTTCCCTGCATCCCTTCAAATACTTGCCTTTGTGTCTCCAGAAAGTCCTGTACTTCCTTTTCGGATGGTTCCCCTGTCGTGTCTTCTTGCTCTGTAGTCGTCTCCGGTTGTTCCTCTTCGCCTCCGGGTTCTCTTATTTCCAGCTCTAAGTTTCCACACCTCAGCGTGCTGTGTACCCCTGCCAAAAAGTCCATCCCTAGCAGTATTCCTCCTGCTACTTCTGTCAGTATCATAAACGACACACTGAACAATCTTCCTCCAAATTGGACTTCTGCTGTGAACTCTCCTACCGCCTTCTGCGTCGTTCCGTTGGCCATTGTTATTTTTGCACGGGCTCCACACCATTTGCCCTGGTTTTTCAGATCTTGATATCTGTTTCTGCTTATCGCGCTCCTGGATGCTCCTGTGTCCACGATTCCTTTCGCTGTCCTGCTTCCGATCCTTATCCGGGCTACTATTTGGAACCCGTCGCAACACAACTGTTCCCCTGCTGCTGGCTCTTTTGTTGCCGCCTGAGTTGCCAGCTTTATCTGCTCAGGCCTCCTGCGTTTCCCGGCCCTGCCCTGCAGCACTCCGTGGTTCTCGTACCGTTTTTTCCACAGACCCAGCAAAACAGCCTCGGTGGATTGTTGCACGTGCGTGCCCCATGTCCGGTTCCTCCGCAGCGCATGCATATCTCTGGTCTTAGCTGCTGCACAGGTTGGATTGCCAGTGCCCGGTCCTCTGCCTCTATTCCTTCTACCTCCTCCGCTAGTTTGAGGAACTCTGTCAACGAGTTGAATCCTGCCCTCCTAGCGTACAGCTTTATCTTGCTCCTGCTGTTTTTGTACACTCGGTCCAGTTTGGCCTCTTCTGAGAGTTTAGTGAATTGCATCAGTTTTCGTAGCCCCATTGCGTATTCTCTTACGGGCTCCGTTTCTCTCTGTTTCATCTGTGCAATCTGATTCTCCAACTGTTCCTCATACCTCGGCGGTAAAAAGTATTCTAGAAGTTCTGTTCTGAGCTGAGTCCATGTTACGATCCTGCTCGGCGTGGTGTTCCACCAATCACTCGCGATCCCCTCCAGGATGAATGGCATCGTCTGTATCAGCTGGTCCTTCCGTATTCCGTATCCGCCTGCCCACTGTTCCATTTTGCTTAGGAACTCCAGTGGGTTTGTTGTTCCTTGGTACCGGATGCCCCATCCGCGTACCCGGTCTATGACTTCTGTTTCCATTTTTATTTCTGTCTTTCCTTCCGTTTCGTCCCCTCGACTTGCTCCTTTGATGTCCATGATCTCCTCCCTTTCCCTGGTTACCACGATTGCCGGAATTGTTTCCTTCGCCGGGCTTTTTTCTCTCCTATATTTTTCTGTCAGTTCTGCGAGTCTTTGTCTGACCGTTTCCGTATGATCCGTTTTTTTGGCGAACGCTGCCAACAAACGTCTTAAGTCTTCACTTTTTTCTGCCGTTCCTAATCCGAACTCTTCCGTGTATTTCGTTAGTTCGCTCTTTGGTGCCAGATATACCCAGCTCGACATTACTCCGCTGGTGTCGGTTTATCTCTTGCAACCACTTTAGCCTGCTCGGGCGCCACTGTGACGGTTCGTCGTTGTCGGGTGGCTCAGGGATGGCCAGGGTTTGTCACAAGAATTTGTTTGTGTCAGGCGTGGTTGCTGAAAGAGAGTTTCGACCCAGCCCAGAGTAGAAGTCGTGGGAAATTACTTAGTAATTGATTAGAACTAGGTTTTATTTCAGTAAATATCTTGACATTTGATTAACAACTAACGAATTCTCTGATTTGGCGGGGTGCCGCCCTTGCTGCTTTCGCTTCCTTCGTCCACTTAGAATACCTGGTATCGGGAGCCGTCCCGCTGCTCGAGAGGACCAGTACGGGATGTGTTGCCTGAAATGAGAATGGGGTGCTTGGGGACCCTGAAGTCAGCCACGAGCGAGAGAGCGCTATTTAGTGCTTGGGGACCCGAAAGTCTACCACAAGAGAGAGAATGTTGCTTGGGGACCCTGAAGTCAGCCACAAGAGAGAGACTTTGTTGCTTGGGGACCCTGAAGTCAGCCACAAGAGAGAGAGTTTGTTGCTTGGGGACCCTGAAGTCAGCCACAAGAGAGAGAGAGAGTTTGTTGCTTGGGGACCCTGAAGTCAGCCGCAAGAGAGAGACTTTGTTGCTTGGGGACCCTGAAGTCAGCCACAAGAGAGAGAGTTTGTTGCTTGGGGACCCTGAAGTCAGCCACAAGAGAGATAGAGAGTTTGTTGCTTGGGGACCCTGAAGTCAGCCGCAAGAGAGAGACTTTGTTGCTTGGGGACCCTGAAGTCAGCCACAAGAGAGAGAGAAGTGCTTGGGGACCCTGAGGTCAGCCACAAGAGAGAGAGAGAATAACTTGGGGACCCTGAGGTCAGCCACAAGAGAGAGAGAGATCAGCCGGTGAACCGTGCCGTAAGGAGGTGTGATCCTGAAATCAGACGTCTCCTAAAGATACCTCCAGGAGGAGGGACTACTACTAAGCTAAGGAGCTAACTACTATGTATGAGCGGACTTGGATCGAATGATCCAGTCCACCAAAAAGTGACTTCGCTGCTTACCACCACTGGGGAGTTTCTTCTGCACCCTTAGACGGTTGGCTGCTAAGTGCCTTTCCATGGCCCGTGGCCCGTCTTATATAGAGCTCGGCGAGATCTAGTGTGCCCGTCGTCTGTGGGATTTGCCGGGCTAAGTGTGACCATCTCTCTCTCGGTCTAGCGTGCCCCTATATGCGCGATCGTTGGCGCGCGCGCGTTCTCGGTTTGAATTTGAAATTAAATACTTCTTTTGTTTCATGCTTTTATTCTTATTTATTTAATTCATTTAATTCATTATTATTCATTGAATTCATGCATTTATTCTTATTTATTGTGCGCGCAGCGTCACAACGTGTATCGATCTATGAACTTGAGTTTTCCTTACGTCTTACAGCGGTTGGAAGCTTGGCAAGGAACTTCAAGTTAACCGACTGCAAGCGACTAGGCTGTGAATATTCTTTAATATTCTGATGCACTGGAAAACTGCACTCGGCTCGGCTCGAGAGATAGGCCGTCTCCACGTGTTGCAACCAGAATTCGGCCGTGCAGGTTGGCGGTAAATACTGTACTATAAATTGCTGGTGCTACTGGTGTTGTCCTATTGGTGGCTTAAGTTTCTGCGTGGGGTATTTTGATGTCCTACAAATCTCACAGTTCTTGATTTAATGGCGAACGTCCACAACCATACGCGGCCAGTAAAACTTCCTTCGAATGTTTTCCAAACATTTGGCTATTCCGCAGTGAGAGGAAGACGGCTGATCGTGAGCTGCCTTGATTACACCTTCTCTAAGCTCATCAGGAACCACAAGCTTCCAGGAGTCTTCAGGAGGCTCGGACGAATTGTTAGAGAAACCAATCTTGTGATAATGAAAACCATCTATGACTTGAAAATCCCGTAGTTGAGACTGCGTTAGCTTTTCTTTAAGTTGTGAATAGCTAGAGGATTGAAAGAATTCGGATTCCCTACCAATTTCTGGGAGCACATCGATATCAATTGTGGCAAGAACATCATCCGATTCAAAAGATCTTGAAATAGCATCGGCTACTACATTTTCACCACCTCGACGATGTTTTATGCTAAAATGAAATCCTTAAAGTTTGAGTGCCCACCGAGCAAGTCTTCCTTGAAGGTCTTGCTGTGTCATGAGCCATCGGAGGCTTGCATGATCACTCACAACAGTAAATTGATGACCCTCAATATACATTCGGAATCTTTTAATAGCTAAAACTACTGCTAAGCATCCAAGTTCCGTGGTAGAGTAATTCTTTTGGGATTTATTATGCTTCTTGGACATATATGCAATGGGGCGTTCTATTCCGTTTTCATCACATTGAGCTAGAAGCGCTCCCACACCATTGATCGAGGCATCACACTGCACTGTAAACGGCCGATGCTATGTATTCGGACGGGGTACTAGACCCTATCCTAAGAAAGCGACTTAACAATCAACTCGCAGAGGCTCACCTTCTCCGATCGCGGTCGGTTGCAGAGTGAGTTGGAGGGGGAACAGGTGCTCTTTTTATACCCGTTGGCCCCGATTAGTGTGGCCGTACAACGGCAAAATCCCGTGCCATGCGACTTAGCGCGTGTGGCCAGGTGATCGGTAGTCAGTGTGCCCAGCTCTTCCTTTTGTCGCGCTCGCCTGACTATTTGACTTTCGCTTTATGCATTTATTATCTAAACTTCACTTTTTTCTCTTAACCTAGGCTTATTATTATACTTTATATTTCCTAATGTTAATTTACTTATATTGAGCGTCACACCTCCCCCCCGCTTGCAAAGGCACGAAGTGCCGAATTGGCTCTGCCGAATATCACCTTTCACGTTTTGCAGACATCCTCAACCAAGATGGTCTGCTGACGCCCTTTCCGCTTCTGCCTCTTAATTATCAAGGTCTGTTAGTGCCCGGTTAGTTTGAATATATATTTTCAAGTAGCCTAAATATGCACGTTTCGATTTCTTGGCTTTTGGATTTTTTTAGTCTAACTATCACCGGTGAACAGAAGTTGTCTACTACCCACGGCCCGTCGTATTTTGGCGCTAGTTTCGCGTTAAACTTTTCCGCGGCGTTTGATAGGTAATGTGTTTTGCACCAGACTAGCTGTCCCACACTTGGTTTCCATTCTCTCTTTCGTAGGTCGTAATGGAATTTTGTGTTTCCGCAGCCTCTTCCATATTCTCGATTGCTTCACTTCTGATCCCTCGTAGTCGTTTCCACCTTGCTGCTACTGTTTCTGTTGCTAGTCCCGTTACTTTAGTAACCTTGTCGAATAGAGCTCCCGGAAGTCGGAGATTCCTTCCATACAGTAACTGTGCGGGACTAAATCCCGTTGACTCGGATGTGCTGCTGTTAAATGCTAACATTAGCTCTGGCAGATTCTCGTCCCACCTGGTTTGTTCCTCCCCTGCCATTTGTGATATCATGGTTTTGATGGTTCGGTTCGTCCTTTCGGTTGGGTTCTGTTGTGGCGTATATGGTGCGGTGAATTGTTGCTGTAATCCCCACTGCTCCATGGCGGTCTTAGTTTTCTTTCCAGTAAACTGGACGCCATTGTCGGATATCAGTGTTTTTTGTGCTCCAACTCTTGCGATTATCCTTTCCCTAAATAGTTTCAGGAAGGCCTCTGCCGTTGCCTGCCTTACCGCCGCTACTTCGGTCCATTTCGAGAATTTGTGCGTGGTCCACTAGTATGCTGTTTCCATGCTTTGTGCGTGGTCCGACAAAGTCTACGCATAAGGTTTCCCATGGTGCTTCGGTGATCTTAGTTAGCATTTTTCCCAGGTGTCCCGCCGTTGTGTTGCAGTGGTTTTCTTGGAGCACCGTTTGAATTTCGCTCTTCGAGATGCATAGTTTCCATGGTTGCAGGTCTCTTTCGCTACCGCCTTTTTTGTACAGTCCTTCCCCTTCGATCTTAAATTCCCCTTTGCCTGGGTCCTTTTTTACCTCCTCGTATGCTTCCTTCACCCAATCGGTTTGACTGTTTGCGGTTTTTACTTCCACTGCTGGTGCTCTGGACAAGGCGTCTTCTACTGCGTTCAACTTTCCTTTTCGGTATCTGACCTCGAATTGAAATGGTTTTAATCCTAGTGTACATCTGGCTTCCCTCCCTGAGGGGCTTTCTATCGAATTCAACCATTTCAGCGCCATATTCTGGCTGTGAAATCTCCCTCCGATTTCTGTTTTGATCCGTTTGCCATTGTTATTTCTGTCATCGCTTTCCTCCATCTTCCATGTTTCCTCAACTCATTGTATCTTCTCCTACTGACCACGCTAAGTGACGCTCCCGTATCTACCACCATTTTCGCTTTTACCGCTCCGATTTTTATTATGGCCAATATCTGGAATCCGTCACACCTTAATTGGTCCCATGTAGCTGGTAGTGTTTTCTGGTCCAGAGCTACCAGCGATATCTGCTCGGACCTCCGGCGTTTCCCGTCATGGCTTTGCAACACTCCGTTGTTCTTGTTCCGTTTTTGCCGCATGCCCACCAGAACAATCTCGGCGGGTTTGTGCACGCTCTTGTGGCATGCCCTGTTCCTCCGCATCTCATGCAGATATCTGATGTTAAGTTCTGGTTCCTTGTTACCACCGGTCGGTTGGTTCCTTCCATTGCCTCTATTTCTTCTACTTCTTCGGCTAACTTCAGGAATTCCGTCAATTTTTTGAATCCTGACCGTCTAGAATAGAGTTTTATTTTGCTTCTGCAATTTTTGTAGATACGGTCCAACTTTGATTCTTCAGAATACTCTGTGAATCTCATCAACTTCCTGAGGTTCATTGCGTATTCCCTTGTTAGTTCCGTATCTCGCTGTCGCAGCTGCGCAATTTGTGTCTCTACCTGTTCCTGGTATCTGGGTGGTAGGAAATATTCCAATAGTTCCTCCTTCAGTTCCTCCCATGTACTTATCTGACTCGGTGTGGTGTTCCACCAGTCTACTGCTACTCCCTCATCTGTTGAGCTCCTCTGTCGGGGTTTTGCTTTGTTCCGCCGACCCTTTCTCCTTCCTGTGTTTCTCCGTTAGTTCTCCTAGCCTCCGCCTGATCTTCTCTGTGTGGTCTGATAATATCTGTCTCAGTTCCTCCACTTTTCCCGTTGCGTTCAATCCGAATTCCTCGATCAGCTCTGCCTTTGTTGCTAGGTACACCCAGGTCGACATAACTCTCTACACTTTAACCTGTCTCGGGCGCCATGTAACGATCCTGCTGTTCTGAGATAGTTCAACGGTGTCCAGGTGTTCGTTCCAACATTTCTATTTATGCCAGGAGTGGTTGCTGTAAGAGTATGACACGTACGGGGTGAGGTGAAATTGAAGGGTATTACGTTTATTCAACTTAAATTTTACAGAGTTTAAGACAAAGATAGTGCGACGAGGCGGGTCCGTACGTCGGCGTTGTCGTCTAGCGTGATCGTGAGCCGCTACTGGTCGTCCTTCGGTAGTTGCGTAGCGGTTGGCGTCCTGTGGGCGAGAAAGACGGGCTTTGGGTGGCGCCGGAAAGTATGCCCCGGTAGATATGGTTGTGCCGGAGCGGGTGCCTCGGGCTCGTGGTCCTTCTGGACTAGGCCAGGATATGTTTCCCCTTATGTCTAGGTAGATATGTCCCGAGATCACTGAGGTCTGCCGGGGTGAGAGAAAGTTTGGAGGCCACTGAGGTCTTCCAGGTTATGAGAGAGAGGTTTGGAGGCCACTTAGGTCTTCCAGGTTATGAGAGAGAGTTTGGAGGCCACTTAGGTCTTCCAGGTTATGAGAGAGAGGCTTGGAGGCCACTTAGGTCTTCCAGGTTATGAGAGAAAGTTTGGAGGCCACCCCACTGTGGGTCTGCGAAGGCTAGCCCGGCGAGCCGAGTCGGACCCGAGCGGGTGATTGACTCGGTGAACCGAGTGAGGGCTCGAGATTGGAGTCGGCTGGCACTGATGGCGGCTTCGTCCCTCGAAGTCGGGAGTGTGTAATGGAATCCCCAAGATCGTCTGTCACTGATGACGGTCGGTCTTTCCGGGAGTGGGTAAAGGGAGGAAGGAGAAGGTTAACTAACTACAATGTATACGGACGGGGTACTAGACCCTATTCTAAGAAAGCGACTTAACAATCAACTCCCACAGAGGTTGCTCACACCCAAGCGTAAGGCTCACCTTCTCCGATCGCGGTCGGCTGCAGGGTGAGTTGGAGGGGGAACAGGTGCCCTTTTTATACCCGTTGGCCCCGATTAGTGTGGCCGTACAACGGCAAAATCCCAGGTGGTCAGTGTGCCCAGCTCTTCCTTTTGGCGCGCTCACCTGACTATTTTGACTTTCGCTTTATGCTTTTATTATCTAAGCTTCATGTTTTTCTCTTAGCCTAGGCTTATTATTATACTTTATATTTCCTAATGTTAATTTACTTATATTGTGCGCTCTGGAGCGTCTCAGAATCTTCAACCTGCACTAGCTGATTTACAAATCGCCGGTTTGGAGGAGGTCGGGCTGCCAACTTACCTGCTATTAAGAAATCGTTCGTGCTTGTGGCATTCTGCTCTTAAGGAGGCAGTGTTTGGGGTCAAAACATGTAATAATTCTAGTCGTAATTCAGGTTTAAGTTTCTTTTTAACATTGGTAACTAGTTCACTTTCGGACATAGGCTCACGCAAGGCATTTCGTTAGAATAGCATCTAGAAAATCATCAAAATTTTCTCCACTTTTCTGCTTCCTATGTCTTTAATCTCTTCGTCAGTGCGCTGTTCTCTATACCGTTCACGGAGACTTGTACACAGGTGAAACCAATTCGGTTCACTTGAAGTTCTCTGAAAACGCCAGTAAAACTGTAGAGCTGGTCCGGAAAATAGTACGTTGGCAAATTGGTATAGCAAATTCCAGTTTGCGTTTAGGCATTGTATAGTCAAACTATTTATCCTATAGATAAAGTCTTCAACAGGTATGTCATTGGCCATACCAGTAAATTTCACTTGCCAATTAGAGATAACGCTTGAAACTTTGTCAGGACGAATAACGACTTGTGCCAAATGATCTCCTGAAGGCAATCGTATACTAGATGCTTGATTACTATCTATTCTGCTTGCATTGGATCGATTTAAGTAACCGGGATTCTCTACAGGGATATCATTCTGCGGATTTTGGGAATTATTAGACAACTGAAGGTTCCGCATTGTAGTACTGATCTCATCAGCCACTGCTGCAACCATGCTGACGTTGTTTCTAAGGAGTCTGTGATTAAATGCTGTACTCGATTTTCGGAAATGCTTGGACGTTCAGTTGATCTATGAGTTGTGTTTTGGCTTCTCAAGCCAGAGTGTGCTCTCTGATTCGTTGAGTTCTGATTGGAATTCGCTCTTGTGTTTGGTCTAGTTCGGTTGACAGTACCAGTAGCTTCATTGGCAAAAGCACCTCGAACTTCCCTATTACCATCATTAGTAGACCTATTCGGTTGTGCAGCAGGGAAGGTTACCATTTGTACCAGGGTACAAGCACTTCGGCAAAGCGGACAAGTTTCATTAGTTCCTAACCAAAGTACCACGCATGTTTTGTGAAATTTATGTCTACACTGGGTTTCTGCAAGTTCAGTATCTATAACCATAGTATCATTGCAAATAATACAAAGCGAAGGTTCATCTCCACTGTACCAGGGTACAAGCACTTCGGCAAAGCGGGTTTCTGCAAGTTCAGTATCATTGCAAATAATACAAAGCGAAGGTTCATCTCCACTAGCAGTGACTGCAACCTCGTCTCTATTAGGCTGAACTGACATGTTGTATTATTATAATAATTTCTCAAATATAGTAAATAAAACAAAAACTCTGATTTAAGATTGGGACTACCTTTTAGTAACCGTGCATCAAATAAAAATTAATATAAAATTGGGGTTTCTGTTGGGCAAAAGACTTTTAATAATGGGAAAACCAAGCGCACGACTGCTGAGTGTCTCGCCAAAAACTATTCAGCTAAAACAAATCTCAAAGCAGTAATGACTTAATGTTTGATCTCTACGAATACAATCGTGAGTACTTGCTAGCAATTTCCAACAAAGTTAATCTCTAATGACTTTTCCTAGGTGTATCAAATCTAAATCCAAAAAATAATAATGTTGCTTGGTGCGAATTCGAGCTTTTCTCATATCTCACATTCCGAAACAATTTATTTAGGGTTGATAGGGGAATAAAGATTGAGCGATAAGATAATCTAGGTTCAGCACCTGCAAGAACGTGCGATGTGTGAATTCCGTTGGATCACCTTAGGGTCAAATAAGGAAATTATACAAAAATTTGGATTTTACTTCTGAATTTTGCTTTGGGTAGCGACACGAAAATTAAACTCTCTTATCTTCTCAAGATACGGTATTTTCCTGATTTTCGTTCGCCACACGTTGGGCGCCAAAGTATAATGTAACGAACACGGCAAGGTGTGCGGCAACGTACTCTGCCTACAGGGTCGGCTGTGCTCAGGGAAAATGGGAGTGGGGTTTTGCTACCTAGAGAACCGCGCCGTCACATAAACTTAAATAGTAGACAGAGTAGGGATCTATGGTAAAGTAGTTGGGATATGTCTCAGTCCGGCCAGGGTCGCTTACAGAAAATTTATAAGAGACTCGAAGGCTCGGCGCCTTGCAGCAGTCACCGAAAATGAACGTGAGGATCGGGTGAGGGTACGTTTCCGGGAGCAACGGCTGTGCGCCTGGCAACTTGTCTCAACCGAGGCTTTCCGCCCTAGCGGCTGCGAAGCAAGCGGGGAGCGGGTTATCGTACCACTCGGGAGCGGAGGATGGGCGCCTGGTAGCAATCACCGGAAAAGCACCTGAGGATCGAGTAGGTTGAACTTTGGGGTGGGCTTGGTCTGCTGTGGCGAATGCACTGGAGGTACGGAAATACTAGTTAAGCACGCGGGATCGTTTCGTGTACAGGGTTTTGGTTTTATTTTTAGTAACAAGATGATGTTTCTACATGTGAATGATTTTCCCTGCCTATACCGCACTCCTTGTCTTAACGCTACTCACTCAGACAGACTCAGCGGATCCCGGCAAGCGTGGTGTTGGTATCCGTTGGAGGGTGTGGCTGTAGGTCCTGGCTCGGGTGATGCACGTCGAAGGATGTGGCTGTAGGTCTTGGCTCGGATGTCACATTTGCGTCTTCAGAGAGAACGGTCGTGTTTTTGTTTTGCGCTCCGAATTTTCATTTTTCATATTGAAACCAGCGGGGTTTACTTAAATCTCTTTAACGTTTCTACACCTTTAAGTGTTTTCTAACAACTTTCCGTTCGCTTCGCAGGTGCATCGTGATTAACTTGTGTTTAGTAAACAAAAAGTTTGTGACGACCCAGCGTCACAAATAATAAAAAGAACATTCCAAAAACAACACTATGGTCTTTTATTCTCCCTACGCTACACCACATTCAAAACACGCGCCAAAATCGCGCACTTTTAAAACGCGCGCCCAAAAACATTAAATCGGTCACACTAATATACCGATGGTCGACTACCATCGCTATATTCCGTGACCCGATAACGAGTTATCGAGATCGGGATTATCGTCATCGACCACTCTGGGCACACTCAACGGGGCCTATATAAACAGAGGCAAGACCCCAGATGAGTCACTTGCGTTCCGACGATCTTCGAGGAAACATCAGCAACAAGGTAAGTGTTCTGGTAGATAGTCTTGGTAGTAGTAGTGGATCCGTAAGAACGCGGTTTATAAATCGGTTCTACGACCTGGACAGGATCACTGGCGTCCCGGTGTGGTTTCCTAGAAATCAGCCCAGACCCAGTCGTGATCACTGAGGCGGCCCGGTTTTCGTAATACAGGCAAACCTCAGTGAGTTCCCCAGAAGTCACTTTTCCGGCTCCCGACCCGGAAACGAAACGGATGTAGAAACGGCAGTTCGAACCTAACGATGCCCGGCAGACCGAAACTAACGATGCCCTACATTCCCGAATCCCACTAGAAACCAAGTAGATCTCTCCCAACGACCCAGAACACTTCGACCCGACGTACGCACGACGAAGCAGTTCATCACTCGGCTCATCCGCAGCGCCGACACTCGCAGCAAGCAGTTCATCACTCGGCATATCCGCAGCGCCGATACTCGCAGCAAGCAGTTCACCACTCGGCCCATCCGCAGCGCCGATACTCGCAGTAAGCAGTTCACCACTCGGCCCATCCGCAGCGCCGACACTTACAGCAAGCAGTTCATCACTCGGTCCATTCGCGGCGCCGACACTCACAGCAAGCAGTTCATCACTCGGCCCTTTCGTAGCGCCGAAGCTCACACACCGGATCACGACAGCAAGCAGTTCATCACTCGGCCCTTCCGAAGCGCCGACTCGACAGAGCAAGCAGTCCCGACGCATCTACACACAACTACACGATTATACGATTACTTTCAAATACACGTCTCTAGTTTTACCCATCTGTGTCATTATTGGGGAAAGGGAGGTAAACCGATCTATAGAGGAATAAATATAAATATCTGTCACGAACCCTGACCACGGCGAGCTATACCGCCTCCCAAAACAGGGTCGTTACAGTGGCGCCCGAGCAGATTAAAAACAAACAGATAGAAACCTCAAAATACCAACAAAGATCGTTTACCCTCTTCCTCAACACAGCAACACAGCAACATGGAAGACAAGCTGACTCGAAGCTGGATCAGCAATTGCAACAAGGCCCAACTGGAAATCATCAAGCCAGAAACGCGGTGCGAGGACATGCGGAAACAAATGTCGGAGTTAATCAAGAGCGGTGCACACAGCGAAGAAACCACCAAACGTCTCCAAGACCTAGCACAGAAGCACGCGAGAGCCCCATCACCAGCACCCGACGGAATGGAGAAAAACCAGAACTTGTTACAGATACCAGACAAACAAGAGACAAGCAACGGAAAACACGCACCCGAGCACAGAAAGATCGACAAAGTGGCCACAATGGGAGTAATACGAAGCTGGGGAGAATTTTACGACGGCACGGGCGACCCGACAGATTTCATTTCTAGAATGGAAGAGCTGGCAAAGGCCTATGGGATAGAGCTCGACCACGCAGCAGGAGCTATGGTAATTTTGCTCAGAGACTGTGCCCTGGACTGGTGGCACACCAACCCTACCGCAATACCATCGTGGGAAAACTTTAAAAAGGAATTCCTGGGATACTACAGACCAACGGACCACGAAGAGAGAGCGATGGAAAACATAACACGCAGACACCAGGGTACAAACGAGCCAGCAAAAGACTACGCGCGGGAACTACGGAAGATTATGAGATTTACCACACTCACGGAAGGAAAAAAACTAGAGTGGGTCTACCGGAACAGTCGTGTGGAATTTAAAAAAGTATGCTAAACGGGGGAGAATGCCGAACCCTAGCAGAATACCTGCAGTTAGCAGAGGAATTCGAAGCCCTCCAGCCACAGGAACGCACAACACAACAAACACCGGAGAATCACTGGACACAACAGCAGCGACCAGGAAATTTCGGGAGACAACACCAAACATCCGGAAATTTCGGGAGACAAACAAGAAACCAATGGAGACCCCAGGAACAACCACAAACACTGAACCGAGGAATCACAAGATCATTCAGCATGAATAATAGATGTTCAAGGTGCAAAGAAGAAGGACACATAGGACAGCAGTGCAACAACACACCAAAAATATATTGCTGGATATGCGGACATGATGGAAAACGCACAATCCATTGCTGTCGACGGAATGAAACGGCGGGAAACGCCAAAGGCCCATGGGATCAGAGCGGGCACCCAGGGCAAACACCACACCCGCAACAGCAATAAACTTCAACGGCCGACGACTGATTGCACAAGTAAATATAGGCAACACAAGAGTTCGCGGGGCCATAGACACGGGAGCAACAAGAAGTTTCATCGCCAGGAAGCTAGCCAACAACATTGCAAGGCATGGGATAAGGAAGCAGGTAACCGAAGCCATTAGACTAGCAGACGGGACAAACAGAACGGTCACAGAGGCACTGGAAGTACCAATACATCTCGGGAACCAAACAAGCACGATGACGCTGCTAATCCTCGAAGAAGTAATCGGCGACCTACTACTGGGGATAGACTTCTTGGAACAATGTAACGCGACACTACAATGCGGAGGCATCACAGCAAGAATGCACAGGAAAAAAGAAACAAAAAACAGAAAACGGAAGAGTCACGGCATCGGATCACTAGCAACAGGCGATTTAACAGACGCAGAGATCCAAGAAACCCTCAAAAAGGAATTGGATATGATGAGTCAAATCAAGGGAGTCAGCCACATTGCCACGCATAAGATCTTTACCCTCGAAACCCGGCCATGCAAGCAATAATAAACAAACAAGTGGACGACCTCCTATCTCAGGATCTCATCGAACCCTCACATTCCGCTTACAGCTCGCCAGTAGTAATCGTAGAAAAGAAAAACAAAGAATGGAGACTTTGCATAGACTACAGGCAGCTGAACGAGCACTCAGAACGAGACGCATACCCGGTACCCCGAATGGATCACATACTCAACCAACTACGGGAGGCCAAGTATATAAGTACACTCGACTTAAAAAGTGGCTACTGGCAAATACCAATGGATAAAGGGCGCAAACAGTACACCGCTTTCACCGTGCCAGGTCGCGGACTGTTTCAGTGGAAGGTAATGCCTTTCGGCCTACACACAGCACCAGCCACGTTTCAAAGAGCCCTGGACTCAGTCATAGGACCGGAGATGGAACCCTTTGCATTCGCATACCTTGATGATATAGTGGTCATCGGGCGCACCAAAAGGGAACACCTAGAAAAACTACAGGAAGTAATGAGCAGACTACGCAAGGCAAACTTGAGGATAAACACAGAGAAATGCCACTTCTTCAAGGAAGAACTAAACTACCTAGGCCATGTTGTGAGCGCAAGGGGGATACACACTGACCCGGGAAAGATAGCCGCAATCCTAGACATGCCAAACCCACAAACAACAAAACAAGTACACAGCTTTCTGGGAGTAGCGTCATGGTACAGAAGGTTCGTCCCGAACTTCACGGAACTGGCACAACCATTGTACAACTTAGTCAAAAAAGACACAAAGTTTAAGTGGAGCGAAGAGACAGAGAAAGCAATGCAAAACCTAAAAAAAGCACTAACGGAAGCACCGGTACTGACTTGCCCGGATTTTGGGAAAACGTTTATACTTCAGACGGACGCCAGCAACTGCGGATTAGGAGCGGTCCTGACCCAAGAAGAGGAAAACGGCGAGCATGTAATATCATACGCCAGTCGGAAGCTCACAAAGACAGAGCAAAATTACTCAGCGACCGAAAAAGAATGCCTGGCAATCCACTGGGGCATCCAGAAAATGAGGATGTACTTGGAAGGGTATCATTTTATAGTCATCACTGATCATCAGGCGCTAAAATGGCTAAACTCGATAGAGAGCCCGTCAGGACGGATTGCCAGATGGGCGTTGGCAATGCAGCCATACTCGTTCGAAATACGCTATCGCAAAGGAAAGCTCAATGTCGTTGCAGATGCACTATCCAGAATGCCAGAAGAAGAAGCTCACGGAGCCGAGCTCGAAGAAGACCTCTGGATTAAACAGAAACTCCTAGACTTGGAAAGAAATCCCGAAACATGGCCAGATTACGCGATAATCAACGGAAAACTATACAGACATCTACCGTCATGGGCTGCAGACGAGGACACATAGCCATGGAAACTATGCGTGGCGAGGAGTCAAAGAGCACGAGTACTACGAGAAAACCACAGCGAAGCAACAGCAGGACACCTAGGCGTCAGAAAAACAAAACACCGGATAATGGCAACATACTACTGGCAAGGGATGCACAGAGACATACAGCAGCACGTACGAAGCTGCGAAACATGTCAACGGTATAAGACATCACAACAACAAGCAGCTGGGAAAATGTTGTCACAGATCGCGAAAACACCCTGTGAAACCTTGTGCATAGACTTTGTGGGGCCACTACCGCGGTCTAGCCACGGTAATAACATGTTATTAGTAATGTTCGATAAATTCACGAAGTGGGTGGAGATAGCAGCCGTCCGAAAAGCGACCACGGAAACCGTATTGAAGGTCCTCAGGGAACAAATCATATCACGGTTTGGAAGTTCAAGGCACAACTACAGAAATGGGGGATTGCCCACCAACTAACAGCCCCATAAACCCCGCAGGAAAACCCAGCAGAAAGGGCAAACCGCACGATAAAAACAATGATAGCCCAATTCTCAGGAACAGAGCACACAAGATGGGACGACTGGCTACCTGAAATCTCGCTAGCAATCAACAGTAGCAGATCGGAATCAACAGGGTATAGCCCGGCATATCTACTATACGGACGGGAAATCAGACTACCAGGAAGCCTGTTTGCCGAAAACACTCAAGGATCCGGAATCATAGAGGAGACCGTAGAGGCACGATGGGAAAGGATAATGGATACAAGGAAACTAGCACACCTAAACATGGGAAAGGCAGCACAGGATCAAGCTAGATCATACAACCTCCGGAAAAGGGACTGGAAACCCAAAATAGGAGAGCTAGTATGGGAAAGACAACACCCCTTGTCAAAAGCGGCAACCGGATTCGCGGCCAAGCTAGCACCAAAATACGAAGGTCCATTCAAAGTAACAGGCTTCATATCAGCGGTGATTGCAACAATAAAACACACGGTGACCGGGAAGACGCACAGAGCCTACATAAACGAACTAAAACCCCATGTAGAAAACCTCGACTAACAAACACGACCAACCCAAGAAAAAAAAAAAAAAAACAAGCTAAAACTATACGCACATTTTTTCAGAATGAACAACAAACTGAAAAACTCGCTCTCCAAATACCGAGAGAACCTCCAGAAGCTCAAGCAGCAGCGGCGAAGAGTAATTATACTCGGAGCCGTGGACGTGACAGGTCCAGCTGGCTGCAGGAAGCCAACCCAGGCCGCTCCGGTAGGCAGACAAGCGCCAGCCAGGAAACCAATTCCTACACCGACCACGGCAACAACACGGCAAACGATGGCGACACCAACAACCAGGGAAACGACCACGGCAACAACACGGCAAACGGTAACAACACCAACAACCAGGAAAACGACCGCGGCAACAAAACGGCAACCGATGACAACAACAACAACCAAGGAAACGACACGGCGAACAACGGACAACGAAGCACGACCCCTCACGCCCAGGACAACAACAGGAACAAAAAGGAACGAGCTGGCTGATTTCCAACGACCACAGACAAAATGGGTAACCCCGCGGCGGCTCTCTTCACTCGACCATCCCGGAACAAAGCGGTTCAAAACATCAGAAGAAAGTGAAGAGAACTGGGAACCAAAACCGCGGGGATACGACGATCACATGAAAAGGGTGGAAGAAGCGGTCACACACATAAAGGCAACCTGGCGCAGAGGAAACAGAAGGTCTAGACTGGTGGTCTCGGACAACCTCACGACCCGAATCCGGATCGGGAGAAGTGGTCACATTCAAAAAAACACCGGGGAGACACCAACGTCCTAAGCGGGGGGGGGGGTGTGACGACCCAGCGGCACAAATAATAAAAAGAACATTCCAAAAACAACACAATGATCTTTTATTCTCCCTACGCTACACCACATTCAAAACACGCGCCAAAATCGCGCACTTTTAAAACGCGCGCCCAAAAACATTAAATCGGTCACACTAATATACCGATGGTCGACTATATATATTCCGTGACCCGATAACGAGTTATCGAGATCGGGATTATCGTCATCGACCACTCTGGGCACACTCAACGGGGCCTATATAAACAGAGGCAAGACCCCAGATGAGTCACTTGCGTTCCGACGATCTTCGAGGAAACATCAGCAACAAGGTAAGTGTTCTGGTAGATAGTCTTGGTAGTAGTAGTGGATCCGTAAGAACGCGGTTTATAAATCGGTTCTACGACCTGGACAGGATCACTGGCGTCGCGGTGTGGTTTCCTAGAAATCAGCCCAGACCCAGTCGTGATCACTGAGGCGGCCCGGTTTTCGTAATACAGGCCCACCTCAGTGAGTTCCCCCAGAAGTCACGTTTCCGGCTCCCGACCCGGAAACGAAACGGATGTAGAAACGGCAGTTCGAACCTAACGATGCCCGGCAGACCGAAACTAACGATGCCCTACATTCCCGAATCCCACTAGAAACCAAGTAGATCTCTCCCAACAACCCAGAACACTTCGACCCGACGTACGCACGACGAAGCAGTTCATCACTCGGCTCATCCGCAGCGCCGACACTCGCAGCAAGCAGTTCATCACTCGGCATATCCGCAGCGCCGAAACTCGCAGCAAGCAGTTCACCACTCGGCCCATCCGCAGCGCCGATACTCGCAGTAAGCAGTTCACCACTCGGCCCATCCGCAGCGCCGATACTCGCAGTAAGTAGTTCACCACTCGGCCCATCCGCAGCGCCGACACTCGCAGCAAGCAGTTCATCACTCGGTCCATTCGCGGCGCCGACACTCACAGCAAGCAGTTCATCACTCGGCCCTTTCGTAGCGCAGAAGCTCGCACACCGGATCACGACAGCAAGCAGTTCATCACTCGGCCCTTCCGAAGCGCCGACTCGACAGAGCAAGCAGTCCCGACGCATCTACACACAACTACACGATTATACGATTACTTTGAAATACACGTCTCTAGTTTTACCCATCTGTGTCATTATTGGGGAAAGGGAGGTAAACCGATCTATAGAGGAATAAATATAAATATCTGTCACGAACCCTGACCACGGCGAGCTATACCGCCTCCCAAAACAGGGTCGTTACAGTGGCGCCCGAGCAGATTAAAAACAAACAGATAGAAACCTCAAAATACCAACAAAGATCGTTTACCCTCTTCCTCAACACAGCAACACAGCAACATGGAAGACAAGCTGACTCGAAGCTGGATCAGCAATTGCAACAAGGCCCAACTGGAAATCTATCTGAGGGAATTCGACATCAAGCCAGAAACGCGGTGCGAGGGCATGCGGAAACAAATGTCGGAGTTAATCAAGAGCGGTGCACACAGCGAAGAAACCACCAAACGTCTCCAAGACCTAGCACAGAAGCACGCGAGAACCCCATCACCAGCACCCGACGGAATGGAGAAAAACCAGAACTTGTTACAGATACCAGACAAACAAGAGACAAGCAACGGAAAACACGCACCCGAGCACAGAAAGACCGACAAAGTGGCCACAATGGGAGTAATACGAAGCTGGAGAGAATTTTACGACGGCACGGGCGACCCGACAGATTTCATTTCTAGAATGGAAGAGCTGGCAAAGGCCTATGGGATAGAGCTCGACCACGCAGCAGGAGCTATGGTAATTTTGCTCAGAGACTGTGCCCTGGACTGGTGGCACACCCACCCTACCGCAATGCCATCGTGGGAAAACTTTAAAAAGGAATTCCTGGGATACTACAGACCAACGGACCACGAAGAGAGAGCGATGGAAAACATAACACGCAGACACCAGGGTACAAACGAGCCAGCAAAAGACTACGCGCGGGAACTACGGAAGATTATGAGATTTACCACACTCACGGAAGGAAAAAAACTAGAGTGGGTCTACCGGAACAGTCGTGTGGAATTTAAAAAGTATGCTAAACGGGGAGAATGCCGAACCCTAGCAGAATACCTGCAGTTAGCAGAGGAATTCGAAGCCCTCCAGCCACAGGAACGCACAACACAACAAACACCGGAGAATCACTGGACACAACAGCAGCGACCAGGAAATTTCGGGAGACAACAGCAAACATCCGGAAATTTCGGGAGACAAACAAGAAACCAATGGAGACCCCAGGAACAACCACAAACACTGAACCGAGGAATCACAAGATCATTCAGCATGAATAATAGATGTTCAAGGTGCAAAGAAGAAGGACACATAGGACACCGCAGTGCAACAACACACCAAAAATATATTGCTGGATATGCGGACATGATGGAATACGCACAATCCATTGCTGTCGACGGAATGAAACGGCGGGAAACGCCAAAGGCCCATGGGATCAGAGCGGGCACCCAGGGCAAACACCACACCCGCAACAGCAATAAACTTCAACGGCCGACGACTGATTGCACAAGTAAATATAGGCAACACAAGAGTTCGCGGGGCCATAGACACGGGAGCAACAAGAAGTTTCATCGCCAGGAAGCTAGCCAACAACATTGCAAGGCATGGGATAAGGAAGCAGGTAACCGAAGCCATTAGACTAGCAGACGGGACAAACAGAACGGTCACAGAGGCACTGGAAGTACCAATACATCTCGGGAACCAAACAAGCACGATGACGCTGCTAATCCTCGAAGAAGTAATCGGCGACCTACTACTGGGGATAGACTTCTTGGAACAATGTAACGCGACACTACAATGCGGAGGCATCACAGCAAGAATGCGCAGGAAAAAAGAAACAAAAAACAGAAAACGGAAGAGTCACGGCATCGGATCACTAGCAACAGGCGATTTAACAGACGCAGAGATCCAAGAAACCCTCAAAAAGGAATTGGATATGATGAGTCAAATCAAGGGAGTCAGCCACATTGCCACGCATAAGATATTTATGAAGCACGATCGCCCAATTAAACAGAGGTATTACCCTCGAAAGCCGGCCATGCAAGCAATAATAAACAAACAAGTGGACGACCTCCTATCTCAGGATCTCATCGAACCCTCACATTCCGCTTACAGCTCGCCAGTAGTAATCGTAGAAAAGAAAAACAAAGAATGGAGACTTTGCATAGACTACAGGCAGCTGAACGAGCACTCAGATCGAGACGCATACCCGGTACCCCGAATGGATCACATACTCAACCAACTACGGGAGGCCAAGTATATAAGTACACTCGACTTAAAAAGTGGCTACTGGCAAATACTAATGGATAAAGGGAGCAAACAGTACACCGCTTTCACCGTGCCAGGTCGCGGACTGTTTCAGTGGAAGGTAATGCCTTTCGGCCTACACACAGCACCAGCCACGTTTCAAAGAGCCCTGGACTCAGTCATAGGACCGGAGATGGAACCCTTTGCATTCGCATACCTTGATGATATAGTGGTCATCGGGCGCACCAAAAGGGAACACCTAGAAAAACTACAGGAAGTAATGAGCAGACTACGCAAGGCAAACTTGAGGATAAACACAGAGAAATGCCACTTCTTCAAGGAAGAACTAAACTACCTAGGCCATGTTGTGAGCGCAAGGGGGATACACACTGACCCGGGAAAGATAGCCGCAATCCTAGACATGCCAAACCCACAAACAACAAAACAAGTACACAGCTTTCTGGGAGTAGCGTCATGGTACAGAAGGTTCGTCCCGAACTTCACGGAACTGGCACAACCATTGTACAACTTAGTCAAAAAAGACACAAAGTTTAAGTGGAGCGAAGAGACAGAGAAAGCAATGCAAAACCTAAAAAAAGCACTAACGGAAGCACCGGTACTGACTTGCCCGGATTTTGGGAAAACGTTCTAGTGGGATTCGGGAATGTAGGGCATCGTTAGTTTCGGTCTGCCGGGCATCGTTAGGTTCGAACTGCAGTTTCTACATCCGTTTCGTTTCCGGGTCGGGAGCCGGAAACGTGACTTCTGGGGGAACTCACTGAGGTGGGCCTGTATTACGAAAACCGGGCCGCCTCAGTGATCACGACTGGGTCTGGGCTGATTTCTAGGAAACCACACCGGGACGCCAGTGATCCTGTCCAGGTCGTAGAACCGATTTATAAACCGCGTTCTTACGGATCCACTACTACTACCAAGACTATCTACCAGAACACTTACCTTGTTGCTGATGTTTCCTCGAAGATCGTCGGAACGCAAGTGACTCATCTGGGGTCTTGCCTCTGTTTATATAGGCCCCGTTGAGTGTGCCCAGAGTGGTCGATGACGATAATCCCGATCTCGATAACTCGTTATCGGGTCACGGAATATAGCGATGGTAGTCGACCATCGGTATATTAGTGTGACCGATTTAATGTTTTTGGGCGCGCGTTTTAAAAGTGCGCGATTTTGGCGCGTGTTTTGAATGTGGTGTAGCGTAGGGAGAATAAAAGATCATTGTGTTGTTTTTGGAATGTTCTTTTTATTATTTGTGACGCTGGGTCGTCACACCCCCCCCCCGCTTAGGACGTTGGTGTCTCCCCGGTGTTTTTTTGAATGTGTCCACTTCTCCCGATCCGGATTCGGGTCGTGAGGTTGTCCGAGACCACCAGTCTAGACCTTCTGTTTCCTCTGCGCCAGGTTGCCTTTATGTGTGTGACCGCTTCTTCCACCCTTTTCATGTTTTCGTCGTATCCCCGCGGTTTTGGTTCCCAGTTCTCTTCACTTTCTTCTGATGTTTTGAACCGCTTTGTTCCGGGATGGTCGAGTGAAGAGAGCCGCCGCGGGGTTACCCATTTTGTCTGTGGTCGTTGGAAATCAGCCAGCTCGTTCCTTTTTGTTCCTGTTGTTGTCCTGGGCGTGAGGGGTCGTGCTTCGTTGTCCGTTGTTCGCCGTGTCGTTTCCTTGGTTGTTGTTGTTGTCATCGGTTGCCGTTTTGTTGCCGCGGTCGTTTTCCTGGTTGTTGGTGTTGTTACCGTTTGCCGTGTTGTTGCCGTGGTCGTTTCCCTGGTTGTTGGTGTCGCCATCGTTTGCCGTGTTGTTGCCGTGGTCGGTGTAGGAATTGGTTTCCTGGCTGGCGCTTGTCTGCCTACCGGAGCGGCCTGGGTTGGCTTCCTGCAGCCAGCTGGACCTGCCACGTCCACGGCTCCGAGTATAATTACTCTTCGCCGCTGCTGCTTGAGCTTCTGGAGGTTCTCTCGGTATTTGGAGAGCGAGTTTTTCAGTTTGTTGTTCATTCTGAAAAAATGTGCGTATAGTTTTAGCTTGTTTTTTTTTTTTTTTCTTGGGTTGGTCGTGTTTGTTAGTCAAGGTTTTCTACATGGGGTTTTAGTTCGTTTATGTAGGCTCTGTGCGTCTTCCCGGTCACCGTGTGTTTTATTGTTGCAATCACCGCTGATATGAAGCCTGTTACTTTGAATGGACCTTCGTATTTTGGTGCTAGCTTGGCCGCGAATCCGGTTGCCGCTTTTGACAAGGGGTGTTGTCTTTCCCATACTAGCTCTCCTATTTTGGGTTTCCAGTCCCTTTTCCGGAGGTTGTATGATCTAGCTTGATCCTGTGCTGCCTTTCCCATGTTTAGGTGTGCTAGTTTCCTTGTATCCATTATCCTTTCCCATCGTGCCTCTACGGTCTCCTCTATGATTCCGGATCCTTGAGTGTTTTCGGCAAACAGGCTTCCTGGTAGTCTGATTTCCCGTCCGTATAGTAGATATGCCGGGCTATACCCTGTTGATTCCGATCTGCTACTGTTGATTGCTAGCGAGATTTCAGGTAGCCAGTCGTCCCATCTTGTGTGCTCTGTTCCTGAGAATTGGGCTATCATTGTTATACCCGTTACTCGTAGAGTAAAAGGGTATATTGTATTCGTGCAAAAGTATGTAACAGGTAGAAGGAAGCGTTTCCGACCCTATAAAGTATATATATTCTTGTTCAGGATCACTAGCCGAGTCGATCTAGCCATGTTCGTCTGTCCGTCTGTCCGTCTGTCCGTCCGTCCGTCTGTCTGTCCGTCTGTCTGACCGTATGAACGCTGAGATCTCGGAAACTATAAAAGCTAGAAGATTGGCGTTTTGCATGTAGATTTTAGGAGTTCCTACGCAGCGCAAGTTTGTTTCAAAATGGTGCCACGCCCCCTCTGACGCCCACAATCGCTTAGATACGATTTTAAAAATTTAAATATTTCGGAAAAGTAAAAATGCAGTTTTATTGTGTTTATCAATACCTATCGAAATGTAGAAGAAATTTTTCAAATCGGACCATTCGTTAAAAAGTTATGCGTGATCAAAGTTTCTATCTCCATCTCCCTCGCACTCCCTTTACCTGAGTAACGGGTATCTGATAGTCGGGGCACCCGACTATAGCGTTCTCTCTTGTTTTTATCGTGCGGTTTGCCCTTTCTGCTGGGTTTTCCTGCGGGGTGTATGGGGCTGTTAGTTGGTGGGCAATCCCCCATTTCTGTAGTTGTGCCTTGAACTTGTTGCTTGTGAATTGTACTCCATTGTCTGAGATGAGGTTTTTTGGAGTTCCAAACCGTGATATGATTTGTTCCCTGAGGACCTTCAATACGGTTTCCGTGGTCGCTTTCCGGACGGCTGCTATCTCCACCCACTTCGTGAATTTATCGAACATTACTAATAACATGTTATTACCGTGGCTAGACCGCGGTAGTGGCCCCACAAAGTCTATGCACAAGGTTTCACAGGGTGTTTTCGCGATCTGTGACAACATTTTCCCAGCTGCTTGTTGTTGTGATGTCTTATACCGTTGACATGTTTCGCAGCTTCGTACGTGCTGCTGTATGTCTCTGTGCATCCCTTGCCAGTAGTATGTTGCCATTATCCGGTGTTTTGTTTTTCTGACGCCTAGGTGTCCTGCTGTTGCTTCGCTGTGGTTTTCTCGTAGTACTCGTGCTCTTTGACTCCTCGCCACGCATAGTTTCCATGGCTATGTGTCCTCGTCTGCAGCCCATGACGGTAGATGTCTGTATAGTTTTCCGTTGATTATCGCGTAATCTGGCCATGTTTCGGGATTTCTTTCCAAGTCTAGGAGTTTCTGTTTAATCCAGAGGTCTTCTTCGAGCTCGGCTCCGTGAGCTTCTTCTTCTGGCATTCTGGATAGTGCATCTGCAACGACATTGAGCTTTCCTTTGCGATAGCGTATTTCGAACGAGTATGGCTGCATTGCCAACGCCCATCTGGCAATCCGTCCTGACGGGCTCTCTATCGAGTTTAGCCATTTTAGCGCCTGATGATCAGTGATGACTATAAAATGATACCCTTCCAAGTACATCCTCATTTTCTGGATGCCCCAGTGGATTGCCAGGCATTCTTTTTCGGTCGCTGAGTAATTTTGCTCTGGCTTTGTGAGCTTCCGACTGGCGTATGATATTACATGCTCGCCGTTTTCCTCTTCTTGGGTCAGGACCGCTCCTAATCCGCAGTTGCTGGCGTCCGTCTGAAGTATAAACGTTTTCCCAAAATCCGGGCAAGTCAGTACCGGTGCTTCCGTTAGTGCTTTTTTTAGGTTTTGCATTGCTTTCTCTGTCTCTTCGCTCCACTTAAACTTTGTGTCTTTTTTGACTAAGTTGTACAATGGTTGTGCCAGTTCCGTGAAGTTCGGGCCGAACCTTCTGTACCATGACGCTACTCCCAGAAAGCTGTGTACTTGTTTTGTTGTTTGTGGGTTTGGCATGTCTAGGATTGCGGCTATCTTTCCCGGGTCAGTGTGTATCCCCCTTGCGCTCACAACATGGCCTAGGTAGTTTAGTTCTTCCTTGAAGAAGTGGCATTTCTCTGTGTTTATCCTCAAGTTTGCCTTGCGTAGTCTGCTCATTACTTCCTGTAGTTTTTCTAGGTGTTCCCTTTTGGTGCGCCCGATGACCACTATATCATCAAGGTATGCGAATGCAAAGGGTTCCATCTCCGGTCCTATGACTGAGTCCAGGGCTCTTTGAAACGTGGCTGGTGCTGTGTGTAGGCCGAAAGGCATTACCTTCCACTGAAACAGTCCGCGACCTGGCACGGTGAAAGCGGTGTACTGTTTGCTCCCTTTATCCATTAGTATTTGCCAGTAGCCACTTTTTAAGTCGAGTGTACTTATATACTTGGCCTCCCGTAGTTGGTTGAGTATGTGATCCATTCGGGGTACCGGGTATGCGTCTCGTTCTGAGTGCTCGTTCAGCTGCCTGTAGTCTATGCAAAGTCTCCATTCTTTGTTTTTCTTTTCTACGATTACTACTGGCGAGCTGTAAGCGGAATGTGAGGGTTCGATGAGATCCTGAGATAGGAGGTCGTCCACTTGTTTGTTTATTATTGCTTGCATGGCCGGGTTTCGAGGGTAATACCTCTGTTTAATTGGGCGATCGTGCTTCATAAAGATCTTATGCGTGGCAATGTGGCTGACTCCCTTGATTTGACTCATCATATCCAATTCCTTTTGAGGGTTTCTTGGATCTCTGCGTCTGTTAAATCGCCTGTTGCTAGTGATCCGATGCCGTGACTCTTCCGTTTTCTGTTTTTTGTTTCTTTTTTCCTGTGCATTCTTGCTGTGATGCCTCCGCATTGTAGTGTCGCGTTACATTGTTCCAAGAAGTCTATCCCCAGCAGTAGGTCGCCGATTACTTCTTCGAGGATTAGCAGCGTCATCGTGCTTGTTTGGTTCCCTAGATGTATTGGTACTTCCAGTGCCTCTGTGACCGTTCTGTTTGTCCCGTCTGCTAGTCTAATGGCTTCGGTTACCTGCTTCCTTATCCCATGCCTTGCAATGTTGTTGGCTAGCTTCCTGGCGATGAAACTTCTTGTTGCTCCCGTGTCTATGGCCCCGCGAACTCTTGTGTTGCCTATATTTACTTGTGCAATCAGTCGTCGGCCGTTGAAGTTTATTGCTGTTGCGGGTGTGGTGTTTGCCCTGGGTGCCCGCTCTGATCCCATGGGCCTTTGGCGTTTCCCGCCGTTTCATTCCGTCGACAGCAATGGATTGTGCGTATTCCATCATGTCCGCATATCCAGCAATATATTTTTGGTGTGTTGTTGCACTGCTGTCCTATGTGTCCTTCTTCTTTGCACCTTGAACATCTATTATTCATGCTGAATGATCTTGTGATTCTTCGGTTCAGTGTTTGTGGTTGTTCCTGGAGTCTCCATTGGTTTCTTGTTTGTCTCCCGAAATTTCCGGATGTTTGCTGTTGTCTCCCGAAATTTCCTGGTCGCTGCTGTTGTGTCCAGTGATTCTCCGGTGTTTGTTGTGTTGTGCGTTCCTGTGGCTGGAGGTCTTCGAATTCCTCTGCTAACTGCAGGTATTCTGCTAGGGTTCGGCATTCTCCCCGTTTAGCATACTTTTTAAATTCCACACGACTGTTCCGGTAGACCCACTCTAGTTTTTTCCTTCCGTGAGTGTGGTAAATCTCATAATCTTCCGTAGTTCCCGCGCGTAGTCTTTTGCTGGCTCGTTTGTACCCTGGTGTCTGCGTGTTATGTTTTCCATCGCTCTCTCTTCGTGGTCCGTTGGTCTGTAGTATCCCAGGAATTCCTTTTTAAAGTTTTCCCACGATGGCATTGCGGTAGGGTGGGTGTGCCACCAGTCCAGGGCACAGTCTCTGAGCAAAATTACCATAGCTCCTGCTGCGTGGTCGAGCTCTATCCCATAGGCCTTTGCCAGCTCTTCCATTCTAGAAATGAAATCTGTCGGGTCGCCCGTGCCGTCGTAAAATTCTCCCCAGCTTCGTATTACTCCCATTGTGGCCACTTTGTCGGTCTTTCTGTGCTCGGGTGCGTGTTTTCCGTTGCTTGTCTCTTGTTTGTCTGGTATCTGTAACAAGTTCTGGTTTTCTCCATTCCGTCGGGTGCTGGTGATGGGGTTCTCGCGTGCTTCTGTGCTAGGTCTTGGAGACGTTTGGTGGTTTCTTCGCTGTGTGCACCGCTCTTGATTAACTCCGACATTTGTTTCCGCATGTCCTCGCACCGTGTTTCTGGCTTGATGTCGAATTCCCTCAAATAGATTTCCAGTTGGGCCTTGTTGCAATTGCTGATCCAGCTTCGAGTCAGCTTGTCTTCCATGTTGCTGTGTTGCTGTGTTGAGGAAGAGGGTAAACGATCTTTGTTGGTATTTTGAGGTTTCTATCTGTTTGTTTTTAATTTTCCCCGGGGCCACTTAAAAAACCCTTTTTGGGGGGGGGGAGAGCTCGCCGTGGTCAGGGTTCGTGACAGATATTTATATTTATTCCTCTATAGATCGGTTTACCTCCCTTTCCCCAATAATGACACAGATGGGTAAAACTAGAGACGTGTATTTCAAAGTAATCGTATAATCGTGTAGTTGTGTGTAGATGCGTCGGGACTGCTTGCTCTGTCGAGTCGGCGCTTCGGAAGGGCCGAGTGATGAACTGCTTGCTGTCGTGATCCGGTGTGCGAGCTTCGGCGCTACGAAAGGGCCGAGTGATGAACTGCTTGCTGTGAGTGTCGGCGCCGCGAATGGACCGAGTGATGAACTGCTTGCTGTGAGTGTCGGCGCTGCGGATGGGCCGAGTGGTGAACTGCTTGCTGCGAGTATCGGCGCTGCGGATGGGCCGAGTGGTGAACTGCTTGCTGCGAGTATCGGCGCTGCGGATATGCCGAGTGATGAACTGCTTGCTGCGAGTGTCGGCGCTGCGGATGAGCCGAGTGATGAACTGCTTCGTCGTGCGTACGTCGGGTCGAAGTGTTCTGGGTCGTTGGGAGAGATCTACTTGGTTTCTAGTGGGATTCGGGAATGTAGGGCATCGTTAGTTTCGGTCTGCCGGGCATCGTTAGGTTCGAACTGCCGTTTCTACATCCGTTTCGTTTCCGGGTCGGGAGCCGGAAACGTGACTTCTGGGGGAACTCACTGAGGTGGGCCTGTATTACGAAAACCGGGCCGCCTCAGTGATCACGACTGGGTCTGGGCTGATTTCTAGGAAACCACACCGGGACGCCAGTGATCCTGTCCAGGTCGTAGAACCGATTTATAAACCGCGTTCTTACGGATCCACTACTACTACCAAGACTATCTACCAGAACACTTACCTTGTTGCTGATGTTTCCTCGAAGATCGTCGGAACGCAAGTGACTCATCTGGGGTCTTGCCTCTGTTTATATAGGCCCCGTTGAGTGTGCCCAGAGTGGTCGATGACGATAATCCCGATCTCGATAACTCGTTATCGGGTCACGGAATATAGCGATGGTAGTCGACCATCGGTATATTAGTGTGACCGATTTAATGTTTTTGGGCGCGCGTTTTAAAAGTGCGCGATTTTGGCGCGTGTTTTGAATGTGGTGTAGCGTAGGGAGAATAAAAGATCATTGTGTTGTTTTTGGAATGTTCTTTTTATTATTTGTGACGCTGGGTCGTCACACCCCCCCCCGCTTAGGACGTTGGTGTCTCCCCGGTGTTTTTTTGAATGTGTCCACTTCTCCCGATCCGGATTCGGGTCGTGAGGTTGTCCGAGACCACCAGTCTAGACCTTCTGTTTCCTCTGCGCCAGGTTGCCTTTATGTGTGTGACCGCTTCTTCCACCCTTTTCATGTGATCGTCGTATCCCCGCGGTTTTGGTTCCCAGTTCTCTTCACTTTCTTCTGATGTTTTGAACCGCTTTGTTCCGGGATGGTCGAGTGAAGAGAGCCGCCGCGGGGTTACCCATTTTGTCTGTGGTCGTTGGAAATCAGCCAGCTCGTTCCTTTTTGTTCCTGTTGTTGTCCTGGGCGTGAGGGGTCGTGCTTCGTTGTCCGTTGTTCGCCGTGTCGTTTCCTTGGTTGTTGTTGTTGTCATCGGTTGCCGTTTTGTTGCCGCGGTCGTTTTCCTGGTTGTTGGTGTTGTTACCGTTTGCCGTGTTGTTGCCGTGGTCGTTTCCCTGGTTGTTGGTGTCGCCATCGTTTGCCGTGTTGTTGCCGTGGTCGGTGTAGGAATTGGTTTCCTGGCTGGCGCTTGTCTGCCTACCGGAGCGGCCTGGGTTGGCTTCCTGCAGCCAGCTGGACCTGCCACGTCCACGGCTCCGAGTATAATTACTCTTCGCCGCTGCTGCTTGAGCTTCTGGAGGTTCTCTCGGTATTTGGAGAGCGAGTTTTTCAGTTTGTTGTTCATTCTGAAAAAATGTGCGTATAGTTTTAGCTTGTTTTTTTTTTTTTTCTTGGGTTGGTCGTGTTTGTTAGTCGAGGTTTTCTACATGGGGTTTTAGTTCGTTTATGTAGGCTCTGTGCGTCTTCCCGGTCACCGTGTGTTTTATTGTTGCAATCACCGCTGATATGAAGCCTGTTACTTTGAATGGACCTTCGTATTTTGGTGCTAGCTTGGCCGCGAATCCGGTTGCCGCTTTTGACAAGGGGTGTTGTCTTTCCCATACTAGCTCTCCTATTTTGGGTTTCCAGTCCCTTTTCCGGAGGTTGTATGATCTAGCTTGATCCTGTGCTGCCTTTCCCATGTTTAGGTGTGCTAGTTTCCTTGTATCCATTATCCTTTCCCATCGTGCCTCTACGGTCTCCTCTATGATTCCGGATCCTTGAGTGTTTTCGGCAAACAGGCTTCCTGGTAGTCTGATTTCCCGTCCGTATAGTAGATATGCCGGGCTATACCCTGTTGATTCCGATCTGCTACTGTTGATTGCTAGCGAGATTTCAGGTAGCCAGTCGTCCCATCTTGTGTGCTCTGTTCCTGAGAATTGGGCTATCATTGTTTTTATCGTGCGGTTTGCCCTTTCTGCTGGGTTTTCCTGAGGGGTGTATGGGGCTGTTAGTTGGTGGGCAATCCCCCATTTCTGTAGTTGTGCCTTGAACTTGTTGCTTGTGAATTGTACTCCATTGTCTGAGATGAGGTTTTTTGGAGTTCCAAACCGTGATATGATTTGTTCCCTGAGGACCTTCAATACGGTTTCCGTGGTCGCTTTCCGGACGGCTGCTATCTCCACCCACTTCGTGAATTTATCGAACATTACTAATAACATGTTATTACCGTGGCTAGACCGCGGTAGTGGCCCCACAAAGTCTATGCACAAGGTTTCACAGGGTGTTTTCGCGATCTGTGACAACATTTTCCCAGCTGCTTGTTGTTGTGATGTCTTATACCGTTGACATGTTTCGCAGCTTCGTACGTGCTGCTGTATGTCTCTGTGCATCCCTTGCCAGTAGTATGTTGCCATTATCCGGTGTTTTGTTTTTCTGACGCCTAGGTGTCCTGCTGTTGCTTCGCTGTGGTTTTCTCGTAGTACTCGTGCTCTTTGACTCCTCGCCACGCATAGTTTCCATGGCTATGTGTCCTCGTCTGCAGCCCATGACGGTAGATGTCTGTATAGTTTTCCGTTGATTATCGCGTAATCTGGCCATGTTTCGGGATTTCTTTCCAAGTCTAGGAGTTTCTGTTTAATCCAGAGGTCTTCTTCGTGCATCTGCAACGACATTGAGCTTTCCTTTGCGATAGCGTATTTCGAACGAGTATGGCTGCATTGCCAACGCCCATCTGGCAATCCGTCCTGACGGGCTCTCTATCGAGTTTAGCCATTTTAGCGCCTGATGATCAGTGATGACTATAAAATGATACCCTTCCAAGTACATCCTCATTTTCTGGATGCCCCAGTGGATTGCCAGGCATTCTTTTTCGGTCGCTGAGTAATTTTGCTCTGTCTTTGTGAGCTTCCGACTGGCGTATGATATTACATGCTCGCCGTTTTCCTCTTCTTGGGTCAGGACCGCTCCTAATCCGCAGTTGCTGGCGTCCGTCTGAAGTATAAACGTTTTCCCAAAATCCGGGCAAGTCAGTACCGGTGCTTCCGTTAGTGCTTTTTTTAGGTTTTGCATTGCTTTCTCTGTCTCTTCGCTCCACTTAAACTTTGTGTCTTTTTTGACTAAGTTGTACAATGGTTGTGCCAGTTCCGTGAAGTTCGGGACGAACCTTCTGTACCATGACGCTACTCCCAGAAAGCTGTGTACTTGTTTTGTTGTTTGTGGGTTTGGCATGTCTAGGATTGCGGCTATCTTTCCCGGGTCAGTGTGTATCCCCCTTGCGCTCACAACATGGCCTAGGTAGTTTAGTTCTTCCTTGAAGAAGTGGCATTTCTCTGTGTTTATCCTCAAGTTTGCCTTGCGTAGTCTGCTCATTACTTCCTGTAGTTTTTCTAGGTGTTCCCTTTTGGTGCGCCCGATGACCACTATATCATCAAGGTATGCGAATGCAAAGGGTTCCATCTCCGGTCCTATGACTGAGTCCAGGGCTCTTTGAAACGTGGCTGGTGCTGTGTGTAGGCCGAAAGGCATTACCTTCCACTGAAACAGTCCGCGACCTGGCACGGTGAAAGCGGTGTACTGTTTGCTCCCTTTATCCATTGGTATTTGCCAGTAGCCACTTTTTAAGTCGAGTGTACTTATATACTTGGCCTCCCGTAGTTGGTTGAGTATGTGATCCATTCGGGGTACCGGGTATGCGTCTCGTTCTGAGTGCTCGTTCAGCTGCCTGTAGTCTATGCAAAGTCTCCATTCTTTGTTTTTCTTTTCTACGATTACTACTGGCGAGCTGTAAGCGGAATGTGAGGGTTCGATGAGATCCTGAGATAGGAGGTCGTCCACTTGTTTGTTTATTATTGCTTGCATGGCCGGGTTTCGAGGGTAATACCTCTGTTTAATTGGGCGATCGTGCTTCATAAAGATCTTATGCGTGGCAATGTGGCTGACTCCCTTGATTTGACTCATCATATCCAATTCCTTTTTGAGGGTTTCTTGGATCTCTGCGTCTGTTAAATCGCCTGTTGCTAGTGATCCGATGCCGTGACTCTTCCGTTTTCTGTTTTTTGTTTCTTTTTTCCTGTGCATTCTTGCTGTGATGCCTCCGCATTGTAGTGTCGCGTTACATTGTTCCAAGAAGTCTATCCCCAGTAGTAGGTCGCCGATTACTTCTTCGAGGATTAGCAGCGTCATCGTGCTTGTTTGGTTCCCGAGATGTATTGGTACTTCCAGTGCCTCTGTGACCGTTCTGTTTGTCCCGTCTGCTAGTCTAATGGCTTCGGTTACCTGCTTCCTTATCCCATGCCTTGCAATGTTGTTGGCTAGCTTCCTGGCGATGAAACTTCTTGTTGCTCCCGTGTCTATGGCCCCGCGAACTCTTGTGTTGCCTATATTTACTTGTGCAATCAGTCGTCGGCCGTTGAAGTTTATTGCTGTTGCGGGTGTGGTGTTTGCCCTGGGTGCCCGCTCTGATCCCATGGGCCTTTGGCGTTTCCCGCCGTTTCATTCCGTCGACAGCAATGGATTGTGCGTATTCCATCATGTCCGCATATCCAGCAATATATTTTTGGTGTGTTGTTGCACTGCTGTCCTATGTGTCCTTCTTCTTTGCACCTTGAACATCTATTATTCATGCTGAATGATCTTGTGATTCCTCGGTTCAGTGTTTGTGGTTGTTCCTGGGGTCTCCATTGGTTTCTTGTTTGTCTCCCGAAATTTCCGGATGTTTGCTGTTGTCTCCCGAAATTTCCTGGTCGCTGCTGTTGTGTCCAGTGATTCTCCGGTGTTTGTTGTGTTGTGCGTTCCTGTGGCTGGAGGGCTTCGAATTCCTCTGCTAACTGCAGGTATTCTGCTAGGGTTCGGCATTCTCCCCGTTTAGCATACTTTTTAAATTCCACACGACTGTTCCGGTAGACCCACTCTAGTTTTTTTCCTTCCGTGAGTGTGGTAAATCTCATAATCTTCCGTAGTTCCCGCGCGTAGTCTTTTGCTGGCTCGTTTGTACCCTGGTGTCTGCGTGTTATGTTTTCCATCGCTCTCTCTTCGTGGTCCGTTGGTCTGTAGTATCCCAGGAATTCCTTTTTAAAGTTTTCCCACGATGGCATTGCGGTAGGGTGGGTGTGCCACCAGTCCAGGGCACAGTCTCTGAGCAAAATTACCATAGCTCCTGCTGCGTGGTCGAGCTCTATCCCATAGGCCTTTGCCAGCTCTTCCATTCTAGAAATGAAATCTGTCGGGTCGCCCGTGCCGTCGTAAAATTCTCCCCAGCTTCGTATTACTCCCATTGTGGCCACTTTGTCGGTCTTTCTGTGCTCGGGTGCGTGTTTTCCGTTGCTTGTCTCTTGTTTGTCTGGTATCTGTAACAAGTTCTGGTTTTTCTCCATTCCGTCGGGTGCTGGTGATGGGGTTCTCGCGTGCTTCTGTGCTAGGTCTTGGAGACGTTTGGTGGTTTCTTCGCTGTGTGCACCGCTCTTGATTAACTCCGACATTTGTTTCCGCATGTCCTCGCACCGCGTTTCTGGCTTGATGTCGAATTCCCTCAGATAGATTTCCAGTTGGGCCTTGTTGCAATTGCTGATCCAGCTTCGAGTCAGCTTGTCTTCCATGTTGCTGTGTTGCTGTGTTGAGGAAGAGGGTAAACGATCTTTGTTGGTATTTTGAGGTTTCTATCTGTTTGTTTTTAATCTGCTCGGGCGCCACTGTAACGACCCTGTTTTGGGAGGCGGTATAGCTCGCCGTGGTCAGGGTTCGTGACAGATATTTATATTTATTCCTCTATAGATCGGTTTACCTCCCTTTCCCCAATAATGACACAGATGGGTAAAACTAGAGACGTGTATTTCAAAGTAATCGTATAATCGTGTAGTTGTGTGTAGATGCGTCGGGACTGCTTGCTCTGTCGAGTCGGCGCTTCGGAAGGGCCGAGTGATGAACTGCTTGCTGTCGTGATCCGGTGTGCGAGCTTCGGCGCTACGAAAGGGCCGAGTGCTGAACTGCTTGCTGTGAGTGTCGGCGCCGCGAATGGACCGAGTGATGAACTGCTTGCTGGGAGTGTCAGCGCTGCGGATGGGTCGAGTGGTGAACTGCTTACTGCGAGTATCGGCGCTGCAGATGGGTCGAGTGGTGAACTGCTTGCTGTGAGTATCGGCGCTGCGGATATGCCGAGTTATGAACTGCTTGCTGCGAGTGTAGGCGCTGCGGATGAGCCGAGTGATGAACTGCTTCGTCGTGCGTACGTCGGGTCGAAGTGTTCTGGGTCGTTGGGAGAGATCTACTTGGTTTCTAGTGGGATTCGGGAATGTAGGGCATCGTTAGTTTCGGTCTGCCGGGCATCGTTAGGTTCGAACTGGCGTTTCTACATCCGTTTCGTTTCCGGGTCGGGAGCCGGAAACGTGACTTCTGGGGGAACTCACTGAGGTGGGCCTGTATTACGAAAACCGGGCCGCCTCAGTGATCACGACTGGGTCTGGGCTGATTTCTAGGAAACCACACCGGGACGCCAGTGATCCTGTCCAGGTCGTAGAACCGATTTATAAACCGCGTTCTTACGGATCCACTACTACTACCAAGACTATCTACCAGAACACTTACCTTGTTGCTGATGTTTCCTCGAAGATCGTCGGAACGCAAGTGACTCATCTGGGGTCTTGCCTCTGTTTATATAGGCCCCGTTGAGTGTGCCCAGAGTGGTCGATGACGATAATCCCGATCTCGATAACTCGTTATCGGGTCACGGAATATAGCGATGGTAGTCGACCATCGGTATATTAGTGTGACCGATTTAATGTTTTTGGGCGCGCGTTTTAAAAGTGCGCGATTTTGGCGCGTGTTTTGAATGTGGTGTAGCGTAGGGAGAATAAAAGATCATAGTGTTGTTTTTGGAATGTTCTTTTTATTATTTGTGACGCTGGGTCGTCACAAACTTTTTGTTTACTAAACACAAGTTAATCACGATGCACCTGCGAAGCGAACGGAAAGTTGTTAGAAAACACTTAAAGGTGTAGAAACGTTAAAGAGATTTAAGTAAACCCCGCTGGTTTCAATATGAAAAATGAAAATTCGGAGCGCAAAACAAAAACACGACCGTTCTCTCTGAAGACGCAAATGTGACATCCGAGCCAAGACCTACAGCCACATCCTTCGACGTGCATCACCCGAGCCAGGACCTACAGCCACTCCCTCCAACGGATACCAACACCACGCTTGCCGGGATCCGCTGAGTCTGTCTGAGTGAGTAGCGTTAAGACAAGGAGTGCGGTATAGGCAGGGAAAATCATTCACATGTAGAAACAGCATCTTGTTACTAAAAATAAAACCAAAACCCTGTACACGAAACGATCCCGCGTGCTTAACTAGTATTTCCGTACCTCCAGTGCATTCGCCACAGCAGACCAAGCCCACCCCAAAGTTCAACCTACTCGATCCTCAGGTGCTTTTCCGGTGATTGCTACCAGGCGCCCATCCTCCGCTCCCGAGTGGTACGATAACCCGCTCCCCGCTTGCTTCGCAGCCGCTAGGGCGGAAAGCCTCGGTTGAGACAAGTTGCCAGGCGCACAGCCGTTGCTCCCGGAAACGTACCCTCACCCGATCCTCACGTTCATTTTCGGTGACTGCTGCAAGGCGCCGAGCCTCCGAGTCTCTTATAAATTTTCTGTAAGCGACCCTGGCCGGACTGAGACATATCCCAACTACTTTACCATAGATCCCTACTCTGTCTACTATTTAAGTTTATGTGACGGCGCGGTTCTCTAGGTAGCAAAACCCCACTCCCATTTTCCCTGAGCACAGCCGACCCTGTAGGCAGAGTACGTTGCCGCACACCTTGCCGTGTTCGTTACATTATACTTTGGCGCCCAACGTGTGGCGAACGAAAATCAGGAAAATACCGTATCTTGAGAAGATCAGAGAGTTTAATTTTCGTGTCGCTACCCAAAGCAAAATTCGAAGTAAAATCCAAATTTTTGTATAATTTCCTTATTTGACCCTAAGGTGATCCAACGGAATTACACATCGCACGTTCTTGCAGGTGCTGAACCTAGATTATCTTATCGCTCAATCTTTATTCCCTATCAACCCTAAATAAATTGTTTCGGAATGTGAGATATGAGAAAAGCTCGAATTCGCACCAAGCAACATTATTATTTTTTGGATTTAGATTTGATACACCTAGGAAAAGTCATTAGAGATTAACTTTGTTGGAAATTGCTAGCAAGTACTCATGATTGTATTCGTAGAGATCAAACATTAAGTCATTACTGCTTTGAGATTTGTTTTAGCTGAATAGTTTTTGGCGAGACACTCAGCAGTCGTGCGCTTGGTTTTCCCATTATTAAAAGTCTTTTGCCCAACAGAAACCCCAATTTTATATTAATTTTTATTTGATGCACGGTTACTAAAAGGTAGTCCCAATCTTAAATCAGAGTTTTTGTTTTATTTACTATATTTGAGAAATTATTATAATAATACAACATGTCAGTTCAGCCTAATAGAGACGAGGTTGCAGTCACTGCTAGTGGAGATGAACCTTCGCTTTGTATTATTTGCAATGATACTGAACTTGCAGAAACCCCATGTAGACATAAATTTCACAAAACATGCGTGGTACTTTGGTTAGGAACTAATGAAACTTGTCCGCTTTGCCGAAGTGCTTGTACCCTGGTACAGTGGAGATGAACCTTCGCTTTGTATTATTTGCAATGATACTATGGTTATAGATACTGAACTTGCAGAAACCCGATGTAGACATAAATTCCACAAAACATGCGTGGTACTTTGGTTAGGAACTAATGAAACTTGTCCGCTTTGCCGAAGTGCTTGTACCCTGGTACAAATGGTAACCTTCCCTGCTGCACAACCGAATAGGTCTACTAATGATGGTAATAGGGAAGTTCGAGGTGCTTTTGCCAATGAAGCTACTGGTACTGTCAACCGAACTAGACCAAACACAAGAGCGAATTCCAATCAGAACTCAACGAATCAGAGAGCACACTCTGGCTTGAGAAGCCAAAACACAACTCATAGATCAACTGAACGTCCAAGCATTTCCGAAAATCGAGTACAGCATTTAATCACAGACTCCTTAGAAACATTTCGCGTCAGCATGGTTGCAGCAGTGGCTGATGAGATCAGTACTACAATGCGGAACCTTCAGTTGTCTAATAATTCCCAAAATCCGCTGAATGATATCCCTGTAGAGAATCCCGGTTACTTAAATCGATCCAATGCAAGCAGAGTAGATAGTAATCAAGCATCTAGTATACGATTGCCTTCAGGAGATCATTTGGCACAAGTCGTTATTCGTCCTGACAAAGTTTCAAGCGTTATCTCTAATTGGCAAGTGAAATTTACTGGTATGGCCAATGACATACCTGTTGAAGACTTTATCTATAGGATAAATAGTTTGACTATACAATGCCTAAACGCAAACTGGAATTTGCTATACCAATTTGCCAACGTACTATTTTCCGGACCAGCTCTACAGTTTTACTGGCGTTTTCAGAGAACTTCAAGTGAACCGAATTGGTTTCACCTGTGTACAAGTCTCCGTGAACGGTATAGAGAACAGCGCACTGACGAAGAGATTAAAGACTCTCTTCGACATAGGAAGCAGAAAAGTGGAGAAAATTTTGATGATTTTCTAGATGCTATTCTAACGAAATGCCTTGCGTGAGCCTATGTCCGAAAGTGAACTAGTTACCAATGTTAAAAAGAAACTTAAACCTGAATTACGACTAGAATTATTACATGTTTTGACCCCAAACACTGCCTCCTTAAGAGCAGAATGCCACAAGCACGAACGATTTCTTAATAGCAGGTAAGTTGGCAGCCCGACCTCCTCCAAACCGGCGATTTGTAAATCAGCTAGTGCAGGTTGAAGATTCTGAGACGCTCCAGAGCGCACAATATAAGTAAATTAACATTAGGAAATATAAAGTATAATAATAAGCCTAGGCTAAGAGAAAAACATGAAGCTTAGATAATAAAAGCATAAAGCGAAAGTCAAAATAGTCAGGTGAGCGCGCCAAAAGGAAGAGCTGGGCACACTGACCACCTGGGATTTTGCCGTTGTACGGCCACACTAATCGGGGCCAACGGGTATAAAAAGGGCACCTGTTCCCCCTCCAACTCACCCTGCAGCCGACCGCGATCGGAGAAGGTGAGCCTTACGCTTGGGTGTGAGCAACCTCTCTGGGAGTTGATTGTTAAGTCGCTTTCTTAGAATAGGGTCTAGTACCCCGTCCGTATACATTGTAGTTAGTTAACCTTCTCCTTCCTCCCTTTACCCACTCCCGGAAAGACCGACCGTCATTAGTGACAGACGATCTTGGGGATTCCATTACACACTCCCGACTTCGAGGGACGAAGCCGCCATCAGTGCCAGCCGACTCCAATCTCGAGCCCTCACTCGGTTCACCGAGTCAATCACCCGCTCGGGTCCGACTCGGCTCGCCGGGCTAGCCTTCGCAGACCCACAGTGGGGTGGCCTCCAAACTTTCTCTCATAACCTGGAAGACCTAAGTGGCCTCCAAGCCTCTCTCTCATAACCTGGAAGACCTAAGTGGCCTCCAAACTCTCTCTCATAACCTGGAAGACCTAAGTGGCCTCCAAACCTCTCTCTCATAACCTGGAAGACCTCAGTGGCCTCCAAACTTTCTCTCACCCCGGCAGACCTCAGTGATCTCGGGACATATCTACCTAGACATAAGGGGAAACATATCCTGGCCTAGTCCAGAAGGACCACGAGCCCGAGGCACCCGCTCCGGCACAACCATATCTACCGGGGCATACTTTCCGGCGCCACCCAAAGCCCGTCTTTCTCGCCCACAGGACGCCAACCGCTATGCAACTACCGAAGGACGACCAGTAGCGGCTCACGATCACGCTAGACGACAACGCCGACGTACGGACCCGCCTCGTCGCACTATCTTTGTCTTAAACTCTGTAAAATTTAAGTTGAATAAACGTAATACCCTTCAATTTCACCTCACCCCGTACGTGTCATACTCTGGGAACCGGGTCCAACTCTTACAGCAACCACTCCTGGCATAAATAGAAATGTTGGAACGAACACCTGGACACCGTTGAACTATCTCAGAACAGCAGGATCGTTACATGGCGCCCGAGACAGGTTAAAGTGTAGAGAGTTATGTCGACCTGGGTGTACCTAGCAACAAAGGCAGAGCTGATCGAGTACGCAGAGGAATTCGGATTGAACGCAACGGGAAAAGTGGAGGAACTGAGACAGATATTATCAGACCACACAGAGAAGATCAGGCGGAGGCTAGGAGAACTAACGGAGAAACACAGGAAGGAGAAAGGGTCGGCGGAACAAAGCAAAACCCCGACAGAGGAGCTCAACAGATGAGGGAGTAGCAGTAGATTGGTGGAACACCACACCGAGTCAGATAAGTACATGGGAGGAACTGAAGGTGGAACTATTGGAATATTTCCTACCACCCAGATACCAGGAACAGGTAGAGACACAAATTGCGCAGCTGCGACAGCGAGATACGGAACTAACAAGGGAATACGCAATGAACCTCAGGAAGTTGATGAGATTCACAGAGTATTCGGAAGAATCAAAGTTGGACCGTATCTACAAAAATTGCGGAAGCAAAAAAAAACTCTATACTAGACGGTCAGGATTCAAAACATTGACGGAATTCCTGAAGTTAGCCGAAGAAGAAGAAGAAATAGAGGCAATGGAAAAAACCAACCGACCGGTGGTAACAGGGAACCAGAACTTAACATCAGATATCTGCATGAGTTGCGGAGAAACAGGGCATACCACAAGAGCGTGCACAAACCCGCCGAGATTGTTCTGGTGGGCATGCGGCAAAAACGGAACAAGAACAACGGAGTGTTGCAAAGCCATGACGGGAAACGCCGGAGGTCCGAGCAGATATCGCTGGTAGCTCTGGACCAGAAAACACTACCAGCTACATGGGACCAATTAAGGTGTGACGGATTCCAGATATTGGCCATAATAAAAATCGGAGCGGTAAAAGCGAAAATGGTGGTAGATACGGGAGCGTCACTTAGCGTGGTCAGTAGGAGAAGATACAATGAGTTGAGGAAACATGGAAGATGGAGGAAAGCGATGACAGAAATAACAATGGCAAACGGATCAAAACAGAAATCGGAGGGAGATTTCACAGCCAGAATATGGCGCTGAAATGGTTGAATTCGATAGAAAGCCCCTCAGGGAGGGAAGCCAGATGTACACTAGGATTAAAACCATTTCAATTCGAGGTCAGATACCGAAAAGGAAAGTTGAACGCAGTAGAAGACGCCTTGTCCAGAGCACCAGCAGTGAAAGTAAAAACCGCAAACAGTCAAACCGATTGGGTGAAGGAAGCATACGAGGAGGTAAAAAAGGACCCAGGCAAAGGGGAATTTAAGATCGAAGGGGAAAGACTGTACAAAAAAGGCGGTAGCGAAAGAGACCTGCAACCATGGAAACTATGCATCTCGAAGAGCGAAATTCAAACGGTGCTCCAAGAAAACCACTGCAACACAACGGCGGGACACCTGGGAAAAATGCTAACTAAGATCACCGAAGCACCATGGGAAACCTTATGCGTAGACTTTGTCGGACCACGCACAAAGCATGGAAACAGCATACTAGTGGACCACGCACAAATTCTCGAAATGGACCGAAGTAGCGGCGGTAAGGCAGGCAACGGCAGAGGCCTTCCTGAAACTATTTAGGGAAAGGATAATCGCAAGAGTTGGAGCACAAAAAACACTGATATCCGACAATGGCGTCCAGTTTACTGGAAAGAAAACTAAGACCGCCATGGAGCAGTGGGGATTACAGCAACAATTCACCGCACCATATACGCCACAACAGAACCCAACCGAAAGGACGAACCGAACCATCAAAACCATGATATCACAAATGGCAGGGGAGGAACAAACCAGGTGGGACGAGAATCTGCCAGAGCTAATGTTAGCATTTAACAGCAGCACATCCGAGTCAACGGGATTTAGTCCCGCACAGTTACTGTATGGAAGGAATCTCCGACTTCCGGGAGCTCTATTCGACAAGGTTACTAAAGTAACGGGACTAGCAACAGAAACAGTAGCAGCAAGGTGGAAACGACTACGAGGGATCAGAAGTGAAGCAATCGAGAATATGGAAGAGGCTGCGGAAACACAAAATTCCATTACGACCTACGAAAGAGAGAATGGAAACCAAGTGTGGGACAGCTAGTCTGGTGCAAAACACATTACCTATCAAACGCCGCGGGAAAGTTTAACGCGAAACTAGCGCCAAAATACGACGGGCCGTGGGTAGTAGACAACTTCTGTTCACCGGTGATAGTTAGACTAAAAAATCCAAAAGCCAAGAAATCGAAACGTGCATATTTAGGCTACTTGAAAATATATATTCAAACTAACCGGGCACTAACAGACCTTGATAATTAAGAGGCAGAAGCGGAAAGGGCGTCAGCAGACCATCTTGGTTGAGGATGTCTGCAAAACGTGAAAGGTGATATTCGGCAGAGCCAATTCGGGGGGGAGGTGTGACGCTCAATATAAGTAAATTAACATTAGGAAATATAAAGTATAATAATAAGCCTAGGTTAAGAGAAAAAAGTGAAGTTTAGATAATAAAAGCATAAAGCGAAAGTCAAATAGTCAGGCGAGCGCGACAAAAGGAAGAGCTGGGCACACTGACTACCGATCACCTGGCCACACGCGCTAAGTCGCATGGCACGGGATTTTGCCGTTGTACGGCCACACTAATCGGGGCCAACGGGTATAAAAAGAGCACCTGTTCCCCCTCCAACTCACTCTGCAACCGACCGCGATCGGAGAAGGTGAGCCTCTGCGAGTTGATTGTTAAGTCGCTTTCTTAGGATAGGGTCTAGTACCCCGTCCGAATACATAGCATCGGCCGTTTACAGTGCAGTGTGATGCCTCGATCAATGGTGTGGGAGCGCTTCTAGCTCAATGTGATGAAAACGGAATAGAACGCCCCATTGCATATATGTCTAAGAAGCATAATAAATCCCAAAAGAATTACTCTACCACGGAACTTGGATGCTTAGCAGTAGTTTTAGCTATTAAAAGATTCCGAATGTATATTGAGGGTCATCAATTTACTGTTGTGAGTGATCATGCAAGCCTCCGATGGCTCATGACACAGCAAGACCTTCAAGGAAGACTTGCTCGGTGGGCACTCAAACTTTAAGGATTTCATTTTAGCATAAAACATCGTCGAGGTGGTGAAAATGTAGTAGCCGATGCTATTTCAAGATCTTTTGAATCGGATGATGTTCTTGCCACAATTGATATCGATGTGCTCCCAGAAATTGGTAGGGAATCCGAATTCTTTCAATCCTCTAGCTATTCACAACTTAAAGAAAAGCTAACGCAGTCTCAACTACGGGATTTTCAAGTCATAGATGGTTTTCATTATCACAGGATTGGTTTCTCTAACAATTCGTCCGAGCCTCCTGAAGACTTCTGGAAGCTTGTGGTTCCTGATGAGCTTAGAGAAGGTGTAATCAAGGCAGCTCACGATCAGCCGTCTTCCTCTCACTGCGGAATAGCCAAATGTTTGGAAAACATTCGAAGGAAGTTTTACTGGCCGCGTATGGTTGTGGACGTTCGCCATTAAATCAAGAACTGTGAGATTTGTAGGACATTAAAATACCCCACGCAGAAACTTAAGCCACCAATAGGACAACACCAGTAGCACCAGCAATTTATAGTACAGTATTTACCGCCAACCTGCACGGCCGAATTCTGGTTGCAACACGTGGAGACGGCCTATCTCTCGAGCCGAGCCGAGTGCAGTTTTCCAGTGCATCAGAATATTAAAGAATATTCACAGCCTAGTCGCTTGCAGTCGGTTAACTTGAAGTTCCTTGCCAAGCTTCCAACCGCTGTAAGACGTAAGGAAAACTCAAGTTCATAGATCGATACACGTTGTGACGCTGCGCGCACAATAAATAAGAATAAATGCATGAATTCAATGAATAATAATGAATTAAAGGAATTAAATAAATTAGAATAAAAGCATGAAACAAAAGAAGTATTTAATTTCAAATTCAAACCGAGAACGCGCGCGCGCCAACGATCGCGCATATAGGGGCACACTAGACCGAGAGAGAGATGGTCACACTTAGCCCGGCAAATCCCACAGACGACGGGCACACTAGATCTCGCCGAGCTCTATATAAGACGGGCCACGGGCCATGGAAAGGCACTTAGCAGCCAACCGTCTAAGGGTGCAGAAGAAACTCCCCAGTGGTGGTAAGCAGCGAAGTCACTTTTTGGTGGACTGGATCATTCGATCCAAGTCCGCTCATACATAGTAGTTAGCTCCTTAGCTTAGTAGTAGTCCCTCCTCCTGGAGGTATCTTTAGGAGACGTCTGATTTCAGGATCACACCTCCTTACGGCACGGTTCACCGGCTGATCTCTCTCTCTCTTGTGGCTGACCTCAGGGTCCCCAAGTTATTCTCTCTCTCTCTTGTGGCTGACCTCAGGGTCCCCAAGCACTTCTCTCTCTCTTGTGGCTGACTTCAGGGTCCCCAAGCAACAAAGTCTCTCTTGCGGCTGACTTCAGGGTCCCCAAGCAACAAACTCTCTCTCTCTCTTGTGGCTGACTTCAGGGTCCCCAAGCAACAAACTCTCTCTCTCTTGTGGCTGACTTCAGGGTCCCCAAGCAACAAAGTCTCTCTCTTGCGGCTGACTTCAGGGTCCCCAAGCAACAAACTCTCTCTCTCTCTTGTGGCTGACTTCAGGGTCCCCAAGCAACAAACTCTCTCTCTTGTGGCTGACTTCAGGGTCCCCAAGCAACAAAGTCTCTCTCTTGTGGCTGACTTCAGGGTCCCCAAGCAACATTCCGAAAGGGTCCCCAAGCACTAAATAGCGCTCTCTCGCTCGTGGCTGACTTCAGGGTCCCCAAGCACCCCATTCTCATTTCAGGCAACACATCCCGTACTGGTCCTCTCGAGCAGCGGGACGGCTCCCGATACCAGGTATTCTAAGTGGACGAAGGAAGCGAAAGCAGCAAGGGCGGCACCCCGCCAAATCAGAGAATTCGTTAGTTGTTAATCAAATGTCAAGATATTTACTGAAATAAAACCTAGTTCTAATCAATTACTAAGTAATTTCCCACGACTTCTACTCTGGGCTGGGTCGAAACTCTCTTTCAGCAACCACGCCTGACACAAACAAATTCTTGTGACAAACCCTGGCCATCCCTGAGCCACCCGACAACGACGAACCGTCACAGTGGCGCCCGAGCAGGTTAAAGTGGTTGCAAGAGATAAACCGACACCAGCGGAGTAATGTCGAGCTGGGTATATCTGGCACCAAAGAGCGAACTAACGAAATACACGGAAGAGTTCGGATTAGGAACGGCAGAAAAAAGTGAAGACTTAAGACGTTTGTTGGCAGCGTTCGCCAAAAAAACGGATCATACGGAAACGGTCAGACAAAGACTCGCAGAACTGACAGAAAAATATAGGAGAGAAAAAAGCCCGGCGAAGGAAACAATTCCGGCAATCGTGGTAACCAGGGAAAGGGAGGAGATCATGGACATCAAAGGAGCAAGTCGAGGGGACGAAACGGAAGGAAAGACAGAAATAAAAATGGAAACAGAAGTCATAGACCGGGTACGCGGATGGGGCATCCGGTACCAAGGAACAACAAACCCACTGGAGTTCCTAAGCAAAATGGAACAGTGGGCAGGCGGATACGGAATACGGAAGGACCAGCTGATACAGACGATGCCATTCATCCTGGAGGGGATCGCGAGTGATTGGTGGAACACCACGCCGAGCAGAATCGTAACATGGACTCAGCTCAGAACAGAACTTCTAGAATACTTTTTACCGCCGAGGTATGAGGAACAGTTGGAGAATCAGATTGCACAGATGAAACAGAGAGAAACGGAGCCCGTAAGAGAATACGCAATGGGGCTACGAAAACTGATGCAATTCACTAAACTCTCAGAAGAGGCCAAACTGGACCGAGTGTACAAAAACAGCAGGAGCAAGATAAAGCTGTACGCTAGGAGGGCAGGATTCAACTCGTTGACAGAGTTCCTCAAACTAGCGGAGGAGGTAGAAGGAATAGAGGCAGAGGACCGGGCACTGGCAATCCAACCTGTGCAGCAGCTAAGACCAGAGATATGCATGCGCTGCGGAGGAACCGGACATGGGGCACGCACGTGCAACAATCCACCGAGGCTGTTTTGCTGGGTCTGTGGAAAAAACGGTACGAGAACCACGGAGTGCTGCAGGGCAGGGCCGGGAAACGCAGGAGGCCTGAGCAGATAAAGCTGGCAACTCAGGCGGCAACAAAAGAGCCAGCAGCAGGGGAACAGTTGTGTTGCGACGGGTTCCAAATAGTAGCCCGGATAAGGATCGGAAGCAGGACAGCGAAAGGAATCGTGGACACAGGAGCATCCAGGAGCGCGATAAGCAGAAACAGATATCAAGATCTGAAAAACCAGGGCAAATGGTGTGGAGCCCGTGCAAAAATAACAATGGCCAACGGAACGACGCAGAAGGCGGTAGGAGAGTTCACAGCAAAAGTCCAATTTGGAGGAAGATTGTTCAGTGTGTCGTTTATGATACTGACAGAAGTAGCAGGAGGAATACTGCTAGGGATGGACTTTTTGGCAGGGGTACACAGCACGCTGAGGTGTGGAAACTTAGAGCTGGAAATAAGAGAACCCGGAGGCGAAGAGGAACAACCGGAGACGACTACAGAGCAAGAAGACACGACAGGGGAACCATCCGAAAAGGAAGTACAGGACTTTCTGGAGACACAAAGGCAAGTATTTGAAGGGATGCAGGGAACAAGTAATATAACAAAGCATAAGATTTACCTCAAGGATGATAAACCGATTAAACAGAGGTACTATCCTCGAAATCCGAAACAGCAGGCAATCATCAATGAACAGGTAAACGAGTTGTTGGCACTGGGAGTCATAGAACCCTCACGTAGCCCGTACAGCGCGCCAGTAGTGCTATTGAGGAAGAAGAACAACGAATGGAGAATGTGTGTGGACTATCGACTACTGAACGACAAGACAGAAAAAGACGCCTATCCGGTACCAAGAATGAATTTCATCTTGGACCAGTTAAGAGAGGCAAAGTTCATCAGTACAATAGATCTCAAGTCAGGATACTGGCAGATCCCAATGGATAGGGATAGTAGACAATACACGGCGTTCACAGTCCCCGGACGTGGACTGTTCCAGTGGAAAGTTATGCCATTTGGGCTAACCACAGCTCCCGCAACGTTTCAAAGAGCACTGGACTCAATAATAGGGCCAGAAATGGAACCGTTTGCATTTGCATATCTAGACGACATAGTGGTTATTGGCCGGTGAAAACGTGAACATCTGGAGAAACTAACAGAGGTATTCAGGAGACTACAGAACGCGAACCTGCGGATTAATCCAGACAAATGCCACTTCTTCCAAAAGACCTGGGACACGTCATAAGCGATCGGGGCATACGGACCCGGGTCTGTCCGTATGCTCCGATCGCTTATGCCGTGTCCCAGGTACTTTTGGAAGAAGTGGCATTTGTCTGGATTAATCCGCAGGTTCGCGTTCTGTAGTCTCCTGACTACAAAGTAGCGGCAATTCGAGACTTACCAGCGCCGAGATCCACAAAGGAAGTACACAGTTTTTTAGGAATGGCGTCATGGTACCGACGGTTCATACCAAATTTCACCGAACAGGCAGGAGCGTTGCAAGGTTTAATCAGGAAAGGACAAAAATTTGAATGGACCAAGGAACAACAGGAATCGTTTGACCAACTGAAAACGAGCCTAACAAAGGCACCAGTACTGGCATGCCCCGATTTCACAAGGCAATTTAAACTGCAAACGGATGCCAGTGACTTAGGCGTAGGCGCGGTCTTAACGCAGGACGGAGAGGACGGGGAGCATGTGATAGCGTTTGCCGGCAGGAGGTTGAGTAAAGTAGAGAAAAATTACAGCGCAACTGAAAAAGAATGCTTAGCAATATATTGGGGCATCAACAAGTATAAGATGTACCTCGAGGGCTATCGGTTCATAGTGATAACAGACCACATGGCTTTGAAGTGGCTAAACTCAATAGAAAGCCCGTCGGGAAGAGTAGCCAGATGGGCGCTAGGCCTACAACCATTCCAGTTTGAAGTCCAGTACAGAAAGGGAAAATGGAATGCGGTAGCAGATGCCTTATCCAGAGCACCACAGAACGAGTTAAAAACAATACAGTACACGGAGACATGGATTGAGGAAAAATACAAGGAACTGGAACGAGACCCAAAAAACACGGAATTCAAAATAGAGGCAGGCAGGCTATATAAACTGGGTAGCAATCGGAGAGATACACAACCATGGAAATTGTGCATAACTGAAGCTGAAATTCAACAGGTGTTAACGGAAAACCACAGTACAGCAGAAGCAGGACACCTAGGCATGTTCAAGACACTGAGGAGGGTAAAGAACCGATATTTCTGGCCACGAATGAACAAGGACGTAAGGAAATACATACAGAAATGCGAGTGTTGCCAAAAATACAAGGTGTCGCAACAGAAAAAAGCTGGGAAGATGCTGACAAAAGTGGCAGAAGCACCGTGGGAAACCATATGTGTGGATTTCGTGGGACCTCTACCCAGATCAAAGCACGGGAACACCACACTATAAGTAATCGTGGACAAATTCTCGAAGTGGGTAGAACTTGCAGCAATCAGACAGGCTACAGCGGACGCATTCCTACGAGTCTTTAGAGAAAGGGTAATTGCGAGAGTTGGATCACCAATAACGCTGATCTCGGACAATGGGGTCCAGTTCACAGGAGGAAAAACAAGAAAGGCCATGGAAAAATGGGGGATACGACAACAGTTGACGGCACCGTACACGCCCCAGGAGAACCCTACCGAGCGAACGAATCGAACAGTTAAAACGATGATCGCACAGTTAGCAGGAGAGGATCAGACCACGTGGGACGAACATTTACCAGAGATGAAGGTCGCCTCAGATCCGGAGTCTATTAAGGCTCGCGCTTGTAAATTGGAACCTCGATGGCATATATTAATTATAACGGTGCCTAGGAGGACTGACCTAGTGCCTGCCGCAAAATAATTCTGAAGCGTCGACTGCGTGCCACTGGCAGCCGAGGGACCGAGAGTATTTGGTCTGGATCTGGGCGTTGGCGTTGGATTGGCGCGCGCTGGGGATGGGCTGCCTCGGTGTAGGAGGGTGTGATGGCGACCGCGGCACGTGAAGCAGTTATGTGCGCTTTCGCAGTCGCGCAACTGATGTGTCCGCGCAAAGCAGTTTAAACACAGCTGTTTTCTTTTTATATATGCGATGCGTTGGTCGACCGTCATCTGGAAAAATTTGGCGCATGTGCGTACAGGATGGTTCTCTCTATTACAGAGATCGCACCCTCAAGGTTGCCTAGGTGCTACCCCTGTCTCATATGAATTTATTCTTCGAGACGCCGAGTTGGAAGTGGATGCCATGGGCTGAGTCTGACTAGAACCTGATGGTCGAACATCATCTATGGCTTCTAGTGTCCTGTGACGCTCCGTTAGGAAAACGTTCAGCTCGTGCCACGTAGGGATCTTGGCCTTGTTATGAAGGGACTGCTCCCATAGGGAAAGCGTAAGCTTTGGCAATCCCAAGTTTCGACCTGAATACCTGACATTTCTAATGCAGTAAGGCAACCCTGGATGGTACTTTGAAGTTCTTTCAAAGCTGACCCAGACTCCTGTGTGACGGACGGTACATTGAAGAGTATCTTTAATTGACTGTTTACTAACAATCGCTTGTTTTCGAAACGCTCAGTGAGGTTATCCCACGCTGATCGAAAGCCATCATTAGTAAGGGGTGAATTTGAAACTGTATTGTGAGCGTCGCCACTCGTTTTAGCATTAAGGTGGAATAATTTTTCGACAGGAGTGAGTCTGGGATTGTTGATATAAATTGTCGTGAATAGATCCCTAAAGGTTGGCCAACGAAGATAGTCGCCGGAAAAAACCTCGGTATCGCACGGCGGAAGCCGGCAGCCTGACGGAATGTATGTCTGAGAAGGATCAGCTGGCGTTGGGGAAGGTTGCGGAAGTTGCGGAGTTTGCGATATCATATCTGCTATCTGGGCGCCGCACCTTTCGTACGCGCTGTAGCAATAACCGTACTTAGCCTTGAGGACTGGCAAGCTGTCAGCTGCACCTTCTCCGGCTGCTACAAGGCATGCGGTACATGCATCGTACTCTTTTTTGATGCGGACCCATACCTCTCGGATTTCGTCTCGGCGAATATTGAGGACGGATAACGTAGGAGGGACCGCCGAGGGAATATTTATTCGCGATTCCAATTCGGACAGTCGATCCGAGACTTCAATAAACTGGCTCATAGCGAGGTCGGCAGCCGTTGCAACCATTTTTGTGTTGGCTCGCGTTATTCTGTCGATGGGAGAAGAAGCCTTTTTGGGGGTGGCGACTTTGCCTTTTTAGGTGTGGGCGTCCTTACCGTGATTTTTGGTATTTTCGGTGATGGAACAGGGGATAGTTTGTTGGAACTTTCCCTGGACATACCAAACTAGGATGCTGTTAGGATGGAATGTGCGCGCTGATATTTCGGACAAAAATCAGAGACACAATTACGGACCCACTTATGGACCGGTGGAAATAGGGTATCGACCAGCTAAAATAGTCGATACGCGTAGCTGAATTATTGTTAAAATATTCCCCAGGCTTTTGGTAGAACGATAGAGCAAAAATGGAAAAAAAAAAAAAAAATACTACAAAATAAAAATTCTGTAAAAATACTGTATTTGATGAGGTATTTGTCGTTTAGTATTTTATAGGGGGTGGTTGGCCGAATTAGGATGGGATTGGAAGTCCCCGGCAGTGTTTGGAGATTATTGGTTTTGTTTTTCTTTATTTTAAAAAAATATTCGGAGACAAACAAAAATAATACCTTGCAGTGGTATGCGGGTGGTATTTTTTTTCCAATTTTTCTTTTTTATCCCCAAAAGAAAAAATCGAGTATCGATATATATGTAGATTTACCAAGCTCAATAAAGCCTAGTATCCAGATCGACAAACGATTACGCTAGCGTAAAAACTTTAATCTTTCCAGTGTGACCAAAATTGTTAAAGTTCATCAGATTTAAGCGTGCTACGGTCGTACTGTCAATCAGCTGGGTTTGTTGACAATCAGTTAAAATTCAAATATCGTATTTGCGGGGAAGAGCCTTTAAAAGATATTATCAAATACCTTGGCAAGCCAAGTCTGCCGGGGTACAAAGAAATTAAAAAACAATACAATTTAAATTTAAAAGTTGTTTTTTTTAATTTACTGATAATTATTTGCAAATTTAAAGTTCATAGCTGCACTTTTATTGTGTTTTTTCTTACATTCTAGACCTAAAAAGCATTTTGCTCTGACAAGAGGCACCCCAGATAGTATTAATGTTATTTTGTCCTCACAAGTTTGAGTTTTTTGAGTTTTTTAATCTTTTCGCTAGGGTTTACCCAAAGTTCATTTCCGCAGACTGGCAACGCTATGGAATTTTCTGGTATTTTTTTCGTCAATCAGGGGACCGACGTGAAAAAAGGCCCGACGAAAAGTGAACGCCAGCTGTTTGCCTCTCGCTCTCTCTCATCAAACTTTATGTAATCAATATGACGGAAAATTTTATTTTAAATTTTGCCGGCGGGTATGTGTTGTAAATCGATTTATTGTGGACTGTGTTTGGATTTTTAATAATGTAAGCAAATATTGTCACAGCGGATGTACAATCAAAAATTAATATCAAAAATATTTGTGGGCCGAAATTGGCGGAACACTTAATTTTTGTTTCACTTTTTTGTGGGAAATTAATTTGAACTCAATTTTGATTTAATTTATTTTTCACTGTTCACTGAATTTTTTTGAAATTAATTTATTTGTTCACTGTACGCTTGACTTTTTATTTGCACACTTTCATTTGAATTTATATTTTTTATTTTCTTCGATTTGATGTTGGATGTATATTTAATGGATGTACGGCCAAATGCGAATATGAAACTTGTACATCAATATGCATACGAAAAGGAATTAGAAAATAGGCAATATGGCCGCACGTTAAAAGAGAACGAAGAAATAAAAGACGGAATTGGAATGGTAATTTACTAACTGCCGTCGTCGGATTAAATCGGACTTGGATTTTAGACAAATCGTACAGAAAGTCAAACGAATTATGTTTTTCGGATGGCTGACTGTCGACCGGCAGTTAATATAAAAATTAATAAAGTGGCACTTATCTGGCTCGAATGGACCAAAAAATGAAGAGTTGGGGCGTCGGGGGTGTTCGTCGCTTGAGGGCAGCTTCGTTGGGCGTTGCGGCTGTTGCACGTAGCTGGGTGGCAAGCTGTGGAATAGATGGTGAAACATTTCGACGATCGCGGTGCGCAAGAGAAAGAAAGAAAGAGACTCGTGGTACTTTTCGTGGTAATAGCGCGGACCGGCCGGGCGAAGTATTGCAGTCGTACTACAATGAAAGACTAACTTAAGCCTAATTGAGCGCTGCGTTTCAAAGCGCAGTGGAGAGATTTCGGGAGCGCGAAGTCGGGAGAGCCTGGAATCGCAAGCGGGCAATTTAAGAGAGGGGAGAGCGGCGTAAGCAATGGGTTTTATTTTTGCCCAATCAATCTGACCTACAAAATTTCATAAGGATCGGCCAACTATATCCTATAGCCGCCATATAACTGATTGATCGGAAATGCCATAACTTTGTAGTTTTTATACCCGTTACTCGTAGAGTAAAAGGGTATATTGAATTCGTGCAAAAGTATGTAACAGGTAGAAGGAAGCGTTTCCGACCCTATAAAGTATATATATTCTTGTTCAGGATCACTAGCCGAGTCGATCTAGCCATGTCCGTCTGTCCGTCTGTCCGCCTGTCTGTCTGTCCGAATGAACGCTGAGATCTCGGAAACTATAAAAGCTAGAAGATTGGCATTTTGCATGTAGATTTTAGGAGTTCTTACACAGCGCAAGTTTGTTTCAAAATGGTGCCCCCTCTTACGCACTCAAGCCACAAGCTGTGGCCACAGTTTTGATGCTATTATGCAAATTTTTATTGATATGTATTTGTTTCGTCAATACCTATCGATTGGCCTAATAAGGGTTTGCCACGCCCACTCTAACGCCCAAAAACCCATTAAACGCTTAAGCCTGGCTAGCGCCTACATTTCCGCCTTTCATGGCCCGTGGTACCAATGTCTTGGGGTAGATGGCGCAATACAATAGCGCCATCTAACCGATGACTTTGGAACAGCTGGCCAAGGTGCTAATTCGAGCGGCGAAAAACATACAAGAAGGCATATTTATATTAAGTTGTTTAGCTGAGTAACGGGTATCTAATAGTCGAGGCACTCGACTATAGCGTTCTCTCTTGTTAAAGTTAGGAAGTTGGGATTTTCTATGGGTTATTTTTTTGATTTTTTATCAATCCGACCAACTAAATTTAATAAGGATTGGCCGATTATATCCTTTGCCATAACTTTGGTGTTTTCAAAGTTAGGAAGTTGGGATTTTTTATTGGTTTTATTTTTGGCCAACCAATATAATGTACAGCATATTCTGTAAGGGTATATCAACTTCGGCTCCGCCCGAAGTTAGCTTTCCTTTCTTGTTTACATTGTTATTTGTTATATATTGTTCTAGGAGAACACCTCCGCCAGAGACAAATTACATAGTGAATCTTCCTGATCATTGTTTATACAACTAGCTAAAACCAACTTTTTAAAATCACTATTTTCTGTATTTTTATGATGTATTGATTACCTTGAAAGCACGCGATCTGGCAACCCCAACCTCGCTCTCCCTCTTTGGCACTGTCTTTCCTTCATGACATTACAAGGTTTGTGAGATTTTTCCACTGTGAATTCTGGAAGCGACTAAGAACGACGCAAATGAAGGAGAAAAGTAAAACACAACAACCACGCTTATGCTGATTTTTAGGCAACAATCATGGATGATGTGGTTTTAGACATGAACTTTCTCTGCGGTGTGTCCGCCACCTTTCAATGTGGTCGCGTATCTCTCCAGCTTAAACCACTTCAGTCCTGTCCCCTCTTTCTATAAATGAGCCTTCTCCAAAGTCGCACCGGACCCACAAATCAACGACAAACAGTATTTTAGGGCCTCAAGACGAGGCAGGGGACCATTTCTACAAGGATAACCCAAACACGAGAGGACGTATCAGAACGGACCAAAGATGCGAGTCACGAGGCGACTTACCCAGGACTTACTCCCCAGCCAGCCCAAAGTAATTACCTGACGCTGGGGGAGCACTAGCAGTTCTCAAGGAGATCACAGAGCAGGAAGCCCAAGAACCATGGGTGAACCAATTCCTAAAGGAGGAATTAACCAAATTCGAGGAACTGACAGGAGTGTCGCATGTCGCCGAGCACTCAATTACAATGCGGGATGAGAAGCCCATTAAACAAACATATTTTCCTAAGAATCCTGCGATGCAGATGATTATCGATAAGCAGATCGACGAGCTGCTGCGCAACGATTGCATAGAGCCCTCTCGGAGCCCCCATTGTGCCCCTATTGTACTCAAGGGGAAGAAATCGGGTGATATGAGGCTATATGTGGATTGAACTGAACTGCCCCGGATAACACACATCTTGGAAAGTTTACGGCACGCAAGATAAATCTCGACATTGAACCTGAAGAGTGGATAGTGACAGATCCCGATATGAAGCCCAACGCATTTGCCTACTTGGATGATATCATTATTATCGGACGAACTCTCGAGGACCACGTGCAGCATTTGCAGGAAGTATTCCGACGGCTACGGCTGGCGAACCTTTGCCTCAACGCAAAGAAATGTAGTTTTTTTAAGCGTAGCCTGGTATACTTAGGGCATGTCATCAGTGGGGAAAGAATTACTCACCCCTAGAAGATTTCAGCTGAGTCCGCCCACTACATAAAAAGAGTTACGAAGGTGTCTTGGTATCGCCTCATGGTACAGGAGAACCAATGTCCCTCTTGCTCAAGAAAGGAAGGAAGTGGCAATGGAAACAAGAGCAACAGAAAGCGTTTGCAGAACTAAAAGGGAAGCTAACGGAAGCACTTGTGCCCGCTTGCCCGGATTTTAACGAGAAGTTTTTCCTTCAAACGGACGCCAGCGACACAGGTCTATGAGCCGTTTTAACCCAGAGGATTCAGGGAGAGGAACGATTAATTGCATTCGCTAGCAGACGTCTCATAGCCGCTGAGGAGAATTACTCCGCCACAGAGAAAGAGTGTCTGGACATCTGGGCCTTCAGGAAACTAAGGTGTCACCTGGAAGGGTGATAACGGACCACCTCGCTTTGAAGTGGCTCAGCTCAATCGATAACCGCACTGGCCGGATCGCACGCTGGGCCCTGGAACTGCAGCACTACGATTCGACGTCACATACCGGCGCGGGAGCCAGAATATTGTCGGGGACGCGCTGTCACGACAGCCTTTGGAGGTGATCTAGATGATCCAGGAGGATCAACCTGCGTGTACATGGTATCAGCGGATGGCGAAACTCGTCCAGGACAAGCCAGAAGATTTCCCACAGTACGTGTACGAAAACCAGCAGTTGTATCGTCATATTGGATCACGACCCGACGATGAGGACTCCGTGCCATGGAAACTGTGTGTGGCCAAGGAACAACGACAACGAGTGCTTTCGAAGTGTCATGACTAGCCCACGGCAGGAAATCTCGGAATCAGAGAGACAACTCTTTCGTGATGTTGCCAGGAATGTTCGTAAGTGTGTTATTTGCCAACGGTTCAAGGTAAGCCAAAACAAACCAGCGGGTAAGATGTTTACCAGACAGATTAGTGAACCCCTTGACACTGTCTGCGCCGATTTTATTGGAGCCCTTTGGTCCCCTTAAGAAAAAACTACATCAGCGCATCTCGAGAAATCCTTTCGGGAAAGAATTTTAAATCTCTTTGGGATTCCACGCACGTTCGTTTGAGACAACGGGCATCAATTTACGAGTCGTTCTTTCAAAGCTTTCTGCAAACAGACGGAAATGGAGATCCAGCATACGGCACCCTATACCTTACAGCAGAACCCGACGGAGAGGGCCAATCTCACCATTAAAACTATGGTCGCCCAATACATCGAGGAGACGACATGACGAGCTGTTACCCGAGCTGAACCTGGCTATAAATAGCAGCGTATCGGATTCCACCGGATTCAGCCCGGCCTTCGTTATTCAAGGCATATACCTTACAGCAGAACCCGACGGAGAGGGCCAATCTCACCATTAAAACTATGGTCGCCCAATACATCGATGAGACGACATGACGAGCTGTTACCCGAGCTGAACCTGGCTATAAATAGCAACGTATCGGATTCCACCGGATTCAGCCCGGCCTTCGTTATTCAAGGCAGAGAGCCACGGCTCCAAGGGGCTCTGTATGATGAGGTTACTCCAGACCTGAAGGATCAACGATCAGAGCCCGAAAAGCTGGACAACACAGAGGACTTTCGCACGAGAGCGACACAACATCAGGAAGCTAGCACGACAGCGACACAACATCAGGAAGCCCGCACGACAGCAGCACAACATCAGGAAGCCCGCATGAAGCCTGGGCGACGAACATAGGAGGCAAGAGCCTTTAACGATGTGAACACTGCGACAGGAGCCAAAACTGAGTAAGTGGGGGTCAACGTTCCCACATTTAACGCTCCCAGTGTCTACACTTACTCACCCCTCGAAAACTAACGCCTGACATCGACCCCAAACGCTAGGTAGCCCCTTAGTAAAAGTAAAACTAATAACACTTGTTTCCCTACAGATATGGAATCGGAAAACTTCCCCGATTGGTTGCACCTGGTGTGGTGCATCGAGGAGGCCATTGGGCCATGTCCAGGCCACTCCGTCGAGCCAGACGAGGCCACCCGGCGTGGCGAAGACGGGACACGTACAAACACCTGTAAGAAGCCGGACGAGGCCACTTCGATGAACGAGATTGCACCGCATTTATGGCGAGTGAAGACGGGCGGTCCCATCGCCGTTCTGGAGGGCCTCAATTCCGACGGGGTCGTCCTCGATTACCCGGGGGAAAAGGAAGACGACGGCCGAGCCCGTCGAATCCCCGCCGGCTGCCACGGGCGGCAGCGTCGGACAGGAAACAGGCCTCAGCCCGAATCCCCAGGACGACGACACACTTTCGTGGGAGGTTAGCAGCAGTCTCGCCCCGAGACTCCGGCCGAAGCAGTCTGCTGGGAGACACCGGAAGCCCGGCGTCTTCCCACTGATCAGGCATGGGAGCGACGATATAGCCACACTGACGACTGCAACCTACTGTGCCCAGTGCGCGGGAAGACCTACCAAAGCCAACGACACTCGAGCAAGAGTTGAGGCTCACGAATACGCATATGTGGACATGGAAATACCCGCTCTGATTTTAGCCAACGCTCCCGCCGATGCGGACACCGGAATGCCATCCCTGGTCCCCAGCGACGCATCACTAACAATCATCGCGTCCACAGAAGAGACCTAAGGGCCGCCCTTAACATTTGGAGGCTGGGTAGAAGGAATGGACTGGGAGGACAAACACATCCAGAAGCCGCCATTAGCTCAGGCACTGACCTCAGCCAAGGAATTCATCTCGGTGACGCCCCCTACTGCGTACACTGACGAGGACTGGGTCCTCGGGCCACTGGCACATTCGACTTAATAGGGGTCGAATTCCTCGCTCGCTCGTGGACCATCTTCGCCCACAGGAGGGCACGCACCGGAGAGTGAACCGGGAGTTTCTCTTCCATGCCGGGGAGACGGAATTCCGGGTCCACATCAACAAATTTCCCCCCTTAGTAATAATACATAGTCCGTAATATTATAAGCATTAATTATAAGTAGTAAATCAATTAGATTTAAGGCCAAGAGGCAATAACGATAGTTAAAAAACAACGCTCATTCCTAGCCCAGACTCACATCGCTAGCTTGGAAAGCTGGCCGTACACGAACATACACATACCAACGCAAACGGCGAAAATCACCACGAGCATCGGTGATATGACCAAAACGAAGTTCGGTAGAGAGCGAGAGAACGCACGATCGCGCCAGAAAACAACCCCCGAAAATTGGCACGCGCCCAAAGGAAGAAAAGAGAGGAAGCGATGCAAGCAAACTTCTGGAAGAAGTAAAAGTGGACCGCGAGAAGTTTCGCGAAGCGGAGTTGAAAGATGTTCTGTGGTAGAGTTCTGTGCGAGCGGGCGATTTGTAACGAACACGGCAATGTGTGCGGTTATCTGGCCACGTACTCTGACTACAGGGTCAGCTGTGCTCAGGGAAAATGGGAGTGGGGTTTTGCTATTTAGAGAACCGCGCCGTCACATAAACTTATATAGTAGACAGAGTAGGGAACTATTGACTAACTAAACCAAAGCCCAATAAATCTAATTTTATAATAACTGTGAGGAATTGCAGATGTCATTTAATTCCTCTTCAAAGCCCACCCAACCTTGCATAGGCTCGCCTTGCGTATGTGGCCAATGCCCTTATTAATGACGCACAATTATTTCAGGTGTCCCAATTCGCAAAAACAAATTTACTTCATTTTAAATTTCATTCTCATGTTAACTCTTCATGTTAACTTGCCCATGGCAAATGCTTATGATTCTCTTAATGTTAACTTGCCCATGGCAAATTAACCATATAATGGGTAACATTTACTTCATTTATGTTCTTCATTCAAGAATTTACGTTAGCAATTAAGTTTTATCAAAAATAAGGTAATATTTAACAAAATAGTACGGGTGTCGAAACTGGAATCTATAATTATATAACTTGGCTCAGATTGATGTTAACATACGGTCGGCTATGCCGTACTTACAACATGAATACTTTAAATTTGTTTCCAGCGCAGTCGACAGGCCTGTGGACGGTGTGTGTAAACGTGGATGTGTATGCTGTATGATGTATGCTGAGTGAACTACAAAATGTTATTAGTTAACAGTCAATCTAAGGCTAAATATACACACTGTACCCGTTTAATATGCTTATTGTCCACAACATTTAAATCTATTTTAAATACTACAAAAAAAAACCGATGCAACAGTCAGATCGACTGCCGATATCGGGTGGTGAATCCTTACCTGAATGGCGGCGGATTCAACAGCTAGACCAAGAATCCGGGGTGCTAGCTTATCCGCGATACTCTCGTGTATGACGCAGTGATGGCTAACCAACAGTCAGGGCTTAGACTACTCACAACTGGTCAGGAGTATCTCGCGAATCACGAACTGCTACAACACGTTGTACGGTTCGTCGTTGTCGGGTGGCTCAGGGATGGCCAGGGTTTGTCACAAGAATTTGTTTGTGTCAGGCGTGGTTGCTGAAAGAGAGTTCCGACCCAGCCCAGAGTAGAAGTCGTGGGAAATTACTTAGTAATTGATTAGAACTAGGTTTTATTTCAGTAAATATCTTGACATTTGATTAACAACTAACGAATTCTCTGATTTGGCGGGGTGCCGCCCTTGCCGCCTTCGCTTCCTTCGTCCACTTAGAATACCTGGTATCGGGAGCCGTCCCGCTGCTCGAGGGGACCAGTACGGGATGTGTTGCCTGAAATGAGAATGGGGTGCTTGGGGACCCTGAAGTCAGCCACGAGCGAGAGAGCGCTATTTAGTGCTTGGGGACCCGAAAGTCGACCACAAGAGAGAGAATGTTGCTTGGGGACCCTGAAGTCAGCCACAAGAGAGAGGTTGTTTGTTGTTTGGGGACCCTGAAGTCAGCCACAAAAGAGAGAGTTTGTTGCTTGGGGACCCTGAAGTCAGCCACAAAGAGAGAGAGTTTGTTGCTTGGGGACCCTGAAGTCAGCCGCAAGAGAGAGACTTTGTTGCTTGGGGATCTTGAAGTCAGCCACAAGAGAGAGAGAGAGTTTTGTTGCTTGGGGACCCTGAAGTCAGCCACAAGAGAGAGAGTGCTTGGGGGCCCTGAAGTCAGCCACAAGAGAGAGAGTGCTTGGGGACCCTGAAGTCAGCCACAAGAGAGAGAGTGCTTGGGGACCCTGAAGTCAGCCACAAGAGAGAGAGAGAAGTGCTTGGGGACCCTGAAGTCAGCCACAAGAGAGAGAGAGAGATCAGCCGGTGAACCGTGCCGTAAGGAGGTGTGATCCTGAAATCAGACGTCTCCTAGGGATACCTCCAGGAGGAGGGACTACTACTAAGCTAAGGAGCTAACTACTATGTATAAGCGGACTTGGATCGAATGATCCAGTCCACCAAAAAGTGACTTCGCTGCTTACCACCACTGGGGAGTTTCTTCTGCACCCTTAGACGGTTGGCTGCTAAGTGCCTTTCCATGGCCCGTGGCCCGTCTTATATAGGGCTCGGCGAGATCTAGTGTGCCCGTCGTCTGTGGGATTTGCCGGGCTAAGTGTGACCATCTCTCTCTCGGTCTAGTGTGCCCCTATATGCGCGATCGTTGGCGCGCGCGCGTTCTCGGTTTGAATTTGAAATTAAATACTTCTTTTGTTTCATGCTTTTATTCTTATTTATTTAATTCATTTAATTTATTATTATTCATTTAATTCATGCATTTATTCTTATTTATTGTGCGCGCAGCGTCACACTCCCCCCGTCATGGATTCGAGAGGTGTCGTAAAATTGTTACGTAGTTCCCCCTATTTACAATTACTCTCCAAATCTTCTCTCCATCTTTCACCAGCCAGCGCTGCTGCTTTCCAAGTTTCTTCCCTACCAGTTTCTCCTTAATGTCGTTTTTGGCTGTTCTGGACAGTATTGCTCCCTCCGGTAGTGTCCAACCCTCGTCGTTAGACTCCTCCTCGTGGAGCTCTAGAATGTCCCTATCCGGTGTCTCGGTTGCCCAGTCTCGGTTGCCTGTTTGGTTGTTGCCTTGCCTGGACTAGATACTCCCGGTTGGTGCCGTGGTTTTCATTTTTGCCGGTACTGTCCTCTTCCGAGCGGTTCCCGCCATCGGTACTGGCTCTATGAGTTTTGCCATCGTTTGTGCCGCCCGTAACTTTGCGTGTTTGCCCCGGAATCTTCGCGCCGCCTCCGTGAATTTGTTCATCTTTTCTGTAATGAGACAAATGTTTGTGTTAGGCTTAACGTTTAGTTTTGGTGCAGGATGTAGTGTTGTGTTATGGTTATGGTATGGTGTAGTGAGATGACTAATGTTATATGAGTTGTGTGATGTGGAGTAGTGGCATTTGTGTAATGTTTGGTTATGTGTATTCAATGATAGATTGTGCTTTTTATGTGTTGATAGTGCATCGTGTTCGTTCTGTATTGTATTTGTTCCTACGTACTGTTTGATGTTTCCGATGTATACTCTCTTTGTTTTTCGGGTGTTCTGGTCTCTCACTGTCATGATCACTGGTGACACGAAATTGGTCACCTTCCAGGGGCCGTCGTACTTTGGTGCTAGTTTGGCGTTAAATTTTTCTGCCGCTTTTGACAGATAGTGCGTCTTGCACCATACCAAGTCCCCGACATCTGGTTTCCAGTCCCTTTTCCGTAGATTGTAGTGATGTTTTTGTTGTTCCGCGGCTTCTTCTGTATACTGCGTTGCCTCTTTTCGTACGCCTTTTAAACCTGTTCCATCTTTGTTCTATACTTTCCTCCTGTAACCCCGATCCTTTTGTTACCCTGTCGAACATCGTGTTTGGTAATCTTAACTCTTTCCCGAATACTAGCTGTGCAGGGCTATATTTTGTAGATTCCGATACACTACTATTGTATGCTAGCATAAGCTCTGGTAAATGTTCGTCACACGTGGTCTGATCCTCTCCTGCTAACTGTGCGATCATCGTTTTAACTGTTCGATTCGTTCGCTCAGTAGGGTTCTCCTGGGGCGTGTACGGTGCCGTCAACTGTTGCCGTATCCCCCATTTTTCCATGGCCTTTCTTGTTTTTCCTCCTGTGAACTGGACCCCATTGTCCGAGATCAGAGTTTTTGGTGATCCAACTCTCGCAATTACCCTTTCTCTAAAGACTCGTAAGAATGCGTCCGCTGTAGCCTGTCTGATTGCTGCAAGTTCTACCCACTTCGAGAATTTGTCCACGATTACTAATAGTGTGGTGTTCCCGTGCTTTGATCTGGGTAGAGGTCCCACGAAATCCACACATATGATTTCCCACGGTGCTTCTGCCACTTTTGTCAGCATCTTCCCAGCTTTTTTCTGTTGCGACACCTTGTATTTTTGGCAACACTCGCATTTCTGTATGTATTTCCTTACGTCCTTGTTCATTCATGGCCAGAAATATCGGTTCTTTAACCTCCTCAGTGTCTTGAACAAGCCTAGGTGTCCTGCTTCTGCTGTACTGTGTGAATTTCAGCTTCAGTTATGCACAATTCCCAAGTTTTGTGTTTCTCTCCGATTGCTTCCCAGTTTATATAGCCTGCCTGCCTCTATTTTGAATTCCGTGTTTTTTGGGTCTCGTTCCAGTTCCTTGTATTTTTCCTCAATCCATGTCTCCGTGTACTGTATTGTTTTTAACTCGTTCTGTGGTGCTCTGGATAAGGCGTCTGCTACCGCATTCCATTTTCCCTTTCTGTACTGGACTTCAAACTGGAATGGTTGTAGGCCTAGCGCCCATCTGGCTACTCTTCCCGACGGGCTTTCTATTGAGTTTAGCCACTTCAAAGCCATGTGGTCTGTTATCACTATGAACCGATAGCCTTCGAGGTACATCTTATACTTGTTGATGCCCCAATATATTGCTAAGCATTCTTTTTCAGTTGCGCTGTAATTTTTCTCTACTTTACTCAACCTCCTGCTGGCAAACGCTATCACATGCTCCCCGTCCTCTCCGTCCTGCGTTAAGACCGCGCCTACGCCTAAGTCGCTGGCATCCTTTTGCTGTTTAAATTGCCTTGTGAAATCGGGGCATGCCAGTACTGGTGCCTTTGTTAGGCTCGTTTTCAGTTGGTCAAACGATTCCTGTTGTTCCTTGGTCCATTCAAATTTTTGTCCTTTCCTGATTAAACCTTGCAACGCTCCTGCCTGTTCGGTGAAATTTTGTATAAACCGTCGGTACCATGACGCCATTCCTAAAAAACTGTGTACTTCCTTTGTGGATCTCGGCGCTGGTAAGTCTCGAATTGCCGCTACTTTGTCCGGGTCTGTCCGTATGCCCCGATCGCTTATGACGTGTCCCAGGTACTTTAGCTCCTTTTGGAAGAAGTGGCATTTGTCTGGATTAATCCGCAGGTTCGCGTTCTGTAGTCTCCTGAATACCTCTGTTAGTTTCTCCAGATGTTCACGTTTGCTCCGGCCAATAACCACTATGTCGTCCAGATATGCAAATGCAAACGGTTCCATTTCTGGCCCTATTATTGAGTCTAGTGCTCTTAGAAACGTTGCGGGAGCTGTGGTTAGCCCAAATGGCATAACTTTCCACTGGAACAGTCCACGTCCGGGGACTGTGAACGCCGTGTATTGTCTACTATCCCTATCCATTGTGATCTGCCAGTATCCTGACTTGAGATCTATTGTACTGATGAACTTTGCCTCTCTTAACTGGTCCAAGATGAAATTCATTCTTGGTACCGGATAGGCGTCTTTTTCTGTCTTGTCGTTCAGTAGTCGATAGTCCACACACATTCTCCATTCGTTGTTCTTCTTTCTCACTAGCACTACTGGCGCGCTGTACGGGCTACGTGAGGGTTCTATGAGTCCCAGTGCCAACAACTCGTTCACCTGTTCATTGATGATTGCCTGCTGTTTCGGATTACGAGGATAGTACCTCTGTTTAATCGGTTTATCATCCTTGAGGTAAATCTTATGCTTTGTTATATTACTTGTTCCCTGCATTCCTTCAAATACTTGCCTTTGTGTCTCCAGAAAGTCCTGTACTTCCTTTTCGGATGGTTCCCCTGTCGTGTCTTCTTGCTCTGTAGTCGTCTCCGGTTGTTCCTCTTTGCCTCCGGGTTCTCTTATTTCCAGCTCTAAGTTTCCACACCTCAGCGTGCTGTGTACCCCTGCCAAAAAGTCCATCCCTAGCAGTATTCCTCCTGCTACTTCTGTCAGTATCATAAACGACACCCTGAACAATCTTCCTCCAAATTGGACTTCTGCTGTGAACTCTCCTACCGCCTTCTGCGTCGTTCCGTTGGCCATTGTTATTTTTGCACGGGCTCCACACCATTTGCCCTGGTTTTTCAGATCTTGATATCTGTTTCTGCTTATCGCGCTCCTGGATGCTCCTGTGTCCACGATTCCTTTCGCTGTCCTGCTTCCGATCCTTATCCGGGCTACTATTTGGAACCCGTCGCAACACAACTGTTCCCCTGCTGCTGGCTCTTTTGTTGCCGCCTGAGTTGCCAGCTTTATCTGCTCAGGCCTCCTGCGTTTCCCGGCCCTGCCCTGCAGCACTCCGTGGTTCTCGTACCGTTTTTTCCACAGACCCAGCAAAACAGCCTCGGTGGATTGTTGCACGTGCGTGCCCCATGTCCGGTTCCTCCGCAGCGCATGCATATCTCTGGTCTTAGCTGCTGCACAGGTTGGATTGCCAGTGCCCGGTCCTCTGCCTCTATTCCTTCTACCTCCTCCGCTAGTTTGAGGAACTCTGTCAACGAGTTGAATCCTGCCCTCCTAGCGTACAGCTTTATCTTGCTCCTGCTGTTTTTGTACACTCGGTCCAGTTTGGCCTCTTCTGAGAGTTTCGTGAATTGCATCAGTTTTCGTAGCCCCATTGCGTATTCTCTTACGGGCTCCGTTTCTCTCTGTTTCATCTGTGCAATCTGATTCTCCAACTGTTCCTCATACCTCGGCGGCAAAAAGTATTCTAGAAGTTCTGTTCTGAGCTGAGTCCATGTTACTATCCTGCTCGGCGTAGTGTTCCACCAATCGCTCGCGACCCCCTCCAGGATGAATGGCATCGTCTGTATCAGCTGGTCCTTCCGTATTCCGTATCCGCCTGCCCACTGTTCCATTTTGCTTAGGAACTCCAGTGGGTTTGTTGTTCCTTGGTACCGGATGCCCCATCCGCGTACCCGGTCTATGACTTCTGTTTCCATTTTTATTTCTGTCTTTCCTTCCGTTTCGTCCCCTCGACTTGCTCCTTTGATGTCCATTATCTCCTCCCTTTCCCTGGTTACCACGATCACCGGAATTGTTTCCTTCGCCGGGCTTTTTTCTCTCCTATATTTTTCTGTCAGTTCTGCGAGTCTTTGTCTGACCGTTTCCGTATGATCCGTTTTTTTGGCGAACGCTGCCAACAAACGTCTTAAGTCTTCACTTTTTTCTGCCGTTCCTAATCCGAACTCTTCCGTGTATTTCGTTAGTTCGCTCTTTGGTGCCAGATATACCCAGCTCGACATTACTCCGCTGGTGTCGGTTTATCTCTTGCAACCACTTTAACCTGTTCGGGCGCCACTGTGACGGTTCGTCGTTGTCGGGTGGCTCAGGGATGGCCAGGGTTTGTCACAAGAATTTGTTTGTGTCAGGCGTGGTTGCTGAAAGAGAGTTCCGACCCAGCCCAGAGTAGAAGTCGTGGGAAATTACTTAGTAATTGATTAGAACTAGGTTTTATTTCAGTAAATATCTTGACATTTGATTAAAAACTAACGAATTCTCTGATTTGGCGGGGTGCCGCCCTTGCCGCCTTCGCTTCCTTCGTCCTCTTAGAATACCTGGTATCGGGAGCCGTACCGCTGCTCGAGGGGACCAGTACGGGATGTGTTGCCTGAAATGAGAATGGGGTGCTTGGGGACCCTGAAGTCAGCCACGAGCGAGAGAGCGCTATTTAGTGCTTGGGGACCCGAAAGTCGACCACAAGAGAGAGAATGTTGCTTGGGGACCCTGAAGTCAGCCACAAGAGAGAGGTTGTTTGGTTTGGGGACCCTGAAGTCAGCCGCAAAAGAGAGAGTTTGTTGCTTGGGGACCCTGAAGTCAGCCACAAGAGAGAGAGTTTGTTGCTTGGGGACCCTGAAGTCAGCCGCAAGAGAGAGACTTTGTTGCTTGGGGACCCTGAAGTCAGCCACAAGAGAGAGAGAGTTTTGTTGCTTGGGGACCCTGAAGTCAGCCGCAAGAGAGAGACTTTGTTGCTTGGGGACCCTGAAGTCAGCCACAAGAGAGAGAGAGAGTTTGTTGCTTGGGGACCCTGAAGTCAGCCGCAAGAGAGAGACTTTGTTGCTTGGGGACCCTGAAGTCAGCCACAAGAGAGAGAGAGAGAAGTGCTTGGGGACCCTGAGGTCAGCCACAAGAGAGCGAGAGATCAGCCGGTGAACCGTGCCGTAAGGAGGTGTGATCCTGAAATCAGACGTCTCCTAGGGATACCTCCAGGAGGAGGGACTACTACTAAGCTAAGGAGCTAACTACTATGTATGAGCGGACTTGGATCGAATGATCCAGTCCACCAAAAAGTGACTTCGCTGCTTACCACCACTGGGGAGTTTCTTCTGCACCCTTAGACGGTTGGCTGCTAAGTGCCTTTCCATGGCCCGTGGCCCGTCTTATATAGGGCTCGGCGAGATCTAGTGTGCCCGTCGTCTGTGGGATTCGTCGGGCTAAGTGTGACCATCTCTCTCTCGGTCTAGTGTGCCCCTATATGCTCGATCGTTGGCGCGCGCGCGTTCTCGGTTTGAATTTGAAATTAAATACTTCTTTTGTTTCATGCTTTTATTCTTATTTATTTAATTCATTTAATCCATTATTATTCATTTAATTCATGCATTAATTCATTATTTATTGTGCGATTACAGCGGTTGGAAGCTTGGCAAGGAACTTCAAGTTAACCGACTGCAAGCGACTAGGCTGTGAATATTCTTTAATATTCTGATGCACTGGAAAACTGCACTCGGCTCGGCTCGAGAGATAGGCCGTCTCCACATGTTGCAACCAGAATTCGGCCGTGCAGGTTGGCGGTAAATACTGTACTATAAATTGCTGGTGCTACTGGTGTTGTCCTATTGGTGGCTTAAGTTTCTGCGTGGGGTATTTTGATGTCCTACAAATCTCACAGTTCTTGATTTAATGGCGAACGTCCACAACCATACGCGGCCAGTAAAACTTCCTTCGAATGTTTTCCAAACATTTGGCTATTCCGCAGTGAGAGGAAGACGGCTGATCGTGAGCTGCCTTGATTACACCTTCTCTAAGCTCATCAGGAACCACAAGCTTCCAGGAGTCTTCAGGAAGCTCGGACGAATTGTTAGAGAAACCAATCCTGTGATAATGAAAACCATCTATGACTTGAAAATCCCGTAGTTGAGACTGCGTTAGCTTTTCTTTAAGTTGTGAATAGCTAGAGGATTGAAGGAATTCGGATTCCCTACCAATTTCTGGGAGCACATCGATATCAATTGTGGCAAGAACATCATCCGATTCAAAAGATCTTGAAATAGCATCGGCTACTACATTTTCACCACCTCGACGATGTTTTATGCTAAAATGAAATCCTTAAAGTTTGAGTGCCCACCGAGCAAGTCTTCCTTGAAGGTCTTGCTGTGTCATGAGCCATCGGAGGCTTGCATGATCACTCACAACAGTAAATTGATGACCCTCAATATACATTCGGAATCTTTTAATAGCTAAAACTACTGCTAAGCATCCAAGTTCCGTGGTAGAGTAATTCTTTTGGGATTTATTATGCTTCTTAGACATATATGCAATGGGCGTTCTATTCCGTTTTCATCACATTGAGCTAGAAGCGCTGCCACACCATTGATCGAGGCATCACACTGCACTGTAAACGGCCGATGCTATGTATTCGGACGGGGTACTAGACCCTATCCTAAGAAAGCGACTTAACAATCAACTCGCAGAGGCTCACCTTCTCCGATCGCGGTCGGTTGCAGAGTGAGTTGGAGGGGGAACAGGTGCTCTTTTTATACCCGTTGGCCCCGATTAGTGTGGCCGTACAACGGCAAAATCCCGTGCCATGCGACTTAGCGCGTGTGGCCAGGTGATCGGTAGTCAGTGTGCCCAGCTCTTCCTTTTGTCGCGCTCGCCTGACTATTTGACTTTCGCTTTATGCTTTTATTATCTAAACTTCACTTTTTTCTCTTAACCTAGGCTTATTATTATACTTTATATTTCCTAATGTTAATTTACTTATATTGAGCGTCACACCTCCCCCCGCTTGCAAAGGCACGAAGTGCCGAATTGGCTCTGCCGAATATCACCTTTCACGTTTTGCAGACATCCTCAACCAAGATGGTCTGCTGACGCCCTTTCCGCTTCTGCCTCTTAATTATCAAGGTCTGTTAGTGCCCGGTTAGTTTGAATATATATTTTCAAGTAGCCTAAATATGCACGTTTCGATTTCTTGGCTTTTGGATTTTTTAGTCTAACTATCACCGGTGAACAGAAGTTGTCTACTACCCACGGCCCGTCGTATTTTGGCGCTAGTTTCGCGTTAAACTTTTCCGCGGCGTTTGATAGGTAATGTGTTTTGCACCAGACTAGCTGTCCCACACTTGGTTTCCATTCTCTCTTTCGTAGGTCGTAATGGAATTTTGTGTTTCCGCTGCCTCTTCTATATTCTCGATTGCTTCACTTCTGATCCCTCGTAGTCGTTTCCACCTTGCTGCTACTGTTTCTGTTGCTAGTCCCGTTACTTTAGTAACCTTGTCGAATAGAGCTCCCGGAAGTCGGAGATTCCTTCCATACAGTAACTGTGCGGGACTAAATCCCGTTGACTCGGATGTGCTGCTGTTAAATGCTAACATTAGCTCTGGCAGATTCTCGTCCCACCTGGTTTGTTCCTCCCCTGCCATTTGTGATATCATGGTTTTGATGGTTCGGTTCGTCCTTTCGGTTGGGTTCTGTTGTGGCGTATATGGTGCGGTGAATTGTTGCTGTAATCCCCACTGCTCCATGGCGGTCTTAGTTTTCTTTCCAGTAAACTGGACGCCATTGTCGGATATCAGTGTTTTTTGTGCTCCAACTCTTGCGATTATCCTTTCCCTAAATAGTTTCAGGAAGGCCTCTGCCGTTGCCTGCCTTACCGCCGCTACTTCGGTCCATTTCGAGAATTTGTGCGTGGTCCACTAGTATGCTGTTTCCATGCTTTGTGCGTGGTCCGACAAAGTCTACGCATAAGGTTTCCCATGGTGCTTCGGTGATCTTAGTTAGCATTTTTCCCAGGTGTCCCGCCGTTGTGTTGCAGTGGTTTTCTTGGAGCACCGTTTGAATTTCGCTCTTCGAGATGCATAGTTTCCATGGTTGCAGGTCTCTTTCGCTACCGCCTTTTTTGTACAGTCTTTCCTCTTCGATCTTAAATTCCCCTTTGCCTGGGTCCTTTTTTACCTCCTCGTATGCTTCCTTCACCCAATCGGTTTGACTGTTTGCGGTTTTTACTTCCACTGCTGGTGCTCTGGACAAGGCGTCTTCTACTGCGTTCAACTTTCCTTTTCGGTATCTGACCTCGAATTGAAATGGTTTTAATCCTAGTGTACATCTGGCTACCCTCCCTGAGGGGCTTTCTATCGAATTCAACCATTTCAGCGCCATATTCTGGCTGTGAAATCTCCCTCCGATTTCTGTTTTGATCCGTTTGCCATTGTTATTTCTGTCATCGCTTTCCTCCATCTTCCATGTTTCCTCAACTCATTGTATCTTCTCCTACTGACCACGCTAAGTGACGCTCCCGTATCTACCACCATTTTCGCTTTTACCGCTCCGATTTTTATTATGGCCAATATCTGGAATCCGTCACACCTTAATTGGTCCCATGTAGCTGGTGGTGTTTTCTGGTCCAGAGCTACCAGCGATATCTGCTCGGACCTCCGGCGTTTCCCGTCATGGCTTTGCAACACTCCGTTGTTCTTGTTCCGTTTTTGCCGCATGCCCACCAGAACAATCTCGGCGGGTTTGTGCACGCTCTTGTGGCATGCCCTGTTCCTCCGCATCTCATGCAGATATCTGATGTTAAGTTCTGGTTCCTTGTTACCACCGGTCGGTTGGTTCCTTCCATTGCCTCTATTTCTTCTACTTCTTCGGCTAACTTCAGGAATTCCGTCAATTTTTTGAATCCTGACCGTCTAGAATAGAGTTTTATTTTGCTTCTGCAATTTTTTGTAGATACGGTCCAACTTTGATTCTTCAGAATACTCTGTGAATCTCATCAACTTCCTGAGGTTCATTGCGTATTCCCTTGTTAGTTCCGTATCTCGCTGTCGCAGCTGCGCAATTTGTGTCTCTACCTGTTCCTGGTATCTGGGTGGTAGGAAATATTCCAATAGTTCCTCCTTCAGTTCCTCCCATGTACTTATCTGACTCGGTGTGGTGTTCCACCAGTCTACTGCTACTCCCTCATCTGTTGAGCTCCTCTGTCGGGGTTTTGCTTTGTTCCGCCGACCCTTTCTCCTTCCTGTGTTTCTCCGTTAGTTCTCCTAGCCTCCGCCTGATCTTCTCTGTGTGGTCTGATAATATCTGTCTCAGTTCCTCCACTTTTCCCGTTGCGTTCAATCCGAATTCCTCTGCGTACTCGATCAGCTCTGCCTTTGTTGCTAGGTACACCCAGGTCGACATAACTCTCTACACTTTAACCTGTCTCGGGCGCCATGTAACGATCCTGCTGTTCTGAGATAGTTCAACGGTGTCCAGGTGTTCGTTCCAACATTTCTATTTATGCCAGGAGTGGTTGCTGTAAGAGTTGGACCCGGTTCCCAGAGTATGACACGTACGGGGTGAGGTGAAATTGAAGGGTATTACGTTTATTCAACTTAAATTTTACAGAGTTTAAGACAAAGATAGTGCGACGAGGCGGGTCCGTACGTCGGCGTTGTCGTCTAGCGTGATCGTGAGCCGCTACTGGTCGTCCTTCGGTAGTTGCATAGCGGTTGGCGTCCTGTGGGCGAGAAAGACGGGCTTTGGGTGGCGCCGGAAAGTATGCCCCGGTAGATATGGTTGTGCCGGAGCGGGTGCCTCGGGCTCGTGGTCCTTCTGGACTAGGCCAGGATATGTTTCCCCCTTATGTCTAGGTAGATATGTCCCGAGATCACTGAGGTCTGCCGGGGTGAGAGAAAGTTTGGAGGCCACTGAGGTCTTCCAGGTTATGAGAGAGAGGTTTGGAGGCCACTTAGGTCTTCCAGGTTATGAGAGAGAGTTTGGAGGCCACTTAGGTCTTCCAGGTTATGAGAGAGAGGCTTGGAGGCCACTTAGGTCTTCCAGGTTATGAGAGAAAGTTTGGAGGCCACCCCACTGTGGGTCTGCGAAGGCTAGCCCGGCGAGCCGGAGTCGGACCCGAGCGGGTGATTGACTCGGTGAACCGAGTGAGGGCTCGAGATTGGAGTCGGCTGGCACTGATGGCGGCTTCGTCCCTCGAAGTCGGGAGTGTGTAATGGAATCCCCAAGATCGTCTGTCACTGATGACGGTCGGTCTTTCCGGGAGTGGGTAAAGGGAGGAAGGAGAAGGTTAACTAACTACAATGTATACGGACGGGGTACTAGACCCTATTCTAAGAAAGCGACTTAACAATCAACTCCCAGAGAGGTTGCTCACACCCAAGCGTAAGGCTCACCTTCTCCGATCGCGGTCGGCTGCAGGGTGAGTTGGAGGGGGAACAGGTGCCCTTTTTTATACCCGTTGGCCCCGATTAGTGTGGCCGTACAACGGCAAAATCCCAGGTGGTCAGTGTGCGCAGCTCTTCCTTTTGGCGCGCTCACCTGACTATTTTGACTTTCGCTTTATGCTTTTATTATCTAAGCTTCATGTTTTTCTCTTAGCCTAGGCTTATTATTATACTTTATATTTCCTAATGTTAATTTACTTATATTGTGCGCTCTGGAGCGTCTCAGAATCTTCAACCTGCACTAGCTGATTTACAAATCGCCGGTTTGGAGGAGGTCGGGCTGCCAACTTACCTGCTATTAAGAAATCGTTCGTGCTTGTGGCATTCTGCTCTTAAGGAGGCAGTGTTTGGGGTCAAAACATGTAATAATTCTAGTCGTAATTCAGGTTTAAGTTTCTTTTTAACATTGGTAACTAGTTCACTTTCGGACATAGGCTCACGCAAGGCATTTCGTTAGAATAGCATCTAGAAAATCATCAAAATTTTCTCCACTTTTCTGCTTCCTATGTCGAAGAGAGTCTTTAATCTCTTCGTCAGTGCGCTGTTCTCTATACCGTTCACGGAGACTTGTACACAGGTGAAACCAATTCGGTTCACTTGAAGTTCTCTGAAAACGCCAGTAAAACTGTAGAGCTGGTCCGGAAAATAGTACGTTGGCAAATTGGTATAGCAAATTCCAGTTTGCGTTTAGGCATTGTATAGTCAAACTATTTATCCTATAGATAAAGTCTTCAACAGGTATGTCATTGGCCATACCAGTAAATTTCACTTGCCAATTAGAGATAACGCTTGAAACTTTGTCAGGACGAATAACGACTTGTGCCAAATGATCTCCTGAAGGCAATCGTATACTAGATGCTTGATTACTATCTACTCTGCTTGCATTGGATCGATTTAAGTAACCGGGATTCTCTACAGGGATATCATTCTGCGGATTTTGGGAATTATTAGACAACTGAAGGTTCCGCATTGTAGTACTGATCTCATCAGCCACTGCTGCAACCATGCTGACGCGAAATGTTTCTAAGGAGTCTGTGATTAAATGCTGTACTCGATTTTCGGAAATGCTTGGACGTTCAGTTGATCTATGAGTTGTGTTTTGGCTTCTCAAGCCAGAGTGTGCTCTCTGATTCGTTGAGTTCTGATTGGAATTCGCTCTTGTGTTTGGTCTAGTTCGGTTGACAGTACCAGTAGCTTCATTGGCAAAGAACACCTCGAACTTCCCTATTACCATCATTAGTAGACCTATTCGGTTGTGCTGCAGGGAAGGTTACCATTTGTACCAGGGTACAAGCACTTCGGCAAAGCGGACAAGTTTCATTAGTTCCTAACCAAAGTACCACGCATGTTTTGTGGAATTTATGTCTACATCGGGTTTCTGCAAGTTCAGTATCTATAACCATAGTATCATTGCAAATAATACAAAGCGAAGGTTCATCTCCACTGTACCAGGGTACAAGCACTTCGGCAAAGCGGACAAGTTTCATTAGTTCCTAACCAAAGTACCACGCATGTTTTGTGAAATTTATGTCTACATGGGGTTTCTGCAAGTTCAGTATCATTGCAAATAATACAAAGCGAAGGTTCATCTCCACTAGCAGTGACTGCAACCTCGTCTCTATTAGGCTGAACTGACATGTTGTATTATTATAATAATTTCTCAAATATAGTAAATAAAACAAAAACTCTGATTTAAGATTGGGACTACCCTTTTAGTAACCGTGCATCAAATAAAAATTAATATAAAATTGGGGTTTCTGTTGGGCAAAAGACTTTTAATAATGGGAAAACCAAGCGCACGACTGCTGAGTGTCTCGCCAAAAACTATTCAGCTAAAACAAATCTCAAAGCAGTAATGACTTAATGTTTGATCTCTACGAATACAATCATGAGTACTTGCTAGCAATTTCCAACAAAGTTAATCTCTAATGACTTTTCCTAGGTGTATCAAATCTAAATCCAAAAAAAGGCTCAGGGAAAATGGGAGTGGGGTTTTGCTACCTAGAGAACCGCGCCGTCACATAAACTTAAATAGTAGACAGAGTAGGGATCTATTGTAAAGTAGTTGGGATATGTGTCAGTCCGGCCAGGGTCGCTTACAGAAAATTTATAAGAGACTCGGAGGCTCGGCGCCTTGCAGCAGTCACCGAAAATGAACGTGAGGATCGGGTGAGGGTACGTTTCCGGGAGCAACGGCTGTGCGCCTGGCAACTTGTCTCAACCGAGGCTTTCCGCCCTAGCGGCTGCGAAGCAAGCGGGGAGCGGGTTATCGTACCACTCGGGAGCGGAGGATGGTCGCCTGGTAGCAATCACCGGAAAAGCACCTGAGGATCGAGTAGGTTGAACTTTGGGGTGGGCTTGGTCTGCTGTGGCGAATGCACTGGAGGTACGGAAATACTAGTTAAGCACGCGGGATCGTTTCGTGTACAGGGTTTTGGTTTTATTTTTAGTAACAAGATGCTGTTTCTACATGTGAATGATTTTCCCTGCCTATACCGCACTCCTTGTCTTAACGCTACTCACTCAGACAGACTCAGCGGATCCCGGCAAGCGTGGTGTTGGTATCCGTTGGAGGGTGTGGCTGTAGGTCCTGGCTCGGGTGATGCACGTCGAAGGATGTGGCTGTAGGTCTTGGCTCGGATGTCACATTTGCGTCTTCAGAGAGAACGGTCGTGTTTTTGTTTTGCGCTCCGAATTTTCATTTTTCATATTGAAACCAGCGGGGTTTACTTAAATCTCTTTAACGTTTCTACACCTTTAAGTGTTTTCTAACAACTTTCCGTTCGCTTCGCAGGTGCATCGTGATTAACTTGTGTTTAGTAAACAAAAAGTTTGTGACGACCCAGCGTCACAAATAATAAAAAAGAACATTCCAAAAACAACACTATGGTCTTTTATTCTCCCTACGCTACACCACATTCAAAACACGCGCCAAAATCGCGCACTTTTAAAACGCGCGCCCAAAAACATTAAATCGGTCACACTAATATACCGATGGTCGACTACCATCGCTATATTCCGTGACCCGATAACGAGTTATCGAGATCGGGATTATCGTCATCGACCACTCTGGGCACACTCAACGGGGCCTATATAAACAGAGGCAAGACCCCAGATGAGTCACTTGCGTTCCGACGATCTTCGAGGAAACATCAGCAACAAGGTAAGTGTTCTGGTAGATAGTCTTGGTAGTAGTAGTGGATCCGTAAGAACGCGGTTTATAAATCGGTTCTACGACCTGGACAGGATCACTGGCGTCCCGGTGTGGTTTCCTAGAAATCAGCCCAGACCCAGTCGTGATCACTGAGGCGGCCCGGTTTTCGTAATACAGGCCCACCTCAGTGAGTTCCCCCAGAAGTCACGTTTCCGGCTCCCGACCCGGAAACGAAACGGATGTAGAAACGGCAGTTCGAACCTAACGATGCCCGGCAGACCGAAACTAACGATGCCCTACATTCCCGAATCCCACTAGAAACCAAGTAGATCTCTCCCAACGACCCAGAACACTTCGACCCGACGTACGCACGACGAAGCAGTTCATCACTCGGCTCATCCGCAGCGCCGACACTCGCAGCAAGCAGTTCATCACTCGGCATATCCTCAGCGCCGATACTCGCAGCAAGCAGTTCACCACTCGGCCCATCCGCAGCGCCGATACTCGCATTTTTATTTCTGTCTTTCCTTCCGTTTCGTCCCCTCGACTTGCTCCTTTGATGTCCATGATCTCCTCCCTTTCCCTGGTTACCACGATTGCCGGAATTGTTTCCTTCGCCGGGCTTTTTTTCTCTCCTATATTTTTCTGTCAGTTCTGCGAGTCTTTGTCTGACCGTTTCCGTATGATCCGTTTTTTTGGCGAACGCTGCCAACAAACGTCTTAAGTCTTCACTTTTTTCTGCCGTTCCTAATCCGAACTCTTCCGTGTATTTCGTTAGTTCGCTCTTTGGTGCCAGATATACCCAGCTCGACATTACTCCGCTGGTGTCGGTTTATCTCTTGCAACCACTTTAGCCTGCTCGGGCGCCACTGTGACGGTTCGTCGTTGTCGGGTGGCTCAGGGATGGCCAGGGTTTGTCACAAGAATTTGTTTGTGTCAGGCGTGGTTGCTGAAAGAGAGTTTCGACCCAGCCCAGAGTAGAAGTCGTGGGAAATTACTTAGTAATTGATTAGAACTAGGTTTTATTTCAGTAAATATCTTGACATTTGATTAACAACTAACGAATTCTCTGATTTGGCGGGGTGCCGCCCTTGCTGCTTTCGCTTCCTTCGTCCACTTAGAATACCTGGTATCGGGAGCCGTCCCGCTGCTCGAGAGGACCAGTACGGGATGTGTTGCCTGAAATGAGAATGGGGTGCTTGGGGACCCTGAAGTCAGCCACGAGCGAGAGAGCGCTATTTAGTGCTTGGGGACCCGAAAGTCTACCACAAGAGAGAGAATGTTGCTTGGGGACCCTGAAGTCAGCCACAAGAGAGAGACTTTGTTGCTTGGGGACCCTGAAGTCAGCCACAAGAGAGAGAGTTTGTTGCTTGGGGACCCTGAAGTCAGCCACAAGAGAGAGAGAGAGTTTGTTGCTTGGGGACCCTAAAGTCAGCCGCAAGAGAGAGACTTTGTTGCTTGGGGACCCTGAAGTCAGCCACAAGAGAGAGAGAGTTTGTTGCTTGGGGACCCTGAAGTCAGCCACAAGAGAGATAGAGAGTTTGTTGCTTGGGGACCCTGAAGTCAGCCGCAAGAGAGAGACTTTGTTACTTGGGGACCCTGAAGTCAGCCACAAGAGAGAGAGAGAATAACTTGGGGACCCTGAGGTCAGCCACAAGAGAGAGAGAGATCAGCCGGTGAACCGTGCCGTAAGGAGGTGTGATCCTGAAATCAGACGTCTCCTAAAGTTACCTCCAGGAGGAGGGACTACTACTAAGCTAAGGAGCTAACTACTATGTATGAGCGGACTTGGATCGAATGATCCAGTCCACCAAAAAGTGACTTCGGTGCTTACCACCACTGGGGAGTTTCTTCTGCACCCTTAGACGGTTGGCTGCTAAGTGCCTTTCCATGGCCCGTGGCCCGTCTTATATAGAGCTCGGCGAGATCTAGTGTGCCCGTCGTCTGTGGGATTTGCCGGGCTAAGTGTGACCACTCTCTCTCGGTCTAGTGTGCCCCTATATGCGCGATCGTTGGCGCGCGCGCGTTCTCGGTTTGAATTTGAAATTAAATACTTCTTTTGTTTCATGCTTTTATTCTTATTTTTTAATTCATTTAATTCATTATTATTCATTGAATTCATGCATTTATTCTTATTTATTGTGCGCGCAGCGTCACAACGTGTATCGATCTATGAACTTGAGTTTTCCTTACGTCTTACAGCGGTTGGAAGCTTGGCAAGGAACTTCAAGTTAACCGACTGCAAGCGACTAGGCTGTGAATATTCTTTAATATTCTGATGCACTGGAAAACTGCACTCGGCTCGGCTCGAGAGATAGGCCGTCTCCACGTGTTGCAACCAGAATTCGGCCGTGCAGGTTGGCGGTAAATACTGTACTATAAATTGCTGGTGCTACTGGTGTTGTCCTATTGGTGGCTTAAGTTTCTGCGTGGGGTATTTTGATGTCCTACAAATCTCACAGTTCTTGATTTAATGGCGAACGTCCACAACCATACGCGGCCAGTAAACTTCCTTCGAATGTTTTCCAAACATTTGGCTATTCCGCAGTGAGAGGAAGACGGCTGATCGTGAGCTGCCTTGATTACACCTTCTCTAAGCTCATCAGGAACCACAAGCTTCCAGGAGTCTTCAGGAAGCTCGGACGAATTGTTAGAGAAACCAATCCTGTGATAATGAAAACCATCTATGACTTGAAAATCCCGTAGTTGAGACTGCGTTAGCTTTTCTTTAAGTTGTGAATAGCTAGAGGATTGAAGGAATTCGGATTCCCTACCAATTTCTGGGAGCACATCGATATCAATTGTGGCAAGAACATCATCCGATTCAAAAGATCTTGAAATAGCATCGGCTACTACATTTTCACCACCTCGACGATGTTTTATGCTAAAATGAAATCCTTAAAGTTTGAGTGCCCACCGAGCAAGTCTTCCTTGAAGGTCTTGCTGTGTCATGAGCCATCGGAGGCTTGCATGATCACTCACAACAGTAAATTGATGACCCTCAATATACATTCGGAATCTTTTAATAGCTAAAACTACTGCTAAGCATCCAAGTTCCGTGGTAGAGTAATTCTTTGGGATTTATTATGCTTCTTAGACATATATGCAATGGGGCGTTCTATTCCGTTTTCATCACATTGAGCTAGAAGCGCTGCCACACCATTGATCGAGGCATCACACTGCACTGTAAACGGCCGATGCTATGTATTCGGACGGGGTACTAGACCCTATCCTAAGAAAGCGACTTAACAATCAACTCGCAGAGGCTCACCTTCTCCGATCGCGGTCGGTTGCAGAGTGAGTTGGAGGGGGAACAGGTGCTCTTTTTATACCCGTTGGCCCCGATTAGTGTGGCCGTACAACGGCAAAATCCCGTGCCATGCGACTTAGCGCGTGTGGCCAGGTGATCGGTAGTCAGTGTGCCCAGCTCTTCCTTTTGTCGCGCCTCGCCTGACTATTTGACTTTCGCTTTATGCTTTTATTATCTAAACTTCACTTTTTCTCTTAACCTAGGCTTATTATTATACTTTATATTTCCTAATGTTAATTTACTTATATTGAGCGTCACACCTCCCCCGCTTGCAAAGGCACGAAGTGCCGAATTGGCTCGGCCGAATATCACCTTTCACGTTTTGCAGACATCCTCAACCAAGATGGTCTGCTGACGCCCTTTCCGCTTCTGCCTCTTAATTATCAAGGTCTGTTAGTGCCCGGTTAGTTTGAATATATATTTTCAAGTAGCCTAAATATGCACGTTTCGATTTCTTGGCTTTTGGATTTTTTAGTCTAACTATCACCGGTGAACAGAAGTTGTCTACGGCCCGTCGTATTTTGGCGCTAGTTTCGCGTTAAACTTTTCCGCGGCGTTTGATAGGTAATGTGTTTTGCACCAGACTAGCTGTCCCACACTTGGTTTCCATTCTCTCTTTCGTAGGTCGTAATGGAATTTTGTGTTTCCGCTGCCTCTTCCATATTCTCGATTGCTTCACTTCTGATCCCTCGTAGTAGTTTCCACCTTGCTGCTACTGTTTCTGTTGCTAGTCCCGTTACTTTAGTAACCTTGTCGAATAGAGCTCCCGGAAGTCGGAGATTCCTTCCATACAGTAACTGTGCGGGACTAAATCCCGTTGACTCGGATGTGCTGCTGTTAAATGCTAACATTAGCTCTGGCAGATTCTCGTCCCACCTGGTTTGTTCCTCCCCTGCCATTTGTGATATCATGGTTTTGATGGTTCGGTTCGTCCTTTCGGTTGGGTTCTGTTGTGGCGTATATGGTGCGGTGAATTGTTGCTGTATTCCCCACTGCTCCATGGCGGTCTTAGTTTTCTTTCCAGTAAACTGGACCCCATTGTCGGATATCAGTGTTTTTGGTGCTCCAACTCTTGCGATTATCCTTTCCGTAAATAGTTTCAGGAAGGCCTCTGCCGTTGCGTGCCTTACCGCCGCTACTTCGGTCCATTTCGAGAATTTGTGCGTGGTCCACTAGTATGCTGTTTCCATGCTTTGTGCGTGGTCCGACAAAGTCTACGCATAAGGTTTCCCATGGTTCTTCGGTGATCTTAGTTAGCATTTTTCCCAGGTGTCCCGCCGTTGTGTTGCAGTGGTTTTCTTGGAGCACCGTTTGAATTTCGCTCTTCGAGATGCATAGTTTCCATGGTTGCAGGTCTCTTTCGCTACCGCCTTTTTTGTACAGTCTTTCCTCTTCGATCTTAAATTCCCCTTTGCCTGGGTCCTTTTTTACCTCCTCGTATGCTTCCTTCACCCAATCGGTTTGACTGTTTGCGGTTTTTACTTCCACTGCTGGTGCTCTGGACAAGGCGTCTTCTACTGCGTTCAACTTTCCTTTTCGGTATCTGACCTCGAATTGAAATGGTTTTAATCCTAGTGTACATCTGGCTACCCTCCCTGAGGGGCTTTCTATCGAATTCAACCATTTCAGCGCCATATTCTGGCTGTGAAATCTCCTCCGATTTCTGTTTTGATCCGTTTGCCATTGTTATTTCTGTCATCGCTTTCCTCCATCTTCCATGTTTCCTCAACTCATTGTATCTTCTCCTACTGACCACGCTAAGTGACGCTCCCGTATCTACCACCATTTTCGCTTTTACCGCTCCGATTTTTATTATGGCCAATATCTGGAATCCGTCACACCTTAATTGGTCCCATGTAGCTGGTAGTGTTTTCTGGTCCAGAGCTACCAGCGATATCTGCTCGGACCTCCGGCGTTTCCCGTCATGGCTTTGCAACACTCCGTTGTTCTTGTTCCGTTTTTGCCGCATGCCCACCAGAACAATCTCGGCGGGTTTGTGCACGCTCTTGTGGCATGCCCTGTTCCTCCGCATCTCATGCAGATATCTGATGTTAAGTTCTGGTTCCTTGTTACCACCGGTCGGTTGGTTCCTTCCATTGCCTCTATTTCTTCTACTTCTTCGGCTAACTTCAGGAATTCCGTCAATTTTTTGAATCCTGACCGTCTAGAATAGAGTTTTATTTTGCTTCTGCAATTTTTGTAGATACGGTCCAACTTTGATTCTTCAGAATACTCTGTGAATCTCATCAACTTCCTGAGGTTCATTGCGTATTCCCTTGTTAGTTCCGTATCTCGCTGTCGCAGCTGCGCAATTTGTGTCTCTACCTGTTCCTGGTATCTGGGTGGTAGGAAATATTCCAATAGTTCCTCCTTCAGTTCCTCCATGTACTTATCTGACTCGGTGTGGTGTTCCACCAGTCTACTGCTACTCCCTCATCTGTTGAGCTCCTCTGTCGGGGTTTTGCTTTGTTCCGCCGACCCTTTCTCCTTCCTGTGTTTCTCCGTTAGTTCTCCTAGCCTCCGCCTGATCTTCTCTGTGTGGTCTGTTCCTCCACTTTTCCCGTTGCGTTCAATCCGAATTCCTCTGCGTACTCGATCAGCTCTGCCTTTGTTGCTAGGTACACCCAGGTCGACATAACTCTCTACACTTTAACCTGTCTCGGGCGCCATGTAACGATCCTGCTGTTCTGAGATAGTTCAACGGTGTCCAGGTGTTCGTTCCAACATTTCTATTTATGCCAGGAGTGGTTGCTGTAAGAGTTGGACCCGGTTCCCAGAGTATGACACGTACGGGGTGAGGTGAAATTGAAGGGTATTACGTTTATTCAACTTAAATTTTACAGAGTTTAAGACAAAGATAGTGCGACGAGGCGGGTCCGTACGTCGGCGTTGTCGTCTAGCGTGATCGTGAGCCGCTACTGGTCGTCCTTCGGTAGTTGCATAGCGGTTGGCGTCCTGTGGGCGAGAAAGACGGGCTTTGGGTGGCGCCGGAAAGTATGCCCCGGTAGATATGGTTGTGCCGGAGCGGGTGCCTCGGGCTCGTGGTCCTTCTGGACTAGGCCAGGATATGTTTCCCCTTATGTCTAGGTAGATATGTCCCGAGATCACTGAGGTCTGCCGGGGGTGAGAGAAAGTTTGGAGGCCACTGAGGTCTTCCAGGTTATGAGAGAGAGGTTTGGAGGCCACTTAGGTCTTCCAGGTTATGAGAGAGAGTTTGGAGGCCACTTAGGTCTTCCAGGTTATGAGAGAGAGGCTTGGAGGCCACTTAGGTCTTCCAGGTTATGAGAGAAAGTTTGGAGGCCACCCCACTGTGGGTCTGCGAAGGCTAGCCCGGCGAGCCGAGTCGGACCCGAGCGGGTGATTGACTCGGTGAACCGAGTGAGGGCTCGAGATTGGAGTCGGCTGGCACTGATGGCGGCTTCGTCCCTCGAAGTCGGGAGTGTGTAATGGAATCCCCAAGATCGTCTGTCACTGATGACGGTCGGTCTTTCCGGGAGTGGGTAAAGGGAGGAAGGAGAAGGTTAACTAACTACAATGTATACGGACGGGGTACTAGACCCTATTCTAAGAAAGCGACTTAACAATCAACTCCCAGAGGTTGCTCACACCCAAGCGTAAGGCTCACCTTCTCCGATCGCGGTCGGCTGCAGGGTGAGTTGGAGGGGGAACAGGTGCCCTTTTTATACCCGTTGGCCCCGATTAGTGTGGCCGTACAACGGCAAAATCCCAGGTGGTCAGTGTGCGCAGCTCTTCCTTTTGGCGCGCTCACCTGACTATTTTGACTTTCGCTTTATGCTTTTATTATCTAAGCTTCATGTTTTCTCTTAGCCTAGGCTTATTATTATACTTTATATTTCCTAATGTTAATTTACTTATATTGTGCGCTCTGGAGCGTCTCAGAATCTTCAACCTGCACTAGCTGATTTACAAATCGCCGGTTTGGAGGAGGTCGGGCTGCCAACTTACCTGCTATTAAGAAATCGTTCGTGCTTGTGGCATTCTGCTCTTAAGGAGGCAGTGTTTGGGGTCAAAACATGTAATAATTCTAGTCGTAATTCAGGTTTAAGTTTCTTTTTAACATTGGTAACTAGTTCACTTTCGGACATAGGCTCACGCAAGGCATTTCGTTAGAATAGCATCTAGAAAATCATCAAAATTTTCTCCACTTTTCTGCTTCCTATGTCGAAGAGAGTCTTTAATCTCTTCGTCAGTGCGCTGTTCTCTATACCGTTCACGGAGACTTGTACACAGGTGAAACCAATTCGGTTCACTTGAAGTTCTCTGAAAACGCCAGTAAAACTGTAGAGCTGGTCCGGAAAATAGTACGTTGGCAAATTGGTATAGCAAATTCCAGTTTGCGTTTAGGCATTGTATAGTCAAACTATTTATCCTATAGATAAAGTCTTCAACAGGTATGTCATTGGCCATACCAGTAAATTTCACTTGCCAATTAGAGATAACGCTTGAAACTTTGTCAGGACGAATAACGACTTGTGCCAAATGATCTCCTGAAGGCAATCGTATACTAGATGCTTGATTACTATCTACTCTGCTTGCATTGGATCGATTTAAGTAACCGGGATTCTCTACAGGGATATCATTCTGCGGATTTTGGGAATTATTAGACAACTGAAGGTTCCGCATTGTAGTACTGATTTCATCAGCCACTGCTGCAACCATGCTGACGCGAAATGTTTCTAAGGAGTCTGTGATTAAATGCTGTACTCGATTTTCGGAAATGCTTGGACGTTCAGTTGATCTATGAGTTGTGTTTTGGCTTCTCAAGCCAGAGTGTGCTCTCTGATTCGTTGAGTTCTGATTGGAATTCGCTCTTGTGTTTGGTCTAGTTCGGTTGACAGTACCAGTAGCTTCATTGGCAAAAGCACCTCGAACTTCCCTATTACCATCATTAGTAGACCTATTCGGTTGTGCTGCAGGGAAGGTTACCATTTGTACCAGGGTACAAGCACTTCGGCAAAGCGGACAAGTTTCATTAGTTCCTAACCAAAGTACCACGCATGTTTTGTGGAATTTATGTCTACATCGGGTTTCTGCAAGTTCAGTATCTATAACCATAGTATCATTGCAAATAATACAAAGCGAAGGTTCATCTCCACTGTACCAGGGTACAAGCACTTCGGCAAAGCGGACAAGTTTCATTAGTTCCTAACCAAAGTACCACGCATGTTTTGTGAAATTTATGTCTACATGGGGTTTCTGCAAGTTCAGTATCATTGCAAATAATACAAAGCGAAGGTTCATCTCCACTAGCAGTGACTGCAACCTCGTCTCTATTAGGCTGAACTGACATGTTGTATTATTATAATAATTTCTCAAATATAGTAAATAAAACAAAAACTCTGATTTAAGATTGGGACTACCTTTTAGTAACCGTGCATCAAATAAAAATTAATATAAAATTGGGGTTTCTGTTGGGCAAAAGACTTTTAATAATGGGAAAACCAAGCGCACGACTGCTGAGTGTCTCGCCAAAAACTATTCAGCTAAAACAAATCTCAAAGCAGTAATGACTTAATGTTTGATCTCTACGAATACAATCATGAGTACTTGCTAGCAATTTCCAACAAAGTTAATCTCTAATGACTTTTCCTAGGTGTATCAAATCTAAATCCAAAAAAAGGCTCAGGGAAAATGGGAGTGGGGTTTTGCTACCTAGAGAACCGCGCCGTCACATAAACTTAAATAGTAGACAGAGTAGGGATCTATTGTAAAGTAGTTGGGATATGTCTCAGTCCGGCCAGGGTCGCTTACAGAAAATTTATAAGAGACTCGGAGGCTCGGCGCCTTGCAGCAGTCACCGAAAATGAACGTGAGGATCGGGTGTTGCGCCTGGCAACTTGTCTCAACCGAGGCTTTCCGCCCTAGCGGCTGCGAAGCAAGCGGGGAGCGGGTTATCGTACCACTCGGGAGCGGAGGATGGTCGCCTGGTAGCAATCACCGGAAAAGCACCTGAGGATCGAGTAGGTTGAACTTTGGGGTGGGCTTGGTCTGCTGTGGCGAATGCACTGGAGGTACGGAAATACTAGTTAAGCACGCGGGATCGTTTCGTGTACAGGGTTTTGGTTTTATTTTTAGTAACAAGATGCTGTTTCTACATGTGAATGATTTTCCCTGCCTATACCGCACTCCTTGTCTTAACGCTACTCACTCAGACAGACTCAGCGGATCCCGGCAAGCGTGGTGTTGGTATCCGTTGGAGGGTGTGGCTGTAGGTCCTGGCTCGGGTGATGCACGTCGAAGGATGTGGCTGTAGGTCTTGGCTCGGATGTCACATTTGCGTCTTCAGAGAGAACGGTCGTGTTTTTGTTTTGCGCTCCGAATTTTCATTTTTCATATTGAAACCAGCGGGGTTTACTTAAATCTCTTTAACGTTTCTACACCTTTAAGTGTTTTCTAACAACTTTCCGTTCGCTTCGCAGGTGCATCGTGATTAACTTGTGTTTAGTAAACAAAAGTTTGTGACGACCCAGCGTCACAAATAATAAACAGAACACTCCAAAAACAACACTATGGTCTTTTATTCTCCCTACGCTACACCACATTCAAAACACGCGCCAAAATCGCGCACTTTTAAAACGCGCGCCCAAAAACATTAAATCGGTCACACTAATATACCGATGGTCGACTACCATCGCTATATTCCGTGACCCGATAACGAGTTATCGAGATCGGGATTATCGTCATCGACCACTCTGGGCACACTCAACGGGGCCTATATAAACAGAGGCAAGACCCCAGATGAGTCACTTGCGTTCCGACGATCTTCGAGGAAACATCAGCAACAAGGTAAGTGTTCTGGTAGATAGTCTTGGTAGTAGTAGTGGATCCGTAAGAACGCGGTTTATAAATCGGTTCTACGACCTGGACAGGATCACTGGCGTCCCGGTGTGGTTTCCTAGAAATCAGCCCAGACCCAGTCGTGATCACTGAGGCGGCCCGGTTTTCGTAATACAGGCCCACCTCAGTGAGTTCCCCCAGAAGTCACGTTTCCGGCTCCCGACCCGGAAACGAAACGGATGTAGAAACGGCAGTTCGAACCTAACGATGCCCGGCAGACCGAAACTAACGATGCCCTACATTCCCGAATCCCACTAGAAACCAAGTAGATCTCTCCCAACGACCCAGAACACTTCGACCCGACGTACGCACTCGGCTCATCCGCAGCGCCGACACTCGCAGCAAGCAGTTCATCACTCGGCATATCCTCAGCGCCGATACTCGCAGCAAGCAGTTCACCACTCGGCCCATCCGCAGCGCCGATACTCGCAGTAAGCAGTTCACCACTCGGCCCATCCGCAGCGCCGACACGCACAGCAAGCAGTTCATCACTCGGTCCATTCGCGGCGCCGACACTCACAGCAAGCAGTTCATCACTCGGTCCTTTCGTAGCGCCGAAGCTCGCACACCGGATCACTACAGCAAGCAGTTCATCACTCGGCCCTTCCGAAGCGCCGACTCGACAGAGCAAGCAGTCCTGACGCATCTACACACAACTACACGATTATACGATTACTTTGAAATACACGTCTCTAGTTTTACCCATCTGTGTCATTATTGGGGAAATGGAGGTAAACCGATCTATAGAGGAATAAATATAAATATCTGTCACGAACCCTGACCACGGCGAGCTATACCGCCTCCCAAAACAGGGTCGTTACAGTGGCGCCCGAGCAGATTAAAAACAAACAGATAGAAACCTCAAAATACCAACAAAGATCGTTTACCCTCTTCCTCAACACAGCAACACAGCAACACAGCAACATGGAAGACAAGCTGAATCGAAGCTGGATCAGCAATTGCAACAAGGCCCAACTGGAAATCTATCTGAGGGAATTCGACATCAAGCCAGAAACGCGGTGCGAGGACATGCGGAAACAAATGTCGGAGTTAATCAAGAGCGGTGCACACAGCGAAGAAACCACCAAACGTCTCCAAGACCTAGCACAGAAGCACGCGAGAACCCCATCACCAGCACCCGACGGAATGGAGAAAAACCAGAACTTGTTACAGATACCAGACAAACAAGAGACAAGCAACGGAAAACACGCACCCGAGCACAGAAAGACCGACAAAGTGGCCACAATGGGAGTAATACGAAGCTGGGGAGAATTTTACGACGGAACGGGCGACCCGACAGATTTCATTTCTAGAATGGAAGAGCTGGCAAAGGCCTATGGGATAGAGCTCGACCACGCAGCAGGAGCTATGGTAATTTTGCTCAGAGACTGTGCCCTGGACTGGTGGCACACCCACCCTACCGCAATGCCATCGTGGGAAAACTTTAAAAAGGAATTCCTGGGATACAACAGACCAACGGACCACGAAGAGAGAGCGATGGAAAACATAACACGCAGACACCAGGGTACAAACGAGCCAGCAAAAGACTACGCGCGGGAACTACGGAAGATTATGAGATTTACCACACTCACGGAAGGAAAAAAACTAGAGTGGGTCTACCGGAACAGTCGTGTGGAATTTAAAAAGTATGCTAAACGGGGAGAATGCCGAACCCTAGCAGAATACCTGCAGATAGCAGAGGAATTCGACGCCCTCCAGCCAGAGGAACGCACAACACAACAAACACCGGAGAATCACTGGACACAACAGCAGCGACCAGGAAATTTCGGGAGACAACAGCAAACATCCGGAAATTTCGGGAGACAAACAAGAAACCAATGGAGACCCCAGGAACAACCACAAACACTGAACCGAGGAATCACAAGATCATTCAGCATGAATAATAGATGTTCAAGGTGCAAAGAAGAAGGACACATAGGACAGCAGTGCAACAACACACCAAAAATATATTGCTGGATATGCGGACATGATGGAATACGCACAATCCATTGCTGTCGACGGAATGAAACGGCGGGAAACGCCAAAGGCCCATGGGATCAGAGCGGGCACCCAGGGCAAACACCACACCCGCAACAGCAATAAACTTCAACGGCCGACGACTGATTGCACAAGTAAATATAGGCAACACAAGAGTTCGCGGGGCCATAGACACGGGAGCAACAAGAAGTTTCATCGCCAGGAAGCTAGCCAACAACATTGCAAGGCATGGGATAAGGAAGCAGGTAACCGAAGCCATTAGACTAGCAGACGGGACAAACAGAACGGTCACAGAGGCACTGGAAGTACCAATACATCTCGGGAACCAAACAAGCACGATGACGCTGCTAATCCTCGAAGAAGTAATCGGCGACCTACTACTGGGGATAGACTTCTTGGAACAATGTAACGCGACACTACAATGCGGAGGCATCACAGCAAGAATGCACAGGAAAAAAGAAACAAAAAACAGAAAACGGAAGAGTCACGGCATCGGATCACTAGCAACAGGCGATTTAACAGACGCAGAGATCCAAGAAACCCTCAAAAAGGAATTGGATATGATGAGTCAAATCAAGGGAGTCAGCCACATTGCCACGCATAAGATCTTTATGAAGCACGATCGCCCAATTAAACAGAGGTATTACCCTCGAAACCCGGCCATGCAAGCAATAATAAACAAACAAGTGGACGACCTCCTATCTCAGGATCTCATCGAACCCTCACATTCCGCTTACAGCTCGCCAGTAGTAATCGTAGAAAAGAAAAACAAAGAATGGAGACTTTGCATAGACTACAGGCAGCTGAACGAGCACTCAGAACGAGACGCATACCCGGTACCCCGAATGGATCACATACTCAACCAACTACGGGAGGCCAAGTATATAAGTACACTCGACTTAAAAAGTGGCTACTGGCAAATACCAATGGATAAAGGGAGCAAACAGTACACCGCTTTCACCGTGCCAGGTCGCGGACTGTTTCAGTGGAAGGTAATGCCTTTCGGCCTACACACAGCACCAGCCACGTTTCAAAGAGCCCTGGACTCAGTCATAGGACCGGAGATGGAACCCTTTGCATTCGCATACCTTGATGATATAGTGGTCATCGGGCGCACCAAAAGGGAACACCTAGAAAAACTACAGGAAGTAATGAGCAGACTACGCAAGGCAAACTTGAGGATAAACACAGAGAAATGCCACTTCTTCAAGGAAGAACTAAACTACCTAGGCCATGTTGTAAGCGCAAGGGGATACACACTGACCCGGGAAAGATAGCCGCAATCCTAGACATGCCAAACCCACAAACAACAAAACAAGTACACAGCTTTCTGGGAGTAGCGTCATGGTACAGAAGGTTCGTCCCGAACTTCACGGAACTGGCACAACCATTGTACAACTTAGTCAAAAAAGACACAAAGTTTAAGTGGAGCGAAGAGACAGAGAAAGCAATGCAAAACCTAAAAAAAGCACTAACGGAAGCACCGGTACTGACTTGCCCGGATTTTAGGAAAACGTTTATACTTCAGACGGACGCCAGCAACTGCTGATTAGGAGCGGTCCTGACCCAAGAAGAGGAAAACGGCGAGCATGTAATATCATACGCCAGTCGGAAGCTCACAAAGACAGAGCAAAATTACTCAGCGACCGAAAAAGAATGCCTGGCAATCCACTGGGGCATCCAGAAAATGAGGATGTACTTGGAAGGGTATCATTTTATAGTCATCACTGATCATCAGGCGCTAAAATGGCTAAACTCGATAGAGAGCCCGTCAGGACGGATTGCCAGATGGGCGTTGGCAATGCAGCCATACTCGTTCGAAATACGCTATCGCAAAGGAAAGCTCAATGTCGTTGCAGATGCACTATCCAGAATGCCAGAAGAAGAAGCTCACGGAGCCGAGCTCGAAGAAGACCTCTGGATTAAACAGAAACTCCTAGACTTGGAAAGAAATCCCGAAACATGGCCAGATTACGCGATAATCAACGGAAAACTATACAGACATCTACCGTCATGGGCTGCAGACGAGGACACATAGCCATGGAAACTATGCGTGGCGAGGAGTCAAAGAGCACGAGTACTACGAGAAAACCACAGCGAAGCAACAGCAGGACACCTAGGCGTCAGAAAAACAAAACACCGGATAATGGCAACATACTACTGGCAAGGGATGCACAGAGACATACAGCAGCACGTACGAAGCTGCGAAACATGTCAACGGTATAAGACATCACAACAACAAGCAGCTGGGAAAATGTTGTCACAGATCGCGAAAACACCCTGTGAAACCTTGTGCATAGACTTTGTGGGGCCACTACCGCGGTCTAGCCACGGTAATAACATGTTATTAGTAATGTTCGATAAATTCACGAAGTGGGTGGAGATAGCAGCCGTCCGGAAAGCGACCACGGAAACCGTATTGAAGGTCCTCAGGGAACAAATCATATCACGGTTTGGAACTCCAAAAAACCTCATCTCAGACAATGGAGTACAATTCACAAGCAACAAGTTCAAGGCACAACTACAGAAATGGGGGATTGCCCACCAACTAACAGCCCCATACACCCCTCAGGAAAACCCAGCAGAAAGGGCAAACCGCACGATAAAAACAATGATAGCCCAATTCTCAGGAACAGAGCACACAAGATGGGACGACTGGCTACCTGAAATCTCGCTAGCAATCAACAGTAGCAGATCGGAATCAACAGGGTATAGCCCGGCATATCTACTATACGGACGGGAAATCAGACTACCAGGAAGCCTGTTTGCCGAAAACACTCAAGGATCCGGAATCATAGAGGAGACCGTAGAGGCACGATGGGAAAGGATAATGGATACAAGGAAACTAGCACACCTAAACATGGGAAAGGCAGCACAGGATCAAGATAGATCATACAACCTCCGGAAAAGGGACTGGAAACCCAAAATAGGAGAGCTAGTATGGGAAAGACAACACCCCTTGTCAAAAGCGGCAACCGGATTCGCGGCCAAGCTAGCACCAAAATACGAAGGTCCATTCAAAGTAACAGGCTTCATATCAGCGGTGATTGCAACAATAAAACACACGGTGACCGGGAAGACGCACAGAGCCTACATAAACGAACTAAAACCCCATGTAGAAAACCTCGACTAACAAACACGACCGACCCAAGAAAAAAAAAAAAAAACAAGCTAACGACCCAGCGTCACAAATAATAAAAAGAACATTCCAAAAACAACACAATGATCTTTTATTCTCCCTACGCTACACCACATTCAAAACACGCGCCAAAATCGCGCACTTTTAAAACGCGCGCCCAAAAACATTAAATCGGTCACACTAATATACCGATGGTCGACTACCATCGCTATATTCCGTGACCCGATAACGAGTTATCGAGATCGGGATTATCGTCATCGACCACTCTGGGCACACTCAACGGGGCCTATAAACAGAGGCAAGACCCCAGATGAGTCACTTGCGTTCCGACGATCTTCGAGGAAACATCAGCAACAAGGTAAGTGTTCTGGTAGATAGTCTTGGTAGTAGTAGTGGATCCGTAAGAACGCGGCCCGGTTTTCGTAATACAGGCCCTCCTCAGTGAGTTCCCCCAGAAGTCACGTTTCCGGCTCCCGACGCGGAAACGAAACGGATGTAGAAACGGCAGTTCGAACCTAACGATGCCCGGCAGACCGAAACTAACGATGCCCTACATTCCCGAATCCCACTAGAAACCAAGTAGATCTCTCCCAACGACCCAGAACACTACGACCCGACGTACGCACGACGAAGCAGTTCATCACTCGACCCATCCGCAGCGCCGACACTCGCAGCAAGCAGTTCAGCACTCGGCATATCCGCAGCGCCGATACTCGCAGCAAGCAGTTCACCACTCGGCCCATCCGCAGCGCAGATACTCGCAGCAAGCAGTTCACCTCTCGGCCCAACCGCAGCGCCGAAATGCACAGCAAGCAGTTAATCACTCGGTCCATTCGCGGCGCCCATACGCACAGCAAGCAGTTCATCACTCGGCCCTTTCGTAGCGCCGAAGCTCGCACACCGGATCACTACAGCAAGCAGTTCATCACTCGGCCCTTCCGAAGCGCCGACTCGACAGAGCAAGCAGTCCCGACGCATCTACACACAACTACACGATTATACGATTACTTTGAAATACACGTCTCTAGTTTTACCCATCTGTGTCATTATTGGGGAAAGGGAGGTAAACCGATCTATAGAGGAATAAATATAAATATCTGTCACGAACCCTGACCACGGCGAGCTATACCGCCTCCCAAATTTTTTAGTTTTTCTTCCCCTATAACATTATGGTATGTACAGAGACCTGGTTAAGGCCGGATATTCTTAGCTCCGAAATTCTCCCGGGTAAGTACACAATTTATAGGCTTGATCGTCAGTCCAGACGGGGAGGTGGAGTCCTGATTGCTGTCGACTCCACCTTTTCGTCTGAATTACTAACTTTCGAAGAATTTTATGACATCGAATTCCTAGGTATAAAATTATCGTTTCCCGGTAGTTTTGTATATATTACTTGTTCATATATCCCACCATCAACTGAGTTCCCTATTTACGCAAATCACCTTTCCGTTATTCAGTCCATTTCCAAAAAACTGTCAGATCGAGATCAGTTAATAGTATTGGGTGATTTTAATATACCTAGTGCGACATGGTCCCCTGACGAAAACTCTAACATTTTACTTCCTTTAGCGCAGCATGACTTAATTGACGGCTTGCTTGACATTGCGCTATCCCAAGTGAACCATGTTAAGAACTCCTTAGGACGTTTACTGGACTTGTGTTTTGTTTCAAATTCAGAAGGCGTTTGCTTATCAAGAACGTCACCACTTACACAACCGGAAGATCCTTATCATCCAACTTTAAAGCTGACTGTAGACGCAAGAACAGAGCTGAATAAAAAATCCAAAAAGTCGGTTAAACGAATCCGCTGCTTTCGTAAGCCAAACTTTCATCTTTTAAATACTTTTATATCCGGCTATGACTGGTCCGAATTTTATTCATGCACTAACGTGGCTAAGGCCGTTAATATCTTTTATAATGCATTGAATTCCTTCTTTTATCTGTGTGTTCCGTTATACTATCCGTCAATTTCAAATAAACCTCCGTGGTTTAATAAAGAGTTGTCACACCTAAAAAATATTAAGTTCAGACTTTTCAATAAATTTAAAATGTGCGGTTCACAATCTGCCTTCTCTCGGTACCTAAGGGCTCGGTCAAATTTTATCGTGCTTAACGCCCGGTGTTATAAAAGCTATTTGACTCGTTGTAGGGTCCAATTTTCACAAGATCCAAAACAGTTTTATAATTTTGTTAACACTAAGCGTTAATCAGCCTGTTACCCTGCATCGCTATCATTCGAAAACTCTACGGCAAACTCTGATCAGGCAATTGCCGATCTATTTGCCCAGTTTTTCCAGACAACTTATTCTGTTTCATCCCGTCCAAATCCGTCTTATTCAAATGCCATACCCAAGTCGAACTTGATTTTTTGTCCGAGGTTAAGCAAAAGCTCCCTTCTTTTGGATCTCCATAAAGTTAAGCCAGTCTATTCACCGGGTCCGGACGGAGTTCCAGGCTGCGTGCTTAAATACTGTGCTGAAACTCTGTGTAGACCTCTGTACAAATTGTTTACCTTGTCTTTAAAAACATCTCATTTCCCATTCGGACCAGTCATTTGTCATTCCCCTTCATAAGAAAGGAAATAAATGCAATACAAGTAATTACAGAGGCATATCCAAATTATCCGCCATTCCAAAGCTTTTCAAAAACACTATTACACCCCATTTGCAACATCTTTGTAGATCGATTATATCTCCATGTCAACATGGATTTATAAGGCGAAGATCTACGACGACAAACCTCTTGGAGCTAACGTCTTTTGTAATAAATGGCTTTAGAAAGAACATGCAGACTTACGTAGTTTACACTGATTTTAGTAAAGCGTTTGATTCAGTAAATCACTCGCTTCTTGTATTAAAGCTAGACTTAAAAGCCAGGTGGTCAAAGGAATTCGATGATCCCTATGTTAGAAAGACTCTGTTCATTTCACTAGTCCGTCCAATCCTGGAGTACTGTTCAGCAGTTTGGAGTCCTCAGTATGGTGTACATATAGACCGGATAGAGTCTGTGCAAAATAACTTTTTATTATTTGATCTACGGGGCCTTAACTGGAATGCAAGCCTTATTTTACCATCCTACTCTAGTAGACTTCTCCTAATTAATCTACCATCCTTAGTAAACCGTAGAACGATGCTTGGCACAACTTTTATCTATAAACTTATTCACGGGGATGTGGAGAGTCCCGAGTTACTGGGTATCCGTGCCTAATAGAATTACCAGGAACTATGTTCCTCTTACTTTAAATATTTGTAGATCTAACATTGATATGCATGAACCGTTTAGAGTACTGTGTAACTATAATAGACTATACCATATTATTTCTACTACAGACTCTTTGCCAAGCCTAAAAGCATTAATTTAATCTTACTTAGCACAACATTAGTATGAGTATTAGTCTCGTACGTATTTCTAATCTTAGTCTGTCCGCTTCTACATTGTCCTTTTTAACTTCTCGCGACCTCGTTTTTACGCCTATTAGGCTCCGCGCTTAACAAGCACTGCTTGGTGTCGTAAGGGCCACTTGTTTGCGCTGATCATAGTGCATCAACGTCCGAATAATAATGGTGCACGTCGAAGGATGTGGCTGTAGGTCCTGGCTCGGCTGGTCCACGTGTAACTACCGCAAGGTTACCGGTCGCGAAGTTAACAATCTCAAGTCTACTCCCGCACTCGACTTTCTTGTTTGCACTCCAGAACTCGACTTCCCTGTTCGCACTCCAGAACTCATGCAGCCAAGTTCTTTGGCATTCCATCTTTCTCGCTGCTTCGGTTTTTCTGCCAAAGTCCGCATGATCGAGTTGTCCTGCTCTCACGACTTCGTGTTCTATTGCTGGTGACGCTGGCGTAACCTCGCTCTCGCTCTTCTGCTCCGATGCTGCCGTCGCGTACTCTCGCTCTCTGGTGATCCTCACGTGTTCGGTGGAAATTTCCATTGCATCTCCGGCTTGATTCTCGCTGCTTCTACTTATATTTCGCTTGCTTCGCTTCCTCTGCTACTGCGCACTTGTAACGGCCTAATTATTGTCTCTATCCCTCCCACTGCCTAGAGAGGAGCCATTAAACCCCTTTACTTCGCCGGGCGAAGAGAGACGGTGACCTCGTTCCGGGTATTGATCCGCACCCGATAGTGTTGATCGTTTCCGGTATCCAATACCCGGATGTTGCGGCGAAGGTTTCTGGCCACCCGAGCCTGAAGTCGCTCCACGACATGTCGCGGCAAGTTGTCCTGAGGTGGGTGCATCCGCTAGTTGGCCTGGACGGGTACCCACTCATTCTGCCTCATCCGGCAAGTTGAGGGGCTTCGTTGGCCAGAACTCCTTGGGGCTATCTGCTCTCGCTCGTCGTGGGTTCCGTCTGCGGTGTTGGGCTGCCATGACTGGTGGCTTTGTTGTCGACGCAGGGCGTCGGCTGAGGTGCTGGGGCGAAGTCCTCTCGAGCCCGTGGCTCACCATCGTCATCGAAGCCCTCCAAATAGTGCTCCAGATACTCGATGGTGGCACTGCTGAGCTCGTCGCTTATGGTGAGGGGCGACTCTGGGAGTATTACCTCGTCAGGCACCATTGGGTTCTCCTCCATCTCGCTGTCCTCCAGTTGTTCGCGGGTGCGGGGTCGAGTATGCCGAGCGTTCCTGGTGGAACGGCGGCGTCTGCGGTGTCGTGGCATGGCTGCTCCCGGTACTGTGAAATATTAAAATTACCACCTAGTCCTGCCTAGCTATTTTGGGAGTGCGGTTTACAATGTTCAGGTTAAGCTTACGGTCTAAGGTTACAATATTCAGGTTAATCTTACGGGCTAAGGTTACAGGTTTTACTAGATATATCTACCCTACCAGACCCTCATATGTTGGGATGCCATCGGCGTCTTCGGACTCACTGTTGATGTCGTCTTCGTGGAACGCCTTAAGGTCTGCAAGGCCAGCTGTTCGTCGGCGCTTGGTTCTCGGGTCTTGGAGTCGGATGATGTTTTGGGCGGCGAAGTTTACGACCTTAAATGGCCCGTCATAGCGTGAAGCTAATTTGGCCGCAAATCCGTCCGCAGCCTTAGAAAGGTGGTACTGCTTCACGAGGACCAGATCCCCAATGGCTGGCCGCCATGTGCGTCTTCTCAGATTGTAGTGCTTGCTTTGATTCTCGCTGGCCCGTTGCATATTTTCCAAGGCTACCTTGAAAATCTCTTGTAGATGGGTTGCCTTGCCGGTGGTGGTCACGGGTCCTCCGCCCTAATGTGTGTGGTGACTTCGTGATAAAGTGAGCCCGGCAGTCTCGGCTCCCGACCTTGTAGGAGGTAATCGGGGTTGAATCCGGTGGTGTCGGAGGCGCTGGAGTTGATAGCCAGGCTTATCTCCGGCAAGGCTGCATCCCAAGTTTTCTGGTTTCCTTCGATGTACTGCGCTATCATCGTCTTGATAGTCCTGTTGGCGCGCTCTGTCTTGGGCACCCCGGATCTGGCCAAGATTCGTTCGCGAAACGACCGAGATAGGTGGGTTGTTGTCGCCTTGGGAAGCGGAACGAGTTCCACCCACTTACTGAACAAGTCGAAGAAGACCAGCAGCATAGTATTGCCGTGGGTAGATCGGGGCAACGGTCCTACGAAGTCGGCACACAATGTGTCGAATGGTTCCGCCACGATCAGGGAATATAGTATTCTTCTTCCGGGCGATTCCCGAAGCGCCAATACAGCTGGTCGTTCTCTTGGGCGTACTCTGGGTAGTTAGCGGGCTCCGGGCGCTTTTGCTGTCCCGTGGCTGCTTGTTGTAGTCGTTCTAGCGGTTGTCTCGAGAGCGCGTCGGCTACAACGTTTTGGTTCCCTCGGCGGTAGTGTACGTCAAAGCGATACTGTTGAAGTTCTAAGGCCCAGCGGGCTATGCGTCCTGCGGGATTCTCAATGGCGTTGAGCCACTTTAGCGCCAAATGATCTGTGATTACATCGAAGTGGAATCCCTCGAGGTAGCATCGGAATTTTCGCACTGCCCACACAATTGCCAAGCATTCTTTTTCACTTGTGGAATAATGGCCCTCTGCGGTCGATAGACGCCGACTGCCGTAAGCGATGACTCGTTCCTGGCCTTCAATCTGTTGCGTCAACAATGCTCCGAGGGAAAAGTCACTGTCGTCGGTCTGAACTGTGAATTTTTCCTCTAAGTCCGGGCAAGCTAAGACGGGTGCTTCTGATAACTTGCTTTTTAATTCCTAAAATGCTTGTTGCTGGTCTTCGCCACGTCCACGTCCATTTCTGGCTCTTCTTAAGCAGCTTAGTCAGTGGTTGCACAATGTCTGTGAAGTTTGGTACAAATCTGCGGTACCATGATGAAATGCACAGGCATCGTCTCAGTTCCTTGATCGTTGACGGTGGTTGGAGTTCCTTAATAGCGCCTATCTTCTCCGAGTCTATATGGATTCCGTCCTCGCTGATCTGGTGTCCTAGGTATACGATACTCCTCTGAAAGAATTTACATTTATCCCGGTTGAGCTTCAGATTTGCGGCTCGCAGTCGGTGGAGTACTTCCCGTAGATGCTGTATATGTTCCTTGAGCGTTTGGCTGACGATAATAATATCGTCAAGATACGCAAAAGCGTGTGGGTCCATTTCTGGTCCAATGACTCGATCCAGGGCGCGCTGAAATGTCGCTGGCGCTGAGTGGAGTCCAAACGGCATTACTTTCCAATGATACAAGCCTCGACCTGGCACTGTAAAAGCAGTGCATTCTCTGTTGCCGGCCGCCATCGGAATTTGCCAATATCCACTCTTTAAATCTAGAGTAGATATGTATTTAGCGTTCCTTAGTTTCTCCAGAATATGATTGATCCGCGGTAGTGGATACGCATCGGGAACAGAGCGGGCATTCAGTTGCCGGTAGTCCACGCACATTCGCACGTCTCCCGTCTTTTTCCCTACGAGCACGATTGGTGCGCTGTGTGGACTCTTCGATGGCTCTATCCTACCGCCGCGTAAAAGTTCATCAACCTGGTCCTCAATGATCCGTTGCATCGCTGGGTTCTTGGTGAAATAACGCTGCTTGATCGGACGGTTGTCCCTCATCAGAATCGAGTGCTCCGTAATTGAGGACACGCCGGTTAGTCCTCTTAATTTGTCCAGTTCGGCTTCCAACTCCGTCTTAGCTGTTTGCAGGTCCGCCACGTCAACAATTGAGGTGTCTCTGTCTAATGGTTCATCTGTAGCGGCTGTGGCCACTGCTGCTGCTCCTGCAGATCGTCGAAATGGGTTACGCCGTATGGCTTCGGGGCATGGTGCAGGTAGAATATCTCTCGGGCTGGTCCTCTGTGCCTCGGTGGCGCTGGTTGGTGTTGGTATAGTGGAGTCCTCCGCCGGACTTGTTGCAGGATCCGATGGTAGCGTTCGGGTACGCGGGGTCGTCCGGGTGTGCACAGCGGGATTTTGCTGTTCTTCGTATCTCGGCTGGACTGGATTCGACAGGGTTGGCGGGGCTGGTCGCCGCTGCGCCGGCAGGGCTGGATTCGACAGGGCTGGTGGGGCTGGTCGCCGCTGCGCCTGCAGAGCTGGGTTCGACAGGGCTGGATTTGACAGGGTTGGCGGGGCTGGTCGCTGCTGCACCTGCAGAGCTGGGTTTGACAGGGTTGGATTCGACGAGGTTGGCTTGGCTGGTCGCCGCTGCGCCTGCAGATCTGGGTTTGACAGGGTTGGATTCGACGAGGTTGGCGAGGCTGGTCGCTCTGCGCCTGCAGAGCTGGGTTTGACAGGGTTGGATTCGACGAGGTTGGCGGGACTGGTCGCCGCTGCGCCAGCAGAGCTGGGTTTGACAGGGTTGGATTCGACGAGGATGGCGGGGCTGGTCGCCGCTGCGCCTGCAGAGCTGGTTGATCTTGCCGTAACTTAAGTCTCACCTGGTTTATTTCCAGAGAGGCTTCTGTCTTGCTGAGGAAATCCATTCCCAAGAGCACGTCATCGATTGTAGTGGGTAACACCAGAACTGGCATGACTACTTGCTGGCCTCCCAAACGAATAGTAACGCAGCCGGGCTCTCAATGTCGTCATCAGCTGGGCATATCTGTGTTGATCCCGATCCCGGGTAACTTCGAAGTTCGTCACCAGCTGGGTCAATTGCGTCAGCGTCTCAAATTCATGTCGTCTCGTGAAAAGTTGGTACTCTGGGCGGAAATTTTAATAGATCCGATTCAATTCCTGGTTCCCGTCGTAGTGGGCTCGGCGCATCATCAAGCGTAGGTTGAGGGCGAAATCTTTGAAGCTTTCACCTGGCCGCTGCAGCCTGGCGCGGATCTCATCTTCTAGAGTTTGAAAATAGCGTGGCGGCAAAAAGAAATCCAGAAACTCACACGTAAATTCCTTCCAGGTGGCTTTCTGGAGTCAACTCCAGACTCTAAACCAGTCTCGGCTCGACCAAGTAAAATGCCAAATAGCACCCTTGGGAGTTGTTCCTTCTCGATCTGATATGCGTCCGCTCGCTCTTCCAATTGCTCCAAAAAATACAGCGGGTCGCCGATCTCGCCGTCGAAGAACATGCCCCACTTTCGTAGCTTATCCGTCAGGCCAAGGTGGAGAGCTCGTTCGGCTTCCATCCGCGGTAGGGATCCAGACTGCCCAGTCTTGTTGTGCCCCAGTGGTGCATTCCCCCGGGCTCCAGTCGGTGGAACTTGTAGTAGATGTGTCCCTGCCTGTTGCTCAGAGTCAAGTTTCCGGTACTTATCCTCGGGATCGTAGACTAGGCGATGTGGTGAGAGCTCGCGGGACTTTGCCTTGTATAAGAGCTCCTGCTTTATCAAGCGTTCCACTCGTAGTTTATTTTATTATTGGCGGAACCCGATTTCGTAGCAGGAAGAAAATGGTATGACTCCGGTGACGTTTTAAGTCACGAAGGATGGAATTCTCTAATTATCCTGATTCCTTGTGTCCCTGTTCGGGCGCCATCTGTAAAGTAGTTATCCTGGCTGGGATATGTCTCAGTCCGGCCAGGGTCGGTTACAGAAAATTTATAAGATTGGGGACTCGGAAATTTTGGTAGAGAGCGGGCTCGCGTTAGAGTTTTCTGCGTAAAAGGGTCTCCGCTTGGGGAAGAGGGAAAATCAACTGAGGCTGGTCGCCACTAGCAGTGCTTGGCAACTTGTCTCAACCGAGGCTTTCCGCTCTAGCGGCTGCGAAGCAAGCGGGGAGCGGGTGATCGTACCATTCGGGAGCGGAGGCTGGGCGCCTTGCAGCAGTCACCGAAAATGCACGTGAGGATCGGGTGAGGGTACGTTTCCGGGAGCAGCGGCTGTGCGCCTGGCAACTTGTCTCAACCGAGGCTTTCCGCCCTAGCGGCTGCGAAGCAAGCGGGGAGCGGGTGATCGTACCGTTCGGGAGCGGAGGCTGGGCGCCTGGCAGCAATCACCGGAAAAGCACGTGAGGATCTGGTAGGTTGAACTTTGGGGTGGGGTTGGTCTGCTGTGGCGAATGCACTGGAGGCACGGAAATACTAGTTAAGCACGCGGGATCGTTTCGTGTACAGGGTTTTGGTTTTATTTTTAGTAACAAGATGCTGTTTCTACATGTGAATGATTTTCCCTGCCTATACCGCACTCCTTGTCTTAACGCTACTCACTCAGACAGACTCAGCGGATCCCGACAAGCGTGGTGATGGTATCCGTTGGAGGGTGTGGCTGTAGGTCCTGGCTCGGGTGATGCACGTCGAAGGATCTGGCTGTAGGTCCTGGCTCGGATGGTGCACGTCGAAGGATGTGGCTGTAGGTCCTGGCTCAGCTGGTGCACGTGGTACTACCGCAAGGTTACCGGTCGCGAAGTTAAAATTCTCAAGTTTTGTTCGCACTCCAGAACGTGACTTCCCTGTTCGCACTCCAGAACTCATGCAGCCAAGTTCTTTGGCATTCCATCTTTCTCGCTGCTTCGGTTTTTCTGCCAAAGTCCGCATGATCGAGTTGTCCTGCTCTCACGACTTCGGGTTCTATTGCTGGTGACGCTGGCGTAACCTCGCTCTCGCTCTTCTGCTCCGATGCTGCCGTCGCGTACTCTCGCTCTCTGGTGATCCTCACGTGTTCGGTGGAAATTTCCATTGCATCTCCGGCTTGATTCTCGCTGCTTCTACTTCTATTTCGCTTGCTTCGCTTCCTCTGCTACTGCGCACTTGTAACGGCCTAATTATTGTCTCTATCCCTCCCACTGCCTAGAGAGGAGCCATTAAACTATCGTGCTTATGTTTTAACTTATTCTTATTTAATGTTATATTGATTAGATATATATATATGATTATGTTTAAATTGTGCGGCCAATTCTGGCCTTTACACTATTGACTAACTAAACCAAAGCCCAAAGAATCTAATTTTATAATAACTGTGAGAAATTGCAGATGTCATTTAATTCCTCTTCATGTCATTTAATTCCACCCAACCTTGCATAGGCTCGCCTTGCGAGGCCAATGCCCCTATTAATGACGCACAATTACTTCAGGTGTCCCAATTCGCAAAAACAAATTTGCTTCATTTTAAATTTCATTCTCAAAAAGCGTACAAAAATTCATTTAAAGATAACTTGCTCATGGCAAAGGCTTATGATTCTCTTAATGTTAACTTGCCCATGGCAAATTAACCATATAATGGGTATAATTGACTTCATTTATGTTCTTCATTCAATAAAAAATAAGGTAATATTTAACAAAATCGTACGGGTGTCAAAACTTGAATCTCACGATTATATGACTTAGCCCAGATTGATGTTAACATACGGTCGGCTATGCCGTACTTACAACATGAATTTGTTTCCAGCGCAGTCGACAGGCCTGTGGACGGTGTGTGTAAACGTGGATGTGTGTATGCTGTATGATGTATGCTGAGTGAACTACAAAATGTTATTAGTTAACAGTCAATCTAAGGCTAAATATACACACTGTACCCGTTTAATATGCTTATTGTCCACAACATTTAAATCTATTTTAAATACTACAAAAAAAAACCGATGCAACAGTCAGATCGACTGCCGATATCGGGTGGTGAATCCTTACCTGAATGGCGGCGGATTCAACAGCTAGACCAAGAATCCGGGGCGCTAGCTTATCCGCGACACGCTCGTGTAGGACGCAGTGATGGCTAACCAACAGTCAGGGCTTAGACTACTCACAACTGGTCAGGAGAATCTCGCGAATCACGAACTGCTACAATACGTGTATCGATCTATGAACTTGAGTTTTCCTTACGTCTTACAGCGGTTGGAAGCTACAAAAAAAAAACCGATGCAACAGTCAGATCGACTGCCGATATCGGGTGGTGAATCCTTACCTGAATGGCGGCGGATTCAACAGCTAGACCAAGAATCCGGGGCGCTAGCTTATCCGCGACACGCTCGTGTAGGACGCAGTGATGGCTAACCAACAGTCAGGGCTTAGACTACTCACAACTGGTCAGGAGAATCTCGCGAATCACGAACTGCTACAATACGTGTATCGATCTATGAACTTGAGTTTTCCTTACGTCTTACAGCGGTTGGAAGCTTGGCACGGAACTTCAAGTTAACCGGCTTCAAGCAACTAGGCTGTGAATATTCTTTAATATTCTGATGCACTGGAAAACTGCACTCGGCTCGGCTCGAGAGATAGGCCGTCTCCACGTGTTGCAACCAGAATTCGGCCGTGCAGGTTGGCGGCAAATACTGTACTATAAATTGCTGGTGCTACTGGCGAAACTGCGATGAACTGCTGATGCTCGTGGTGTGGCTCGGATCGAGAAGTAGACCGGCTCCAAGTGTTGGCAACCAGAGTGGGCCAAAACGAGCACCAGGCGATTTCTTCAATTTACCGCTGCGCACTAATAATTACGTTTACCGATTAGTATTCGTTTATTAAGGGAGCTTAAATCCCTATGCTCACCTAATTGGCTTTCCGGCTATTAGTTGGAGGTTGGGATCGCTGCCAACGAAATTCTAGCCAGCCAAACTTTGGGCATTTATAAATATCGTTGTGGTTGTTCTCTCATTGGGTCTTGTTGTCCTGTTGGGCGGTTATTAAGCCCGATGTGGTGCATATATATATATACACATGGACTGAGCACTCACTGTGCACAATTCGATTAGAATTAATGCGCGTGTGCTTCGGCCGAAAGATCAGAAATAGGAGAACGAAAAACGCAAATGGCGGGTGCAAGCCTTCTGACAAGCAGTGTTAGAAAATACTAAATTATCGTTTGGTATTTTCTAGGATGTGAGGTTGCCACAAGGTTGCGGAACCAGTGGCGCTATTTTATATAAAACAAGAAAGGAAAGCTAACTTCGGGCGGAGCCGAAGTTGAAATACCCTTGCAGAATATTCTGTAAATTATATTCTCCAAAATTATTCATATGATGCATTCTGAACACTCATAAAGAATCCCAACTTCCTAACTTTAAAAACACCAAAGTTATGGCATTTCCAATCGTTCAGTTATATGGCAGCTATAGGATATAGTTGGCCGATCCTTATGAAATTTGGTAGGTCAGATTGATTGGCCAAATATAAAAACCATATAAAATCCTAACTTCCTAACTTTAAAAACACCAAAGTTATGGCATTTCCAATCGTTCAGTTATATGGCAGCTATAGGATATAGTTGGCCGATCCTTATGACATTTGGTAGGTCGGCTTGATTGGCCAAATATAAAACCCATAGGAAATCTCAACTTCCTAACTTAATAAACACCAAAGTTATGGCATTTTCGATCAATCAGTTATATGGCAGGATATAGTCGGCCGATCCCGGCCGTTCCGACTTATATACTGCGTGCAAAGGAAAGATATTTATTCGATATCTTTAAAACTGAGAGACTAGTTCGCGTAGAACAGACAGACGGACAGACAGACGGCCAGACGGACATGTTTATATCAACTCAGGAGGTGATCCTGATCAAGAATATATATACTTTATGGGGTCGGAGATGTCTCCTTCACGAGGACCACCTGGAAGAAGGAGACCCAGTCGTCGAGTGACGACTGGAGACAAGGAGGAGACCACGAGAGGAACAGTTGTACCGGCCCAGGACCAGCGGCGGAGCGCAAGCCTTCCCACAGAGTGTGTGTGTGTATATTAAAGTCGGAAAATCGAAAAATTAACAAAATAAACAAAATTTTATTTTCCATTTTCCATTTATTAAAATATTCCTTTGAGATATAGTAATTATATACTATATCAGAATTTCGCTTGTAGTTTTGTCAAAACCGGACAAAAATATCAAATAGTTGCCATAGAAACGATAGCAAAATGGAACACAAAATCATTTCATTGTTTTTAGTTATATAGGAATAGAAATCAAAATGCAGTCGTTTTGTAATAACTGCAAGGGTAAATAAACTTTTCCTTTCCGAAGTTTGCTTCCTGTCTTGTTATACCCTTGCAGGGGGTATTATAATTTCAGTCAAAAGTTTGCAACGCATTGAAGGAGACATTTCTGACCCTATAAAGTATATATATTCTTGATCAGCATCACCAGGAGAGTCGATCCAGCCATGTCCGTCTTTCCGTCCGTCCGTCCGTTTCTACGCAAACTAGTCTGTCAGTTTTAAAGCTATCTGCCTGAAACTTTCCCAAAAGTTGTCTTTCTATTGCAGGTAGTATATAAGTCTTAACGATCAGATCGGGCGACTATACAATATAGATCCCATAGGAACAAGCGCTACCCGCTTGTTTACATAGCGAGCGAGTAACGGAAGAAGCAGGTCGTGACATCTGCCGCCCAAGCGTGATTGTCCAGACCAAGGTAATAAGAGTTCCAAGATGGGAAAGTCATGGATTTATAATCTCAGGAAGGAGGATTTTGACGAGGTGAGCCAAGTTAAGGGAGTAGAACTTTAGGGCTCAAAGCTGCTCTCACCAAATTTCAAGCTCACAACACCGAGTGGCTAGGGCTTGATAGCGAGCATGGATGTTTTGAGCATCGCAAGCAACGGTCGGCAGCGGGAGAGTAGCCGGGAAAGGAAGGAGAGCACGAGGACGGCCCCGCAGGACTAATCAAAGGTTGCCAAGCAGGTCCGTAAGTGGAGAAATAATAAAGGAAAACAGCACTCCGGATGTTCATTCAATGTAGACATTGAAGCACAAGCACCACAAGCAACAGTTGCAGAGCCATCCGGTGCCAAGGCGAAGGACAGACCAGGGTGCGGTGTGCAGACGAGGAGGTCGCAAACACAAAACCGAGGAATCCGCCTCGTGGCCACGAACCAGGAAATAATCGCGGCGGATACGTGATGAATACTGCCCAGGCCTGACAAAGAAGCGGGGGTCCAGACCACTGGGCTAAGCAGTGCCGGCTCACGTTCTGCTGGCGATGCGGATAGTCCAGTGCAGTTCCGGGTCGGGAACAGCCCGGCGACGCCAGCCTCCGAGAGGCGGCCAGGGATTGCAAGGAGCTGCCTTTCGAAATTAATTGGCGACCTGCAGGCGGAAGAAATGCAACTGTCCGCCACAGTGCTCATAGGTGACGCAAAAACTTAGGCCACGGTGGATACCGGCGCCACGGCGAGCTTCATCAGCGAAGAGCTGGCAGACAGGCGGCAGGAAGGGTCGGGAAGGCATGTACGGATGGCAGACGGTCGTTGCGGGGAAATAAAAACACAGATACAGACCAAAATCGGACTTGGCACGAAAACAGTGTTAATGGAGCTGCTGATTATATCAGGACTGATTGACGCCCTGGCGTCAGCGGTACTACCCTTAAAACCCGAAAATGCAGGGTGAGATCAAGGGCTACCATTTCAAAGTGATAACAGATCACATGCCCCTGAAGTGGCTTAAAAGAATCGAGAGCCCCACCGAAAGAATAGCCCGATGGGCGCTGGAACTGCAACAATACGATTTTGAAATCGCATAAAGGAAAAATATAGGAAACCACACAGAGCGGTAAACAAGGATGAGACATCATGGAAGCTGTGCGTGTCAACGGGGTCCAGACAGCGCGTAATATCCGGAGACCACGACTTGCCGACAGCTGGACGCAGTCGGAAGACGATCGCGAAGGTTGTATGAGCAGAATTGTGAGAGTAGCAAGAGGGAGTAGGTAGGTCGGCTTGATTGGCCAAATATAAAACCCATAGGAAATCTCAACTTCCTAACTTAATAAACACCAAAGTTATGGCATTTTCGATCAATCAGTTATATGGCAGGATATAGTCGGCCGATCCCGGCCGCTCCGACTTATATACTGCGTGCAAAGGAAAGAAGAGTGTGTGCAAAGTTTCAATTCGATATCTTTAAAACTGAGAGACTAGTTCGCGTAGAACAGACAGACGGACAGACGGACATGTTTATATCAACTCAGGAGGTGATCCTGATCAAGAATATATAAACTTTATGGGGTCGGAGATGTCTCCTTCACTACGTTGCACACTTTTGACCAAAATTATAATACCCTCTGCAAGGGTATAAAAATACAAGAATCGTTTCCTAATAATTTCGCACCCCTACAGATTGCCACCTTTTTGGCACGTGGAGTGGAAGCGACGCATAGCCAGGTGGTCGCTTGACACCTGTGCCGATCGGAGTCTAGAGTCCGATCAGAGAGTGATGGACGCTGACAGCGCGGCCTCGCGGAGTCGCAGTAGGACCACCTGGAAGAAGGAGACCCAGTCGTCGAGTGACGACTGGAGACAAGGAGGAGACCACGAGAGGAACAGTTGTGCCGGCCCAGGACCAGCGGCGGAGCGCAAGCCTTCCCACAGAGTGTGTGTGTGTATATTAAAGTCGGAAAATCGAAAAATTAACAAAATATAAATGAAACAAAATTTTATTTTGCCATTTTCTATTTATTAAAATATTCCTTTGAGATATAGTAATTATATACTATATCAGAATTTCGCTTGTAGTTTTGTCAAAACCGGACAAAAATATCAAATAGTTGCCATAGAAACGATAGCAAAATGGAACACAAAATCATTTCATTGTTTTTAGTTATATAGGAATAGAAATCAAAATGCAGTCGTTTTGTAATAACTGCAAGGGTAAATAAACTTTTCCTTTCCGAAGTTTGCTTCCTGTCTTGTTATACCCTTGCAGGGGGTATTATAATTTCAGTCAAAAGTTTGCAACGCATTGAAGGAGACATTTCTGACCCTATAAAGTATATATATTCTTGATCAGCATCACCAGGAGAGTCGATCCAGCCATGTCCGTCTTTCCGTCCGTCCGTCCGTTTCTACGCAAACTAGTCTGTCAGTTTTAAAGCTATCTGCCTGAAACTTTCCCAAAAGTTGTCTTTCTATTGCAGGTAGAATATAAGCCTTAACGATCAGATCGGGCGACTATACAATATAGATCCCATAGGAACAAGCGGAAAAAAAATTCAAAAAAATTATAATTTTGTTGTTTACGAACTCAGAACCTCTCTGAGCTACCCGCTTGTTTACATAGCGAGCGAGTAACGGAAGAAGCAGGTCGTGACATCTGCCGCCGAAGCGTGATTGTCCAGACCAAGGTAATAAGAGTTCCAAGATGGGAAAGTCATGGATTTATAATCTCAGGAAGGAGGATTTTGACGAGGTGAGCCAAGTTAAGGGGGTAGAACTTTAGGGCTCAAAGCTGCTCTCACCAAATTTCAAGCTCACAACACCGAGTGGCTAGGGCTTGATAGCGAGCATGGATGTTTTGAGCATCGCAAGCAACGGTCGGCAGCGGGAGAGTAGCCGGGAAAGGAAGGAGAGCACGAGGACGGCCCCGCAGGACTAATCAAAGGTTGCCAAGCAGGTCCGTAAGTGGAGAAATAATAAAGGAAAACAGCACTCCGGATGTTCATTCAATGTAGACATTTGGCGCAGACGAAATTGAAGAGCTCAACCAGCAAATGGAGAAGTTCGAGCTGGAGAACAATCCCCACAAGCAACAGTTGCAGAGCCATCCGGTGCCAAGGCGAAGGACAGACCAGGGTGCGGTGTGCAGACGAGGAGGTCGCAAACACAAAACCGAGGAATCCGCCTCGTGGCCACGAACCAGGAAATAATCGCGGCGGATACGTGATGAATACTGCCCAGGCCTGACAAAGAAGCGGGGGTCCAGACCACTGGGCTAAGCAGTGCCGGCTCACGTTCTGCTGGCGATGCGGAAAAGTAGGATACCGGATAGTCCAGTGCAGTTCCGGGTCGGGAACAGCCCGGCGACGCCAGCCTCCGAGAGGCGGCCAGGGATTGCAAGGAGCTGCCTTTCGAAATTAATTGGCGACCTGCAGGCGGAAGAAATGCAACTGTCCGCCACAGTGCTCATAGGTGACGCAAAAACTTAGGCCACGGTGGATACCGGCGCCACGGCGAGCTTCATCAGCGAAGAGCTGGCACGAAAACAGTGTTAATGGAGCTGCTGATTATATCAGGACTGATTGACGCCCTGGCGTCAGCGGTACTACCCTTAAAACCCGAAAATGCAGGGTGAGATCAAGGGCTACCATTTCAAAGTGATAACAGATCACATGCCCCTGAAGTGGCTTAAAAGAATCGAGAGCCCCACCGAAAGAATAGCCCGATGGGCGCTGGAACTGCAACAATACGATTTTGAAATCGCATAAAGGAAAAATATAGGAAACCACACAGAGTGGTAAACAAGGATGAGACATCATGGAAGCTGTGCGTGTCAACGGGGTCCAGACAGCGCGTAATATCCGGAGACCACGACTTGCCGACAGCTGGACGCAGTCGGAAGACGATCGCGAAGGTTGTATGGAGTGGAGTGGAAGCGACGCATAGCCAGGTGGTCGCTTGACACCTGTGCCGATCGGAGTCTAGAGTCCGATCAGAGAGTGATGGACGCTGACAGCGCGGCCTCGCGGAGTCGCAGTAGGACCACCTGGAAGAAGGAGACCCAGTCGTCGAGTGACGACTGGAGACAAGGAGGAGACCACGAGAGGAACAGTTGTGCCGGCCCAGGACCAGCGGCGGAGCGCAAGCCTTCCCACAGAGTGTGTGTGTGTATATTAAAGTCGGAAAATCGAAAAATTAACAAAATATAAATGAAACAAAATTTTATTTTGCCATTTTCTATTTATTAAAATATTCCTTTGAGATATAGTAATTATATACTATATCAGAATTTCGCTTGTAGTTTTGTCAAAACCGGACAAAAATATCAAATAGTTGCCATAGAAACGATAGCAAAATGGAACACAAAATCATTTCATTGTTTTTAGTTATATAGGAATAGAAATCAAAATGCAGTCGTTTTGTAATAACTGCAAGGGTAAATAAACTTTTCCTTTCCGAAGTTTGCTTCCTGTCTTGTTATACCCTTGCAGGGGGTATTATAATTTCAGTCAAAAGTTTGCAACGCATTGAAGGAGACATTTCTGACCCTATAAAGTATATATATTCTTGATCAGCATCACCAGGAGAGTCGATCCAGCCATGTCCGTCTTTCCGTCCGTCCGTCCGTTTCTACGCAAACTAGTCTGTCAGTTTTAAAGCTATCTGCCTGAAACTTTCCCAAAAGTTGTCTTTCTATTGCAGGTAGTATATAAGTCTTAACGATCAGATCGGGCGACTATACAATATAGATCCCATAGGAACAAGCGCTACCCGCTTGTTTACATAGCGAGCGAGTAACGGAAGAAGCAGGTCGTGACATCTGCCGCCCAAGCGTGATTGTCCAGACCAAGGTAATAAGAGTTCCAAGATGGGAAAGTCATGGATTTATAATCTCAGGAAGGAGGATTTTGACGAGGTGAGCCAAGTTAAGGGGGTAGAACTTTAGGGCTCAAAGCTGCTCTCACCAAATTTCAAGCTCACAACACCGAGTGGCTAGGGCTTGATAGCGAGCATGGATGTTTTGAGCATCGCAAGCAACGGTCGGCAGCGGGAGAGTAGCCCGGAAAGGAAGGAGAGCACGAGGACGGCCCCGCAGGACTAATCAAAGGGTGCCAAGCAGGTCCGTAAGTGGAGAAATAATAAAGGAAAACAGCACTCCGGATGTTCATTCAATGTAGACATTTGGCGCAGACGAAATTGAAGAGCTCAACCAGCAAATGGAGAAGTTCGAGCTGGAGAACAATCCCCACAAGCAACAGTTGCAGAGCCATCCGGTGCCAAGGCGAAGGACAGACCAGGGTGCGGTGTGCAGACGAGGAGGTCGCAAACACAAAACCGAGGAATCCGCCTCGTGGCCACGAACCAGGAAATAATCGCGGCGGATACGTGATGAATACTGCCCAGGCCTGACAAAGAAGCGGGGGTCCAGACCACTGGGCTAAGCAGTGCCGGCTCACGTTCTGCTGGCGATGCGGAAAAGTAGGATACCGGATAGTCCAGTGCAGTTCCGGGTCGGGAACAGCCCGGCGACGCCAGCCTCCGAGAGGCGGCCAGGGATTGCAAGGAGCTGCCTTTCGAAATTAATTGGCGACCTGCAGGCGGAAGAAATGCAACTGTCCGCCACAGTGCTCATAGGTGACGCAAAAACTTAGGCCACGGTGGATACCGGCGCCACGGCGAGCTTCATCAGCGAAGAGCTGGCAGACAGGCGGCAGGAAGGGTCGGGAAGGCATGTACGGATGGCAGACGGTCGTTGCGGGGAAATAAAAACACAGATACAGACCAAAATCGGACTTGGCACGAAAACAGTGTTAATGGAGCTGCTGATTATATCAGGACTGATTGACGCCCTGGCGTCAGCGGTACTACCCTTAAAACCCGAAAATGCAGGGTGAGATCAAGGGCTACCATTTCAAAGTGATAACAGATCACATGCCCCTGAAGTGGCTTAAAAGAATCGAGAGCCCCACCGAAAGAATAGCCCGATGGGCGCTGGAACTGCAACAATACGATTTTGAAATCGCATAAAGGAAAAATATAGGAAACCACACAGAGCGGTAAACAAGGATGAGACATCATGGAAGCTGTGCGTGTCAACGGGGTACAGACAGCGCGTAATATCCGGAGACCACGACTTGCCGACAGCTGGACGCAGTCGGAAGACGATCGCGAAGGTTGTATGAGCAGAATTGTGAGAGTAGCAAGAGGGAGTCCAAAGGCCGTGCAGAACACCTTTACCGGTGCTGGCCGCCCCGATGAACGGAATCAAGGTGGCACCGAAACCAAGGTTTCCTCAGCGAGCGAGCGGCGCGGGACCGGGCATCATGTACGCAAGCGGACAGCAACAACATTGCAAGGTGAGTGGTAGCGGCTTAAACTGCTGGCTTTCCGGAGGCTCCGGCGGGCAACAGCCGGTTTCGGAAGAATCGGAAATGTCTATGCTGTGGGCTGGAGTGAGAGCCATGGGAGAAGCCTCACCACCCCCGACAGTAAGGCCGATGCTGCAGCGCCAGCAATCGTAGGACAGCGGCCGCTGGGAAAAGGTTGCCGGTGGGCCATGCTGTCGTCGAGGATGGTGTCCGCTACCGTATCAGGGTATCAGGGTTCAATTAATCGTCATCAGGAATTAAGGTTTTATTTTGGAATGCCGACTTCCGGTATCTTTTCTTTCAGTTCAAAGTGTAAGTTGTGGCTTTCGGCGACTCAATCGGTAAACGGTGTTTTCCAGCTCTATTAGCTTTTTGATATTGACAGTATCATTATCAGGCGTGGAAAATGCCGGTTCAACTTTCGAGTCATAATACGACCAATATGTATTGTGGACTCCAGACTGTGGTTTCCAGAATCGGACGGACTAGCGAAATAAATAAAGTTTTAGTGACATAAGGATCGTTTACAAGAGCTATTTTATCCAAAGAGCTGCCACTTAACGTGTAAGTCGCGTATATCAGATTGACCCGATAAAAAGTCATCAGTTTGCACTTGAAACCGTTTAAATTTAGTAAATTATCTCGGTAACATTTTTGAAAGTTCTCTAGATCGGATTGTAAGTCTAAATGGCAGGAAATGTCTCTATACTTATCAACATCTGCGCACATAAGTACGCGAGAATGACTTTTAATTAAGGATCGTTAATAAATAATGTAAAAAACAGCGGACACCGGAGGTAACACGGAAAATTTAGAAATTTATTTTTGAAAGGGACCCTTTGTGACCTGCCATTCAGGTAACTTGAGATCCTTATCAATATCAGAGATCAACTGGAAAACCAAACTGGTCACGTTCTTGAATAAGAAGTAAGTGAATTACAGAGTCAAATGCTTTACTAAAGTCAGTGTAAATGACGTCTGTTTGAAAACTACTTTTGAAGATTTTTATCGCAGATATAGTAAGCTCTAAAGGGTTAGTGATTGTGGATCTACGTTTAATAAATCCGTGTTGACACGGAGAAATGATTGATTTACAAAGGTACTGCAAATGTGGAGTAATGATTTTTTGAAAAAGCTTAGGAATAGCTGACCACTTAGAAATACCTTTATAGTTACTCGCATATAACTTGTTACGTTTTTTGAAAAGGGGAATAACAAATGATTCCTTCCAAATATTTGTGAATTGGGAAGTTTCTAGAGATAAGGTAACAACTTGTGAAGTGCACAGGGCCTTAGCGCAATACTTAAGATGTCACCCAGGAATACCATCGGGCCCTTGCAAATAAACAGGCTTAATACGAAGAAGATCCAAAAGAAGAGAGCTTTCTGTTCAAGTGGGACAGAATATGAGGTTTGACTTGGATATAGTGTAAGCATAAAGTTGTGATGAATAATCTAAAGTAGAGTAAGTCGTTTGAAAAAATTGGGCAAATAAATCGGCTATTGCCTGATCTGTGGTTTGCCGTCATGTTTTCGAACGACAGCGAGGAAGGATAAGAATTAGATTTACGCTTGGTGTTAACGAAGTTATAAAACCGTTTCGAGTCGTGAGAGAACTGGACCTTATAACGGTTTAAGTAACTATTATAACACTGAGCATTAAGCACGGTAAATGTTGACCGAGCACTTAAATATCTAGTAAAAACAGATTGAGAACCGGTATTTTCCTAAAAAGTCTGGACTTTACATTTCTAAAGTGTGTCAACTCTGTGCTAAACCAAGGTGATTTATTGGAAATTGACGGATAGTGCCACGGAACACAGGAATTAAAAAATGAGTTTATTACAGTGTAAAAAAAATTAACTACATCTGACATATTATTGTATAAGTAAAGATCAGACCAATTAAAGCCAGAAATAAAATTATTTAGCCTCATAAAGTCTGCCTTGCAAAAACAATGTATTCGCTTGGATGATTTTTCGTTTATAACTCTACCCGTGTCAAATGAAAGTTCGATTGTAGGGTGATATGGATCTTCAGATTGCGTGAGTGGTGCAACTCTGGACAGAAACACACCTTCAGGATTTGATACAAAACACAAATCAAGAAGGCGACCTAGTGAATTTCGAACATGGTTTACTTGAGATAAAGATATGTCAAGCAGGCCGTCAATAAAATCATGCTGTGCTATTGGTAGTGGACCAGGTAACTTCTGAGCTAATGATCTCCGGCTTTAACCAGGTTTCTGAAAACACTGCAAAGGAAAAGCTATCGGAATACAATTTAGTGAGCTTGCTTCGCAAACCTCTTGCAATCTGATAGGAAAGAAGGAGGTTAAAAGGTAGTTTTTTGAAATTAAGTTAAGTTTTCTTATAACTTTAGCACCATTACACTATTACAATCGTCTTTTGTTTTATCTTATATATAAGACAATACATCAGAAGATGTTTGATCAGGGGAAAGACGAGAAACGAAAATTTGTTTCTTTAGTGGAACCACTAAAAGGGATTTTGGTAGAGCAGACATTGTTTCTGCAAAACTAACTTGATGCGGTTGTCCGGACTCAGTAGTCCCTTGTGGTGGTGAAGCTACATTCTGAGAGATAGGTGGATCCAGTAATTGTAAAACCACTACGGACGAATCGGAATTCTTAGAAGTCCCTGGTTGCCTGCATTCTGTTACGGATTGTTCGGATACCGAATCTTTTTTAGCTGCTGATCTTAACAACATTTGGGGGTTTGCTGCAATCAGCTGCCGAAATGCCCTGTTGTTCTTTTGATTTCGGTTGCGGGGTGTTCCCCTTTTGCTGCTTACCACCAGCGGCTTTTTGCGCTTAGGGGACTCTTCTAATAGCTTACGACTATTAAACTGCGAATCCAGCGCAGGGAGGAGATCATCAGCTCTGCGAAAACTATCTCTATCCATATTTTCACACAGCCAACAAGTCATATTAGACTGGTCAGCCCTGATTACGAAGCTGCCTTTTTTGCAGAAGCAAAGCACAATAGTAACATCATTACCAGAAACAAAAAGCTACAACCGCTTTTCAAGGTAGAGCTGGAGCTACAGCAGACAGCACCGCATCTATAACCTGCAATACCTATTGCACCGAAGAAATAAGGTGGAAGAGCCAATAGAGCAATGTACAAACTGTCAGGAGAATGGACACACCATGACATACTGCACACTTCGATCAGTATGTGTAGTTTGTGGAGACTTCCACAATTCCGCCAATTGCCCTGCCAACAAGGAAGAGGAAACCAGACAAGGAAATCACACGGCAAACTAGAGGGGCTGTGTGGTCTACAAGGAGTTGAAAGAACGCATGCGACGAGTGACAACAACGCGCCATCAAAATACTCAAAACGTGTACAGTTACTCAAAAACGACGCCGGAAGTATTCATATGGACGGCTATAAGATCCTCATTTGGTCAGCTAAATACCCAGAAGGGATTCTCATATGCCGATGGCCTTCGAACAGGGACGGAAAATCCACTCCAGTCTAATCAAATCGACATTATGCTACAGATAGAGACCCTCCTCACAAACAAATACAACTTCCAAATAAGAGGCTACACCTTCTACCGCACAGATCATCCAGACGGTAAAGCCCACGGCGGAACCGGTATCCTAATCAGGGAACGGAGCAAACCCCACTTTCACCAAAGGTTTGCAACTAATTACTTGCACGTCGATCACAGTGCAGTCAGGTAACGGACACCTTTACATAGCCGCTGCCTACTGGCCGCCTCGCTGTAAAAGTCCTAAAGGACAATTCATGGATTTTTACGACTTACTTGGATATCCCTTCATAGCACAAGGAGGCTTTGGCATTCAAAAATTCCCACTGGGGATCACGACTCGTGACTCTCAAAGGAAGGCAATTTTATAATCCAATTATAAAACTGAACTACAAATTGGACTATGTTTCCCCAGGTAGCCCCACATACCGGCCAGCAGACCCTAGAAAAGTCCCAGACTTAATAGATTTTAGGGTGACAAAAAAATACCCCGCAATATAATAAGCTCCAAAGCGCTTTCTGACCTTTCATCAGACCATTTGCCAGTGCTTATAACTCTCCTTCAAAGCCCAGAAACTACAGACCACCCCCAAAGAGTGACATCGCCCAGAACAAACTGGTTAAAATATAAATGTATGTTAGTTTCCAAATCGACCTAACCCCGCAGCTCAACATCAAAGCGGATATTGACTGCTGCACCGATGCTCTTGAAGATGTACTCGTAGCAGCAGCCACATCTTATTTTATTATATTCGCAACCAAAACACCCACAGAGACCTCGGCATTCTTGCAGTAAAAAATGAAATATTCAAACAAAAGGCGACCTACAAACAAAAACTCTCAGTGCACCCAAATCATCTAGCAAGAGATGAATACAATGCAACGACCTTCCAATTCTCAGGGCCCCATTACTCAGTATTAGTCATAAGACTGTTAGTTAGATTACCATAAGATTTTTCGCTTTGTTCATCTAAGTGTGAGGTGCTCTGAAACATTTTTGGCATGTTGGCTTTTTTTGCTTGCAGAAAGATTAGGGGTGACTGAAGCGGTATGTAAGGCGAGTGAACACTACGTTTTAGCCGATCATTACCTTACAGTAATCAGTCCAATTTTATATGGTATATTACTTTGAATTTCTTCCATTTGTACACTTAAACCACATTATGGGATTTTAGTTCGTTCAAAATTTCTTCTGCGGGTACATTTCTAAGAACGTTGCAATTAATTACTTCCTTAGACTGATTTAGGGTTTTGTACTCCTTTGCTTATTCTCAATAGTTTGTTTTTTTGTTTTACTAACTTCCTGGCTTGCAGTTTTCGACTTCGCTTCCGCAGATGTAGTCGATTGATTTATTTACAATGAAAGGGAAAATGTATTTTTTTTTTTTTTCTCTCAACTTTCTGTAATATTATGTATTGGCAAAGAGTTTACTTCTGTCTGGTGGTAGCATTTTGTTTTTATAGGGCGATTCCCTTAATTTTGTGGTTGGGTTCACTTAGCAATTTGTTTTTGTATTTGTTTGTGTTTCTGTTTTGTTTACTTGTTTGTTTACTAAGTTTGGTAAAGTTAGCTAATAATCACTAAATGGTAACGGGGGTCTAGTTACACGACTTTACTCGATGTAAATATGCCAGCCGTGAAAACAGAGTAAGCAACGATGAGTGCCAACTTCGCAAAGTAATACCAATTTGACACTATCGTTTTTGTGGCAATCCTGATTTCATACAAACATAAAACGTTGTGAGACGTAATACGCTTTCGGGGTGCACTGCTATTGTAAATAAGTTTTAAGGTTATTTTAGCAAATTTAAGACTAAAAGTATAAATATAATATATATATATATGTATTTATATTTTATTTATATTTTAGCAAATTTAAGACTAAAAGTATAAATATAATATATATATATATTATATTTATATTTTTAGTCTTAAATTTAAATATATATATATATATTCTGGGTATAGTTTAGTTTAAGCCTTTATTATCTCGACAGCCTGTCAAGAACTATATCACGGCTACCGCTCCAAATTTCTGACCATTGTGTACTGGATAGCAGCGACTTATGTTTTGGCCGATGTATATTCAGCGCAACTGACTAGTCAGTTCGCACGGCCCGACCGCGAGCCACCGATCAACACGCTTCAGGACCTGCAGGCAGCCATGATTCGCGACGGATACCGCCTTTATGTGGAGAAGGAGAGCAGCTCTTTAGAGATGCTTGAAAATGGAACGGAAATCTTTCGGCAGCTTTACGCTCTGATGCGGCAGGAGCCAGATGGCCCTCTGCGATTTCTTATTGACTCGGTGGAAGCTGGCATTCAACTTATCGCCGAAGGCGGAGAGGACAAAGCAGTGCTGGGAGGAAGGGAAACACTTTTCTTTAATATTCAGCAATATGGTGCAAAATATTTTCGGCTTAGTCTAAAACTATACACTCGGTACTCTGCGGTAACCCTTGGATGCCCTTTTCTGGACAGCCTGAACGATGTGTAAGTATATACAACAATGTTTAAAAAAAAATGTATTATTAACACGTAAAACTATTCAATAGATTTCCCCAAGTATGCAAACTAAATTTTACACCCATACATTTTTTAAAATAATAATTATTTTGTTTGAGATAGTTTTTTATATTTGTAAGCTACATTTAAAAAAGAGTTTGCTAAGTTTAGAATTATTCGGCTCAGTATTTCATTTAGTTTGGAAATGCCGCGAATTTTAAAAACTTTGTTTTGAAAAAAAGCCAGTTTTGGCTTCAGTTCTTCCTTCTTTAGGCTACGTATAAAATAAAAGTCAACATGAAATTTTGACAAAATATTTTGAAGCCTGTATACATTATTGTAAAAATGCCGCCTAAAAGGACACCTAACTTGCTATAATTTCGATTAAGTTAAGTTTATTAAAAAAACAAGATTTTGGGAATTATTCCAAAATACAAACTTTTTCTTTTTTGCTTGTGAAAAAATCGTTATAAAGTTAGATGTAAAAACTGTTTTTTTAAGGACTTTTTAAAAAAAAATTTTCATATACTTACCTACAGTTCTTTGTAATTTCAGCGGCTAATTATTTTGCCTTACTAAACTATATCCAAAAGTTATTTTTGTCCATACCTTTTACCGATTTTTTCAAAAACACAAACTCTGCTTTTTCTTCTAGTTTTTAGTTTTCTTCTAGTTCCAATCTTCTTGCCATTGAACTTTTCTAACTAGGTCTTCCGTCTGCTAATCTCGCTTGCCTCCTAGTTCTTGTCCGTTTCCCTCTGCATACTAGTGTATCCGCTAGTGCCTTGCTTTCAAAACTCTAGTGACTCTAGTGATTCGTGACTCTAATGTCGATTGGTACTACCGATCATCACAGTCGCGGACAACTGCTAGTATCCTTCTATTAGTTCGCTGATAAGTGTAAGAGTATTGGTGGGATAGCTGTACGTTTCCAGCTCTTTGGCAGCATTATTTGCTCCTTGCCAATCAGAAATTTAGACGGTGATTTCTGCATCCTACTGCCCATTGTCCGTGCCACCAGAACCTTTATGGTGTGCTATGTGGGTCTGGTTTTCATTCCTGCCGTAATTTTGCGTCCTGCTTTGCGTGATGTTTGGATATCACCTTGGGGTGGTGTTCGGCGGTCTCAATTTCGCAGTGTATGAGGTGTCCTCTGTGTTCCTGTGGTGTCGTCTCACTTTTTAGTAGCCCGTTTAGGAGCTCTTGAACTCTTCTCCCTCCATGTTTATCTCTTCGTATTCGTCGGCCATCAACATCCTTTTTTCCAAGGTATGCCAAGTTATTGCGCCTGAATGCTCAGAAAGAAAGTATTAAATCTAGTGTGCAGTTCTGCCAGTAACAGTCTGCATATTGATTATATAGTCCTTGAACGACTCTCGAAACCCTTGCTTCCATTGTTTTACTTAATTCGCCAGCTTCACAAAATATACTCTACGCAGGAAATAAGTTTAGAAACTTTCGATGAATTCCGCCCATGTTTTCCGGTTCTCCCTATAGACGCTCCAAGGTCCAAGTGTGAGCATCACAAGTTATTTAAAAATGGAAACAGATGATGTGAGGCAATTGAAGAGTTCAAGGATACGCAAGGGTAACAGCCGGAGAGAAGGAACGAGACTCAGTTGGAAGAAATGGGAGAGTGTGTGAAGATAAATAGCTTCAAGCAATGTTGAGTGATCACACGAGGAAAGGTCTGCCTGTTACCAGATAAGCGAATTGTCTTGTAAACGTGCGGCTAGCTCAGTGAGGATGTGAGATCGTTACACCAAATTTATATTGGGTGATTGCCCGTGACCAAAGGATAACGCAAGAAAGGATTGGCGCAGGCTCCCGGAGTTCAGTCTGAACTTTGTTGGCAAGGTATCGCCTAGCAGGTAGAACTAGGTTCTTAAGCTCGGTTTGACCATGACTAGCACCGTTGGATCTCAGCGTTGTAGCCTCAGCCTTGTAGACTTGTCGTCGTTCGGCGTCTTGACTTCGCGATCTTATTCCTTGGGCACTTTGGTTTTGATTCATATGTTCCGCGCTCACGCACTCGCTCTGATTCGCGCACACGTACTGCCTCTGAGCTGCGCTTGCGCCGTCCTTTTGTAGGCGCGAGGTCCCGTTATTTCCCTCCTCGAGATCGGGGTCCAAAGTCCACTGCCGTACCGTTAATTCACGGTACGTAATCTTTGTGTGGGTCGGAAGTCCGCCTGTTTACCGATTGATCTTGTTTCCCTTGCCAAGGTCCATCACGGCACCGTTAATTCACGGTACGTCTTCTTTGTGCTATTCCAAAGTCCGCCAGTTTACCGTTCGACCTTGTTGCCTTTGCCGTGTGAGGGGCCAAGGTCCGTATAAGACCTCCTCACAGCGTCTGGCCCTCCTCCCAGAGGTGTTTTTCTTCCTTGCTTAACTTCTTGATAACATGTTTCACTTCTGTATCTTATTAAGATAACACCGCTCCTATTCCCATGTCGCTTTCGTCTGTTTGTAGCTTGAACTGTTTTGCAAAGTCTGGGCTCGATAATACTGGTGGTTTGCCATTAAAACTTTTTTTCCTTTTTTAACGAGGTATACACTTCATTTTTTTTCCTTTACTTATTATTTATTCTATTTATTTACTCACATGCGCGCGACAGCCGGCATGTGCTTTGATTAAGATGCAGAGCAAACCAAGGACCTAACTCAAAAATAGAAAATGGTAAATAATGGGGCTGCTACCCACGGTCAATGGCTCTTTCAAAATTTTATGTGATCGGAATATAGTACCAAGAAAATGGTGAATCAAAAAGTGAATTACAAAATTATCATATATCTAGGAAAAATGAAACTAATCTAATTTTCTACAAAATTAAACTTAAACGCTACTCGCTGTTATTTGTATTCGCTGTTGTAACGACCTGATTCTTTATTTCTGCTCGCTACGTAAACGTGCGGCTAGCTCAGAGAGGTTGTGAGTTCGTTCCACCAAATTTATATTGAGTGACCGCCCGTGACCAAAGGATAACGCCAGAAATGATTAGGTTGGTGCTGGTTTATTGTTTCTCTACAATATAGCCTTATTGCAATTAATCTGCTGCCTGTTGTCGCTGTCTTCTGCTGCGTTGCTCCTGGCTCGCTGCTGCGCTGCTCCTGGCGTGCTGCTGCGTCGCTCCTGGCTTACCGCTGCGTCGCTCCTAGCCTGCTACTGCGCTGCTTTGGCTTGCTGCTCCGGGTGACTGAGATCGGGACGGCTCCACCAAAAACACTGGATGTTATGCGAGCTTCCCTACCGGGGCCGGCACGGTGAATCGCCTAGCAGGTGAACCGAAGTTACGCCTTATCGCCTAGCCACCTTTATCGCCTGGCTTCCGGAGTTCAGCCTGGACTTTGTCGGCAAGGTGTATCGCCTAGCAGGTAGAACAAAGTTCTCCCTTATCGCCTAGCCACCTTTATCGCCTGACACCGCGCAAGGACTCCCTAAGCTTGATTTCACCACGACCTAGCACCGTTGGATCTCAGCGTTGTAGCCTCAGCCTTGTAGACTTGTCGTCGTTCGGCGGCTCGACTTTGCGATCTTGATCCTTGGGCACTTCGGTTTCGATTTGTACTTATTCCGCGTTCACGCACTCGCTCTGATTCCCGCACTCGTACTGTCCCGAGCTGCGCTTGCGCCGTCCTTTTTATAGGCGCTGTAGGTGGGTCCGAAGTCCGCCAATTTACCGTATGACCCCGTTGCCCTTGACTTTGGAATAGCACAAAGAAGACGTACCGTGAATTAACGGTACCGTGATGGACCTTGGCAAGGGCAACAAGATCAATCGGTAAACAGGCGGACTTCCGACCCACACAAAGAGGACGTACCGTGAATTAACGGTACGGCAGTGGACTTTGCACCCCGATCTCGAGGAGGGAAATAACGGGACCTCGCGCCTACAAAAGGACGGCGCAAGCGCAGCTCAGAGGCAGTACGTGTGCGCGAATCAGAGCGAGTGCGTGAGCGCGGAACATATGAATCAAAACCAAAGTGCCCAAGGATCAAGATCGCGAAGTCAAGACGCCGAACGACGACAAGTCTTCAAGGCTGAGGCTACAACGATAAGATCCAACGGTGCTAGGTCATGGTCAAACCGAGCTTAAGAATCTAGTTCCACCTGCTAGGCGATACCTTGCCAACAAAGTTCAGACTGAACTCCGGGAGCCTGCGCCAATCCTTTCTTGCGTTATCCTTTGGTCACGGGCAATCACCCAATATAAATTTGGTGTAACGATCTCACATGCTCCCTGAGCTAGCCGCACGTTTACAAGACAATTCGCTTATCTGGTAACAGGCAGACCTTTCCTCGTGTGATCACTCAACATTGCTTGAAGCTATTTATCTTCACACACTCTCCCATTTCTTCCAACTGAGTCTCGTTCCTTCTCTCCGGCTGTTATCCTTGCGTATCCTTGAACTCTTCAATTGCCTCACATCATCTGTTTCCATTTTTAAATAACTTGTGATGCTCACACTTGGACCTTGGAGCGTCTATAGGGAGAACCGGAAAACATGGGCGGAATTCATCGAAAGTTTCTAAACTTATTTCCTGCGTAGAGTATATTTTGTGAAGCTGGCGAATTAAGTAAAACAATGGAAGCAAGGGTTTCGAGAGTCGTTCAAGGACTATATAATCAATATGCAGACTGTTACTGGCAGAACTGCACACTAGATTTAATACTTTATTTCTGAGCATTCAGGCGCAATAACTTGGCATACCTTGGAAAAAAGGATGTTGATGGTCGACGAATACGAAGAGATAAACATGGAGGGCGAAGAGTTCAAGAGCTCCTAAACGGGCTACTAAAAAGTGAGACGACACCACAGGAACACAGAGGACACCTCATACACTGCGAAATTGAGACCGCCGAACACCACCCCAAGGTGATATCCAAACATCACGCAAAGCAGGACGCAAAATTACGGCAGGAATGAAAACCAGACCCACATAGCACACCATAAAGGTTCTGGTGGCACGGACAATGGGCAGTAGGATGCAGAAATCACCGTCTAAATTTCTGATTGGCAAGGAGCAAATAATGCTCCCAAAGAGCTGGAAACGTACAGCTATCCCACCAATACACTTACACTTATCAGCGAACTAATAGAAGGATACTAGCAGTTGTCCGCGACTGTGATGATCGGTAGTACCAATCGACATTAGAGTCACGAATCACTAGAGTCACTCGAGTTTTGAAAGCAAGGCACTAGCGGATACACTAGTATGCAGAGGGAAACGGACAAGAACTAGGAGGCAAGCGAGATTAGCAGACGGAAGACCCAGTTAGAAAAGTTCAATGGCAAGAAGATTGGAACTAGAAGAAAACTAAAAACTAGTAGAAAAAGCAGAGTTTGTGTTTTTGAAAAAATCGGTAAAAGGTATGGACAAAAATAACTTTTGGATATAGTTTAGTAAGGCAAAATAATTAGCCGCTGAAATTACAAAGAACTGTAGGTAAGTATATGAAACATTTTTTTTAAAAAGTCCTTAAAAAAACAGTTTTTACATCTAACTTTATAACGATTTTTTCACAAGCAAAAAAGAAAAAGTTTGTATTTTGGAATAATTCCCAAAATCTTGTTTTTTTAATAAACTTAACTTAATCGAAATTATAGCAAGTTAGGTGTCCTTTTAGGCGGCATTTTTACAATAATGTATACAGGCTTCCAAATATTTTGTCAAAATTTCATGTTGACTTTTATTTTATACGTAGCCTAAAGAAGGAAGAACTGAAGCCAAAACTGGCTTTTTTCAAAACAAAGTTTTTAAAATTCGCGGCATTTCCAAACTAAATGAAATACTGAGCCGAATAATTCTAAACTTAGCAAACTCTTTTTTAAATGTAGCTTACAAATATAAAAAACTATCTCAAACAAAATAATTATTATTTTAAAAAATGTATGGGTGTAAAATTTAGTTTGCATACTTGGGGAAATCTATTGAATAGTTTTACGTGTTAATAATACATTTTTTTTAAACATTGTTGTATATACTTACACATCGTTCAGGCTGTCCAGAAAAGGGCATCCAAGGGTTACCGCAGAGTACCGAGTGTATAGTTTTAGACTAAGCCGAAAATATTTTGCACCATATTGCTGAATATTAAAGAAAAGTGTTTCCCTTCCTCCCAGCACTGCTTTGTCCTCTCCGCCTTCGGCGATAAGTTGAATGCCAGCTTCCACCGAGTCAATAAGAAATCGCAGAGGGCCATCTGGCTCCTGCCGCATCAGAGCGTAAAGCTGCCGAAAGATTTCCGTTCCATTTTCAAGCATCTCTAAAGAGCTGCTCTCCTTCTCCACATAAAGGCGGTATCCGTCGCGAATCATGGCTGCCTGCAGGTCCTGAAGCGTGTTGATCGGTGGCTCGCGGTCGGGCCGTGCGAACTGACTAGTCAGTTGCGCTGAATATACATCGGCCAAAACATAAGTCGCTGCTATCCAGTACACAATGGTCAGAAATTTGGAGCGGTAGCCGTGATATAGTTCTTGACAGGCTGTCGAGATAATAAAGGCTTAAACTAAACTATACCCAGAATATATATATATATATTTAAATTTAAGACTAAAAATATAAATATAATATATATATATATTATATTTATACTTTTAGTCTTAAATTTGCTAAAATATAAATAAAATATAAATACTATATATATATATATTATATTTATACTTTTAGTCTTAAATTTGCTAAAATAGGCTTAAAAATAATTTACAATAGCAGTGCACCCGGAAAGCGTATTAGGTCTCACAACGTTTTATGTTTGTATGAAATCAGGATTGCCACAAAAACGATAGTGTCAAATTGGTATTACTTTGCGAAGTTGGCACTCATCGTTGCTTACTCTGTTTTCACGGCTGGCATATTTACATCGAGTAAAGTCGTGTAACTAGACCCCCGTTACCATTTAGTGATTATTAGCTAACTTTACCAAACTTAGTAAACAAACAAGTAAACAAAACAGAAACACAAACAAATACAAAAACAAATTGCTAAGTGAACCCAACCACAAAATTAAGGGGATCGCCCTATAAAAACAAAATGCTACCACCAAAAAAAACAAAACACATTTTCCCTTTCATTGTAAATAAATCAATCGACTACATCTGCGGAAGCGAAGTCGAAAACTGCAAGCCAGGAAGTTAGTAAAACAAAAAAACCCCTTCAAGCCAACAAACTATTGAAAATAAGCAAAGGAGTACAAAACCCTAAATCAGTCTAAGGAAGTAATTAATTGCAACGTTCTTAGAAATGTACCCGCAGAAGAAATTTTGAACGAACTAAAATTCCAAAATGTGGTTAAAGTGTACAAATGGAAGAAATTCAAAGTAATATACCATATAAAATTGGACTGATTACTGTAACCTTAAATTCATCTACCCTTCCAGAGAAGGTAATGATCGGCTACAACGTAGTGTTCACTCGCCTTACATACCGCTTCAGTCACCCCTAATCTTTCTGCAAGCAAAAAAAGCCAACATGCCAAAAATGTTTGAGAGCACCTCACACTTAGATGAAGAAAGCGAAAAATCTTATGGTAATCTAACTAACAGTCTTATGACTTATACTGAGTAATGGGGCCCTGAGAATTGGAAGGTCGTTGCATTGTATTCATCTCTTGCTAGATGATTTGGGTGCACTGAGAGTTTTTGTTTGTAGGTCGCCTTTTGTTTGTCTATTTCATATTTTACTGCAAGAATGCCGAGGTCTCGGTGGGTGTTTTGGTTGCGAATATACCACGGTGCCGCAGTGATAGTCTTCAGGACTTTCGATTGTGCGCGCTGTATGATGTCAATGTTGCTGCTGCTCTCGTTCACCCATAGCTGGGAGCCATATGTCCAGATAGGCTTGAGAGTAGAGTTGTAGAGCAGGATCAGTGGAAGCTGCTGGCTTTGATGTAGTTTCTAGCATTCGATGTGTCTTCTCCAGGTTAGTCGTCTGTCGAGGTGGACGCCAAGATACGTTACTTCGTTGACTTGGGGAATCGGCGTACTATTCAATGAAAGTGGAGGGCATGTTTTCCTGAAGGAATATTCCCTGTTTATAGGACGAAACAATTAGGCCAAAGTGCGCTTCCTTGCGGGACTACAGCTTCGATAATGTTGTCGTCAGATGTCAGAAGACTCTGTTGTAGGGATACAACTCAAGTAGTTTATGAGTGCATGTAGGCAAGTGTGTTTTGATCTTATGCATGAGACTATCGAGCCAGACTCGATCGAAAGCTTGAGATACATCGAGGAAAATTGCGCTGCAATATTCACGATGCTCGACGGCTGTGTGTATTTCTGATGTTATTCTGTTAACTTGTTCGATTGTTCCATGGCTTTGACGGAAGCCAAATTGATGTGCCGGGATAACATTGTGTACTTCCAGATATGATATTATGCATGTAAGGAGGCTTTTTTCAAACTATTTAGACAGACACGATAATAAACTCATTGGTCTGTAGGATGACGGAATTGTGTGGTATCATTATGATGGTAGATTTTTTCCATTTGCTCGGATAGTAGCCGAGATGTATGATTCCGTTGAAGAGTTTACAAACAGCCTCAATAGCAGAGTTTGGAAGTGCAAAATGGAAATTTTTGGTGTTATTAGGTCATCGCCCGGGGACTTTTTGTTTTCAGATCGCCGGTGACTTTCGCGATCTTCTTTGGCTGAAACAATGCTGGTAAGGATAAAGATTCAGATTCAATTTGTGGTAAGTGAAATGGACCAGTGGCAGGGTTCGGCTGGAAAACGCTTCGGAGATGTGAAGCAATAGTGAAGCTCTATCTTCGTCGCTGCGGGGCCAGCTACCTGATGGGTTTCTTATCGGATTGACTGTTTCGTTGGATGTTTTGTACTGGTTGACGAAAATTTTCCGATGTACCGCAGTTGTGAATTTTCAGCGTATTTCTTCAGGGCTTAGTGTGCGAGTTGCTTCCTTAAGACGTTGTTTTGAAGATGTGGCTGCTGCTACGATTACATCTTCAAGAGCATCGGTGCAGCAGTCAATATCCGCTTTGATGTTGAGCTGCGGGGTTAGGTCGATTTGGAAACTAACATACATTTATATTTTAACCAGTTTGTTCTGGGCGATGTCACTCTTTGGGGGTGGTCTGTAGTTTCTGGGCTTTGAAGGAGAGTTATAAGCACTGGCAAATGGTCTGATGAAAGGTCAGAAAGCGCTTTGGAGCTTATTATATTGCGGGGTATTTTTTTGTCACCACAAAATCTATTAAGTCTGGGACTTTTCTAGGGTCTGCTGGCCGGTATGTGGGGCTACCTGGGGAAACATAGTCCAATTTGTAGTTCAGTTTTATAATTGCCTTCCTTTTAGAGTCACGAGTCGTGATCCCCAGTGGGTATTTTTGAATGCCAAAGCCTCCTTGTGCTATGAAGCGATATCCAAGTAAGTCGTAAAAATCCATGAAATGTCCTTTAGGACTTTTACAGCGAGGCGGCCAGTAGACAGCGGCTATGTAAAGGTGTCCGTTACCTGACTGCACTGTGATCGACGTGCAAGTAATTAGTTGCAAACCTTTGGTGAAAGTGGGGTTTGCTCCGTTCCCTGATTAGGATACCGGTCCCGCCGTGGGCTTTACCGTCTGAATGATCTGTGCGGTAGAAGGTGTAGCCTCTTATTTGGAAGTTGTATTTGTTTGTGAGGAGGGTCTCTATCTGTAGCATAATGTCGATATGATTAGACTGGAGTGGATTTTCCGTCCCTGTTAGAAGGCCATCGGCATATGAGAATCCCTTCTGGGTATTTAGCTGACCAAATGAGGATCTTATAGCCGTCCAGATGAATACTTCCGGCGTCGTTTTTGAGTAACTGTACACGTTTTGAGTATTTTGATGGCGCGTTGTTGTCACTCGTCGCATGCGTTCTTTCAACTCCTTGTAGACCACACAGCCCCTGTAGTTTGCCGTGTGATTTCCTTGTCTTGTTTCCTCTTCCTTGTTGGCAGGGCAATTGGCGGAATTGTGAAAGTCTCCACAAACTACACGTACTGATCGAAGTGTGCAGTATGTCCTGGTGTGTCCATTCTCCTGACAGCTTGTATATTGCTCTATTGGCTTTTCCACCTTATTTCTTCGGTGCAATAGGTATTGCAGGTTATAGATGCGGTGCACTTCATTTTTCTTCAAGACTCTGCTGTCGGGCTCTAGCTCTACCTTGAAAAGCGGTTGTAGCTTTTTGTTTCTGGTAATGATGTTACTATTGTTCTTTGCTTCTGCAAAAAAGGCAGCTTCGTAATGAGGGCTGACCAGTCTAATAAGACTTGCTGGCTGTGTGAAAATATGGATAGAGATAGTTTTCGCCGAGCTGATGATCTCCTCTCTGCGCTGGATTCGCAGTTTAATAGTCGTAAGCTATTAGAAGAGTCCCCTAAGCGCAAAAAGCCGCTGGTCGTAAGCAGCAAAAGGGGAACACCCCGCAACCGAAATCAAAAGAACAACAGGGCATTTCGGCGGATCAGCAGCTGATTGCAGCAAACCCCCAAATGTTGCTAAGATCAGCAGCTAAAAAAGATTCGGTATCCGAACAATCCGTAACAGAATGCAGGCAACCAGGGACTTCTAAGAATTCCGATTCGTCCGTAGTGGTTTTACAATTAGTGGATCCACCTATCTCTCAGAATGTAGCTTCACCACCACAAGGGACTACTGAGTCCGGACAGCCGCCTCAAGTTAGTTTTGCAGAAACAATGTCTGCTCTACCAAAATCCCTTTTAGTGGTTCCACTAAAGAAACAAATTTTCGTTTCTCGTCTTTCCCCTGATGTATATTCTTATATACAAGATAAAACTTAAGACGATTGTAATAGTGTAAAGGTGCTAAAGTTTAAGTTTTCTTATGGCAATTTCAAAAAACTACCTTTTAACCTCCTTCTTTCCTATCAGATTGCAAGAGGCTTGCGAAGCAAGCTCACTAAATTGTATTCCGATAGCTTTTCCTTTGCAGTGTTTTCAGAAACCTGGTTAAGGCCGGAGATCATTAGCTCAGAAGTTACCTGGTCCACTACCAATAGCACAGCATGATTTTATTGACGGCCTGCTTGACATATCTTTATCTCAAGTAAACCATGTTCGAAATTCACTAGGTCGCCTTCTTGATTTGTGTTTTGTATCAAATCCTGAAGGTGTGTTTCTGTCCAGAGTTGCACCACTCACGCAATCTGAAGATCCATATCACCCTACAATCGAACTTTCATTTGACACGGGTAGAGTTATAAACGAAAAATCATCCAAGCGAATACATTGTTTTTGCAAGGCAGACTTTATGAGGCTAAATAATTTTATTTCTGGCTTGAATTGGTCTGATCTTTACTTATACAATAATATGTCAGATGTAGTTAATTTTTTTTACACTGTAATAAACTCATTTTTTAATTCCTGTGTTCCGTGGCACTATCCGTCAATTTCCAATAAATCACCTTGGTTTAGCACAGAGTTGACACACTTTAGAAATGTAAAGTCCAGACTTTTTAGGAAAATACCAGTTCTCAATCTGTTTTTACTAGATATTTAAGTGCTCGGTCAACATTTACCGTGCTTAATGCTCAGTGTTACAATAGTTACTTAAACCGTTATAAGGTCCAGTTCTCTCACGACTCGAAACGGTTTTATAACTTCGTTAACACCAAGCGTAAATCTAATTCTTATCCTTCCTCGCTGTCGTTCGAAAACATGACGGCAACCACAGATCAGGCAATAGCCGATTTATTTGCACAATTTTTTCAAACGACTTACTCTACTTTAGATTGATCATCACAGCCTTATTCTTACACCATATCCAAGTCAAACCTCAAATTCTGTCCCACTTTAACAGAAAGTTCTCTTCTTTTGGATCTTCTTCGTACTAAGCCTGTTTATTCGCTAGGGCCCGATGGTATTCCTGGGTGCGTGCTTAGGTATTGCGCTAAGGCCCTTGCAAACCTTACCTTCCCTTTACCTTATCTCTAGAAACTTCCCAATTCCCAAATATTTGGAAAGAATCATTTGTTATTCCTCTTTTCAAAAAGGTAACAAGTTAGAAGCCAGTAACTATAGAGGTATATCTAAGTTGTCAGCTATTCCTAAGCTTTTTGAAAAAACCATTACTCCTCACTTGCAGCATCTTTGTAGATCAATCATTTCTCCGTGTCCACACGGATTTATTAAACGTAAATCCATAATCACTAGCCTTTTAGAGCTTACTACATTTTCTTATCTCGCGTCTATCTTCTCGCAAATCGTGCCGTACGAAAAAAAAAAAATTAGCCCCAATCCGATTTGTTGAGTGATATGTAAGACCGGATGAATTCATTGAATGTTGTATGACTTTTCTCTAGGGTTCGTACTGTCTTTTGAAGTCGTCGCAAGAGTTTCTTTCTGGCTAAGTATAAGTTTCTTCCAGGCTACAAATTCTCGGCTACGTTACTCGATTTATCTAACGCTCTCAAGATACATCTCGCAACAAGGTCACAGATCTGACCACAGAAACCTTCTTTTGATGCTTCATTTCATTTACAGTAACAATGGAATTTCATCGATGCTAAACGATTACGTGACGATATGTAAGAATTTCGAAAATAAAATAAAAGCTGAAGGCATTGTCGCAGTAGCTCTGCATCGAAAAAAGGCGAAATTTTTCTGAAAAAGAACTTGACAAAGCGGGATAAATTATCCAATTAATAAAAGTAATAATTTTTTAATATTTTAACAAATTGTTCAAGAAAACGGTAAGAAAACAAGCCCAAAGGAAAAGTTATATCGAAAACGTTGTGTTTTTATACCCTTGCAGAGGGTATTATAATTTTGGTCAAAAGTGTGCAACGCAGTGAAGGAGACATCTCCGACCCTATAAAGTCCTGATTTGATATAAGCATGTCCGTCTGTCCGTCTTTCTAACCGTCTGTACGTCTGTCTGTCTGTCTGTCTGTCTGTCTGTCTGTCTGTCTGTCTGTCTGTCTGTCTGTCTGTCTGTCTGTCCGTCTGTCTGTCTGTCTGTCTGTCTGTCTATCTGTCCGTCTGTCTGTTTGTCTGTCTGTCTGTCCGTCTGTCTGTCCGTCTGTCTGTCCGTCTGTCCGCCTGTCTGTCCGTCTGTCTGTTTGTACGCGAACTAGCCCCTCAGTTTTAAAGATATCGAATCGAATCTTTGCACACACCCTTCGTTCCTTTGTACGCAGTATATAAGTCGGAACGGCCGGGATCAGCCGACTTTATCCTATAGCCGCCATATAACTGATTGATCGGAAATGCCATTACTTTGGTGTTTGTAGAGTTAGGAAGTTGGAATTTTCTATGGGTTTTATTTTTTGCCAATCAATCCGACCTACTAAATTTTATAAGGATCGGACTATATCCTATAGCTGCCATAGAAACGATGGCCAAATGCAGCGCAAAATCGACAAAGCTTCATTGTTTTTAGTAAAATAGGAATATAAATCGAAATGTAGTCGTTTTGTAATAACTGCAAGGCTTTCTGAAGTTTGCTTCCTTTCTTGTTTAATGATATTTTTACAAGATTGTTCAGAAAAACGAGCTCTACATTGCCGGATAAATTAATATCTTGCACGAATTGATACAAGTAAGAAAAGAAAAGAGTTTGGTGTGGGGAGATGTAAAATAATGACCGACAAGGACAATAGTTCACACAGATCGGCTCAAGTAAATGTAAAACAGATGCACTTCGGGTAGTACTTTCCAAAGATGGCAAAGTTAGCTAATGAGATCGTCCACGACTATAAGACGTGTGCAAGGGCCAAGTGCGAAAGGCATAAAAACATGAGTTCAACGACTCCGATCCACTCTCATATATATGTAACATAATGACATATTCTTAACGTATGGAAAGTATTTATTAACTTGCGTCAATAAATTGTCTAATGTAAATCCGAGTTCCCATCACAATCTTTAGTTTGTCTTCCGAGAGTTTTCTTCGAGTTCTATTTGGTAAAATCCTGACATCAAATCTAAACATGAAAAGTATTTAGTTGATCGAGAATATCGTCTATTCTTGGCAACGGGAATTTATCATTTAAGATATTCTTATTGATTTGATTTACTAAACGCCATCTTTTATCGGTTAAATGGGTGGTGATTTTTTGGGTACAATTAATAATGGACTTTTATATTCTGAGACAGAAGGTTCAATGATTTTATCCTTGATTAATTTATCGACTAGTTTGTATACTTCCTCTTTTTGACTGTGAGGAATTCTACAGTTTTTAATATAAACTCGTTCATCATCTTTCGTCCCTATTTTATTTTTGAACAAATTATTTGTTGATATCGATTTGGTTTCGACGAGGCGCTTTCGTAAAATAAGTTCCATAAGCCTTTTTAGCATACAAAAACAGGTTTAATACCAATAAATTATACATTTTTCGTAAGTTTAGACTTTTTTCTCAAAATCTCCGTTTCGATCAATACACTTTTGCATCCAGGGCATCCATTTTTGTATCCCATTGTCATAGAACTCCCCCGCCTGGCTGCGAAAAAAGTACAGGACGCGCTGCTCATCGTGGACGTCGGTTCGACCGTATTTAAAGACCTGACCCATCTTCGCACCATTCCTGAACTCATGTAGTCTTCTCCGTACACTGCACAAAGTTCGGAGTAAATTTCCTTGGCAGACATTTGCTTTGCAGCCAAAAACCGATTGACAGACCGCCATTCGCAGTGAAACAAAGAAATGCGGGAGACGCAAGAGGCTACCTAGCAAGGAACCTACACGCCACTGTCGCCGGGTCTCGCGTAACAGCGCCCCTGTTGTCTACGGAGCTTTTCGGAGCATAATTTACGAACGCGCCTCGTATTTCGAATATGACCATATATTTTGTGCATATTTCAGTAGTATTGTTTCAAATTGGGAAGGAAAATTTTTATTCAATTTATTTTAAATGTCTGTATTGTTTTCATCTATATTTGTCATCTAATGGTTACATTTTTAATTCGTTTTAGTGGATAATTTTGTTTTGGTTTGTATTTTTAAAATTCGGACAAATGTTTTTTTTTTAATCTGCAATGCAGTTTCCAATGAATACCCCGTTTTTGATTTCTTGGTTTGGTATGCATATCTACCTGGTAGCTGCGGTTATAGCAACACCTAGCTGGTAGAATTGTCAAATTGTTTTGAAGGGTATGATTTACTGGAATGTTTATTGGGTTATCAAGATTGTCGGGCCTTAGAATAAGGTTTTAAGTCTATTTGACAATTATATTTTTTCGTGAAGTCGATGCTTATATTCCATCACATGGAAGAGGAAAATGTTACTAAGAGAAAATTAATAGGAATGGAATAATTATTTGAAATAAGTTTTTCTGAAGTTAGTCCTCTTGAGTTTATTGTTTCTTGACCAACACCTGATATTTAAGTAGTGTTATGATAATCAATATCTCGAAATGAATCTGAATTTTCTTTCATTAATGAAATGTCTGCACCTGTATCAACAAGTAATGTATATGGTTTATTTGTTTTTTCATTTTTAAGTGAAACAAAGAAATTAAAGTTAAGGTTAATAGTGTGAACCGTTTGTTTTAATCGGTTTTGTATCTTAATGGTATTTATTGGTTTTCCGACGTGGTTTGTACTTGTTGGACATTGTTGTTACCGTTATTGGCTCCGCCACGGTTATTTCCACTATAATTCCCACGATCTCTATTATTATAGTATAATGGTATTATAGTTATAATAATAATTATAACAATAATTTTGGTTGCAACCGATATTTCGGTAGTAAGCATTGTTTTGGAAGTGACCATGGCCATATCCTCTACCACGAAAATTACCTCGGTAATTATTACTTCGGTAGGATTGTTGTCCTCTGGTATACAGTATTGAGTAAGGGTTTCCAGTCATTTCTGTGTTTCATTGTAGGTATTTCGTGACAGCTTCATTCATAGTGGTAAATTTACCAGCTTTAAGAATTGTTTTAGTCTGCCATGCTCAAAACTTTTAACCATTCTTGTGATTATTTTGTGATAAACTCATCAACATGTCGGGCTGATAAGCCTTCGTCAATATATGACGCTTCTAGTAACTTCCGGAGGTTGTCAATTTCAGTGGTACATTTTTCAACAGTTTTTCCTTTCTGCGTTGTTTTAGCCATTTTAGCCTTTTGTACATCGGATGTTTCACCGACAACATTGACTTCCAGTTTTGCAATTATCGCCGTAATAGAAGTTTCATTTTGCACCTTGTATAAGGTTGAGAATACTATTTTCGACTTAATTACTTCAATAGCAAAGCGTTCAAAATGTCCTTTTGTCAAGTCTACCAATTTGAGAGAGGTGATGAATCTATGTAGCTTTCATTTCAGTAGGCTGATTGAGTCTAGGTCTGAATTGTCGGTATCCTCTTCCTGTGTTTCTGGTATTGTCAATACCGCTGGAATGGTTAGATCATGTAGATCTTTCTCTTCTAAATTTGTTTCTTCTTCTACCTCGGACTCAGAACTTTCTTGCCTGTCTAACTCAGTTGGTTCAGAGTCGACGCCTGTTTTAAGTGTTCTAATCTATAAATATCCATAACATATAAGGGTTTTCGAGCTCTGATATGATCCTCGGGGTCGTTAAGACCAGTTGTAGAATTCTATTTTCAAATTTTGGGTCTCTATTGTAAACCTCTCTAATAACTTCTAATGTGGCCATGTTTTTTAATGTTTATATGTTGTTAACGATTATTGAAGCGATTTTAAATGTATATTTTTGGTTGTTTCAAAAAAGTTTTTTTTTATTGATGCTTTAATAATAGTTGTTTTAAATCTTCTCTAAGTCGTTTGCACGACTTAAGAATCTCTTTCTCAGACACTTGTTGCTTAATTTATATAAAGGGTGTTTTTTTCTTTCAATTTCAATGAAACAACGATGGATTATTCGATTGACAAGAATTTTTTTATTCGCAAGATAATCTTGTGGCATTACATTTTAAATATGATTTTTGGCATATGACCGCCACGGCTGGCTCGGATGTAGTCCAATCTGTCCAATTTTCGATGACTTTTTCCAACATTTGTGGCCGTATATCGGCAATAACACGGCGAATGTTGTCTTCCAAATGGTCAAGTGTTTGTGGCTTATCCGAATAGACTAGCGGTGTTAAATCACAAGATCTTGGAGGCCAATTCACAAGTCCAAAACGTGAAATTAGGCGTTCACCAAACTTGTCTCAGTAAATCGATTTTGCACGAGCTGTGTGACAGCTCCTGGAAATCATGGCTTCTCAATTCAGGAATGAAAAAGTTAGTAATTATGGCCCTATACCGATCACCATTGACTGTAACGTTCTAGCCATCATCGTTTTTGAAGAAGTACGGACCAATGATTCCACCAGCCCATTAAGCGCACCAAACAGCCAATTTTTCTGGATGTAACGGTGTTTTGACATACACTTGAGGGTTAGCTTCACTCCAAATGCGGCAGTTTTGTTTGTTGACGTAGCATTCAACCAGAAGTGCGCTTCATCGCTAAACAACATTCGCTTATGAAAATCGGTAACAATGGCAATCTCGTTTTGGGCCCATTCGACGAATCTACGCCTTGCTTGATGATCGTTTGGCTTTAATTCTTGCACAAGTTGGATTTTGTAAGCACGCAAACCAAGATCCTTCCGCAAAATCTTCCATAAAGTGGATGGACACAGATATAATTCTGCTATACGCACCGTACGGCGTCTCTGGGGATGAAAATTATCAATAAGAGTAAACGTGGCACAGTGGTAGAAATTACTGATTTAGCAGCGATTAATTCAAATTTCAACTTAATTATTGGCGCCAAAAATGTTTGTAATCAAAAACCAATATATCCAATAGGCCAAAAAAACTTTTCATTTCGCTTTCCTCTCAATATTCGCACAGCTGTAAAGCTTTAAACACAACATATGTGTTTCATCAGCTGACAACCCCCCCTTTTTGTATATAAAGAATTTTTAATAAAAAATAATAAAAAAAAAAAAAAAAAAAAAAAAAAATAATAAAAAAAAAAAAAAAAAAAAAAAAACACACCTCACAAAAAAAAAAAAAAAACAAACCAAAGCCAAAAAAAAAAAAAAAAAAAAAAAAAAAACACACCAACACCAAAAAAAAAAAAAAAAAAAAAAAAAAAAAAAAAAAAAAAAAACAAAAAAAAAAAATATGTGTTGATGCCAAAAAAAAAAAAAAAAAAAAAAAAAAAAAAAAAAACACCCCCCCCAAACGTAATGGAAGACGAAAAAAATGAAGAAGTCGGGGGCGTCGTGGTATAGTTCAATGTATTTTGTTCAGCTGCATACAAGAGACTAATTAAAACTTAAAACTAAAACCGCGCTCCCGCCCGCTTTACTCCGTTCAAGCGAGAGCGGGAGATCGGCAGCGGCCGTCCGAGGAGTTCGGATGCGAAACCCGAAGTTCGCACTCTGGAGCGCGGACGTTGCGAGAGGCGAGCGAGGGAGCGCAAGAGGGGCGAGAGCGAAAGCTCGGAGAGCTCAGTGACCAGCGCCGATGCAGTGGGCCACTGACCTAAACATTCCGCCCCCCCTTGCAACTACTCGGGTTGCAACATAGCCTGGTTGCTCTTCTCACGGCTGGTGACAGGCTCCGGACACGACCCACCCAAACACGGTGCTCTGGGCCACTGGCAATCCATCCTGAATTTTCAGGAAGCCCGGCCGCATCACACTCGGATACATATCCGCGCCCAGGATGATGGAGATCGTCGCGGGGAGATAAAACCGCTCATCAGCCAGCGTAATGTCCCGGAAATGGGTCCTTACCGCGTCGCTCAGCTCTCGGATTGGAGTGCGGATGCGCACGTGAGGCTCTATTTTAAAAATTGCGTCGAGCCGGACAGCGCTGTCGATTTTTGATCCCACGGTTGCCGAACAAATCTGTTCGCCTCCCACGTTGGTGGTCGGCAAGCGGAAACTCGACGCTGGCGAAGCGTCGATACAGCTCATAGGCGTACACGGGTCGATGAGCGCCGCAGTGTCGAAGACTCGACTCCCGGTCTCTAATCGCACCAAAGCCGTCGGGAGGAGGTTGACGCGACCGCGGGCTGTGTGGCACCCCGACGAGTATCAGAAAATTGCCGCGGAGTGTCGGATGAGTGCCGTGGAGTGGCGGACGAGTGCCGAGGAGCGGCTGAGGAATGCCGTGGAGTGGCGGACGAGGGCCGAGGAGCGGCTGTAGAATGCCGTGGAGTGGCGGACGAGGGCCGAGGAGCGGCTGAGGAGTGTTGCGGAGTGGCAGCGGATCTCTGCGACCGGCGTGCTGCCGGGCGGGACTGCCGTGATGCCATCGGTGGTTCCGAGAGATGAAGCAGAGTGTGGTGATCCTGGCCGCAAGTTTTGCAGCGATCACCTCGCCGACACGCTCCGTCGGAGTGCTCGTGGGCCAAACAGCGGTGGCAGTACCGGTTGGCAAGGACAGCCCGGAGCCTCTTCTCGGCACTCAGACGGAGGAACCGACGACACTTCCGAAGTGGATGGATCCCGCTACAGACTCGGCAACGGTAGGATTGCATACCTCGAGTTCGTCTGTGCTCCAATGCGATGGCGCTGCGCGGACGTGGAGACATCGTGTGAGATCTGATTGGCGGAATAGGACAAAATAAAAATTTTGGATCAGTAGTGATAAGAACTGTGAATTGGAACTACGGGTTGGAACTATTAATTGACGCTACGAATCGGAGTGATGAATTGAACCACCGGAGTGAAGGGTCGACTGGTTATTGCGGGCAGGCGGACTCTTCCATTGGATGAAGGACGACCTTCGCTATGGGACGCTTAATGAGTCCCCGTGCAGTGCGGATGTCGACCACACGAACATGGCCATCGGCTCCTGGAAACACCGCGGCGATTCTGCCTAATCGCCACTCATTGGACGGAAGGTTGTCTTCCTTGACTACCACCATGTCCCCGGCACGGAGATTTCTTGTAGGGGTTCGCCACTTATTCCGCTTATGGAGTTCCTTGAGGTACTCCTCCTTCCATCGCAGACGAAATTGTTGATGAAGAGCCTTCAGGTGCTGCCAGCGGTTTATAATAGATGTGGTGTCCCCCTTTATCTCGGGTTCGACCATGGCGAGGAGGGGCCCTCCAACAAGAAAGTGCCCAGGCGTAAGTGCCAACAGGTCAGTGGGGTCTTCGGACATCGGCGCGAGCGGACGAAAATTCAGGCATGCAGCTCTTCGAACGTATATTTTCGCGTCGCCGTAGACTTGTAGAACAGGGTCTTGAAGCTCTTAACACCTGCTTCCCACAAACCTCCCATGTGGGGTGCTCCCGGAGGAATGAATTGCCAGAGCAGCTGCTGGTGACTATAGGCACCTGTCACAGCTTCCTTGAGAGCTTGGAGAAACTCGCGGGAGAGTAGGGCAGCCGCACCCACAAAGTTCTTCCCATTGTCCGACTGAACTTGACGGGGGCACTCTCTTTGGGACATGAAACGGGCGAAGGCGGCGAGAAACTTCTCAGTCGTAAGGTCGGAAGTAGGTTCTAAATGGATGGCCTTAGTGGCGAAGCACACGAACACCAGCACATACCCTTTCGTAATGAGACAGGCTCGTCCCATGTAGTTTTTGATGTCAAAGGGACCGGCATAGTCCACACCGGTATATGTGAAAGGGCGCGAGCAGGACGTTCGTTCTTTGGGTAAGTCTCCCATCAGTTGCGTTTGCAACCTCTTTTTGTGGATGATGCAGACCTTGCATGAATATATGACGGACTTGACCAAATTCCTCACCCTCGGGATCCAGAACTTGGAACGGATCAGACGGATCATCAGCTGATTGCCACCGTGCAGCGTTATACGATGCGTAAAATGGACGAGGAGTCGAGACAGATGGCAGTCGTATGGAAGGATGACAGGATGCCGTTCATCATACTGGAGAAGTTCGGAAGCCGTGACTCGGCCGCATGCTCTCATGAGCCCTTGGGAATCAATGAACGGGTTCAGGTTTTGGACCAGGCTGGATGCTGGCACTGGCCGTTTTTGGCTTAAGCAGCCCATCTCAAGGGCAAAGTGCCTGCGTTGCGTGACGGAAATCAGGAGCCGCTCGGCCGACGCAATTTCAGGAGCTGTCAAGGGATCCTCAAACGGGGACATGAGCTTTCGCGAACGCTGGATGAACCGATGAGCGTAAGCGAGGACTCGCAACGCCTTGTCGAGTGTGGAAAAACGCTCCAGAATGTCTTCAGGGGGGGCCTGCTCGCTTCTCGAGTTCAGTCACAGGGGGTTCATAGCCTTGAGTGGGCCACTCGCAGCGAGGCCACTGCAGCCAGGCAGGACCATGCCACCACAGCTGGCTGTCCGCAGGGTCTTGAAGCGCCGCCCCCCGGCTAGCGAGATCTGCCGGGTTATGCTCGGAGCGGACGTGTGCCCATTTCTCCACCTCGGTAAGCTGGGTAATCTTGGTCACATGATTTGCCACGAACGTTGTCCAGTGGCACGCTGGCTTATGCAACCAGGCGAGAACAATCGTAGAGTCCGTCCAACAGTGCAGGGCGGACGCCTGCCCGGGCATCTTCGGAAGAACGGCGTTGGCCATTTCGGACAATAACAAGGCTCCGCACAACTCGAGCCGCGGGAGCGACACCGTTTTTACAGGGGCCACCCGCGTACGGGCTGCGCCGTACGCCTTCTGCGAGGCGACGCAGAACCCATGATGCTCAATTTTCAAATGTGGTCGGAAAGCGACCCATCGGGGAATGTAGAACTGATCAAGAGCGGAGTAATTTTCCAGGAAGTCAACCCATCTTTGGCAAAAATCTCGAGGGAGGGCATCGTCCCATCCTAGATTTTGGAGCCAAATGTCCTGCATGAACATCTTTGCCCGGACTATGAAGGGGGCGAGCCAACCCGCTGGATCAAATAGTTTGGCGATTTGGGATAGGACTTGACGCTTTGTGAACGTTGAAGACAAGGTCAATTCGGGCGGAATGAAGAAAAACTCGTCAGACGTCGCCTTCCACCGCACTCCGAGAGTTTTAGCCGTGCTCTCTGCGTCGATTTCAAGGAAGTCCGCGCGAAGGAGATGGTCACTCTGGATGTTGGCCAAAATCGCCTTGCTATTGGATGTCCATTTTCTAAGGGGGAATCCTGCTGAATCCAGGGCCCCCTGGAGCTCGCGGATAGCCGCTTGCGCTTCGGTTTTGGAGTCTGCCCCCGCGAGTACGTCGTCGACGTACATGAACTGTCGGATAATCCGACTCGCCTGCGGATACCTCGACTCTTCGTCGTCGGCGAGCTGTTGCAGGACACGGATCGCTAGGAACGGGGCACAATTGACCCCGAAGGTGACTGTCTTCAACTCGTAGTCGCGGATTTCCCCATCGGAATTGCGGAATAGAATACGCTGCAAGGGAGTATGCTGGGGGTCTACCCAAATTTGCCGATACATCTTCTCGATGTCGGCGTTGAAAACGAACCTAAAGTATCGCCACTTCAGGATTTGAATCGTGAGGTCGGATTGTAAGACCGGGCCCGCGTAAAGTATGTCATTCAGACTGGTCCCGTTTGCGGAAGGGCTAGAGGCGTTGAAAACCACCCGCACTTTAGTGGTTGTGCTCTCGGGCTTAAGAACGGCGTGATGTGGAAGGTAGTACGTGGCGGAACTGCTCGTCAAAGGGACCTCGGCCATGTGACCTAAGTCGAGGTATTCTTGGATTACAGAGTCATACCGGGCCTTCAGGGGAGGATCTCTTTTTAGGCGCTGCTCGTTACGCAGAAATTGAGCCAGAGCAAAGGATCGTGAAGATGCGAGCTCGGAACCATTATGCTCGGGATCGCGCAAGGGGAGCATCACAACGTATTTGCCACGATTGTCCCTTCTTGTAGTCTGGACAAAATTGTGTTCGCAGACGGAATCAGACTCGGGGACTATCTGTGTGGGCACTTCCTCCACCTCCCAGAATTTGGTAAGGAGATGATCCAACGAGTCGTCGAGTCCGCAGGTAACTCGAGTGGAGAAGGCGGACAAATTGCGGGGGGCCGCTGGAGATATGGGGCCTGTCAACACCCATCCAAAAATGGTTTCCTGGCCGAGAAGTGAACCGCAAATGTTAGCCCTGGCGTTGCCGAGGAGGATGGACGGAAGAATATCGGCTCCTATCAAGACATCGATTTGGGAGCTCTCGAAGAACTTGGGATCTGCAAGGGGGATGTCAGGAATTCCCTTAAGAAGATCTCGAGGGACTGGATACGAAGGCAGATTCCCGGCCAGCTGCGGAAGAACGTAAGCTGAAGTTTCTAAATGCAGCCCGGGTCTGGAAGGCGATCGAATAGAAAAATGACAGAGTTTCGTGGACTGAGCGGCAACGGTTTGATTAAGACCAGAGACTTGGGCCTGGATAGTCTTGAATGGAAGTTTGACGAGGTTGAAAAGTCTCTCCGTAATAAAGGTTGCCTCGGAACCAGAGTCGATTAGGGCTCGCGCCTGGAAATTGCACCCTAAATGGCAAATGTTAATGAGGGCTGTGCCCAGTAAGACGGCTCTTGAGCCGGAAGCGAAGCACACTTGCACATCAGAATGATCCTCTGTGGGGCTCGTGCCTCTTGTAGTAGGCGCGGGTCGAGACCTGGATGGCGCAGACGGACTTGGAGCGGCCGCGAATGGATTACCGCGGTGCAGGAGGGTGTGATGACGGCTGTGGCACGTGAAGCAGCTATGGGCGCTAGTGCAATCCCGTTGCAGGTGCCCTCGTGCAAAACAGTTCAGGCAAAGCTGCTTTTTCTTAATGTAGTCGGAGCGACCATTTACATCCATCTCAAGGAAGCGCGGACATAAGCGAACAGGATGATTCTCTCTGGAGCAGAGATCGCACCCTCTTGGGGCTGGAGTCACTCTGGCCTCGTAGGAATTAAGCCTACGCGCTGGGGCGCTCGCAGGTGTCGACCTTGGCGGAACCTGACCCGAACTGCTAGGCCTGATGTCATCGATAGCCTCCAGAGTGCGATGACGCTCTGTCAAGAACGAGTCTAACTCATTCCATGTTGGAATCTCAGCCTTGTTGTGAATGGATTGCTCCCACATCGAAAGCGTGATTTTGGGAAGCTTTAAAGAAACCATGTACACCAGGAGACAATCCCAAGTCTCGACTTGAATAGAGGACATCTCTAAGGCTGTCAGGCAACTTTGGATTGTCCCTTGCAGCTCCTTCAGAGCGGCTCCGGACTCTTGGGGTACTGCCTGAATGTTGAAGAGGATTTTTAGCTGGCTATTGACTAATAACCGCCGATTTTCGAAGCGGTCGGTGAGGCTTCGCCACGCGGAGATAAACCCTTCGTTGGTCAGCGGGGCTTTGGAAACAATGGCGTGCGCATCGCCACTTGTTTTGGACAATAGGTGGAACAACTTCTCTACCGGTGTAAGACGCGAGTTGTGTATGTATATCGCGGTAAAAAGATCTCTGAAGGTGGGCCAACGCAGGTAATCACCAGCGAAAACTTCGGTGTCGACTGGTGGCAAACGACAGCCCGTAGACGGCGGTGTTGGAACACTGACAGCAGCCTGAATGGGCTGGGAGGCGGCCTTGTCTATTATGTCCTGAAGTTGGACCAAACATCTCGAATATACGGAATAGCAGTAACTGTACTTGGATTCAAGCACTGTCGAGGTGGCCGTACTGTCGGTGGACGCGGAAAGAAGATCGGAGCAACTTTCATAGCTCTTCTCCACCTTTTCCCACAAGGCCCGGATTTGGTCCCGATGGACTTGGCACATGCCAGGGGAAAGTCGTTCTGGTTCAGCGGCGCTCGGAGTATGAATATCCGCTTGAAATTGGCTAACCCGGTCTGTTGTGGCAATAAACTTTTTGAGGGCGATGTCTATCGCAGTTTGAGCCATCTTGGACATCGACCGAGAAAGCCTTGACGGGGGACCGGAGATAGTCTCGACGGACTCGTCGCTGTTTGCCCTTGGAATGGCAATGGCAGCCTTTGGTGTTAATTGAGACGGCCGCGGAGACGCGGATTGGGACCTGTCCAAACGGATAGATGGGATCGATCCCATCGGTTTCTTGTCGTCTCCCGTGGGCATTCTTGGACTCGAACTTTGCGGATCAGCTCTTGTCGACTGACCTGAGCAAGGGGCGTTTCGTTCAGAACGTGAGGATATTCACCGTTAAGCTTTCGGCGCGATCTGAGTCGCCAACGAGTTGGTCGTCGCTGCAAATGAACGCACGCAAAAGAAAAGAAAGCCACAGAGAACGGTCACACTGTTAATTTGTGCGGAGTAGAAAGCACAGTGCCATAAACAACGAGAAGAATCGAAAGAAAATATTTGGAAGTCGATGAAACTGTATTGATTGTTTATATATTTGTATATCTTGTTACTCCCTTTGTTGACTTCTGTTTTTTTTTTTTTTTTTTTATTTAATTTTTACCTTAGTTATTGTTGCCAAATAATTTTATTGTATTTAGGTTTTTATTTTTTTTTTTTTTTTGGGTTTGGAAAATATCTTTGATTGCAAAAAAAAATCCGGAAAACCGCAATAAAAAATAAATTAATTAATCCATTAAATAAATTAATTACTTTGCCGGAAATAATTAAATAATATTTATAATTAAATAGTAATTATAATTATGAATTAATAATTTGTATAATTAAATAATAATTATAATTATAAATACTTATTTTTTTTTTTTCGGAGCCGGAATGGTGGAATTAAAAAAAAACCTTGGCTTTGGTTCGGGAGAAATGTTCACTGGGTTATGCCCGTCGGCAGCGCAGTGCATGCGTGAGGGCGCGGGAGAGAGAGAGAAGAAAAAAAAAACAGCAACAATAACAACACGGCCGCTGCGGTGGTTAATGCGGCAATTTGGAGAAAAAACAATCACGGTCGCACCCGTGTGGATTTGAATTTATTTTATTTTATGTTCCTGTATGTGGAGGCAGAAAATATATTTATGTAGATATGGGCATGCATGCGTTTATGGATATGTGTATGTTCCTGTATGTGGAGGCAGAAAATAATTCTATGTAGATATGGGCATGCATGCGTTTATGTGTAAGTGTATATCGGTACAGTAGAGCGTCGAAGAGTGGACTGTATTTGAAGTGACGGAACAGATGAAAAAAATCAGCAACAATAATAACACAGCCGTTGGGGCGGTTAATTGCGGCAATTTGGAGAAAAAACAATCACGGTCGCACCCGTGTGGATTTGAATTTATTTTATTTTATGTTCCTGTATGTGGAGGCAGAAAATATATTTATGTAGATATGGGCATGCATGCGTTTATGGATATGTGTATGTTCCTGTATGTGGAGGCAGAAAATAGTTCTATGTAGATATGGGCATGCATGCGTTTATGTGTAAGTGTATATCGGTACAGTAGAGCGTCGAAGAGTGGACTGTATTTGAAGTGACGGAACAGATAAAATTATGTGGAGAGAAAAAAAAACACAAGACAAAAAAATATCTCGACAGCGGCGGATTGTACGGCGAACAGGGAAACTCCCGAAATTACTTCACACCGAGTGGCTGATATTAGTTATGCCTTTTTATTTTCCACCACACAATTTCACTTTTTGTCGTATTTTTTTGGAGGCAGAATTGCACTGCACTATGTACACAAGTTGTCACGCGCGTGTATGTGTATGTCTGGATGCACATATGTATGCCTTGACCGTTGGCAAGTTGATGTACAACGGGGAACGAAAAGGAAAACGGCAAGGAGTATGGCGACGCACACAAAGCGGAGACGGATAGAAAATTTTTTGGAATTGAAGGAATGTTAAATTTCTCGACTGCCGTTGTGTCGGGAAAACTCGGACGTGGAGTTGACACGAAAAAAAATCTTACTGCAGTGTGAACGAAATTTAATGTTCGAACCACTGATAAAGACCGGCAGCGAGAGGGAGTCGGAAAATGCTCGTACTTATCTTTTTTGCGGAAAAAATCACAGGAGCTGCTGGTCGAATGGCAGAAGGATATCCTTATCCGGCTCGAATGGACCAAAATGTTTGTAGGGGGCGATCCTTCCACAAAAAGCACTTGAGGCACAGCAAAGATTCCCACGGCGCAAACGTAATGGAAGATGAAAAAAATGAAGAAGTCGGGGGCGTCGTGGTATAGTTCAATGTATTTAGTTCAGCTGCATACAAGAGACTAATTAAGAACTTAAAACTAAAACCGCGCTCCCGCCCGCTTTACTCCGTTGAAGCGAGAGCGGGAGATCGGCAGCGGCCGTCCGAGGAGTTCGGATGCGAAACCCGAAGTTCGCACTCTGGAGCGCGGACGTTGCGAGAGGCGAGCGAGGGAGCGCAAGAGGGGCGAGAGCGAAAGCTCGGAGAGCTCAGTGACCAGCACCAATGCAGTGGGCCACTGACCTAAACACCATTCCTTTTCTTATATATAAGCAATCATATATAAGTAATATATATAGCCGACGCTCTGCCGCTGCCCTCTGCAGCAGCGCAGCCTTTTATGGAAGGTTTTAGATTAAGTAAAATTGTAACAAAAGAACATTTATACGACATGTCGCTCTCATTAATAATACAATTACTGAATGCAACCAAAGAATGATGACTTAATTATTACATGGCGGCTTAATTATTACATGGCGACCGTGACGCGCAATCAGAAGATTGCAGGACAAGAATCTGGAAGAGGTACTGGAAGAAAACTGGATAAAAAAAAAAAAAAACCGAGTGAGTAGATATGGAGTTATGGCTAAACGCGGGGGGGTGAAAAATAAAATAAATAAAAGAATAGCGCACGTAAAGTGACAATTATTTAAAAAACCACCCACCCCCCGGGCAAACCCCCAAAAAACTACAAGAAGAACTCGACTTCTTGCAAACAACTTTACAAAAATCAAAGCCAATAACTCCAGCTCACTCAGAGATAAGAATAATAAATCAAAACCACACTACAAGTGTGGGGGCAAACCGCCACAGGCGATGAACAGCTGATGCTAAATGGGTGACCAGCTTCACTAAATTTGCCGATTTCTTAATTTAACATAAAATAGAATGAAAAAAAAATATATATAGTGAAACATTGTAAAATTGAGCGGAACCCTTTCCGCCCAATAGCAGTATTGCCCGTGAAGCTATGCGAACAAATAGGCAGAGAATTGTAAAAAAAAACATATACAAATAAATTTTCATAAATTAAAAAAAAAAAAAAAAAAAAATTTATATACATATATACATTAACATATAAATGAACAAAAATAGCATAAGTAAATTCGATGATAGCAACAAAATTAATAATATAAATACAATGGGATTATGTTTATAAAAATAAAGATTTAAGACAATGAATTAATTGTCATGAAAGATTTTATTTTGAATAAAGAAATTAATAAAATAAAAATAATGCCAATCTAAAATATAATAATATTAAACAAAAAAAACTTTAATATAAACGTAGAAAAACAAAAATTATATTAGTAATAAGGCAATAAGGGAAACCTTTAGAAGGCACCCCGAATTTTCTCAGCGAGTGCAAGCCATCCTTCAATTGCACAACTCCCCAATGTCAATCAATGAAATCGACTCTGTTACAGTACCCAGATTTTACAAAAGAATTTGGTATAAACACAGATGCAAGTAAGAAAGCTTGTGGTGCAGTGCTAACACAAGACCACAATGGAATTTAACTTCCAGTTGCCTACGCATCGAAAGCATTTACGAAAGGTGAAAGCAACAAGAGTACAACGGAACAAGAGTTAACTGTCATTCATTGGGCAATCACTTATTTTAGACCATATATATACGGAACACATTTTCATGTAAAACAGACCATAGACCACTAACATTTTTGTTTTCAATGACAAACCCCAGCTCTTAATTAACACGCATGAGTTAGAATTAGAAGAATATAATTTTACAGTAGAGTACCTAAGAGGCAAGGACAATTTCGTAGCAGATGCTTTATCACGGATAACAATATCCGAATTACATAATAAAATCCTAAAAGTCACTACCAGGTATCAAAGTAGACAAAAATCCTGCGCAGGAAACAAAGAAGTAGAAATGCCAAGGCAATCTACAGAAAAAGCTTCTCAGCCCAACGTATACGAATTCATTAACAATGACGAAGTACGTAAAGTTGCATATAAAAGATATGCTATGTTTCTTTAAACATGGTAAGAAAATTATAGCAAGAATAGATATTGGTGATTTATATACTAATGGAAATATTGACTAAGGACAACCATTTTCAAGGCTTGAAAAAAACCGGTATTTTAAATATACGCCAATTAAAATTGGCACCGTGGGAAAATATCTTTAAAAAAATTTAAATAGATAATTTTAAAATGATGGGCAATACTATATTGAAAACATTAAGAGTAGCGCTATTCAACTTGGTGACCACAATCACAAATGTTAAAGAGAAAGAAGCTATATTGTCTACATTACATGACGATCCAATACAAGGAGGTCACACTGGCATTACAAAAACCTTGGCCAAGGTCAAAAGACATTATTATGGGAAAGGTATGACTCGTGATATAACTGAGTACATCCGAAAATGTCAAAAATTCCAAAAAGCAAAAACAACAAAAAATACTAAGACTCCTTTAACCATTACTGAAACCCCTATGAAGGTCTTCGACAGAGTAATAGTGGATACAATTGGTCCATTACCTAAATCTGAAAGAGGAAATGAATATGCAGTCACACTCGTATGTGATTTGACGAAATATTTAGTTGCTATACCAGTTGCAAACAAAAGTTCAGCGACTGTAGCAGCTGCAATATTTTAATCTTTTATTCTTAAGTACGGTCCAATGAAGACGTTCCTTTCGGACTATAAGAATTCAGTTATAAACGACTTGTGCAAATATTTAAAAATAAAGAATATAACATCAACTGCACACCAACACCAAGACCGTTGGAACGATAGAGAGAAGCCACAGAACATTTAATGAATATATACGATCTTACATATCAGTGAATAAAACTGATTGGGATATATGGCTCCAATATTGTGTTTATTGTTTCAACACGACCCCCTCTATGGCACACAGTTATTGTCCATATGAGTTAGTTTTTGGTAAAACTAATAATCTACCAAAGTACTTTAATAGCGTAGACAACATAGAACTACTATATAACCTAGAAGATTATGCAAAAGAAAGTAAGTAGTAAGTAAAGATTAGAAATAGCATATAAAAGTGCTAGAAATATGCCAGAAACTTACAAGCATAAAAATAAAGAAACTTACGATTTAAAGAGTAACGACATTATTTTGTCTATAGGAGATAAAGTTTTACTAAGAAATGAAGTAGGGCATAAGCTAGATTTAAAATACACAGGACCCTATAAAATAGCAAACATAGAAGATAGAGATAATATAGTTATTTCGGGAAATAAGAATACAAAATTAACAGTACATAAAGACAGACTTAAAATTTTTAATTCATAATATAATCAAAAAAAAAAACAGAAAATTAACAAAAAACAAGAAAGGAAAGCTATCTAGCTAGCCGAAGTTAATATACCCTTGCAGAATATTCTGTAAATTAAATTGGTTGGTCGAAAATATACCCATAAAAATCCCAACTTCCTAACTTTAAAAACACCAAAGTTATGGCATTTCCAATCGTTCAGTTATATGGCAGCTATAGGATATAGTCAGCCGATCCTTATGAAATTTGGTAGGTAGGATTGATTGGAATAAAACCCATGGAAAATCCCAACTTCCTAACTTTACAAACACCAAAGTTGTGGCATTTCCGATTAATCAGTTATATGGCGGCTATAGGATATAGTCGGCCGATCCTAATGAAATTTGGTAGGTCGAATTGATTGACCAAAAATAATGGTTAAATGATGAGCTTATATTGGTGGACCTAAGATCAAATGCTGGACGACCCAAACTTACTTTTACTAACAGCCAGGAGAAAACAAATAAAAAAAGTTTCGGACTTCGTTAAAGCAAATTCGTGCGGAGAGCTCGTATCTGCGCCTAGTACTAGTTTGTATAATTCTGGCAAGCGAAGTGCAGCTAAGAAGATTACGTTTTTAAACTCTGATGAAAGTTTGCACAAAAAAATGATATTAGCTACTCAATCAGCTGATAACCAACCGTGGAAGCCTTAGCTTTATATATTGATGGTGGTTACACAAAGAAGGCATATATAGACCTGCAGAGTGGTACGAAAAAGCGGAATGCAAATATATTTCCGACGTATGATGTGGCCTAAACGTCACTGATCATTCATTCGAGGTACCCTTACAACACACAGTTGCCAGATTATATACCGCACATGCCAAAGATTTTCCAGCTGCAGAGAATGACAATATTCCTACGATAACTGCAATATACAAATGGGGCTGTGATGGTAGTAGTGGCTTGTATGATCGATCAACATATGTTTTCGGTGTGCTTGGTACCACTACAAATAGTTCTTGGATCAACAATACTCTGGAAAAATACGAAACCTTCATCCACACGTTATTGCTTTGTAAAATTGCTTTGTCTTAAAGAAACATCAGATTTGGTACGTGATGAAGTGAAGTCAAATAGCCGAAATACAGCCAACGTGACTGGAAAAATATGAAGTACATCATAAGTTTCATATGACCATGATAGATGGAAAAGTTTTCAGTGTTCTGGCAGAATCATCATCCCTAGTGTGTGCAATATGTGGAACACCAAAAAAAATTAACGATCTTATTGATATACAAAATTTGCCGAGCAAAGAAAACCTGTATGAGTATGGCTTATCAAGTCTACACGCTTGGATTCGTTTTCTTATTTGCATTCTACATATTAGCTATAGAATTATTCTTAAAACCACGCGTGGTGCGAAATCGTTCCATGGTTAATCGAATTAAATGCTCTGATGGACGATTTTGTCGACGTACTCCGCACAGAACCATTATTTTCGAAATAAAATTGCACTATTAGCAAGGGTTGTTCAGGCGTGAGTCTAATTATGATGAATTGCCAAACCAAACTGAGAATTAATCACTTGACAGCTGTTAAATCGGTCGCCATCTTGAACAGTAATGCCAACTTAAATATGTCTATTTTTTGTGACTCTGCATTATTTATTACATTAGCAGTGCAGGCCACTGTCTTTGTGTCTAACATCTTGAATGTTAACGGCATAAATATGCCTAAGACCTAAATATGCCGTTAATAAATGTTTTTTCCTTGCTCGATATGTAATATTTTAAAGCATTTGTATTAATTTGTTTCAATAGTTTTAGAAAAATTTGTGTATTACATATTCCTGCCTATATTTTCGTATAGTTTTACGGGCTATACTTCTAATTTTACAAAAAAATTTTATATATATATATGTTTATATAATATATAAGTTATAATTATATTTAATTAAATGTCATATCTCCTGCCTGGACCCTCTGCATCAGCTAGGTGTCGCCGGTGGTGGTACGCTGATGCTTGGTATCTGCTGCTGCAGTCCGGGGCCTATTGGCTCAGGCGATGCTGGTGCCCGATGCACAGGCTGCTTTTATGTCAGCAGTGTCTGCATGTGTAGTTGCAGATAACGTTGTCCATTGGTCTGGGGCAGTCAGCTGGGCACTTCTTTCCTTGTGGTTTAGCTTGTGGGGATGGAGGTTTAATTATTTGGTTTTTAATGATTTTTCTCCTAGTGAGTGGGTTGTGACTTTTGGGATTGCATTTTTTAGTCTGGAGTTTACAAAATCAAGTTCACTTTGCAAATTTCTGGGCTATTGCCCACGCGGGAGGTGGTGTATTTGTATATAAGAGCCACTTTAAGTGCGCTTTTGTTTTTTAATTTTTTGCTTAACACCTCCGCGTCCCAACAATTGTGCAGACCAACCAACACAAAACTAATCTGCAAGCTGAACCGCTTATTCTAGAAAAGAGTTTCCTGCGATGGGCCTGGAAAGCAGATCGCCGTCATCAAAGAACTTCTTTAGAAAAATACCCACAGATTACCCAATGTTTTAAAGCAAGATAAAAAAAAACGCCATGCGGGTACATTTTTCATTAACCTGCGAAAAGCATCCCTTGTGAAAACAATTGTGCAGACCAACCAACACAAAACTAATCTGCAAGCTGAACCGCTTATTCTAGAAAAGAGTTTCCTGCGATGGGCCTGGAAAGCAGATCGCCGTCATCAAAGAACTTCTTTAGAAAAATACCCACAGATTACCCAATGTTTTAAAGCAAGATAAAAAAAAACGCCATGCGGGTACATTTTTCATTAACCTGCGAAAAGCATCCCTTGTGAAAATCTTACCCAAAATCGAATTTAAAACAGGTATCAGTTATTATAAAAAGCGTCAGGTAATTGGGCCCGTATCGAAGGAAACAGAGCTGAACTTCACAATTTAGTCTCGTAGTAGACTATTGAACTATTAACAGCGGGTATTACTATGAACGATTGTCTAAAAACTTGCACGTCCGCTAACGACATCGCGGCTCTAAGATGCTCTATAAGCCCACCTACGGCAACCGACCATTTGCTGGTTACCTAATGATAGTTGAAAAGTGGCTATCAGACTGGTGTGTTCAAGTATGCGAAAACAAAGTGTAAGCACTTAACGTTTGCTGTTAGCAGACAATCGCCAAGCAAATCTACCAAGCCAGCGATGTAACGTTTCTCTGGGTCCGACAGGCTTCCTACCTTGCGAAAATACATTTAAGGTCCTGCTTTGTAATCCCACACTCATGGTATCTTCGTAAAGTATGAATCTTCTCGCAGTGGTTTAAATTGAGATTTCAACTATTTACCCTAAAAATTTTAAATTGAAATTTATTTAGACCCTAAACATTCATATACCATCAACGATTTCAGAGTTGATTTTTTAACCGCAAAACCTTTGTACCTTTTCAATTTCCAAAGATTCAACAATTCCTTTGACCTGTGACACGCTTTCCAACGAATACAATTTTTTGCTTAGTAAATAATAATATTCGTTTAGTACAAATAACATAGCTTTAATAAAGTGAAAGCACTTGCAATCTACCATACAAAATCGATACTTGGCCTATTATAGTTCAGTGCAGCTTACAACTTTTCCAGCTGTCCGAGTTGTCAGACTGCTGACATGTGATTTATAGACATTGATGCCATAATTGCATATCAAAGATTCATCAAATGGGGTATATAAGGCAGGAAAATCAATTCTGCGCCATTAATGCAAGATGCATAAGTATCTGGTTGCATTGGGCCTGCTGCTCTATCAGCTGGGTTCATTGGACGGCGCCAGGCTAATTGTTCAACCCTGCAATGAGTCTGACATTTCAATAGGTGTGTACTCCTTATTACTAACCAAATCTTTTCTAAACCCCTGGCCTTCAGCACTCACGCAAATTATCAGCAGCCTGCGACCACTCTCTCTGGTCTTATTGGCACTTCCCAGCATTGTTCTCAATGACGAGAGCTGTTGGAAAGATTGTCGAATTAATGTGGATGATTTTCTGCAGCGGCTTCATCGGCTTTATTATAAATCGGCTATTTTTAGCGACACGGAGCTTTTTTTTGAGCACATTGAGGCCAATCTCCTGGGGGCAATCGAGTGCGTCAGCCTGATCCTGGACGAGCCGAAGGAGCTGTTAAGTAGCCTCCAAGAGCGCCGCTTAGCCCATCGACTTAGTTTGTTCATCTTCTATTGGGGAGCACGTTATCTGCCAAGGGCAAGTACAATGAGTTTTAGAGAACCGCTGCGGGCAGTGGTGGTTACCCATCCCCGCCAGAAGGCCTTCCGTATTTACTACAACCAGGCCCGGCCACGCAACGTCAGTCACCTGCAGCTGGTAAACTGGTACGACGGTGATAACCTTGGCCTTCAGCGGAGCCCTCTCCTCCCAACCGCAGCATCCGTCTACTCCAACTTTGAAGGTCGCGTCTTCCGGGTACCAGTATTTCATGTAAAGTCGAGTGGTTCGAGAGATTTAAGTGGGCCCTTATAAACGCTCTTTGCTTGCAGTCTCCGCCATGGTTTTGGGTAAGTTATTGCAATAATAGCAACAAGGAGGACGATGAGTTAAAGATCTTTGATGGCACGGAGTACAAAGAGGTTCAAGTCACGGGTGGACGCGATCACCGTCTGCTCATGCTACTGGCCCAGCACATGAACTTTCAATTCAAGTACATCGAAGCCCCCGGACGAACACAGGGGTCAATGAGATCAGACGATGCAAGGCAGACGAACGATAGTTTTACCGGTGGCATAGGATTGCTGCAAAATGGAGTGAGTGGTTATGGGCTTAAGCTAAATCAGGTAATAATTATTTTCTCCGGCAGCAGGCAGATTTTTTCTTGGGTGACGTTGGTCTAAGCTGGGAGCGTCGTAAGGCCATCGAGTTCTCATTCTTCACCCTGGCCGATTCAGGGGCCTTCGCCACGCATGCCCCCAGGCGCCTTAACGAAGCCCTGGCTATAATGCGTCCCTTCAAGCAAGACATTTGGCCATATCTTATTCTCACGATCCTCTTTTCCGGTCCTATATTCTACGGTATTATCGCCGTGCCCTATATCTGGCGTCGACGTCCAATCGTACCAGACATCGAACTTCTAGGGGAAATGCGTATCTACATGGTCTACATGAAGGAAATTACACCATGCGTATTTAAGTTCAAGCATAAGAAGATCCTGTCTACTCAGCAGATGCCCGTCCATCTATTTGAGAATTGCATTTGGTTTGCTTTACGTCTGTTTTTGAAACAATGTGAGTAGCACATCTTTTTTATCAACTTTTTTTTTCAGTTTCAAAATATATCAAAACTTTTTAAAGCTTTTCTCATAGCCAAATTTCTTAACTGCGTGCCTTCCTATAAAAATCGTGTACGCAATTCAAGACTTCTAGCAATTTCCAGATTGAGACTTGAATGGGTTTGGACAGCGGGAAATAGATAAAAACATATTTTTCATGCCTTCAATGTTTTTTATAAAGGTTTTCTTATACTTCATAAAACGCTACCTTAATTTGTCTTACTACAATAGCTACGAAGCTATTGGCAATAATTCATTTTGAAAATTTTCTCAATAACGGCACTAACGATTTCATTTTTAATTCAGGAATATGATAATACGTAACACAAAAATATATTTAAGACTGTCCACTTAAATTTATTAACTCAACTCAAATCCAGTCAAATAACACTATAAAAATTAGTGATAATTTAATTCCCATAACCGGAAACATGGTTGAGTGGAAACTCTCCTTGGGCCTTGTAAATTTTAATATTTAATTGATCTTGCAGCATAAAAGTTTTTGTTTCTGAATTCAACGATTTGAAGAAAAGAAAGAAAGAAAAGTGGCCCAACGACACCAAGCACGTGCTTGTTACGCGCGGGCCCTATTATCAATTTGGGCAAAAAATGCGAGTTCGCGAGGAAAATACATAAATTAAATAGAGACAAGACATAAGTGAAAATAAAAGGCACAATTAAGAGAAAAGCAAATGAGTTAAAATATTAGTTTTTAATAACGGGATAGAAGTGGAAATGCAAATTAGTTGATAAAGGTTGTTATAAGTATTACATAGAACGCGAAAGGGCTCGTGCAGACAAAAATTTGATGAACATCGTGGCAAATTTAGAGGGAAAATCACCAAAGTTATGGCATTTCTAATCGTTCAGTTATATGGCAGCTATAGGATATAGTCGGCCGATCCTTATGAAATTTGGTAGGTCAGATTAATTGGCCAAAAATAAATCCCATAGAAAATCCAAACTTCCTAACTTAACAAACACCAAAGTTATGACATTTCCGATCAATCAGTTATATGGCGGCTATAGGATATAGTCGTCCGATCGTTATGAAATTCGGTAGGTCGGATTAATTGGCCAAAAATAAAACTAATCAAAAATCCCAACTTCCTAACTTTAAAAACACCAACGTGGCTTTTCCGATCGTTCAGTTAAATGGCAGCTATATGATATAGTCGCCCGATCCGGCTCGTTCCGACTTATATACTACCTGCAATAGAAAGACAACTTTTGGGAAAGTTTCAAGCAGATAGCTTTAAAACTGAGGGACTAGTTTGCGTAGAAACGGACGGACGGACAGACGGACGGACAGACGGACGGACAGACGGACGGACAGACGGACATGGCTAGATCGCCTCTTCTGGTGATGCTGATCAAGAATATATATACTTTATAGGGTCGGAAATGTCTCCTTCACTGCGTTGCAAACTTTTGACTGAAATTATAATACCCTCTGCAAGGGTATAAAAATAGTACCAAGCATTTTTCTACGATTTACAAGTGTAGGTAAATTAAGCAACAGTAATCTACTCTGGTAGGAAGGTAGCCTTACGTTTTGATCCCAGTTCAAACTACGAAGGGCAAATAGAAGAAACTTTTTTTGTACCGACTCAATACGGTCAATGTGCACTTGATATTGTGGACTCCAAACCGACGAACAATATTCCAAAATAGGACGGACAAGGGAGGTAAATAATAATTTGGTCGTATAAGGGTCATCAAATTCTTTTGACCAACGCTTTATAAAGCCAAGAACACTCATGGCTTTGTTAACAGTGGACATTATGTGGCAGTCAAATTTAAGTTTAGGGTCCAGAAGAACGTTAACTGAATATATACGGTCGAGTGAACTATTTTCAAGAGAATAACTAGTCATAACGTTGCATTTAAGGTAGTTCAACTTTAAAAGGTTGTACTCACACCATTCATGAAAACAATCAATATCTGACTGTAAGTTAAGTCCCGACGCTATATCATTATATGATAAACAAAGCTTAACATCAGCAGCATACATTAGTACACGAGAATGTGTTATGATAGAGGGAAGATCGTTGATAAACAAAGTAAACAGCAAAGGGCCTAGAAGACTTCCCTGAGGGACTCCAGATGTCACGTAGATCAATTTTGAAACAGAATTCTTGAATATAACCCTCTGAGTCCTACCATTCAAGTAACTTAAAATCCAAGTTAATAGATTACCAGGAAACCCAAGCAGATCTAATTTGAATAAGAGAAGAGAGTGGTTGACGGAGTCAAAGGCCTTACTAAAATCTGTATATATAACGTCAGTCTGCATTTTTTTCTGAAATCCATTTATTACAATAGATGACAATTCAAGAAGGTTGGTGGTGGTCGATCTTCGCTTAACAAAACCATGCTGACACGGTGATATAAGCGAGGAACATAAATGTTGCAAGTGAGAAGTGATAATACGTTCAAATGCTTTAGGAATTGCCGACAATTTGGAAATACCTCTATAATTCTTGGCATCAGCCTTCGCACCCTTTTTATGAAGCGGAATAATAAAAGAGTCCTTCCAAATAGTTGGAAAAACTGATGATGAAATAGACAAATTAAAAAGTTTAAGAATCGGTTTACAAATGGTTGACGCACAAAACTTGAGCACACATCCAGGAAGTCCATCTGGACCGGGAGAATAAGTCGGCGTTGTTGTTGCTAAATCTATTAAGAGAGAGTTTTCAGTAATTAAAGGGGTAAAAATACAATTTGCCCTATTTAAGGGATTAGAGGGATTAGATCAAGATTGTGCGTCTTCACAGAGAACGGTCGTGTTTTTGTTTTGCGCTCCGAATTTTCATTTTTCTTATTGAAACCACCGGGGTTTACTTAAATCTCTTTAACGTTTCTACACCTTTAAGTGTTTTCTAACAACTTTCCGTTCGCTTCGCGAGTGCATCGTGATTAACTTGTGTTTAGTAAACAAAAAGTTTTTAGCATAATTTAATTCGGTGCTGGTTTGTTGTTATTGTTTTCTATTGTCCCTCTTTTCAGTATTTCTCTTCGTCGTTGAGCGCTGTTGGAACGGCACGCACTCCAACTGTAATATCTCTCAGAGGTTTTTTATACCTGAGTTAATCGGTTATCCCGCTCTCTCTCTCTTTTCGTTTCTATCTCGTTTCGTGGTGCCTAACATCAAAGTTATTCGGTGTTTCGCTCCCGCTATGTCGCTCTGTTTAATCTCTCATTAAAAAGTTCTTGAGCGCTTTCGATTTTTTTTTGTCCGCTATAGTGCACAGTGGTCCGTGGTCAGCGAAAATGGCTTTCTGTTCATTAAAAAATTGCAAGAAAGTTATCTCGGCTGGACAGCAATGTATTCCCTGCCATACATGTGATAAAATTTATCGCGCAAAGTGTCTTGGCTATTCTGGCCTGGTTCGTGATGCCATCGATAAAAATACGGACCTGCTCGTGGCGCTTGAATCGCAGCTCACTAGTCGCATGCTAGCTGAGCCCGATTCCCCAAAGCGCATAAAGGTCGCGGTCGGTGGGCATTCTATGGCAAGTGCCGTGCAACCTGCTGCCCGCGATTCGATTCAGCTGCCAATCTTAGGCGCCACTCAAATGGTACTAAGATCGGGGGCAAAAAGTGATTCGGTATCCGAAGTTGCTGGAATCGGTGTGCCTCCGCTAGGTATTTCCGCTCTGTCCGATCAAAATAAAGTAGTGGCCCCAACACCTCATGTAGACTTAACGTCCGGATTACCGGCCGATACTGTTAGTACAGATACAAATTCTGTAGTACCAAAAAAGGTTGCATGTGTTGTACCAAAAACGGTTACTTGTGTTCGGGTGCCCCAGCTAAAACATGTATTTGTTTCACGGCTCGCCCCAGACCTCTCATCAATGGATATTACGGCTTATATCCGTAACAAAACCCAACTTGATGATTTGAAGGTCAAACAATTCAAATTTTCGTATGCTAGGAAAGTATCATCATTTAAGATTGGTATTTCTTGTGCTCTTTTTGCATCTGTGTGTTCCACCAGTTTCTGGCCCGAGGGCATATTTGTAAAAGAGTACGAAGCTAAGAGAAAAAAGAATAGTTCAGGGGAAATAGAAAATACCATTAAAGAACCATCCCTAGCGCCCTCCACATCCTCTTCTGTCCCAAAAATCTAGCCTCCTCTTTTCTTCTTTGCTATCAGAATACAAGAGGCTTACTTAGTAAGCTGACTTAATTGTATTCGGATAGTTTTTCTTTCCCATATAATATTATGGTATGTACAGAGACCTGGTTAAGGCCGGATATTCTTAGCTCCGAAAATCTCCCGGGTAAGTACACAATTTATAGGCTTGATCGTCAGTCCAGACGGGGAGGTGGAGTCCTGATTGCTGTCGACTCCACCTTTTCGTCTGAATTACTGACTTTCGAAGAATTTTATGACATCGAATTCCTAGGTATAAAATTATCGTTTCCCGGTAGTTTTGTATATATTACTTGTTCATATATCCCACCATCATCTGAGTTCCCTATTTACGCAAAACACCTTTCCGTTATTCAGTCCATTTCCAAAAAACTGTCAGATCGAGATCAGTTAATAGTATTGGGTGATTTTAATATACCTAGTGCGACATGGTCCCCTGACGAAAATCCTAACATTTTACTTCCTTTAGCGCAGCATGACTTTATTGACGGCTTGCTTGACATTGCGCTATCCCAAGTGAACCATGTTAAGAATTCCTTAGGACGTTTACTGGACTTGTGTTTTGTTTCAAATTCAGAAGGCGTTTGCCTATCAAGAACGTCACCAATTACACAACCGGAAGATCCTTATCATCCAACTTTAGAGCTGACTGTAGACGCAAGAACAGAGCTGAATAAAAAATCCGAAAAGTCGGTTAAACGAATCCGCTGCTTTCGTAAGACAAACTTTCATCTTTTAAATACTTTTATATCCGGCTATGACTGGTCCGAATTTTATTCATGCACTAACTTGGCTAAGGCCGTTAATATCTTTTATAAGGCATTGAATTCCTTCTTTTATCTGTGTGTTCCGTTATACTATCCGTCAATTTCAAATAAACCTCCGTGGTTTAATAAAGAGTTGTCACCCCTAAAAAATATTAAGTCCAGACTTTTCAATAAATTTAAAATGTGCGGTTCACAATCTGCCTTCTCTCGGTACCCAAGGGCTCGGTCAAATTTTATCATGCTTAACGCCCGATGTTATAAAAGCTATTTGACTCGTTGTAGGGTCCAATTATCACAAGATCCAGAGCAGTTTTATAATTTTGTTAACACTAAGCGTAAATCAGCCTGTTACCCTGCATTGCTATCATTCGAAAACTCTACGGCAAACTCTGATCAGGCAATTGCCGATCTATTTGCCCAGTTTTTCCAGACAACTTATTCTGTTTCATCCCGTCCAAATCCGTCTTATTCAAATGCCATACCCAAGTCGAACTTGATTTTTTGTCCGAGGTTAAGCAAAAGCTCCCTTCTTTTGGATCTTCATAAAGTTAAGCCAGTCTATTCACCGGGTCCGGACGGAGTTCCAGGCTACGTGCTTAAATACTGTGCTGAAACTCTGTGTAGACCTCTGTACAAATTGTTTGCCTTGTCTTTAAAAACATCTCATTTCCCATTCGGACCAGTCATTTTTCATTCCCCTTCATAAGAAAGGAAATAAATGCAATACAAGTAATTACAGAGGCATATCCAAATTATCCGCCATCCCAAAGCTTTTCAAAAACACTATTACACCCCATTTGCAACATCTTTGTAGATCGATTATATCTCAATGTCAACATGGATTTATTAGGCGAAGATCTACGACGACAAACCTCTTGGAGCTAACTTCTTTTGTAATAAATGGCTTTAGAAAGAACATGCAGACTGACGTAGTTTACACTGATTTTAGTAAAGCGTTTAATTCGGTAAATCACTCGCTTCTTGTATTAAAGCTAGACTTATTAGGGTTTCCATGTGATCTTCTAAAATGGATCTCAAGTTATCTGAGTGGTAGGACTCAAAGAGTCCTCTGTAAAAACTCGATCTCTGATTTGATCCGAGTTACTTCAGGCGTCTCACCTTGGCCCACTTCTTTTTACTTTATTTATAAACGATCTCCCTCTAGTCTTGGCATAGTCGCGTGTCCTTATGTACGCAGATGACGTTAAGTTATGCCTGCAATATAACGAAATTTCTAGCAGTTCAGACTTACAAACTGACCTAAATGCTTTTCAAACATGGTGTTGTGAAAATCTTTTGGATTTAAATAGCGCTAAGTGCAAAGTTATGACATTTTTTCGGGTGAACCCACAATATGCAACGTATACGCTGGGTGGTTGCACGTTGTCTAGAATTACGCATGTTGATGACCTTGGCGTCCTCCTTGACCCAAAACTTAAGTTTTGTGACCGTATTACTTCTATGGTGAATAAAGCCAGGGGAGTACTTGGATTTATTAAAAGGTGGTCAAAGGAATTCGATGATCCCTATGTTACAAAGACTCTGTTCATTTCACTAGTCCGTCCAATCCTCGAGTACTGTTCAGCAGTTTGGAGTCCTCAATATGGTGTACATATAGACCGGATAGAGTCTGAGCAAAATAACTTTTTTTTATTAATGCAAGCCTTATTTTACCATTCTACTCTAGTAGACTTCTCCTAATTAATCTACCATCCTTAGTAAACCGTAGAACGATGCTTGGCACAACTTTTATCTATAAACTTATTCACGGGGATGTGGAGAGTCCCGAGTTACTGGGTCGCATAAGCTTCTCCGTGAATAATAGAATTACCAGGAACTATGTTCCTCTTACATTAAATATTTGTAGATCTAACTTTGATATGCATGAACCGTTTAGAGTACTGTGTAACGAATATAATAGACTATACCATATTATTTCTACTATCGACTCTTTGCCAAGCCTAAAAGCATTAATTTTATCATACTTAGCTCACAATTAGTATTAGTATTAGTCTCGTACGTATTTCTAATCTTAGTCTGTCCACTTCTACATTGCGATTTTTAACTTCTCGCGATCTCGTTTTTACGCCTATTAGGCTCCGTGCGTAACAAGCACTGCTTGGTGTCGTAAGGGCCACTTTGTTTAAAAAAAAAAAAAAAAGGGTAGTTAGAATTTGACCAAGCTGTCGAACTATAAGTGGTTTGGAAAAACTCAGCAAATAAATCAGCAATGTCGGAATCCGTCGATGCCTCCGTTGAGTTTAGACGTACCGATGAAGGCAATGCCGATGACTTACGCTTGGCATTAACAAAGTTGAAAAACTGTTTCGGATCATTTGAAAATTCAAATTTACATCGATTTAGATACATAGAATAGCAATGACTGTTGAGAACATTAAAATCCGATCGAGCCACTACATATTTCGAAAAATCTGATGGCTTACCCGATTTTTTATACTTTTTATAAGTATTTGATTTAAGGTTTTTAAGTCTTTGAAGCGCATTGGTAATCCAAGGAGGCCTGTTTAGGTTTAAAGGAAACCTATCAGGAACGCATTCATTAAAAAAAGTATTTAACGCTATATAGAATAGTTCAGTGGCACTTTTAATGTCTGTACAATTGTACAAGTCTGTCCAATTATAATGAGAAATCATATCGTTAAGTTTATTATAGTCACATTTACGAAAACATCTCATTTTAGTTGGGGGCACTAAAGGAGAGAGGGTATAAGAGCAGGGGAGGCAAATTGTCAATTCCATTGTTGGATGATATCGGTCTTCAGGGACAACAAGAGCGTCAATTCTACATACCGTGACCTCGGACGGGTCTGAAACAAACACAAGATCTAATTGTCTATTTAAAGAATTTCGTATAAAGCTTTCTTGCTGTAACGATAATTCTGAAAGGCCATCTACAAAATCATTGGCGGATAATATCATTGGCCAAGAAATATCAGGTAGATTAAAGTCACCCAAAACAATCAAAAGGTCTCTGTTAGAAAGAAGGGATAGTAGGGATTTTATTGCGGACAGATGGTGCTCATAAATTACTAGATCAGGAACATGTAACAAAAATAGATAAAGATGGCAAGGAAACTTTCACAGTTACAAATTCAATTTCGTTTGGGATATGAGTGAGAATTCTTTCGGATGTTAGGCTAGAGGTAACGGCAATCAGTACACCGCCCCCCCTACGTGAGGAGCGATCGGTCCTATAAGTATTAAAGTTATTTGACAGAACTTCAGAGTCAGATATCTCTGGTTTTAGCCAAGTTTCCGTAAAAGCCAAAATATCTTCGGTGAATGCAGAGGAGTCGGCAAAAAGCTTGTGTAGCTTCATATTTAGTCCCCTAACATTTTGATACGCCAAGAATAAACTTTTTAGTTTTTTCGCACAGTGGAAGGCCTGTTATTTGTTCTCGGTTTATTTGGAACAAATTCTTTAATTACTAAATTATCATTAAGCCAAAAACTTTCAGAAAGTAGCACATTAAACACATCAGGCGGAGCAAATATTTTAAAAGACGATATCCTACGAGCGTAAGAAAATCGAAATTGTTTAACTGCAATATCCTCGGATGGGAATTTTTCACGTATAAATTCCAAAACATCCTCAGATGTAGTATCTGGGGTGAATCTAGAAACAAATAATTGCTTCCTTTGTGGAACAACTAAAAGTTTCTTACGCCCCCCAGCAGCAGTCTGAACCACATTGGGCTGAGAACCAGCAACGGTGCCTACTGTACCTGTAGGTACGGTCGGTAACGAATTCTTTGACTTAGCCAGTACTGTAGATTTTATTCTGAAAACAGAGGTTCCACCCGAACTAGCTGTATCCATAGGCACAGTTGGTTCATTTACCCCTGTGTCAACAGAAACTGCTGCTACCAAGTTCGGATTTGGGGTGGATTCCACAATCATATTAACGGCGGTTGAACTGGCTTTTTTACGTTTAAGCGACTCGGTTAATAATTTTTTATTATTAAACTGGGCACAGACGGAATTGAACCCCTCATTGAGCTGTTTAAAAGCTCCTGAGATATTCAATAGGCTGTCTCGAGTCTGCTTCATAAAGCCGCTCATCTCAACTACCATTTCCTTGCAGGACCCACATGACCACATGAGACCAGAATTAAGATCAATGAAATCTTTGACTCTGCCAGTAAATCCTGCACATTTAACGAGCATCATCGAATCGCAGAGCCAGCAAAAAATAAAAGGGTCTTTAGTTGAAGACGCAAGAGTACAATTTTTTTTAGAACAGACAAGAGCCATTGTAAGTTAAAAGCAAAAAATAAAAAATTATATGAATAATATGCCCTGGAAATTGGGGTTTGGGGTTTCTCTCAGTTGGGGAATCGCCGGTTGTCTGTCGTATTTTTGTTCTTTACATACACATGTTTGAATAAATTTGATATATGCTCCTTTTTTTTGGGAAAGTAAAATCTTACGGTCAGGTGTGTCTTATTTTCCGGTAAGCCACGGTAGGTTCTGTTATGTTCTTTCAGAACTTCTTTTTCATATTCTGTATCTGCTAGTAGGTCTTTCATCTGAAGGGATAGAATTTTATTTTTATACCTCTGAAGTGCGTTGGGAAAATTTTCTGTATCGTTTAACAATGTCTTCGGATGCTATAATACCATTTTTAACTGAAGGGTTGAGATAACTCTTCAAAATTCTAATTATATAAGGAAGGAAATGTCGAACTTACTATATAAAATGACAAATTCTTTTTGAAAATAAAAATGTTGTTTTTGAAGGCGTTTATGGGGTGTTAAATGCTGGGTATTAAGTGTTCTCCTGAACTTTCGGAACTATGTTGAGTTGAAACTTAATTAATTTGACAAAGCATTACTCTTTCCGAATTTGTATAATAATTCGTAATCATACTCTTCGAGATACGCTTAGCATCATTTTACTCTTGACTTGCCATTCCAACTACTGAGTGAGTAAGTTAATGGTTGATGGTCTGTATAAATGTTGACTTTTGCTCTACCGTACATGTAATTTTAAGGAGCTTTAGAGCAAAGGCCATGCCTTTTCTTTTTGATTAGTGGCGAAGTTCTCTTTGGGTTTACTAAGAGTTGGAGAAAAATAAAATGGGTCGGTCACCTTGGGACAACATTGCTCCTATTGCGAAACCGGAATCATCTGTGGTTATTTAATTCTTTATTAAAGTCAGGGAATTTTAAAATGACTTCCTTGAACACTAGTGAGTTTTTTATTTTATTAAATGCTTCTATAGCTTATTTTTTCAGGTAGACATCTTTTTTACTTTTCTTTTTTTAAACACTCGTCCGTCTTCCCCTCTTAAAAAAGAGCTAAGTGGATTGGCCAACTTAGCGAAATCTCTTATGAATCTCCTGTAATAGCCGAGAAATGCCCTCAGGTCTTTCAATGTTCGTGGCTGTGGAACGAACTATATTAGGGCTTGTTTTTACGCCTTTGTCAGATATGATGAAACCCAGGAATTCTACTCAATCTTTTTTTTAACATTCACATTTATATAACTGACGTTTATTATTCGCCTCTTTTATGGTTTTAAAAACAGTGTTAATATTTTGTGTATGGGATTCAGTGTTTTTACTAAAAATTATACCATCGATATAAATATAGCAATTAATGCCTATGTGATCCCTCAAAATGTCATCTAGTGCTCCTTCAAAACTAAAATCGCATTTTTAAGACCGAAACTAATATATTTCGTTATTAACGAAGAATGCTGTTTTGCATATCAGAGGGGCTCGAAACATTTGATTGCCGCTAGCGTAGTTTGTTCTATAGGTCTGGTTCTCTAGTTTGAGACACAAATGCAAGACTTACGGTGCCAAGAAGGTTTGTCAAATCTCCACCCCTTAAAAACGTACCTTTTGCTTTTTGCATATAAGGCTTAGTCGTTGCCATTTCTGTCTGCCTGTCGAGATTTATTGCTAACCTTATTTAAAATAAGGGAAAGGTGCTTAAAAATGTTTGTTGACCATTCTTGATCATTGTAGTCAACTGATGTTTGAGAGAACTTAAGTCTCTTTTATCGGCCAAATGTAGTATAAGGTACCTGGGTATTGCTTCCCAGTTCGAAGGCATAGGCCTATAGAATTCCTTGTACACCCTTCTTCCAAGAGCTTAACGCAGCCGATTTCTTTGAGAACTCTCTATGCCACTAGTGTTATTGTGATATTTTGGATTTTACAATAAGCTGCAGCTTGGGAAAAATCGGAAGTATTTTTGGTGATATTTATTTGTCGTAGTGCTGTCGACACTCGTTGGGCTATCAGCTGTAATTCTCGTCTATGATGCCTCGTCTATTGTTTAACACCCATGACTGCCTGATTTTCATTCTCAACTGCTGTCTTTGTTAGAGAACTACCATCAACTGGCTGCTGTCCAAGTTGTACTTCTGCTTGGTTTAGTAGATTGATTCGGTTTCCATAATTAAAAGGTAAAATTATAAGCGATTTGAGAAGAAATACGTTGAGTTTTGTTAACTAAAAGTAATTTGTGTCAATGTAAGCCGTGTATAAATTGTGAAAATATTCGTATAAAATTGAATCGTGTACTAGTAATCGTGTTTTGTGCAATCAAAAAATTCAATGTGTTGACATTAATTCGACAATATAGTGTCTTTTAAAGTAGTAATGTTGTACAAAAACTAGACGGTGTTCTGATGCAAAGAAATCTGCATATTTCATAAAAATTTTAATTTTACATATATTCTGCATTCAAGGATAGAGAATAAGATCGGTCCTTTACCTAAATCTGAACAAAGAAACAAATATACAGTAAAATTAATCTGCGATTTAACAAAATACCTCGAGGCAATACCAATAAAAAACAAAATTGCAAAAACTCTAGCTTAAGCTATGCTTAGAGATTTTATTCTAAAGTGCGGTCCAATGGTCATTACGGACATGAGAACAGAGTACAAATTTTATTTGACTTATGTTAAAATTTAAATATAAAAAAGATATCTTCTACAGATTGTAAGAACCGTAGAGCAAAGCCACAGAACATTAATGAGTTCATACGCACATATATCTCAGTTGATAGGTGTTAAGGAATTTTTTTTTTATTGTTATAATTTTTCTTATAAGTTAAGTCAAGATGAAACGATTACTTTGTTATCGATCACATGTGATTATAAGCTCGCGATAACCACAAAAGGGTGGCCACTTTTGTACTTTTAGCCGAGACGATTGGTACGTAGCCTCCGCATACAAATTATTTTGTGTTCTAATTTAAGCCTCAAAAAAACAGATAATAAAACGCACGCCGCACGTACGCACTGCAATTGTCAAGCAGAAACTAATTTGCGTTCTTATTATGTCCTGATCGGCCACAGAAGTCAACATTTTTTATTATCAATCTCAGTGCAAGCCCGTCGCACAAAAACCCTATACAAGCCTGCCGCTTGTATGTATGTTCATGTATTTGAGCAAAAAATTTGACGCCATTTTTTTCTTAAGAAGTACACACGACGCCGTTCTAAGAACTTAGAAAAGCCACGCCGAAAAATACAGTTTGGACCATCAACAATTTAATAAGTTTCATTATCATCGATTGCTCCAACGCCGCCTACACCCCACATGCGTATATTTGTACTGTGAATGCCTTCTCACATAAAGTCCATGACAACCTGGAATGCCAAGAGTGAGCCAGCGTTGCAACAAAGGAAAGCCACCAGCCCGTCTAGGATTTGAATACAAGATGTCAACATCGGGGGATGAAACAGATCAAACGATTATCGAGCTCAACAAGATGGATGAACTTCAAAAAAAGTTGCGAGATTTGGAACTCAAATTTCAAGAATCGCAAAAGCAAAATAGCGAACTTCGTTCATCACTACACCGCATAACTAGCCAACTTGAACATAATGAACAGGAGAAAGCACGAGCACTGACTAGTAGCGAGCAACTTCAGACAAATATGGGTAAGTTAATGCCAAACTTCTCTGCGACATATACCTTTCCAGACGTGCAGTTGCCATGCCAGCAGCGGTTGCCAGTTTACAGCTCCCAGGCCAGTCGTCCATATGTACCATTGCCATTACCATCAGCCTCCTATAACAGTACCTATCAGGTCACCGCACCGCCGCCCACATCTGCTCACTCGCTCCCGATCTTCGCAACGCCTTCAACCTCATCGCAGGCCCAGCCGCTAACAGGATTGCCGCATCTATATCAGCCGTATTCACGAAAGCTACAGGATCTTCCGACATTCGATGGAACGCCAGAGCAGTGGCCAATGTTTCATGTAGCCTATAGGGAAACTACAAACGCCCACAGTTACACCAATTTGGAGAATTTGTCTCGCCTTCAAAAGTCACTGCATGGTCCAGCTAAGAATTTGGTTGCATCATTACTCATATATCCAAACAATGTCGAAACAATTATGCAAACATTAAATAACCACTACGGACGACCCGAAGTGCTAATACGAAGTCAGCTTGATAAAGTTAGAGCATTTCCGCCGGTTAAATATAACAAAATAAGTGATTTTATCGACTTCAGTGTCATGACAGCCAATTTAACAGCGTTTCTAGAAAACTGTAACGCTACACCACATCTTCATAACCCTACACTAATTGATGAATTAGTCACAAAACTGCCGATGAACAAAAAGGAAGAGTGGGCCAAATATATCATGGAAAGAGGAATTGTATATCCGTCAGTTAAACAATTCGCAGAATGGCTTCAAAACATTGCAAGCTATGTATCAATAGCAATGGGCAGTACATCGACGATGACGACCGATAAAACACAGGAAAAGAAAAATCAACCTAAGCACATTTTCACCGTTGACAATAAACAGGAGCGTTCCCGTAAATGCCCAATTTGTAATCACGACCACAAGCTCTATCAATGCGACAATTTCAAGAAGAAGTCCTTACCAGAAAAATGGGAAATCGTTAAGAAACAACGACTTTGTTTTGGGTGTCTTCGCCCGGGGCACTCTATGCAAACTTGCTCATTCCGTAGAGAATGCAAAATTGATTCATGTCAAAGATATCACAATCGTCTTCTTCACGATTCAAAGTACCAATCCGCTAAGATTGAGAATATTCCAGATGAAACAAATACCGACATAGTTTCTACAACAATAATGGATAATGAACCACCGAACACGACCCTTTTTAAATTCGTGCCCATAATTTTTACAGGTCCAAAATCACAATGCACAATAATTGCCTTTATCGACGAGGGTTCAACCATATCTCTTATCGAAGAGGAAACAGCCGAGTTGCTGGGTCTCAAAGGATCGAAATGCCATATGACATTAAAGTGGATAGGTAACAAATCGACAACAGAAATGTCTCAGCAAATAAACCTAGAATTACAAGGATACCCTTCGGGATCTCTATCTTCTTGCCTTATGAAAAATGTAAGAACAGTCAAAAGGTTAATGTTACCATGCCAAGATCTGAATTTGCCAAAATTTTGTAAATATTTTCCATGCCTAAAAGATCTGCCTATTGAAAATTATAATAATGCTGCGCTGAAACTATTAATAGGAATGCCACATATCAATCTAGTCAGACCTTTGGAAATAATAAATCTAAATGAAAACTTCTCAGCTCATAGAACTAAATTAGGATGGATATTGTTCGGGTCGAACGAAAACAGACACAGCGGTGTAGTATGCCATGTAGAAGAATGTAAAAATTCAATGGACGACATTCAAAACATAATACATAACTTCATAAACATTGACCAGTTTGGGGTTAGAATAGCATTACCGCTTAAATCAGATAGCGACCAAAGATGTGAAAAGATTTTGAAGGAGACGACAAACAAAATCGAAAGTGGTTATGAGACTGGGCTTTTATGGAAAACCGATGTTATTAAAATGCCAGATAGTTACGACACGGCGCTACGTCGACTAAAAATAGCGGAAAGTAAAATGTCCAAGGATGAGTCTCTTCGTAAATGGTATTCAGAAAAAATTAAAGAATATGAAAGAAAAGGATATGCGCGTAAATTAAGCAAGGAAGAACTTGAAACGGATTTAGGCAAAAAATGGTATTTGCCGCATTTCGCCGTAAATAATTTAAATAAAAACAAACTCAGATTAGTATTCGACGCCGCAGCTCAAATTAATGGAGTATCACTGAACGCATGCCTTTCAAAAGGACCAGATGCCTATCAGCCAATCCCGTTGCCGTCTATACTGTTCAAGTTTCAACGCAAAATAGGAATTTGTGCGGACATTAAAGAAATGTTTCACCGTGTATTCATCCGAAAGGAAGACCAGGATTATCAACGGTTTCTATGGAGAGATTGCGATACCTCGAGAAAACCAGACGTCTATGTGATGAATGTGATGATATTCGGTTCAGCCAGTTCGCCCTGTTCAGCCCAATATGTAAAAAATCTTAATGCCGAGTTCTTTAAAAACGACAATCCCAGAGCAGTAAAAGCGATTATTGATCATCATTACGTCGATGATTATGTAGACAGCTTTGACACAATAGATGAAGCACGTAATATAATTAACAAGGTTGTACAAATTCATCTGAACGGGAATTTTGAACTTCGCGGATTCGTGTCAAACTCAAAGGCGCTTTTGGCAAGGATGAACAACTCAACAGAGATCATGGCGTCGCCAACAAAATTAAGTCACTCTGAGCTGAACACTGAAAAAATACTTGGACTTTATTGGGATCATGGATCAGACCAGTTCTGTTTCATCGTAAAGTTTAAAGGAGTGCCGAACAGCGTAGCTGAAGCAAAATCACCTCCAACAAAGAGACAAGTTCTGTCCATGATAATGTCCATATTTGACCCCTTTGGATTTATAGCACCCTTTGTAATAAAAGCTAAAATCTTAATTCAAGAATTATGGCGCCTAAATACAATGTGGGATGAGGTTATTCCCGAGAGCCTTCACAATGTGTGGATTACTTGGTACGACCAATTGCAGAAGGTAAAAGATGTAAGGATTCACAGATGCTATCATAATAATTTCACCAAACCTGATCTCGACTTGCAACTTCATATTTTCGTAGACGCAAGCGAAGAAGCCTTTGCCGCCGTCGCTTACTGGAGAGTAATGTACCAAGAACAAGTAGCAATAGTGTTTGTGATGGGTAAGGCTAACTGTTGTCCTATAAAAACAGTATCAATACCACGCCTCGAACTACAAGCTGCAGTCCTCGGAATTCGACTTAAAAACGCCATAATAAAAAACCATGAAGTCAGCCCAAAACTTGTTTATCTGTGGTCGGATTCAAAGACTGTAATAAGCTGGATACAATCAGATAGCCGCCGCTATAAGCAATATGTCGCCCACAAAGTAACAGAAATTTTGGAAAGCTCAAAAATCGACCAATGGAAATGGATTCCTGGAACGAAAAATCCCGCAGACGCTGCCACACGCATGTCCTCAAAAGCAGATCCAAGCGTTTGGATTGATGGACCTCCATTTTTATATCTCGACAGCTCCGAGTGGCCATCACCACCTGATGATATAAAATCACACGACCATGACAAAGAAAAATTTGTATTTGTTGCTACTCAGGACATGACAATCGATATGATAGACAAATACAGTAAATACGAGAAACTATTGCGAGTCTATTCTTGGGTTCGCCGTGCCATCGAGCTGTTCAAAAATAAATCCTTAAAAAAGTCTACAGTACTAACAGCTGAAGAAATTTGTAGTTCTGAAAAACTATTATGCAAATCAGTCCAACTCGCTTGTTTCCACCAAGAAGTAACTCAGTTAAAGAATGGTCAACCCATAACGAATTCCAGTCCCATATGGAACCTTTCGCCCGAGCTGGATGACGACGGTGTTCTTCGCTTAGCAGGTCGCATTGATAAAGCTACTTGCGTTGGTCCTATGACAAAACGTCCTATTATATTACCCAAAACCCATAAACTGACTTTACTGATCGCCCAGCATCATCATGAACTGTGTAAACACCAAAATGTGGATACCATGATCTGTTCCATTAGACAAACATTTTGGATACCATCTATTCGCCGTTTAGCTAAAACCATTAAGACCAACTGTCAGTTATGCAAAAACTTATCCGCAATGCCAAAGCCACCCTTGATGGGACAGTTGCCTATGGACAGAGTTGCAGCCTTTGTCAGACCCTTTACGTATACAGGGTTGGATTATCTTGGTCCCCTTTTGGTCGCTATTGGCAGACGACGTGAAAAAAGGTGGGTAGCGTTATTCACCTGTATGACTACAAGAGCTATACACCTCGAATTGTCTAAGGATTTGTCATCGGATGCCGCCATTATGTGTCTCAAGAACTTTTGTTGCCGAAGAGGAGTACCAAAAAGAATTAGAAGTGATCAAGGAACGAACTTTGTCGGTGTCGGCAAAGAGCAATGGATTACGGTGGTGGATGCGATTGCAATGGAGAGTGGTCGCTGTGGTATTGAGTGGGTATTTAATACGCCAGGCAATCCTGCTGCTGGTGGAGCATGGGAGCGTTTGGTGCGTAGTGTGAAACGTATTTTGGCATTAACCCTCAAAGAAAAGGTACCTCAGGTTGAAACTCTTCAAGGTCTGTTAAATGAAGCTGAAAACCTTATTAATTCTCGTCCTTTAACACACCTACCGATCGATTCATACGAAGACGATCCGCTTACTCCAAATCATTTTTTACTTGGTTGCCCAAACCATGTACAAACACCGGTAGTTGACGATAACGTTTGCCTGAAGAAGCAATGGCATATCCGGCAGCAGCTAATGCAGACCTTCTGGAAACGATGGATCCAGGAGTACTTGCCGACTCTAACCCGACGCACTAAGTGGTTTAACCGTGTGGAGCCAATACAAATCGGAGATGTGGTTCTAATTTGCGACGAGACCGATAGCCGTGGTGTATGGAAAAAAGGAAGAATCATTGAAATTCAATCCGCAAAGGACGGACAAGTGCGATCAGCAACGGTAAAAACTGCAACTGGAGTACTTCGAAGACCAGCGTCCAAATTGGCCGTTCTCGACGTCATTGGTGAATCTCAGAAGGCGCCTTGATTCACGGAGGCCGGAATGTTAAGGAATTTTTTTTTATTGTTATAATTTTTCTTATAAGTTTAGTCAAGATGAATTCAACACTTGTTCCCTTTATCATTTAATGTTTAATTTGAAACGATTACTTTGTTATCGATCACATGTGATTATAAGCTCACGATAACCACAAAAGGGTGACCACTTTTGTACTTTTAGCCGAGACGATTGGTACGTGGCCTCCGCATAAAAATTATTTTGTGTTCTAATTTAAGCCTCAAAAAAACAGATAATAAAACGCACGCCGCACGTACGCACTGCAATTGTCAAGCAGAAAATAATTTGCGTTCTTATTATGTCCTGATCGGCCACAGAAGTCAACAATAGGGATAAAGACGATAGGGATGTATGGCTTTACTTCGAATATTGTTTTAACACCACCGAAATTCATCACAATAAAAATTCAGCGCCCTTTCATCAGCAGCCGACTGCGATGCCTGCAGAGCCAAAGGCAAAGCCGGCAGAGTCGAATGCGACGCAGCCATGATATTTCAGTCTCGTCGGCAAAATCTGGTACCTATACAAACATAACAACGAGTGCGAGTGGAATGGACTCTGCTTAGTAAGTGCAAGCGAAGCGTCCCATTTTTTATAATTAAATTTGAAATTGAGCGGTGTTTTTGTTTTTGAATGTTAAGTCTTTTGTTAATATTCTTAATTCTAAAATATATTCTAATCTTAATACAAGACCTCTTTATGTCCAAGCTAATACTTACATTTTCGGCTGCGATTATTAAGGATTCTTTTTCATTTTTTGTTATTTTAAAACTATCGTAAACGTAATGTCAAAATATAAGCTCAAATTGTTTTATTTTCGCAGGGATTTCTCGCACAAGTTTTTTTTTCTAAAATTTTTAGACAGCCGACGAGACCATTAACAATAACATAACAATATTTTACTAAACAACAACGAATTAATAACACACTTTTTGTATATTGACAGAATATTAAAGGGTTGAAACATTTACATTTTTTAGAGCTCTACTAAGTAAGTTTTGTAATATTTTTTTTAAATCATTTTTTCATTTGAAATATACTTGGTCAGGAAGAGCCATCACATAAAGAACGCCGTCAAAAAAAAGGTGCCCAGAGCATTGAAACCTCAAACATCCCCAACATCCCCGACACAACTGAAAACGTAAATTGAATTAAGATAAATACATAGAATTATAATAAATAATAATAACCAATAAATGTAAGAAAATATTATAATTAAATAAATAGAAATGTTAATAAGATTATGTGTGGAAGCTGCTGGCTTTTTCTTGCCGGACTCCATCTTCGAAAATGTAGTCGTCAGATGTTGTTATGTTAAACCTTACTGCGAAGAATCTGTTGTGAGTGTGAGTGTATGTAGGCAAGTGTGTTTTTTTATCTTATCCATGGGGCCATCGAGACAGACTCAATAGAAAGCTTGAGATACAATATTGCGCAATATTCCCGACGCTCGATGGCTGTGCGTATTTCTGATGTTATTCTGTTAACTTGTTCGATTGTTCCATTGCTTTGATGGAAGCTAAATTGATGTGCTGGGATAACATTGTGTGCTTCCAGATATGGTATTATGTGTGTTAGGAGGCATTTTTGAGACCGATACGATAATAAAATTATTGGTCTAATAGATTTTTTCCATTTGCTCGGATAGTAGCCGAGACGTATGATCCCATTGAAAAGTTTACAAATATCCTCAATAGCAGAGTTTGGAAGTTCAATTATCATTTTTGGTGTTATTAGGTCACCGCCCGCAGCCTTTTTCGGTTTCAGATCCCCGATGACTTTCGCGATCTCTTTTGGCTGAAGCAATGTTGGCAAGGATATAGTTTCAGAATCGATTTGTGGTAGGAGAAATGGAAGAGATGTGGAGCAAATGTTTCGGCTTGAGTTTCTTATCGGAGTGTCTGTTTTGATTAAAGAGCTCAGATTTGGATGAGCCCTTCACAGAGGATGTTTGGTACTGGTTGACCAAACTTTTCCGATGTACCGTAGTTGTGCATTTTCTGTGTCTTTCTTCAGGGCTCGGTTTAGTGAACGAGTTGCTTCCTTAAGATGTTGTTTTGAAGATGGCGATGTTGCTTTGCCAAGCACGTCGCAGACCCCTTTTTTTCCAGTACAAGCTGTTCTAAGTGCAGATTATTTTTGAAATGTGGTGTTGAAAGCATCCATGGAGCAGTTGATGTCCGCTTCGATGTTGATATGTGGGGTTAGTTCGATGTAGGAACTTATATACTTTTTTATTTTAACCAGTTTGTTCTGTGCGATGTTAGTCTCTGGGGGTGATCTGTATATTCTGGGCTTTGAAGAAGAGTTATTAGCACTGGCGAATGGTCTGGCTTATTAAGTTGCGTGAAATGTTTTCTGGGACTTTTCTGGGGTCTGCTGGCCAGTATGTGGGGATACCGGGCAACATTGCCAAATTTGTCGCTTAGTTTTATAATTGCATTATATAATTGGCTTCCTTTGGGAGTCCCGAGTCGTTGATTATAGTCGTTTGATTATAGTCTCCTGCTGCTATGAAGCGATCTCCAAGTAAGTTGTAAAAATCCATGCATTGTCCTTTAGGACTTTTACAGCGAGGCGGCCAGTAGACAGCGGCTATGTAAAGGTGTCCGTTACCTGACTGCACTGTGATCGACGTGCAAGTAATTAGTTGCAAACCTTTGGTGAAAGTGGGGTTTGCTCCGTTCCCTGATTAGGATACCGGTTCCGCCGTGGGCTTTACCGTCTGGATGATCTGTGCGGTAGAAGGTGTAGCCTCGTCGTTTTTGAGTAACTGTACACGTTTTGAGTATTTTGATGGCGCGTTGTTGTCACTCGTCGCATGCGTTCTTTCAACTCCTTGTAGACCACACAGCCCCTGTAGTTTGCCGTGTGATTTCCTTGTCTTGTTTCCTCTTCCTTGTTGGCGGGGCAATTGGCGGAATTGTGAAAGTCTCCACAAACTACACGTACTGATCGAAGTGTGCAGTATGTCCTGGTGTGTCCATTCTCCTGACAGTTTGTACATTGCTCTATTGGCTTTTCCACCTTATTTCTTCGGTGCAATAGGTATTGCAGGTTATAGATGCGGTGCACTTCATTTTTCTTCAAGACTCTGCTGTCGGGCTCCAGCTCTACCTTGAAAAGCGGTTGTAGCTTTTTGTTTCTGGTAATGATGTTACTATTGTTCTTTGCTTCTGCAAAAAAAGGCAGCTTAGTAATTAGGGCTGACCAGTCTAATATGACTTGCTGGCTGTGTGAAAATATGGATAGAGATAGTTTTCGCCGAGCTTATGATCTTCTCTCTGCGCTGGATTCGCAGTTTAATAGTCGTAAGCTATTAGAAGAGTCCCCTAAGCGCAAAAAGCCGCTGGTGGTAAGCAGCAAAAGGGGAACACCCCGCAACCGAAATCAAAAGAACAACAGGGCATTTCGGCGGATCAGCAGCTGATTGCAGCAAACCCCCAAATGTTGCTAAGATCAGCAGCTAAAAAAAGATTCGGTATCCGAACAATCCGTAACAGAATGCAGGCAACCAGGGACTTCTAAGAATTCCGATTCGTCCGTAGTGGTTTTACAATTAGTGGATCCACCTATCTCTCAGAATGTAGCATCACCACCACAAGGGACTACTGAGTCCGGACAACCGGCTCAAGTTGGTTTTGCAGAAACAATGTCTGCTCCACCAAAATTCCTTTCAGTGGTTCCACTAAAGAAACAAATTTTCGTTTCTCGGCTTTCCCCTGATCAAACATCTTCTGATGTATTGTCTTATATACAAGACAAAACTAAAGCCGATTGTAATAGTGTAAAGGTGGAAAAGTTTAAGTTTTCTTATGCTAGAGACATTTCATCTTTTAAGATAACGAGCTTTTTGAAGCCATATGCTCGGGCGACTTCTGGCCGGATAATATGGTTGTAAAAGAGTTCGAGGCTAAGATAAAGAAGAAGGGGCCCGTGGGAGTAAAACTTCCTAGTCGAGGCCAATCCAGTGTACCAATTTCAAAAAACTAACTTCTAACCTCCTTCTTTCCTATCAGAATAGAACAGATTTGCGTAGCAAACTCACTAAATTGTATTCCGATAGCCCTTCCTTTGCATCTCATATTATTGTGTTTACAGAAACCTGGTTAAAGCCGGAGATCTTTAGCTCCGAAGATTTTCCAGGTAAGTACACAATATATAGGTATGACCGCCCCTCTAGACGGGGAGGTGGAGTCTTAATTGGAGTTGATTCAAACCTTCCGTCTGAGGAGTTATTTTTTTTGAGGAGTTATTTATTTGTGTAAAGTTATCGCTTCCTGGTAACTTTATATACATAACTTGCTCATATATTACGCCGTTGTCTAAACTTCCCGATTTTTTAAATCACCTTTCCGTTATTAAGTTCGTTGCAAATAAGCTTTCCGATAGGGATCAGTTCGTAGTTCTAGGTGATTTTAATATACCTGGAGTTACTTGGTCCACTAAGGATGGATCGAATGTCTTACTACCTATAGCATAGCATGATTTTATTGACGGCCTGCTTGACATATCTCTATCTCAAGTAAACCTTGTTCGAAATTCATTAGGTCGCCTACTTGATTTGTGTTTTGTATCAAATCCTGAAGGTGTGTTTCTGTCCAGAGTAGCACCACTCACGCAACCTGAAGATTCATATCACCATAAACAATCTAGTACCAAAGATCAACAACCTAATACTTGCAGACAAAGTTAGAATACATACAAAAACAAAAGCTAAGTCTAATTTTGTGCTAAGTAAGATAAAATGAATTCTTTTAAGATTGGCAAAGAGTCGGTAGTATAAAAATCATGGTATAGTCTATTATAGTCTTTACACAGTACTCTAAACGGTTCATGCATATGAAGTTGATGATAGTTATGATAGAGGAACATAGTTCCTAGAAATTCTATTAGGCACAGATTATGCGACCCAGTAACTCGAGGCTCTCCACATCCCAGTGAATGAGCTTATGAATAAAAGTAGTGCCAAGCATTGCTATACGGTTTAATAAGGATGGTAGATTAATTAGAAGAAGTTTACTAGAGTAGGATGGTAAAATAAGGCTTGCATTCCAGATAAGGCCCCGTAGAGCAAATAATAAAAAGTTATTTTGCACAGATTCGATTTGGTCTATATGAACACCATACAGAGGACTCCAAACTGCTGAACAGTACTCCAGGATTGGACGGACTACTGAAATGCACAACATAGGGATCATAGAACTCCTTTGACCACCTTTTAATAAATCCAAGCACTCCCTTGGCTTTATTCACCATTAAAGTAAGATGTGAGTTCATCATAAAAAATGACATTTATTTCCACTTAGCGCTATTTAAATCCAAAAGATTTTCACCACAACAAGTGAAGCATTTAGGTCCGATTACGTATTGCATACATGACTTAACGTCATCTGCGTACATAAGGACACGCGACTTGTCAAGACTAGAGGGAGATCGTTAATAAATAAAGTAAAAAGAAGTGGGCCAAGGTGGCTTCCTTGTTGGACGACTGAAGTAACTCGGATCAAATTAGAGATAGAGCTTATAAAAAGGACTCGTTGAGTCCTACCACAAAGATAACTTATGATCCATGTTAGAAGATTACATGGAAACCCCAATAAGTCTAGCTTAAATACAAGAAGCGAGTGATTTTCTGAATCAAACGCTTTACTTAAATCAGTGTAAACTACGTCAGTCTGCATGTTCTTTTTGAAACCATTTATTACAAAAGACGTTAGCTCCAAGAGGTTTGTCGTCGTATATCGTATTGTATTGTATATCAATATCGTCTTTGACTTTCAAAGTGAACGGTCGTGTTTTTTTCTGCGCTTCGAATTTTGTATTTTGTTTCGTTTATTCCCGTCGGTGGGTTTTAATCAAAACAATTTTAATTTTCTTCCGGTTATTCAAACATAAATTTAAACTCCGTTCGCTTCGCGAGTGCACTTGTAATAATACTAATAATTTGTTTTAGTTTTCGTAATTCTTATCTGTGTTTTCTTTTCTTATATCCCTACCGTTTCTCTTTTGTGCCTGCACTTTAACTAATTTACGCTCCCGCTCTCTTGCTCTCTTTGCTTTGAAAGTTATAAGCGTTCAGTTTCTGCGCTCTTGCGGTACTTATAACTGCTCGCTTATAAATTTCAATTCGTTTTCTTGGTACAGTGGTTCCAATAAATAAATTGAATAATAAAAATTTAGTCTGCTTTTGCAAAAAATGCAGCCTCGTAATCAGGGCTGACCAGTCTAATATGACTTGCTGGCTGTGTGAAAAGATGGTGCACACCAAATGCGCCGGTTTTACTGGCCGGACAAGATATGACCTTTCAAAGGGGCCCTATTTGCAGTTTTGTTGTGACGCTTGTGTCGAGGTTGCGAACGAGATGAAATCGTTCATGCGCCAAACTAAAGGCGGCCTGATGAGGCTGATTAGCTGTTTCGGTGTTGCTAGAGATAGTTTTCGCCGAGCTGATGATCTCCTCTCTGCGCTGGACTCGCAGTTTAATAGTGGTAACCTATTAGAAGAGTCCCCTAAGCGCAAAAAGGCCGCTGGTGGTAAGCAGCAAAAGGGGAACACCCCGCAACCGAAATCAAAAGAACAACGGAGCATTCCGGCGGATCAGCAGCTGATTTCAGCAAACCCTCAAATGTTGCTAAGATCAGCAGCTAAAAAAGATTCGGTATCCGAACAATCCGTAACAGAATGCATGCAACCAAGGACTTCTAAGAATTCCGATTTGTCCGTAGTGGTTTCACAATTAGTGGATCCACCTATCTCTCAGAATGTAGCATCACCACCACAAGGGACTACTGAGTCCGGACAACCGGCTCAAGTTGGTTTTGCAGAAACAATGTCTGCTCCACCAAAATTCCTTTCAGTGGTTCCACTAAAGAAACAAATTTTCGTTTCTCGGCTTTCCCCTGATCAAACATCTTCTGATGTATTGTCTTATATACAAGACAAAACTAAAGCCGATTGTAATAGTGTAAAGGTGGAAAAGTTTAAGTTTTCTTATGCTAGAGACATTTCATCTTTTAAGATAACTGTCCCTAACGAGCTTTTTGAAGCCATATGCTCGGGCGACTTCTGGCCGGATAATATGGTTGTAAAAGAGTTCGAGGCCAAGATAAAGAAGAAGGGGCCCGTGGGAGTAAAACTTCCTAGTCGAGGCCAAACCAGTGTACCAATTTCAAAAAACTAACTTCTAACCTCCTTCTTTCCTATCAGAATGGAACAGATTTGCGTAGCAAACTCACTAAATTGTATTCCGCAAGCCCTTCCTTTGCATCTCATATTATTGTGTTTACAGAAACCTGGTTAAAGCCGGAGATCTTTAGCTCCGAAGATATTCCAGGTAAGTACACAATATATAGGTATGACCGCCCCTCTAGACGGGGAGGTGGAGTCTTAATTGGAGTTGATTCAAACCTCCCGTCTGAGGAGTTATTTTTTGATGAATTCAATACCATTGAATTTATTTGTGTAAAGTTATCGCTTCCTGGTAACTTTATATACATAACTTGCTCATATATTACGCCGTTGTCTGAACTTCCTGATTTTTTAAATCACCTTTCCGTTAGCTTTCCGATAGGGATCAGTTCGTAGTTCTAGGTGATTTTAATATACCTGGAGTTACTTGGTCCACTAAGGATGGATCGAATGTCTTACTAGCATTGATTTTATTGACGGCCTGCTTGACATATCTCTATCTCAAGTAAACCATGTTCGAAATTCATTAGGTCGCCTTCTTGATTTGTGTTTTGTATCAAATCCTGAAGGCGTGTTTCTGTCCAGAGTAGCACCACTCACGCAACCTGAAGATCCAAATCACCCTACAATCGAACTTTCATTTGATACGGGTAGAGTAATAGAAGAAAAATCAGAAAAATCCAAACGAATACATTGTTTTCGCAAGGCAGACTAAATAATTTTATTTCTGGCTTTAATTGGTCTGATCTTTACTTATGCAATAATATGTCCGATGCAGTTAATGTTTTTTACACTGCAATAAACTCATTTTTTAATTCCTGTGTTCCGTGGTACTGTCCGTCAATTTCCAATAAATCACCTTGGTTTAGCAAAGAGTTGACACACTTAAGAAATGGAAAGTCCAGACATTTTAGGAAATATAAAAATACCGGTTCTCAATCTGTTTTTACTAGATATTTAAGCCCTCGGTCAGGATTTACCGTGCTTAATGCTCAGTGTTATAATAGTTACTTAAACCGTTGTAAGGTCCAGTTCTCTCAGGACCCGAAACAGTTTTATAATTTTGTTAAAACCAAGCGTAAATCTAATTCTTTTCCTTCCTCGCTCGAGGAATGTTCGAAAACATGACGGCAACCACAGATCAGGCAATAGCCGATTTATTTGCCCAATTTTTTCAAACGACTTACTCTACTTTAGATTATTCATCACAGCCTTATTCTTATACCATGTCCAAGTCAAATCTCATATTCTGCCCCACTTTAACAGAAAGCTCTCTTCTTTTGGATCTTCTTCGTATTAAGCCTGTTTATTCGCCAGGGCCCGATGGTATTCCTGGGTGCGTGCTTAGGTATTGCGCTAAGGCCCTGTGCAAACCTCTTCACAAGTTACCTTATCTCTAGAAACCTCCCAATTCCCAAGCATTTGGAAGGAATCATTTGTTATTCCTCTTTTCAAAAAAGGTAACAAGTTAGACTCCAGTAACTACAGAGGTATTTCTAAGTTGTCAGCTATTCCTAAGCTTTTTGAAAAAATTATTACTCCTCATTTGCAGCACCTTTGCAGATCAATCATTTCTCCGTGTCAACACGGATTTATTAAACGTAGATCCACAATCACAAACCTTCTAGAGCTCACTACATTTGTGACACTGACTTTAGTAAAGCATTTGACTCTGTAAATCACTTACTTCTTATTCAACAACTTGACCTGTTAGGTTTTCCTGTTGATCTGCTTAAATGGATTTCAAGTTATCTGAATAGCAGGTCACAAAGGGTCCTTTTTAAAAATTCAATGTCTGAAATTCTCCGTGTTACCTCCGGTGTCCCACAAGGGAGCCATCTGGGTCCGTTACTTTTTACATTATTTATTAACGAACTTCCCTCAATTATAAGTCATTCTCGCGTACTTATGTACGCAGATGATGTTAAGTTGTGCCTGCACTATAAGGACATTTCCTGCCATTTAGACTTGCAATCCGATCTAGATAATTTTCAAAACTGGTGCCGAGATAATTTACTAAATTTAAACGCATCCAAGTGCAAGCTGATGACTTTTCATCGGGTCAATCCGATATACGCGACTTACACATTAAGTGGCAGCTCTTTGGATAGAATAACTCTTGTAAACGATCTTGGCGTTCTCTTGGACCCTAAACTAAAATTTTCAAGCCACATTTCGTCCATGGTTAATAAAGCCAGAGGAGTGCTTGGATTTATTAAAAGGTGGTCAAAAGAATTCGATGATCCTTATTTAACTAAAACTTTATTTATTTCGTTAGTCCGTCCGATTCTGGAGTATGGGTCTCCCGTCTGGAGTCCGCAATACGGAATACATATTGGTCGTATTGAATCAGTACAGAAGAACTTTCTTCTTTTTGCCTTACGGCGCATAAACTGGGATGCAAATCTTAACTTACCTTCTTATTCTAGTAGACTTCTGTTGATTAATTTACCCTCCCTAGCCAACCGTAGAACGATGCTTGGTACTGTCTTCATTTATAACCTTATACATGGTGATATTGACTCCCCCGACTTGGTAAGTCGGCTAAACTTTTCTGTGCCAAGTAGATTAACTAGAAATTATATTCCCCTAATATTAAATCATTGTAGATCTAACTATGCCTTGCATGAGCCTTTCAGAGTATTATGTTCTGACTATAATAGATTTTTTCCTATAATCTCAAATCTTAATCTTAATACTAGCTTCATTGGCACAAAATTGAGCTTACTGTTACTTTTTTCCCCGGACTTTCCTTATCTCGCGTCTATCTTCTCGCAAATCGTGCCGTACGATACACGGCTGCGCCCCTCGGTCGGTTGGGCGGGTAAGTGGGCCGTGGGACTCCGCGCGAAATAAAAAAAAAAAAAAAATATTTTTTCAATTAAGGGGGAAGTGAGAAGTTTCCAAAGTATCAGAACAGTATCTAAACACGCAGCCTGGAACTCCGTTGGGACCCGGTGAATATACTGGTTTAACTTTATGGAGATCCAAGAAAAGGGAGCTTTCGCTTAACCTCGGACAAAAAATTAAGTTTGACTTGGATATGGCATATGAAAAAAAACGGATTATGTACTTACCCGGAAAAATTTCGAAGCCAAGAATATACGGCCTTGACCAGGTTTCTAAACGTACAAAAATATTATATGGGAAGGAAAACTATTCGAGTACAATTTAGCTTACTTAGTTAGCCTCTTGTATTCTGATAGGAAAGAAGAAAGGAGGAGGCTAGTTTTTTGGGGCAGAAGAGGATGAAAAGGCTGCTGAGCATGATCACAAGAAATACCAATCTTAAATGATGATACTTTCCTAGCATAAGAAAATTTGAATTGTTTGACCTTCAAATCATCAAGTTGGGTTTTGTTACGGATATAAGCCGTAATATCCATTGATGAGAGGTCTGGGGCGAGCCGTGAAACAAATACATGTTTTAGCTGGGGCACCCGAACACAAGTAACCGTTTTTGGTACAACACATGCAACCTTTTTTGGTACTACAGAATTTGTATCTGTACTAACAGTATCGGCCGGTAATCCGGACGTTAAGTCTACATGAGGTGTTGGGGCCACTACTTTATTTTGATCGGACAGAGCGGAAATACCTAGCGGAGCCACACCGATTCCAGCAACTTCGGATACCGAATCACTTTTTGCCCCCGATCTTAGTACCATTTGAGTGGCGCCTAAGATTGGCAGCTGAGCTGGAATCGAATCGCGGGCAGCAGGTTGCACGGCACCTGCCATAGAATGCCAACCGACCGCGACTTTTTTGCGCTTTGGGGAATCGGGCTCAGCTAGCATGCGACTAGTGAGCTGCGATTCAAGCGCCACGAGCAGGTCCGTATTTTTACGGCAGTTCCGGATTTTGTGAGCCGCCTAATAGATATGGCCTCTCTTATATGATGCACTCATCACTGTAGTAGCGAACTATGACAGGGAATACTCTGCTGTCCAGGCGAGATAACTGTCTTGCAATTCTTAGCGGAAAGCGCTAATGAACTTTTTGATCAGAGAGAAAGAACGCAAAGAGAGAGAGAGCGGGAACGTAACACCGATTAACTCCGATATTAGACACCGTTTTAGTGCGTGCCGTTCCATCAGCGCCCAACGAAGAGAAAATCTTAAAAGGGAGGCAATAGATAAACAAAGGTTTACATACTATCCTACCATCTTATAATTATAAATTTAAAAAAACGTGCAAGAACGAACCTAAAAATAAAACTAAACCGGAAGAAGGAAGAAGGGAGAAGGGAGAAAGTTATACGTATGACAGATCATTCATGGACCCTTTTGTTTTATGGGTTAGCTGTTATTTAGCGGGGAACAAAAGATAATAATTTAGCAGGTTTATTTAAAACTAAATATAAAAATTCCAAGTTTTCTATACGCCACTGTTATCTTGCAGTTTTACTTATGGACAAAAAAGGATAACAAAAGGTTAATATTAATATATCCCCATGTTAGCTTGGGATGTTACAGTTGCTTCATATGTTTGCGAATATATCAAAACAACCAAGAAAATATTTATGGTTCGACAAAATTGGTATTAAATTAGTAAAGTTAAAAAAGGACATTCACATGAAAACATGGCTCCAACGTAGAAAGCTCTCCCCAAAGGATTCTGCTGTTCTGGAGGGTTTAGAAAATATTTATTTGCCACAAAGTAAAGATTTTATTGAAAGTTTTGCAAACACTCGCACCGATATATATACGCGCACCGAGGACATTGGGAGATTTTTTTAATCTACGAAAACTCTGGACTAGAACTACTGGCGACGACCAGGTACTTTTCGACTCCTCTATTACACCCAACTGAAGCATTCTATCGATTTCTGCATAAACCTTCTCAATAGCCGGGGAAACGGGACTTTTCCCAAAAGTCTATACCAAGGCATAGGTCTTACCTAAGTGAAGAACCTCCTTTATACTCTTAGTGCTAAATTAACCAACTATATTTTGATTGTTTCATTCTTTTAAATGGCTTATTGCAACATATATATGTGAAAAAAGAAAGGAAAACAAGGAGTGGTCATATCTACAACAGTTCTGCCATAGAGTAAGAAACTATATAGAGGTTTCATTTGCTCTGGCCGCACCTCTGCCAAAGCTCTGCTGAGAGCCATGTTCGAAGCTAACTTCGGTTTCGCACCACACCCAACATGTGCGAGGCACAAGTTATAGTATGGGGAGTTCTCGCACCAATCCTTAGGAATAAGAGCGACCAGTGTAGCTCCAGAAACTCACCGCGGGGCTCGATTCCAGTTCGATCGAACAAATGAAAAACTCTCTTTTTTTCCGTTTTTCCCCTACGTGGCATCACTGGAAATGTCACTCGAGAGCGCAGGCATGGTTCTGCATAAACATATTAGATTTATTTTAGTTTATTCAGGTTAACATTATCTTTACATTATTTTAAATCTGTTAGCGTGAACTTCTCACTTGCAAATCTGTCGACATAAGAAGTACAAAGTACTCGCTTTTGCTTGTTGTGTTTCCAGGAAAAAAGTTGTAAAACCACAAAACCTTATGTTATACTTGGAGTCGTTATTTGACCAGTCACCGGCGATCCTACAAATTTGGTGTCAGAAGTGGGATTTACCTGCAAAAACAACAAAGAATATAGCTTGTTACATCTGGCGCAGAGAACAGAAATGGGGAAAGGATGGGTATATCTCCTCGAGAAAGAGGATTTTGCAAAAATAGCAGCCAAGTTAGGCATAACTCTGGAAGGCAGGACAAGGAAACAGAATGACCCAGGAGAAGCAGAGATCTGGGCTGTAAGCCCGGCTAAAGCGTAAAATTGCTGAATCCTGACGCCGAGAGCTTATAGCAAGTGGACAGCATAAAGGAAGCTGGAAGAAGTCGAAACACAAGCAAAGAGAGAAAATCAGGGCGGCAAAGACCTAGCACACTAGATTCCGCCAAGGTCGCAAAGCAATTGAGAGAATGGTCGTTCAAATTCGATGGCACAGAGAAGCCACTGGAATTCTTAGAACAGGTGGAGTGGTCCGCAAGCACGTACGGCCTGAAAGTGAATACCAGAGCTATAGCAAGGCAAAGCGCTGAAAGGGTTTATTTCAATAATAAACACTGGAGAACATGGGGAGAGTTTAGCGAGAGATTCCAAGCATACTTTCTGCCGAGAGGTTTCTTCTCGAAGCTAGAAGACAAGGTAAAACAACATAAACAGGACTATAGGGAACCGTTCAAAGACTACATGGTGGACATGCAGACGTTGATTAGGCCACTCGGGTACTCGCCAAAAGAAATCCTAGAGATAATCAAGGATAACTGCACACCAGACCTTAGGATTTCGTTGAGAACATACAAGGTGGATGTTCTGGACACATTAATGATCCTAAGATCCCATGAGTCCACGGAGAGATCAACGCAGAAGTGGACGAGCTTTTACAAATGGCATTCATAGAACATTCAAGAAGTCCATACTTCTCTCCCATTGTAATGGTGAAAAAGAAGACGGGCAAGTGGAGACTATGCGTTGATTTCAGACAAATAAACGCGATGTCTATAAAAGATTCCTACCCGATGCCGCTGATCAATTATATCCAATTATTATATCAATTATATATTATAAATTATTATATTAAACACTTAAGTTAGGAAAATAATCGAATTATCAGATAACCTAAAGAATGAATGAACACCTTAAATAATAAAGATGACATTTTCAGACCAAAAGAGGGAAACTTATTACTTTGACCTAGCATCCTTCACTGTTGGATTCGATTTTCAAACTCCAATTACATTTGGCCTATTAAATTTTCTATTAGAAAGTTGATCTAGAACGGAAGCTTATTTCTGCAAGCCAAAGTCGTAATAGCTTTGCATGAGAGGTAGAGCGCAAATTACGACTTGGAAAGTGTCAAGAACCCATATTTTACCCTGCGAAATATCGGCATATAACCGTATGTTACATATATGTAAGTTATAGCATATAGTCAATGAAATCTCAAGAGATAGGTTCTGAGCTCTAAAAAACATAGTTTTTGGCGAAATCCACCAATTTACACACAAATTTTTCTGTAAAAACATATAAAAATACGATTTCGAAAGCTTAAAATTTCAACCTTTTTAACTAAGCTCGCAAAAGGTATACATATCTTCTATAGAAACAGACGGAATGCGCTCACAGCGTTCATTTGTTTTCTCACTAGAGGAAAGTAATATTTTTAATTATGTTTTTTAACATTTTTTAGCGTATATTTTATAAAAAAGAGTAAGGCTTTCTTTTTAGCAATAACAAGAACATTCAATAACTGCCCCTGGAGAAAAAAATAGAAACAGTAAGCTTAAATATTCAAAACATCCCATTTTTCCAAGTGTTTAAACTGTGAAAGCGGTTCACTTTATATTAAAGCTTAGTACTCAGATCGAAAAACGAGTTCGCCAGCGGAAAAACTTTAATCTTTCAAGTGTGACAAAAATGGGCGTTCATCCGTATTGAATGTGCTGTCAATCACCTGGGATTGTTAGCAAACAGTTAAAATTTAAAAATCTTATTTGCGGGAAAGAGCCTTTGAACGATATTCTCAACTACGTTGGCAAGACATGTCTGCCGCCATACAAAGAAATTAGAAAACAATATAATTTAAATTTAAAAGTGTTTTTTTTTAATTACTGATAATTATTTAGTAATTTAGAAATCATAGCTGCTGAGTTCTTGCAAACGATTTTTCTGGGTTTTGGTTGTTTTCCGTCCATTTTGACCTAAGAAACTGTCTGCTCTCACAGCAGACACCCCAAAAGATTACATTTTTAATATTTTCGCTAGGGCCTGACGAACGTTCACAAGTTTAATTCAGCAGACTGGCAGCGCTATGCAATTTTCTGGAATTTTTTTCGTCGATCTGAGTACTGGAGTGAAAAAAGTGCCTGACATTAAGAGTTCGCCAGCTGTTTGCCTCCCGCTCTCTCTTATAGCTGACGAACATATTTCGTCGATCTGAGTACTAGGCTTAGGTGGTATATAATTAGCTTTTAACGCTGTAAATCACAAACAAGGAGTCTTAATTTTTAGATTGTAAAAATTGAATACTACTAGCACACCTCTCAACTTTTTGTTATTTTTCCCATAATGCATCCTTTCAAGATATCTTAATTTTTTACGGACCATCCAAATGTTCTGTGAGGAGTTAAAAAATTCCGCACAAACACGGCAAGGGGTGTCAATGATCACCAAGGAGGAGGTCTACCCGTTGGCAGATATGCGGCGAATTCGATCGTGGTAACGGTAAGGCGGCGAGAGAGTGTGGTGCCATGTGCACAGAGAGAGAAGGAAGATATCGGAGAGTCCACGTGCCGTATGCAAAAGGGAATAACGGTACGCCACGGACTTTGGACTCTACCGTCGAGCGCAAAGGGCGTATGGTCGAACCGTAAAACCGTGGACTTTGGACTAGGTGGCAAGGAGACGCCGAGAATTAACGGGATACGTGGCCTATATAAGCAGGCCGAGCGCTGGAAGCTGGATCAGTAAGCAAGCAGCAGAATGCGAGGTAACAGCACACATCAAGTTAAGATCAGTGAGCAAGCAACCGAACGCGATTGAACAACACAAGTCAAATCAAAATCGTAAACATAGTCATTGTCGGACGAGTATTTTATCGCTCCTCCATCTGATCATATTTTACCCGTGTAAACTACACCGTTTGAAGCCGATCTTGGTCATTTTGACTAGTTTTCGGTGATCTTTATTATAAAGAAAAGTTTTGATCATAAAAAACAGTGACTTATACGTATTTCGCATTATTATATTATCTGAAATCGTTTTGCTTGTTTGCTTTGCTCTACACTATTCTTGAGTTTACCGCAAACTTCTACACTTGTGTTGTTGTTGGTACATTTGCTTGCTCATCGTTTCGTCGCGAACACCCACATGCGCGTAAAGCTTATCACAGACCCAACTGCAAGCTGTGCTTTCTACATCTACGTGGTTTTTCTACGCGTATATATCAGACAACAACATACAAATTTAGTATGTCTGCCTGCTGCATCAAGCCTTGCCTTTTAAATGGTAAAATCACCACCAAGCACAACTGAACTCAGTCTTGAATTGCCCCAGAAAAGTTTTAGACCTTATTTTTGTCTCGGAGTTCGCCAATGCATTCGTAACTCGAATTAGCGCTCTCTCCAATCCTAAAGACGCTTACCATCCTACACTTGAGGTTACTTTAGAAGCATCAGTTTCATTACTGTCACGTCCCGAAATCGGACCAGCATCTTTTCGCTGTTTTCGAAGGGCTAAATTCGCAGAAATGAATAGGCATTTATCGGAACTCGATTGGTCATTTATGGATTCAAACGATGATCACTTACATATTGTAGAACAGTTTTATGGTATACTCTATTCTGCTTTCGATACGTTCGTTCCCTTATTTCCCTCTGCAAACGCGCCTCATAAGCCCCCGTGGTTCTCTCGTAGACTCTCTTTCCTGAAAAACTCCATGTCTAGACTTTTTAAGAAATTTAAGAGAACTGGGCTGCAAGTTGACCATTCAATGTATTAATAGCTCGTTCAAATTTCTTAGTCCACAATTCCGTATGTTACAATAGTTACCTAAACCGTTGCAGAATAGAATTCCAAGACAACCCCAAGCAGTTCTACGCATTTGTTAATTCGAAACGAAAATCGCAACAATTTCCATCTTGCTTTCACCTTGATACGACTCTAGTGACGCCGATACTCGTCTTTTAGTTACGATAACACTTCATCCTACCCATACTCTCTTCCTCACTCCAACTGTATTTTCATGCCCCAAATTAGTGAGGATGATGTTTTAAAAAATCTGAAAAAAATCAAGATGTCTTTTTCTTCGGGCCCTGATCTTGTACCGAGCTGTGTTATAAAAAATGAGCCAATGCTTTGTGCAAACCTTTATCTAAGCTTTTTCAGATATCCCTCCTACATTCGTATTAGACTTCTGCATGAATGTACTCATTTGAGGCATAACAGATCTGTACAGTAGTATGGTGTTCTTAAAAATACTGCACTCATTCTTTACTGTACAGTATACTCTATAGGCCAGAAGAAGATAGCACAACATTTTCAGTGTACTCACTTCGCGTGAGTGCAGTATATGGTTGTACTCTTCGTGAGTGAGTACTACATTTGTCCTTTTTTTAAACACGCTGTACAGCTTGCGAGTTGACAGAGTACAACTGTGCAGATGAGTGCAGTATTTTTGAATAAGTGCATAAACATGGATTTTAAGGAAAACGACGCTCGTGCAAGATAATGTAAGTTTTTGTCATAATATATATGTTTTGTAATAAAGTATATGTGTTGTTTTATATGTTTGTGATTGTCTTTTATATGTTGAAGGTTATTTAGTACCAGAGACCCAGGCAAAAACAGTGATTGTTAAATTAATGTATGTATTTGTATGTTCATTTGTAGTATACATTTTGTTCACATGTATGTATATTAAAACAAAATTGTTTGCTATCAGACGCTGGACACAACAACCGAATCGTCCTTTAAAGAGTACGCTGCCACAATAAAATCGAAATTATTAGCTGGTGAGCTTAAGCCTACTGATTCACGTGGTCGGAGCAAAGTGTGGGACACCTTTTCACGGCTGGCAACGGCAAACGGCATAGTGACGACTGATGCAGTGGTGTGCAACATATGCAAAAATATTTAGATGATGTACCCTCAGAAACCAAAAAGAAATGCACCAACCTGGCAAAGGAGGGGACAATAAAGAATGGTAGACCGTTTAATCTAATTGCGGACACTGGCTTAAAAAACTTAGCACAGTTTTTTATTTCTGTTGGTGCGAAACTGGGGGAAAACGTCAATATTTACTCTGTACTGCCGCATCCAACATCGCGAAACATCGGTGCGCTCTATGATTTTCACTTCAATGAAGTAAGAATCGAAATTAAAGAGCAAAAACAATATGGATATAGCATAACTTCAGATATCTGGACGGACGATTTCTTTAAAGAATCTTATATTTCTCTGACTGTGCATTACGTCAAAGAAGGCATCCTTAAAAACCGCCTGCTAGCAGTGAAATCAATCGGTGGAGTCTCCTGTACCGGTAAGAAGTATAAAATGTTATTGGAATATATAATATTTAATGAGAATATCAAAATTTCTTAGGTAATGAAATAAAAAACAAAATAGAGCGAATTTTAGGTGACTTTGGATGTGATTTACTGTGACGATCCAATAATTATTACCGACCGAGGAGCTAATATGAAAGCAGCATTCAACGGACTGAGCGCAATACACTGTGCAAATCACTTGATCCATAATGTGATTGGCAAAGTTGTGAAAGAAGAACCAGAATTGCTGGATCTGGTTAATCGCTGCAGCAAGCTTGTTAAGTATTTTAAAAAATCTGGACAAAACTGGAACTTAACAAGCACCCTTAAAAACTACTGTCCAACTCGTTGGAATACTATATTTAACCTCTTGAAGTCGGTTGAGTTTAATTGGATGGAAATTTCGCAGAAATGAAATATCAAGAATTTCGGATATAAATTTAATTAATATTAGCGGAATGGTGAACCTTCTTGCTCCTTTTGAAAGTTGCTCCAAAAAGCTGGAGGGTAGCAATTATCCAACATTGCACTTGACTGTTCCACATATTAACAACTTAAAAAAAATATCCTCACCAAATGACAATGACATTAAAATAGTTGAAAAATGCAAACTTTCGCTTTTAGAGTACTTAGATTCAATAGTTATAGAAAATTTAAAAAAATATCACAACATTGCTCTGTTTTTGTTCCCACCCACTAATAAATTAACTAAATTCACAGAAATAGAAAAGGAAGAAACTTTTAAGGAGGTAGAAGAAATAATGGTTAATATTCATTTAAAAAGCGAAAATCATGATTTAGAAAATTTAATTAAAACTACACAAGACTTGGAGAACATATTTGCAGATTATTCAAAACCCATCCAGAGCACCAACATTTTCTCCTATATTCAGGATGAACTTAAAACGTATAAAATGTTAATAAAGCATATACTGAAGAGTTTGATGTTCTGCAGTGGTGGTCAATTAATAAAGACCGTTTTCCTCTGCTTTATCAAATTAGCTGCAAGATACTAGCAGCTCCCGCGAGCAGTGCAGCATCGGAAAGGGCGTTTTCTGTTGCTAAAAATTTAATAAGCGAAAAACATTTAAAACGAAAATACAAATCAATTTTTTAATCGTATTCTTTCTATGACATACATACACACGAGAACTATATATGTGTGTATGTACCAGTCATGAAATTTCACTCACTGTACAGTATGTCAACTGTACACCAAAACACTGTACAGTGCGTTGACTACTGCACACTAATCTTACTGTACTCATCAACAGCTGTACAACTATGGAATGAGTGAGAACACTGTCAATCTAAACAGACAATACTACCCTACTCACTCACACCCAAATATACTGTGCAGAAAAAAAAGTGTGCCCACTTCTAGACTAAGTGATTCATTTGTCGTTTTGGATGCATTCATGCAGAAGTCTAATTCGTATTTCCCAGAAGTTTGGAAGGAATCTTTTATCATTCCACTTCATAAAAAGGGAAGCAAATCGGACATTAAAAACTACCGCGGTATTGCAAAACTGAGCGCGATCCCCAAGTTTTTTGAACAGCTTATTACCGCTCAGCTACAGCACCAATGCAGCTCAGTAATGTCCCCAACTCAGCATGGTTTTATGAACGAAGGTCAACGACTACAAATCTTCTGGAATTTACCTCAGTCATCAGAAGCGCTTTGACTAAGTGGATTTCAACATACCTTTCGAACGCGACTCAGAGAGTAGCTTTTAAAAGCACAATCTCAAACTCTGTTCACGTGAACTCTGGTGGTCCGCAAGGGATCCACCTAGGACCCCTACTGTTTGGAATTTTCATAAATGACTTGCCTCAAGTAGTTTTCTCTTCTCATGTTATGATATATGCTGACGACGTGAAACTTTGTTTGCCATTATTGAACCCCAATTCCCATGAACTCTTGCAAGCCGATCTGAACAACCTTCATTCTTGGTGCATCCAGAATTTACTGTTTTTAACAAATCGAAATGTGAGTTTATGTCCTTTTATCGGAAGAGGCTTCTCCTCACGTCATATTCCATTGGGTCGAATGATCTTTATTCAACCACAACTTAAACTTCTCTGATCACATTGGCATTATAGTTAGTAAAGCTAAAGGGGTTTTTGCCTTTGTTAAACGTTGGTCTAGAATTTGAGGATCCCTATACCACGAAACACTTATACATTTCCTTGGTTCGTCCAATTCTTAAATACTGCTCGTGTGTTTGGTCTCTTCAATATACCAATTAACAGGACCTTATCGAATCGGTACAGAAACAGTTCCTTTTGTTTGCTTTACGTTGTTTAAACTGGGAAACACATCGCCACCTACCATCTTACGTGGATAGACTGCGTCTACTGAACCTGCCCTTTCTCAAGGATCGTCGAACCTGCCATGGTGTCATGTTCCTTCACAAATTAATAACTGGACTTGTAAATTCAAGCTACCTACTGGGTAAAATACGGTTCTATATCCCTGTAAGGTCTACTCGTCTACTTTCGACCTATTGCACTCGATATTTGTAAGACGCATATGAAGCATATGATCCATTTCGCGTTTTATGTTCGCAATATAACGAAGTGTATTTTTTGATATTTTCTGAATGCTCTGTTAATTTAATTGTAACAAACATCCTAAGTCACCTGTCCTTGCCCCCTCCCACTTGATGTGAGTCGGGTTCTATGTTTATGTTGGCAGATATTTGTTAACCTTTATGTAATAAATAAATATATAAAAAACATCAGGAGCAAGCGGAGCCGCGCCGAGTCAGCAAGGAGCAAGATCAAGTCCAGGCGTTTTGTTCCAACTCTTGTCGCGATTTGAGCTTGGCGTATTGCTCGGCGAGTCCCGCAGAGTTGAATAAAAAGAGTCCTTCGACAAAGGACCTTGGGCTCGGAAGTTGTCTAGAACCAGCTGCCGTGCAAAAAGTATTGCCTTCTTGCCATCTTGCCATCTTGCCATCTTCTGAACTAGCCGCACGACTTTCGTAGCGAGCAGACAAGAAAGAAATTAGTTCGTTACAGTTTTACATCGTTTATGGATCTGGAGTTTTACCAAAACACTCTATTACATTATTTGTTTATCCTGGGAAAACTTATTTAATAAGGGCTTTAAATTCCTAATTAAAATCCATTTCTTATTTTTCATGTGACGACAATTAGCTCTTAAGTGTATGAAGGTAGTCTGGAACTTACATGTGTTCTTAGAACCAGAACATCAGACCAATCTTGCATGGTTTTCCCTTTTAAATTTGTAGAAATTTGAAGAAGTATTTTGTGTGCGCCTAGTGTACGTTTTTGCACTACCTTCAAACAAATAATTTTTAGTTTTGTTAGATCACAAAACTTAATTTGTATTTGGGTGTGCCGAACATTAGGCAGTAACTTTTCCATATTTATGTTGCATTTAAATTAAAATTTTATAGCCTGTTAAGCATTTTGAAGTAGCGTAATTTCTAATAAGCAACTGGAACTGATGCTGTCAATGTGGAGGATTTACTGGCAGAGTTAAAGATTTCATTGATCTTAATTCTGGTCTCATGTGGGTCTTGCAAGGAAATGTTAGTTGAGATAAGCGGCTTTATGAAGCAGACTTGTGACAGCCCGTTGAATATCTCAGGAGGGGTTCAATTTCGTCTGTGCCCAGTTTAATAATACAAAATTATTAACCGAGTCGCCTAAACGCAAAAAAGCCAGTTTAACCGCCGTTAATACGATTGTGGAATCCACCCCAAATCCGAACTTGGTAGCAGCAGTTTCTGTTGACACAGGGATACAGCTAGTTCGGATGGAGTCCCTGTTTCCGGAATAAAGTCTTCAGTACTGGCTAAGTCAGGAAGCAATTATTTGTTTCTAGATTCACCCCAGATACCACATCTGAGTATGTTTTGGAATTTATACGTGAAAAATTCCCATCCGAGGATATTGCAGTTGAACAATTTCGATTTTCATACACTCGTAGAATATTGTCTTTTAAAATATTTGTTCCGCCTGGTTTGTTTAACGTATTACTTTCTAAAAACTTTTGGCTTAATGACGATTTAGTAATTAAAGATTTTGTTCCCAATAAACCGAAAACAAATAATACCCCTTCCAATGTTAGGGGACTAAAAATGAAGCTACACAAGCTGTATGCTGACTCCTCTGCATTCTCTGAAGATATTTTGACTTTTACGGAAACTTGGCTGAAACCAGAGATATCTGACTCTGAAGTTCTGTAAAATAACTTTAATACTCATAGGACCGATCGCACCTCACTTAGGGGGGAAGTGTGCTGAGTGCCGTTACCTCTAGCCTAACATCTGAAAGAATTCTCACTCATATCCCAAATGAAATTGAATTTGTAATTGTGAAAGTTTCCTTGCAATCGTAGTCTATTTTTGTTACATGTTCTTATATTCCACCTGGTAATTCTAGTTCAGATCTAGTAATTTATGAGCACCATCTGTCTCCAATAAAATCCGTTCTATCCCTTCTTTCTAACAGAGAACTTTTGATTGTTTTGGGTGACTCCTACTGACTCACTTGTCGCTATACCTTTATTCGCCCATGATTTTGTGGATGGCCTTTTAGAATTATCGTTACAACAACTAAGCTTTATGCGAAATTCCTTAAATAGACAATTAGATCTTGTGTTTGTTTCAGACCCGTCTGAGGTCATGGTTTGGAGAATTGACGATCTTGTTGTAACTGAAAACCGATATCATTCAACAATGGAATTGAAAATTTGCCTTCCCTACTCTGATACCCTCTCTCCTTTAGTGTCTCTAACTAAAATGAGATGCTTTCTTAAATGTGACTATAATAAACTTAACGATATGATTTCTCATTATAATTGGACAGACTTGTACAATTGTACAGACATTGAAAGTGCCACTGAACTTTTCTATATAGTGTTAAATACTTTTTCTAATGAAGGCGTTCCTGATGGGTTTCCTTCAAACCTAAACAGGCCTCCTTGGATTACCAATGCGCTTCAAAGGCTTAAAAATCTTAAATCAAACACTTATAAAAATATAAAAAATCGGGTAAGCCAACAGATTTTTTGAAATATGTGGTGGCTCGAATCGGATTTTAATGTTCTCAACAGTCATTGCTATTCGATGTATCTAAATCGATGTAAATTTGAATTTTTAAATGATCCGAAACAGTTTTACAACTTTGTTAATGACAAGCGTAAGTCAACGGCATTGCTTTCATCGGTACGTCTAAACTCAACGGAGGCATCGACGGATTCTGAAATTGCTAATTTATTTGCTGAGTTTTTCCAAACTACTTATAGTTCGACAGCTTGGTCAAATTCTAACTACCCTAATCCCTTAAATAGGGCAAATTTGTATTTTTACCCCTGTGATTATCGAAAGTTCTCTCTTAAGAGATTTAGCAACAACAATGCCAACTTATTTTCCCGGTCCAGATGGACTTCCTGGATGTGTGCTTAAGTTTTGTGCGTCAACCATTTGTAAACCGATTCTTAAACTTTTTAATTTGTCTATTTCATCATCAGTTTTTTCTACTATCTGGAGGACTCATTTGTTATTCTACTTCATAAAAAGATTGCGAAGGCGGATGCCAAGAATTATAGAGGTATTTCTAAATTGTCGGCAATTCCTAAAGCATTGGAACGTATTATCATTTCTCATTTGCAACGTTTATGTTCCTCGCTTATATTACCGTGTCAGCATGGTTTTGTTAAGCGAAGATCGACCACCACCAACCTTCTTGAATTGTCATCTATTGTAATAAATGGATTTCAGAAAAAAATGCAGACTGACGTTACATATACAGATTTTAGTAAGGCCTTTGACTCCGTCAACCACTCTCTTCTTTTATTCAAATTATATCAGCTTGGGTTTCCTGGCAATCTATTAACTTGGATTTCAAGTTCTTGAATGGTCGGACTCAGAGGGTTATATTCAAGAATGCTGTTTCAAAATTGATCTACGTGACATCTGGAGTGCCTCAGGGTAGTCATTTGTGCCCTTTGCTGTTTACTTTGTTTATTAACGATCTTCCCTCTATCATAACACATTCTCGTGTACTAATGTATACTGATGATGTTAAGCTTTGTTTATCATATAACGATAAAACGTCAGGACTGAACTTACAGTCAGATATTGATTGTTTTCATGAATGGTGTGAGTACAACCTTTTAAAGTTGAACTACCTTAAATGCAACGTTATGACTTTTTATAGGGGTACTCCTACGTTCATCAGTTACTTTCTTGAAAATACGCCAATCGACCGTATATATTCAGTTAAAGATTTAGGTGTTCTCCTGGACCCTAAACTTAAAATTGACTGCCACATAATGTCCACTGTTAACAAAGCCATGAGTGTTCTTGGGTTTATAATGCGTTGGTCCAAAGAATTTGATGACCCTTATAAGAAAAAATTAATTATTAAAACCCCCCCCCTATTTTGGAATATTGTTCGTCGGTTTGGAGTCTACAATATCAAGTGCACATTGATCGTAAAAAAATTTCTTCTATTTGCCCTTCGTAGTTTGAACTGGGATCAAAACGTAAGGCTTCCTTCCTACCAGAGTAGATTCATGTTGCTTAATTTACCTACACTTGTAAATCGTAGAACAATGCTTGGTACTTTTTGTGTGCAAAATCTTATAAGAGGTGAAATTAATTCTGCAGCCGCCTGCGAGAGAGGTTGTTGGCGTACCCACACTTTGTCACCGAGCTTCGGTCTTCACTCACGGCGTCGAAGGTTGTAATGCCGTGCCTGTTCTCGGGACGCACGTTGGAGGTTGGATCTGACAATATCGAAGATTCCTATGAGTTGGAGCGCTTTTCCTTCGGGGTCCTTAGTTATCATAACCGATCCGGGGGTGACCTCGTCGTATAGCATCGTAGGGAGTCTGGGCTCGCGTCTTTGCGTCAGAAAGGCGGGACTGTATCCCTCAGAGTCCGATACGCTTGCGTTGATGGCGAGCGCTATTTCCGGTAATAGCTCGTCCCAGGAACTTTGGTCCCCCTCGGTGAGTTGGGCTATCATCGTCTTGACAGTCCGATTCGTCCTCTCGGTAGGGTTCTCCTGTGGACAGTATGGAGCAGTATATTGGGCCTCTACACCCAGCGTATGGAAGTACTCTTTCAAGATGCGACTGGTAAATTTATTACCATTATCGCAGACGAACTTCCGAGGGATGCCGACTCGACCCAGTATGCGTTCCCGGAAAGCCTTCTGAACTTGGGCGGCGGTAGCTTTCCGCAACAGGATCAACTACACGCCCCCACGATCAATTTGCCTCGGCGGTACCGCACGTCGAACTGGAACTGTGGCAACTCCAGCGCCCATCTTTCTACCCGACCGGAGGGGTTTTCGATGAAGTTCAACCATTTGAGGGATAGGTGGTCGGTAACCTCTGGCTCGAACCGATACCCTTCCAACGTAGCATCGCGTTTTCCTAAACATGCCGGGCCCATATGACCTCTGGGACCGGACACGGTCTTTTTCCGTCGTCGTGTAGATGCCCTCCGTGGCCGTGAGTCGACGGTCTGGCATACTGCGAGGACTCACTCCTGGACTTCAACTAGGACCGTCATCCACGGGTGTACCCTCGTTGCCAAGCTTAGGATCCAAATTCGGCAGTTACCAAGTTGCCACGGAGCTTCTTGAGTCAGAACTAGGGGGCGTAAGCTCTTATCTTGGCTCGTCACCTTGGTCTCCGGGTCGGTCTGGACTACTTCGGCACTAATCACTTGAAGCCTCACAGGTTTGCGGGTAAACTAATCCTCCGCCTGAAGAACGCCACTTCTTTGGGTCGAACTGGAACGGTTCGCCCAGTGCTCAGCTCTACCCCGGAGGGGTAGGACTTCAGCCAGGTTGGGCCAAATGTTGTTCCTCCGTGGCACCTATAACGATGATATCGTCCAAATAAGCACGATCCGAAAGGCTCCATTAGTCCGCACCAATCATCGTCTATCCAATGGCGCTTGTTGGCGAGGTTGACGGCTGGCGCGCGATGAAGTCCGAAGGGCATGACCTTCCACTGGTATGGGCCTCTGCCCGGAACGGTGAAGGCCGTGAATTGGCGGCTGTCCTTGGCCATGGGTATTTGACAATAACCGTACTTTAAGTCCAGCGTCGAAATGTAACGGGCTTGACGTAGTCTTTCCAGGATGTGGTTGATCCTGGGGACGGGGTACGCGTCGGGCACTGAGTGAGCGTTCAATTGTCTATAATCAACGCACATGTGCCATTAACGCGTCTTCTTTTTGACCAACGCGCTATGCGGACTCCGTGAAGGTTCGATGGCGTCTTCGCGGAGTAGTTCGTCCACTTGGGTGTCGATCACGCTCTGCATTGCCGGATTCCTTGGGTAGTACCTTTGTTTCAAGGGTTTATCGTCTCGCATTATAATCCGATGCTCCGCCACGTGTGATACACCTTGAAGCTCCTTGAAAAGCGCCAACTCACGGGTGATGAATTCCCGCTGGTTGGGTCTTAGGTCATCCTCTTCCGTAATTGGTTCTCCACCCTCTGCTTCGTCGATTTCGTCTGGCCGAAAGTCCTCCAAGGTCCTTCCCGGTTCGTCGTACCTCCTGATATCGTCTCCTCCGTGATCGTTCTTTCGTTCTCCTGATGGGGTTATCTGACGCATGATCCGGTTGTGTGCGGCGACCTCACTATGCTCTGTATACATAGTGTCCTTATCGTCGGATTCCTGATTTCCTTGTGCCGTCATACTCCTTTCTTCGTATACTTCCGGGTTCGTATCCTCTGACGACATCCGATCGACTTTACTTGGCCGCAGTCGGGGGTCCTCCGCCGACGGGATCAATTTTACCTTTAAGGTGGCTTCTCCGCACTGTATCCGTGTTCCCATTGCCGCCAAGAAATCCATACCTTATATCACGCGAACCAACATGGTTGGCATCACCAAGAATGGCATCCACACTCGCGTGCCAGCTAATTCCACGCGAGTACGCCATAGCTTCTTCACTGCCAGGCTTGACCGATCAGCTAACGCTATTGTAGTGACGATCTCTTGCATCTCCTCAGGTCTTGCTACCATACGAGCGTACCCTTCGCTCGCAAAGCTTCTCGACGCAGCCGTATCCACCGTGGCGTCCGCCCATCGGCCTCCGATCTGCACGGTAGCAGTGATCAGGCCGTTGCTTATCCTTAATGGTGGGTTTCTTGGTGTCGGACTGTTACTTCGCTTGTCTCCGCTGCGCCCGCATCTCGGCGAAGACGTTGTTCGTTTCCCGAGGCATCTCGGCGACAACAATCGACAGTCAATATATTCCTTCGGCCGCAGTCCCAACAGGGTTCGGCGTCCGACGAGGGTTGGTCCTATCCCGGTCTGCAGTCCCCATCCTAGGAATGCCTGCGCGACTCGACGTCAGCTGTCTCACACTTTCGTATTCCGTTGCCATGTGGGTTAATTGTTCCAGCGTCGCGAATTCGTGACGTCTTATATACAGACGATATTCTGGTGCCATATTTTCGTAGATCCGATAGAGGTCTTCTTCCTTTTGATATCCGGCTTGCTGCATCTTGGTCCTCAACTCGACCAAATACTCCTTAAATGTCTCGTCCACTTCCTGGATGTGGGCTCGGATTTCGTCCTCCAATCGCTCGAAGTAACGTGGGGGCAGAAAGAAACTTAAGAAGTCGGCCCGAAACTCTGCCCACGTAGCCGTTTGTAAGCGACTCGTGCGGAACCATCGTGCTGCCCTAACTTCCAAAATTTCTGACATGGCGCGGGGTACCTCCTCCTGGTCAATTCCGTATGTTGCTATTTTCTCCTCCAGTTCGGCGATCAAGGTAAGCGGGTCCGATGCTCCGTCGAATCGTAAATTCCATTTGTGCATCCGCTCGGCTAGCAAATGTCGGGGGCAGAGTGATGGTGAGTGGAACTTCTGGCGGCTTCGACACGCCGTGGCTTCCGAGGGATGGGACGATGAAATCTCGTGACGTGCCGGGATGGACTCCTCGATAACTTGTCAGTCTCCCGGGGGAGGCATAGCTGGCGAAATATGGAACCTGACTCTGGCTAACTTGGGTCAACTTGGCTCCCGGCATGAACCCCTTGTCGCCTCCTAGACGGTTCGGTGTTACAGCTCTCGAGCTGTGCTGCTCCTATAGTTGAGCGAGGCGTTTCCGCACTGATCACACTCACGAGTGTAGCGAATGCCTTCTGCGTTTCTGCTACGGTGCCGTTGGCGCTAAACCCGAACTCGAGTGCTTAAGCGGCTAACTCATCTTTACGGCGGGCATAGATCCATCGTACTTGACCTTTGGGCGAGGCCGCAGCCGGAATCTGCCGTGACTGGCCTAGGTACGAGGTTCGTGAGGCCGCGAATCCTACAGGCTGTTTATTTATTCTTGGGTTCCACTGCGCCGATTACACTAATTCACTAACCTTGTTCCCTAAAGACCGCGTTTTCTTTCCCGCGTGCTTTCGTTTTCCTTTTCCGCGTGCTTCCGTTTTCCTTGTCCGCGTGCGCGACCGCCGACCTCGAGGTACCAGAGCAGAGAGCGCCCCGGAGGCCGCCGTGTGACCCTCTCGTCCTTTCGATCTTTTCCTTGCCAGATCGGCTTGGTATTTTCTCTATTTTCTAGTATTTTTCCCCATGGTTGCCACCTCGGGCGGATGGTGCGGAACTACACTTGAACTATTTTGGTTCTATACCCGAAAATCGAATAATCCAATTAATAATAATCCTTCATTTCATATCTCTTACATACTAATGATTATAATAATGTTAAACTCAAATAACTACTGCTTGTATTTATTGTGGCGGCCTAGCCGTCAGGCAGGATCGTCACAATCTTCAAGAATTTTTTTTTGGACACAGAAAAGAACATAGGTACTTCAAACTTTTCAGATATATTTCTGATATTTTAAAGATGATTTTGTAAAAATTTTAAAAATTTTGAAGCATTTCCAGAAGCAGGACATAGGGCGATGTAGGCAAAGAAAATTCGAAAATTTTCTTGTTTAGTGGGAGTGTTGGTATGGAATAGGCTTCCTTTATCGAAATTGAATAAAAAATAACAAAATGCAGCGACATTAGCTATTACTGAAAATTTTCTATGTAATTTTAGTCCATTTCATGGACAATTTAATTACGCGTATTTAAAAAAAAACATATAGATTCGTTAAAAATTGACTGCGAAACGACAGTCACCAGCTCGAAAAATGTAGTTTTCAAGAAAACGCGTTTAAAGTTTTATGAATACTTTTTTTCGATATAAATGTTTATATCTGGATACTTACAGCTAATCAGCTATTCTAGGACCATATAGTAGACCATATTTACATATAGACTTCATCTAACGTAAAACATAGTCAAATGACGAAACTAACCAGAATGGACCCTTAAGATTTGTATCACTCTCCTATTCTTCTTTCCTATCAGAATACAAGAGGCTTACTTAATCAGCTGACCAAATTGTACTCTGATTGTTTTTCCTTCTCATATAATATTATTGTATGTACAGAAACCTGGTTAAGGCCAGATATTCTTGGCTCCGAAACTGTCCCGGGTAAGTACACAATTTACATTCTTGATCGTCAGTCCAGACGGGGAGGTGGAGTCTTGATTGCTGTCGACTCAACCCTTTCGTCAGAATTACTAAGAATTTAATGACATAGAATACCTAGGTATAAAATTATCGTTTCCCGTTAGTTTTGACATTGCGCTATTACAGTCAAACCATGTTAAAAATTCCTTAGGACGTTACTGGACTCCTTCTTTTATCTGTGTGTTCCGTTATACTATCCGTCAATTTCAAAAAATTCTCCATGGTTTTATAAGGAGTTGTCACACCTAAAAAATGTGCGGTTTACAATCTGCCTTCTCTCGATACCCAAGGGCTCGGTCAAATTTTAACGGTGTTATAAAATCTATCTGAGTCATTGTAGGGTCCAGTTTTCACAAGATCCAAAACATGTTTATAGTTTTGTTAACACTTAGCATAAATCAGCCTGTTACCCAGCATCGCTATCATTTGAAAATTCTAAAGCAAATACTGATCACGCAATAGTCGATCCATTTGCCCAGTTCTTCCAGACAACATATTTTGTTTCATCCCGTCCAAATCCATTTTATTCATATGCATATCCAAGTCAAACATAATTATTTGTCCGAGGATAATCGAAAGCTCCCTTTTCTTGGATCTCCATAAAGTTAAACCAGTATATTCACCGAGTCCCGACGGAGTTCCAGGCTGCGTGCTTAGGTACTGTGATGATACTCTGCGCAGACCTCTGCACAAAATGTTTACCTTATCTTTGGAAATGTTATTACACCCCACGTGCTACATCTTTGTAGATCAATTATATCTTCATGTCAGCATAGATTTATAAGGCGAAGATCTATGACGACAAACCTCTTTGTAATAAATGCCTTCAGAAAAAACATGCAGACTGACGTAGTTTACACTGATTTTAGTAAACAATTGATTTAGTAAATCACTCGTTTCTTGTATTAAAGCTTGACTTATTAAGGTTTCCATGTGATCTTCTAACATGGATCTTAAGTTATCAATGTGGTAGGACTCAACGAGTCCTCTTTAAAAGCTCTATCTCTAATTCCCACTTCCCACTTCTTTTTACTTTATTTATTAACGATTTCCCACTAGTCTTGTCAAAGTCGCTTGTCCTCATGTACGCTGATGATGTTTAGTTATGCGTGCAATATAACGAAATTTCCAGCAGTTCAGAATTGTAATCGAACCTAAATGCTTTTCAAACATGGTGTGGTGAAAATCTTTTTGATTGTAAATAGTTTAAGTATTATGTAAATAGTGTAAATATTATATTTTAATAGACATAAGATAATGCAAAATGTAAATATCGATAACAAGAGTCCAAGGATTCGATGATTAAGTGCGAGCACTAAGAAGATGACGCTGAGTATCGTAGAGAGAAGACCGTAGGAATAAGTTGAAAATAATAATAATGTTTGAAGTTTTACATATCAGGTGTGGGGTTCAAAACCCGTAAAAGCGTAAACAACCTAGTGATTAGATATAACCTGGTAATATGATACAAAGACAATATTAAAAGTTCAAAGTCTGAGTTAAGAGCTATTTTGGAGCAAAACAACATTTATCAACTGCGTGTAGCTGCGAATCAGCACAACTGGAAGAGCTAAACCAGGAGGAATTGGAGCTGAAAGAAATATCGCCTGGAGAGCCAAAATTTTCGAGCCCGGGAGATGACGCTGGCGTTGATGGTGAAAGCCAGCATGAGCAAGAAAGAAACGACTATAGTATACCGGTGAAAGGCGGTGTCTGACGAATTTCTGGCATGGCGGCTGCGAGCGTGCAGCGGCGCGATCAAGTAGCGGCGAACGTTGAGGCAGAAATCCGACATTTGCAACAAATTGAGAAGCTGTATGTTGCGCGCAGAAGGGTGGCTGATCTAGAAAATTCGCTGAGCCAAAATAAACCCGCTCGAGGAGATGGCATTGACATGAATGATCTGGAAGCGCTAATTCAACCTTTTTCAGGAGACAATGGATAACCTGTGGTGCGTTGGATGGATGACTTTGTGAATATCAGTGATGCCTATAGCTTATCGGAGAAAAAACGATTTATTTTCGCCAAACGTTTGCTTACGGGATCTGCGAGATCGTTCATGATTGAGACGGCGGCCTTAACTTGGCCGAGACTGCGAACCAAATTAATAGCTGTATTCGATCTCAAGGTCACCCTGTTCGATGTCTTCAAGCAACTGGAAGCCAGAAAGAAATCTAAAAACGAGAGCGCCTTGCAGTACTTTTTCGTTATGTGTGGTATTGCCAAATTGAATTGGCAACAGAAGATATCGTCCGATTCATCGTGGAAGGCTTGGAAGATAATTCGGGAGCTGCGTTTGCAATGGCTTACTGCAGTCCTTTGGACAAGTTGTGGAAGAAAATTATGATGTACGACAATCTAAAGCTGTGCAGGAGGACGAGGGATCTGGTTCGGAGGAGTTGGCAGCAGTTCATAATTGGGGCACAGTGAAGTGCTTTGTAAATTTCGGTTCAAAAACGTACTCGAGTATTTTTGTTAAAAATAGTCGATGATAATATTCTGCCACTACCTGTGTTATTGGGTAGAGATTCACTAAAGATAATTGAAGTTCAATTACTTTATAAAAAAACATCAATGCTGAGTATCACTAACCCTTAAATTTGTTAAAATGCAGTACTGTTAAATCAAAACGTGTTTCTCTTTTCACCGCTAACATAAACTCTACACGTAAAATAAGTAAAATTATTGATAAATCTGATAATATTAGTTCTAATCATAACTCGAAGAAATGTTGCATAATGACGACGATGCGCAAAATTCTTTAGCTTGTATAGAACCAATTAGAGAGGAGTTATTTGAAATATGAACTGAGTTTGGGCTCGAAGTATCAGATAGGTGTCGGAAGGTTATCCAATCTCATTATTTTAATTACCAATATGACTATAATACCTTACCTAGATTTTGGACGTCCATTAGACTAACTGATACGACTCCGTTTTACTGTTCTCCGAGGCCCTTGTCTTACTTTGAGAGAGAGAAAGTTTGCGGAAATTATTGATGAGTTACTTAAAAATAACGTAATACGACCTAGTGCCTCACCTTATGCGACACCTTTAGTTCTTGTGAAGAAAAACTCTGGTGAAATTTGAATGTGCGTTGACTACCGTGGCTTTAACAAACGTCCCTTATTGAAGATTGTCTGGAGTATCTTGAAGGGAAATGTTGTTTTTCTGTAATTGATTTCAAAAGCGCATTTCACCAAATAGCAGTGGAAGAGAAATCCGTACCGTATAAATCTTTTGTTACCCCTCAAGGAAAATATGAGTACCTGAGAATGCCTTTTGGATTAAAGAATGGCCCTGCAGTGTTTCAAAGATTTATCTCAAAAACGTTTTCAGATTTTATAAGAAAAAGAGTGTAGTGATCTATATGGATGATATAGTTATTGCGACAAAAACCGTAAATGAACATGTTGAAATCTTGAAAAAACTGTTAAATCGCATTATTGAAAACAATTTAAGAAGAAATGAGTATTTTTAAAGAAAGAATGTGAGTTCCTAGGATACAGCGTTAGATGGGATTAAGCCAAGTAAATCGCATTTAGATGCTTTGAGAAATTTCCCTGTGCCGCAGAATGTTCATGCCCTTCATTCCTGTTAAGGATTCTTTTCGTATTTTAGACGTTTTGTTCTTTCATTTGCGCGAATAGCGTTTAACATCTTAAAAAATGCTTTAGCTAATCCACCTGTTCTAGCCATTTTTAGTCCCGGAAGAAAAACTGAGCTTCATACTGATGCGAGTTTCCATGGTTTTGGAGCTATATTATTACGACAAGATGATGGAAAAATGCATCCTGTTTCGTTTTATTCCGGTAAAACCACGGCAGCAGAGTCCCGATACCATAGTTTTGAGTTGGAAACCCTCGCAATAATTAATGCGTTGCGTCGTTTCAGAGTGTACCTAGAGCATAGTGCAAACTCTAAGTAGAAAAGCTATTAATCCTAGGATAGCTAGATGGTCCCTTGAGTTGGAAAATTACGATTATTCAATTATGCATAGACCCGGAGTTAATATGCTTCTACATGGGATGCATTAAGTAGGCAAGTAGAAATAATTAAGTTGTTAAGAGATGGTGAATTTGGTGACAATGAGAACTTGTTGGACAACTTTGAGGAAGTTCCTTTAGAGAACCGTAGGGACAAACTTTTAGAGAACCGTAGAGACAGACTTTTAGAGAACCGTAGAGACAGACCTTTAGAGAACCGTAGAGACAATATTGATTAAAGCAGTTACAACCAAACTATTAGAGATCCGTAGAGATGTACCTGTACACTGCATATCGCTAGATAACCTTTATGAAGATCCTTTAAAGAGATTATCGATTATGTGGGATAAAAACCTTCGTGGAGAAAATGCAGAAGAGAATGGTGAAAATATGGATTTACTGGACGGTAGTAAAATGGCCTGGGGAGATGCTAGAATTCGAGAAATGAGGTCTAGTGAGAATGATTTCCTAGAATCAATACAGCTAGTTGGAGTTGTAGGCGCAACACCTGATGACGTTGATCTGATTTTACAATCGGAGCAAATGAGAGATAAGGAAATAGTTCGATTGAGAGAAAAACTAGAAAGCGGGAACGTGCATAGCTTTGAGTTGAGGGATGGACTGGTATATAGGAAAAATAGTGATGATTATCTTTGTTTATATGTGCCTGTCTGCATATAAGAACAGCTTATTAGAAAATCGCACGAAAAACTAGGACATTTGGCAGCAGATAAATGCGTTAAGGATTTGAGACGGACCTATTGGTTTCCATCAATGAAAGCAAAGGTTGAGCAATTTATTAGGAATTGTCTTTCGTGTATTTTGCATTCGGTGCCGAGAACTATTCATGATAGAACCTTGCATAGTATTCCAAAACCTTGCATTCCATTTCATAAAATCCATATGGACCATTTAGGCCCCTTACCTAGTATAATTTCAAAGAGAAAGCATCTTTTGGTTGTTATTGATGACTTTACCAAGTTTGTTAAACTCTTTCCAGTAAACACCACAAGTACTCGAGAGGCGAGAGATGCACTAAATAAATACTTTGACTTTTATAGCAGACCTCAAAGGATTATATCTGACCGCGGTACCTGTTTTACGTCTTTTGAGTTCAACACCTTTTACCAAGAGCGTGACATCGAGCATATAAAGGTAGCTACTGGTGCGCGTGAACCGGGTGTTGACGCCAATACTAGGGAAAATAGCAGAGCCTCTTAGTCAGTTCGATTGGTACAAATTACTTAATAAAGTGGAGTAGGCAATTAATAACGCAGTACATAGTAGCACCCAAGTAGCGCCTAGTGTCCTATTGTTCGGGGTAATACAGAAGAGTCCTGTTGTAGACGAGATTTCTGAGTACTTTGATAATACATTTAATGATAAACCTATAGATGTTGTAAAACTCCGGGAAAAATCATCCGTTAATATTCAAAATTCGCAGAAAAGAAATGAACAGTAAGAGACATAGAGCTCCCCGTGAATATAAAATAGGTGATTATGTGGCTATTCTTAATGTTGATACTACAGCAGGTGTAAATAAGAAGTTTGCTCCAAAATTCCGTGGGCCATATAAGATAAGCCGTGTTTTTAATAACGATCGATATGAAGTTGTTGATATTGATGACTGTCAATTAACGCAATTGCCATTTAGAGGCATTTTGGAACCTGCTAGACTTAAGCCTTGGATAAATAACGTTAATGATACAATTGCCCTTTGTTTATAAAGATCGTGGTCGATCTGTAGTCAGGCTGGCCGAATGTAAATAGTTTAAGTATTATGTAAATAGTGTAAATATTATATTAAAATAGACATAAGATAATGCAACATGTAAATATCGATAACAAGAGTCCAAGGATTCGATGAAGCACGAACAAGTAAGTGCGAGCACTAAGAAGATGACGCTGAGTATCGTAGAGAGAAGACCGTAGGAATAAGTTGAAAATAATAATAAAATTTGAAGTTTTACAGGATTTAAATAGCGTTAAGTGTAAATTAATGACATTTTTTATGGTGAACTCACAATATGCCACGTATAAGCTGTGTGCAGGAGCGTTATCTAGAATCACGCATGTTGATGACCTTGGCGTCCTTCTAGACCCAAAGCTTAAGTTTTGTGACCATATTACTTCCATGGTGAATACAGCCAGAGGATTACTTTTGATTTATTAAAAGGTGGTCTAATGAGTTCGATGATCCCTATGGTATAAAAACTCTGTTCATTTCACTAGTCCGTCCACGCCTGGAGTACTGTTCAGCAATTTGGAGTCCTCAGTATGGTGTACATATAGACCGGATAGAGTCTGTGCAAAAGAACTTCTTATTATTTGATCTATGGGGCTTTAACTGGAATGCAAGCCTTATTTTAATATCCTACTCTAGTAGACATTTTCTAATTAATCTACCATCCTTATTAAACCGTAGAGCAATGCTTGGCAATAGTTTTACTTATAAAAGTTTATGCTCTGGGATCTGGAGAGCCCCGAGTTACTGGGTCGCATATTCTGTGCTTAATAGAATTACTAGGAACTATGTTCCTCTTACTTGTAATCTTTGTATATCTATCGGATCCGGCGGAACGGGTGTCCACGCACAAATCCCAAAACTACGTAAGGGGGGTTGAGGGAACTACTGGACCGAAAAGGGAGGGGGTCCGCATTCAGGTCCGGTGGTACTACTAGGGGCAGAACTACTGCTACTGTGGCGAACGGGAGGGATGCCCAAGTTCGGGCCCAAAATAGCTGTGGGAATGATGTTAGGTTAGGTTAGGTTTTCTTATCTAAATGAAAACACACGATCGGGAGATGCGATTATACAATCGTAACAATTTATTGAACTTGTCCTCACCCGAGTCCGCTTCACCATTCTGAGCGTAAGAGAACCTAGTTGTACTAACCTCTTTAAAATCGCCCGCAATCAACAGCGTAGCACTTGGCTAAATTAAACCGGCGGAACACTCGCGATGGGAAGGCCGAGAGCGGTCGTGTTAGGCGTCACGGTTGGCCTGTCTTACGATCCTCAACCGGCGAAAAAACTTAAGAAGCACACGTGGGTTTTCGAAGCCTCGCTAAGCTGTGTGCCGATCACACGTCTTCCTTGTTCCGCGATCCCAAGAAAAGTCACGCTCCCCGGTTGTTGTGTGATCTCCTACCCTTTTCCTCCTTTTACCCGCAATCGGGATTTCTAGTATTTTCCTACTACTGGAATCTTAGCTCCTTGCTTTTCTAGTGTTAAATGTGCGGGCGTTGCCACCCGGGGATTTGAACTTAGATATAACTTATTCAATCTTATTATGACTTCGTATTTATTAAACTTCATGATATTTATCTTAAAACTATTATAATGATATGAAAAAAACATTGTGGCGTACACACCTCCTAGGTGGGTCACACCCCCCTTTCTTCCCGCGGCGCAATGTAAAGGCGCCCGTCGTTCTTGATAGTGACGGTAAACCTGTAGGCGTCTTCTCCGACGGCTATTCGTACCCGATGTCCACGACCGCTCCGGGTTGCCATTTTCCGCTCTATCTGCGCTATGATGTGCCGAGGCAGACAGCGTGGGTTTTTACCTCCGATCCAACCTTCGGGCAATGGGCAAAGGTCGTCCTCCATTCCTGCTGACTGGTCTACCTCCATCTGGCCGTCGTCCCTGGGGATATCTGCACGGCGAACTCGAGGTACCAACGGCTTCACCCTCGGATGTGAGGACCTCCTCCTCCTGTTCTTCTCCCCGACTATCCCCGCCGTTCTCCTGTGGGTAGAAGGCCTCGGTATCTTGGGAGTCATCGGACAGCATAATTACATCGTCCATCTGAAACAGTAATCTAGACTTAACCCTACCTTTCGAACTCCCTACCTAACGGTGTAGCTAACAAAGGACTCGTTAATCTTAACCTATTACAAGCATGGATCTTAAAGTTATTTCGTGGTTCCAGACTTCGCGACGGTATAGGGACCGTCATATTTAGGAGCGAGTTTGGCGGCGAATCCCTCGGTCGCTTTTGATAAGGGATGTTGTCGCAGCCATACTTGACTTGAGCGTTGGTCTCCATTCACGCCTTCGAAGGTTATAGTGCCTCGCCTGCTCTAGAGATGCTCGTTGAAGATTCGATCGTACGATGTCGAAGATTCCTTTGAGGTGTGACGCCTTTTCTTCAGGACCTGTATGCACGACCGCCGATCCAGGGGTAAGTTCGTCATACAGCATCGCAGGCAAGCGTAGCCCCCGTTCCTGAGTGAGAGATGCGGGAGTATACCCAGTCGAGATACAATACCATTGATGGCGAGGGAAATCCCAAGAACTTTGGTCGTCTTCCGACAGCTGAGATATCAGCGTCTTCACAGTACGATTGGTCCTCTCGGTGGGATTCTCCTGCGGACAATACGGAGCCGTGTACTGGACTTCCACGCCGAGCTTAGCAAAGTAGTCTTTTAGGGCCCGACTTGTGAATTGGGTTCCGTTGTCGCATACGAACTTCCGGAGATGCCCACTCGCCCGAGTACGCGTTCCCGAAACGCTTTCTGTACTGCCGCAGCGGTGGTTTTCCGGAGTGGGATCAACTCTACCCATTTGGAGAACACGTCGTGGAAGACGAGAAGCATCGGTTTCCCTTGTTTCGATCGGGGCAGCGGACCTACAAAGTCAGCACAGAGAATGTCGAAGGATTCGCTTACGACGCGGGTAAGCATTTTCCCTGCTGCTTTGGTCTAAACTGTCTTAAAGCTGGCCGCTCTCTAGCATATAGTCAGTGAACTTCACAGGCTCGTCGCGTACCTTGTCTTTCATCTTCCCGATCCATTCGCAGTGGTCCTCGAGCTCGATAGCGCATTGAAGTACATCACAGGGCTGTCGGGAAAGTGTATCGGCCCCGACGTTCAGCTTCCCTCGTCGGTAGCGCACGTCGAATTGGAACTGTTGTAGTTCCAAAGCCCAGCGCGCTATTCGGCCGGAAGGACTCTCAATAGAATTTAACCATTTGAGAGCCAAGTGGTCGGTAACGACTTCGAATCGGTAGCCCTCCATGTAACACCGCATCTTCCTGATGGCCCAGATGATGGCCAGACACTCCTTTTCTGCCGTCGTGTAGTTGTGCTCCGCAGGAGTTAGTCGAAGGCAAGTGTATGCGATGACCTTCTCTTGGCCCTCGATGTCCTGAGATAACACCGCTCCCAAGCCTACGTCACTCGCATCAGCCTGCAAAACAAACTTCCGAAATCCGGACAACCAAACACCGGGGTGGTGGTCTCTTCCAAGGCGGTTTGCTGTTCCGGTCCCCAGGTCCACTTCCAGCCTTTCTTCAGTAGCGCGGTCACTGGTTGCACGATGGTCACGAAGCTTGGGACGAATCTCCGATACCATGATGCCATCCCGACCCATTGACGAAGTTCCTTCAGGTTGGTCAACCCATTGATCGCAGACACCTTCCCTGAAAAAGGTACACTTCCTCGGATTTATCCTCAAATTCGCCGCCCGCAATCTGCGGAACACTTCGGCAAGGTAAGCGAAGTGTTGTTCCTCCGTAGCGCTAATGACAATAATGTCATCTAAGTAAGCGAAGGCGACCGGCTCCATCTCCGCCCCAATTACGCTATCCTGAGCACGTTGGAACGTTGCGCTGGCGGAGTGCAGGCCAAAGGGCATGACCTTCCACTGATATAGTCCCCGACCCGAAACCGTGAAGACCGTGTATTGACGACTATCCCTGGCCATGGGTATTTGCCAATAGCCGTTTTTCAAATCTAACGTGGAGATATACCGAGCGTGACGCCACTTCTCAAGGATGTGATTGATCCTCGGGACCAGGTAGGCGTCGGGCACTGAGTGTGCGTTCAACTGTCGTTAGCGGACACACATGCGCCAATCGCCAATCTTGACCAATACGATTGGTGCGATGTGTGGGCTCCTGGAAGGCTCGATGGCTCCTGCGCGGAGCAGTTCATCTACTTGGGTATTGATGACATGTTGCATCGCGGGGTTCCTGGGATAATACCTTTGCTTCAAGGGCTTAACGTCGCGCATGACGAAACTGTGTTGATGAAGCCTTATTGCCTCGTGTTCAATGGTACAATCTGTCGCTCTTCATCATGGTGTTTCGCCTCCATCCTAGCGGTTGTCCCAGTGTTCTTTGTCGTGGCCGCGTCCGCGTAGGAGTAGGGCTGAGAACCTCTGTTCCTCCTTGTCTGGCAGTCCCCAATTGGACCCTAAACTTGTCGGCATGTACCGCTTCTTCTCGATCGTCCCTCGGTGGTATGAGTACTGGGAGTAACAAAGGATCTCCTTCTGCTTGAGGTTCAGATTGCAATTCGAGGGTGGCTTGCCCACAACTTACGCGCGTTCCAGCTGCTTTGAGGAAATCCATCCCAAGTATCACTCGATCCAACATGGTGGGCATCACCAACATGGGCAAGAATACAGTGATGCCCGCCAACGTGACCGCGGTTCGCATGACCGATCGGCCAACGCTATTTTAGTGACAACTTCACGAACCTCGTTACGAGGGCAACCAGCTTTGTAAAACTTTCACTTGCGAAACTCGTCGATGCCCCTGTATCAACGGTGGCGTCTACCCACCTTCCTCCGACTTCTATCGCTGCTGTGATGAGCCCACCGTGTATCCTTAACGGGGTTTTGTTGGGGTCGGGTCGTTGCTTCGTTCGTCTCTGCCGCACCCGGGTTCCGGCGGAGACGTCCTCCGTTTCCCGAGGCATTTCGAAGGCAGCACTCTATAGTCAACACTCTTACTCAGCCACAGTCGAGACGTGGGTTGGGGCAGTCTCGACGGAAATGTCCGACCACACCGCAGCGCCGGCAGGCCGGCTGCTCGTCCACTCGCGAGGTTCCTTGCCCGATCATCTGGTGAGTCACGTGTCCTGCCTGTGGAGGACTCTCCGAGTTCCGAAAAGGGTTCGGCGATCGTCGAAGTCGCGTTCCTCGTTGTTCCTGTCCGTTACTCCGGTGGTTCCAGATCGTGTCGACTCGAGTTTTTTGACACTCTCATACTCGGTAGCCATGTGGGTCAGCTGCTTTATCGTCCCGAATTCACTGGGCTTGATATACAGCCGGTACTCTGGAGCCATGTTTTCGTATGCTCGGTATAACTCTTCCTCTTCTCGGTACCCGGCCAGCTGCATCTTTGTCCTGAGCTCGATCAGGTATGTTTTGAAAGGCTCTCCTCTCCTCTGCACGTGAGTCCGAATCTATTCCTCTAATCGTTCGAAGTATCGAGGAGGTAGGAAGAAATCCAGGAATTCCCTCCGGAAAGTTCCCCAAGAGGCGGAATGCAGATGGCTAGTACGGAACCATCGTGCCGCCGGGCCCTCGAAGAGTTCGGACACAGTCCGGGGGATCTCTTCTGAGCTACCATCGAACCGCAGGTTCTACTTATGCATCTTCTCAGGGAGCAAGTGCTGAGTGTGAGTCGTATTACTCCGTACATCCTGCCCCTGTAGGCCAGTGGCCAAGCGAGAACCTACTGGCGGCACCCAGACGCCGTGTGTCGTTCCTGGATGTACCCCTCGATCACTGGCTGGAACGTCGATCGCGTCGGATACGCGAATTGCCCTATCTCGTCGTTCTTTCCTGCGAGGTTAGAGCTCGGGGCCAGACTGCTATATTGTTCCTGCAGCTGAGCTAGTCGGTTCCACACCCGTTGTGGGAAGGATCCTGCGCTGACCAGCTTGGCAAACGCCTTCCTGGCCTCTTCGACGGTAAAATTCGCGTTAAAGCCGAACTCAAAGGCGAGGGAGTTGAGTTCGTCTTTTCGACGAGCATATATCCAGCGAACTCCTACACCAGGGTTTTTGATAAAATTGTCTTCTTCGTTCTCACCGTCGGATTTCTTAGGAGTACTCATCGTCTGTTATCGTGGGCGGACTTCCTTCTTAAATCCTTCACTTTCTTCCTGACGCTGGGTAGGCGCGGTAACTCGACTCTCCGAGTGGCTCTTCCCTTTTCATAGTGGGTGGTTAGGCCACTTGGGTAAATCCCTAGCTAGACTCGGTGTCCCTGCTCGGGCGCCACTTGTAAGGATGCTTTCTCGGCCGGGGTACAGATCTCAGTCGGATCCAAGAGTCCTTTACAAGAAATTTGTAAGTCACCGAAACACCGGACTAGAGAGTTCCGCTCCACAGGCAAACTGATAATTTCACCTAAGGTTCTTATTTGTGTCGAGGGAAACGCAGACGACGCTGGACCTTCGGGCGAGGCCGAGCCGGGTGGGTACTTTGGGGGCGTCGGGTAGTAAGGGGACGGAAAGGTTCGACTCGGTCGACCGGCCGGGACAGGTGTCCACGCGCAAGTCCCCAAAACTACATAGAAAGACTAAGATAACGGATCCGGCGGGACGGGTGTCCACGCACAAATCCCAAAACTACGTAAAGGGAGTGAGGGATCTACTGGATAACGGATCCGGCGGGACGGGTGTCCACGCGCAAATCCCAAAACTACTTAGGAGACCAGGGAACTACTGGACCGAACGGGAAAGGGTTCACATTCAGGTCCGGTGGTACTACGGGAATATCTTACTAGGGGCGAAACTACGGCTACTGCGATGAACGGGAAGGATGTCCGATCACACGTCTTATCAATTCCGCGGTCCCGTGAGAAGCCACGATCCACGATTGCTGTGGGACCGCTTTCCCTTTTCCTGCCTTTTCCCGCATTCGGGATTTCAAGTATTTTCCTACTACTGGTATTGCTTTTCTAGTATTTAACGTGTCTTGGCTAAATATGGATTGTCGTTGCCACCGCGGGTTTTGAACTTAGATATAATTAATTAAATATACCATGACTTAATATTTATTTTACTTCACGGTATCTCTCTTAAAACCATTATAATAATAGTAACAAATATTGTGGCGTACACGCCACAATACCCTCCAGGTAACACCGCATTTTCCTGTTGGCGCTGATGATGGCCAGACACTTTTTCTGTCGTCGTGTAGCTATGCTCCTCCGGAGTTAGTCAGCGGCTGGCGTATGCGATGACCTTCTCTTCCGGCCTTTCTTCAGTAGCGCGGTCACTGGTTGCACGATGGTCACGAAGCTTGGGACGAATCTCCGATACCATGATGCCATCCCGACCCATTGACGAAGTTCCTTCAGGTTGGTGGGGGTCTTCAACCCATTGATCGCAGACACCATTTCGGGATCGGTCTGAATCCCTTCGCCGCTGATCACATGACCGAGGTAAGCCAGTTTCTGCTTGAAGAAGGTACACTCACCGCCCGGAATCTGCGGAACACTTCGGCAAGGTAAGCGAAGTGTTGGTTCTCCGTAGCGCTAATGACAATAATGTCATCTAAGTAAGCGAAGGCGACCGGCTCCATCTCCGCCCCAATTACGCTATCCAGATCACGTTGGAACGTGGCGCTGGCGGAGTGCAGCCTGAAGGGCATGACCTTCCATTGATATAGTCCCCGGTCCGGAACCGTGAAGGCGACTTGACGACTATCCCTGGCCATGGGTGTTTGCCAATAGCCGTTTTTTCAAATCCAAAGTGGAGATATACCGGGCGTGACGCAACTTCTCCAGGATGTGATTGATCCTCGGGACCGGGTATTCGTCAGGCACTGACTGTGCGTTCAGCTGTCGGTAGTCGACGCTCATGCGCCAATCGCCAGCCTTTTTCTTTACCAATACGCTTGGTGCGCTGTGTGGGCTCCTGGAAGGCTCGATGGCTCCTGCGCGGAGCAGTTCATCGACTTGGGTATCGATGACATGTTGCATCGCGGGGTTCCTGGGATCATCGTCTTTGACTTTCAAAGTGAACGGTCGTGTTTTTTTTCTGCGCTTCGAATTTTGTATTTTTGTTTCGTTTTTCCCATCGGTGGGTTTTATCAAAACAATTTTCATTTTCTTCCGGTTATTCAATCAAACATTTAAACTCCGTTCGCTTTGCGAGGGCACATGTAATTATACTAATAAATTGTTTTAGTTTTCGTAATTTTTATCTGTGTTTTCTTTTCTTTTGTGCCAGCTGTTTCTCTTTTGTGCATGCACTTTAACTAATTTACGCTCCCGCTCTCTTGCTGTCTTTGCTTTGAAAGTTATAAGCGTGCAGAGTCTGCGCTCTTGTGGTACTTATAACTGCTCGCTTATAAATTTCAATTCGTTTTCTTGGTACAGTGGTTCCAATAAATAAAATGAATAATAAAAATTTAGTCTGCTTCTGCAAAAAATGCAGCCTCGTAATCAGGGCTGACCAGTCTAATATGACTTGCTGGCTGTGTGAAAATATGGTGCACACCAAGTGCGCCGGTTTTACTGGCCGGACAAGTGATGACCTTTCAAAAGGGCCCAATTTGCAGTTTTGTTGTGACGCTTGTGTCGAGGTTGCGAACGAGATGAAATCGTTCATGCGCCAAACTAAAGGCGGCCTGATGGGGCTGATTAGCTGTTTCGGAGTTGCTAGAGATAGTTTTCGAAGAGCTGATGATCTCCTCTCTGCGCTGGACTCGCAGTTTAATAGTGGTAACCTATTAGAAGAGTCCCCTAAGCGCAAAAAGGCCCCTGGTGGTAAGGAGCAAAAGGGGAACACCCCTCAACCGAAATCAAAAGAACAACAGAGCATTGCGGCGGATCAGCAGCTGATTTCAGCAAACCCTCAAATGTTGCTAAGATCAGCAGCTAAAAAAGATTCGGTATCCGAACAATCCGTAACAGAATGCATGCAACCAGGGACTTCCACGAATTCCGATTTGTCCGTAGTGGTTTCACAATTAGTGGATCCACCTATCTCTCTCTGGAGTTGATTCAAACCTCCCGTCTGAGGAGTTATTTTTTGATGAATTCAATACCATTGAATTTATTTGTGTAAAGTTATCGCTTCCTGGTAGCTCTATTTACATAACTTGCTCATATATTCCGCCGTTGTCTGAACTTCCTGATTATTTAAGTCACCTTTCCGATATTAAGTCTGTTGCAAAAAAGCTTTCCGATAGGGATCTGTTGGTAGTTCTAGGTGATTTTAACATACCTGGAGTTACTTGGTCCACTGAGGATGGATCGAATGTCTTACTACCTATAGCACAGCATGATTTTATTGACGGCCTGCTTGAGATATCTTTATCTCAAGTAAACCATGTATGAAATTCTTTAGGTCGCCTACTTGATTTGTGTTTTGTATCAAATTCTGAAGGTGTGTTTCTGTCCAGAGTAGCACCACTCACTCAACCTGAAGATCCATATCACCCTACAATCGAACTTTCACTTGGTACGGGTAGAGTTATAGAAGAAAAATCAGAAAAATCATCCAAACGAATACATTGTTTTCGCAAGGCAGACTTTCTGAGGCTAAATAATTTTATTTCTGGCTTTAATTGGTCTGATCTTTACTTATGCAATAGTATGTCCGATGCAGTTAATGTTTTTTATACTGCAATAAACTCATTTTTTAATTCCTGTGTTCCGTGGTACTGTCCGTCAATTTCCAATAAACCACCTTCGTTTAGCAAAGAGTTGACACACTTAAGAAATGTAAAGTCCAGACTTTTTAGGAAATATAAAAGTACCGGTTCTCAATCTGTTTTTACTAGATATTTAGTGCTCGGTCAAGATTTACCATGCTTAATGCTCAGTGTTATAATAGTTACTTAAGCCGTTCTAAGGTCCATTTCTCTCAGGACCCGAAACAGTTTTATAATTTAGTTAACACCAAGCGTAAATCGTATTCTTTTCCTTCCTCGCTGTCGTTCGAAAACATGACGGCAACCACAGATCAGGCAATAGCCGATTTATTTGCACAATTTTTTCAAACGACTTACTCTACTTTAGATTATGCATCACAGCCTTGTTCTTACACCATGTCCAAGTCAAACCTCATATTCTGTCCCACTTTAACAGAAAGCTCTCTTCTTTTGGATCTTCTTCGTATTAAGCCTGTTTATTCTAAGTTGTCAGCTATTCCTAAGCTTTTTGAAAAAATCATTACTCCTCATTTGCAGCACCTTTGTAGATCAATCATTTCTCCGTGACAACACGGATTTATTAAACGTAGATCCACAATCACAAACCTTCTAGAGCTCACTACATTTGTGATAAAAGGTTTCTATAGAAGTTTTCAAACAGACGTCATTTACACTGACTTTAGTAAAGCATTTGACTCTGTAAATCACTTACTTCTTGTTCAAAAACTTGATCTGTTAGGTTTTCCAGTTGATCTCCTTAAAGGGTCTCATGTTATCTGAATGGCAGGTCACAAAGGCTCCTTTTTAAAAATTCAATTTCTAAAATTCTCCGTCTTAACTCCGGTGTCCCACAATGGAGCCATCTGGGTCCATTACTTTTGACATTATTTATTAACGATATTCCCTCAATTATAAGTCATTCTCGCGTACTTATGTACGCAGATGATGTTAAGTTGTGCCTGCAGTATAAGGGCATTTTCTGCCATTTAGACTTACAATCCGATCTAGATAATTTACTAAATTTAAACGGTTCTAAGTGAAAGCTGATGACTTTTTATCGGATCAATCCGATATACGCGACTTACACGTTAAGTGGCAGCTCTTTGGATAGAATAACTCTTGTAAACGATCTTGGCGTTCTCTTGGTTCCTAATTTAAAATTTTCAAACCACATTTCGTCCATGGTTAATAAAGCCAGAGGAGTGCTTGGATTTATTAAAAGGTGGTCAAAAGAATTCGATGATCCTTATTTAACTAAAACTCTATTTATTTCGCTAGTCCGTCCGATTCTGGAGTATGGGTCTCCCGTCTGGAGTCCGCAATACGGAATACATATTGGTCGTATTAAATCAGTACAAAAAAACTTTCTTCTTTTTGCTTTACGGCGCCTAACCTGGGATGCAAATCTTAACTTACCTTCTTATTCTAGTAGACTTCTGTTGATTAATTTACCCTCCCTAGCCAACCGTAGAACGATGCTTGGTACTGTCTTCATTTATAACCTTATACATGGTGATATTGACTCCCCCGACTTGGTAAGTCGGCTAAACTTTTCTGTGCCAAGTAGATTAACTAGAAATTATATTCCCCTAATATTAAATCATTGTAGATCTAACTATGCCTTGCATGAGCCTTTCAGAGTATTATGTTCTGACTATATTAGACTTTTTCCCATAATCTCAAATCTTGACTCTCTGCTGCTCTTAAAACGATTAATACTAGCTTCATTGGCACTAAATTGATTACTATTACTTTTTTCCCCGGACTTTTACCTATATTTCCTTATCTCGCGTTTATCTTGTCGCGAATCATGCCGTACGATACACGGCTGCGCCCCTCGGTCGGTTGGGCGGGTAAGTGGGCCGTGGGACTCCGCGCGAAAAAAAAAAAAAAAATAAATAAATAGATACCTTTGCTTCAATGGCTTATCGTCGCGCATGACGATACGATGTTCGGCGACATGAGATACCCCCTGGAGACTCTCGAAGCCTTATTGCCCCTGACTCAATTGTGCAATCTGTCGCTCCTCGTCGTGGTCTTTCGCCTTCATCCTAGCGGGTATCCCAGTGTCGTTTGTCGTGGCCGCGGCCCGCGTAGGCGCTGGGCTGAGAACCTCTGCTCATCCAGGTCTGGCAGTCCCCAATTGGACCCTAAACTTGTCGGAGTGTGCCGCTTCTTCTCGATCGTCCCTCGGTGGTCTGAGTACTGGGAGTAACAAAGGATCTCCTAATGCATGGGAATCAGATTGCAAGTCGAGAGTGGCTTGTCCACATCGCACGCGCCTTCCTGCTGCTTTGAGGAAATCCATCCCAAGTGTCACTCGATCCAACGTGGGCTCGCCGCAATTTCTTCACATCCAGACATGACCGATCGGCCAATGCTATTCAAGTGACAACTTTACGAACCTCGCCTGCGAGGGCAACCAGGTTTGTAAAACTTTGACTGGCGAAACTCCTCGATGCCCCTGTATCAACGGTGGCATCTACCCACCTTCCTCCGACTTCTATCGCTGCTGTAATGAGCCCACCGTGTATTCTTAACGGGGGATTTGTTGGGGTCGGGTCGATTCTTCGCTCGTTTCCGCCACGCCCGTGTTCCGGCGGAGACGTCCTCCGTTTCCCGAGGCATTTCGACGGCAGTACTCTATGGTTAACACTCCTACTCGGCCACAATCCCAACAGAAGTGGGTTATGGCAGTCTCTCCGTTCTCACCGCAGCACCCGCAGGCCCGCTGCTCGTCCACTCGCGAGGTTCCTTCCCGATCATCTGGTGAGTCACGTGTCCTGCCTGTGTAGGACTCTCCGAGTTCCGAAAAGGGTTCGGCGATCGTCGAAGTCGCGTTCCTCGTTGTTCCTGTCCGTTACTCCGGTGGTTCCAGATCGTGTCGACTCGAGTTTTTTGACACTCTCATACTCGGTAGCCATGTGGGTCAGCTGCTTTATCGTCCCGAATTCACTGGGCTTGATATACAGCCGGTACTCTGGAGCCATGTTTTCGTATGCTCGGTATAACTCTTCCTCTTCTCGGTACCCGGCCAGCTGCATCTTTGTCCTGAGCTCGATCAGGTATGTTTTGAAAGGCTCTCCTCTCCTCTGCACGTGAGTCCGAATCTATTCCTCTAATCGTTCGAAGTATCGAGGAGGTAGGAAGAAATCCAGGAATTCCCTCCGGAAAGTTCCCCAAGAGGCGGAATGCAGATGGCTAGTACGGAACCATCGTGCCGCCGGGCCCTCGAAGAGTTCGGACACAGCCCGGGGGATCTCTTCTGAGCTACTATCGAACCGCAGGTTCCACTTATGCATCTTCTCAGGGAGCAAGTGCTGAGTGTGAGTCGTATTACTCCGTACATTCTGCCCCTGTAGGATAGTGGCCAAGCGAGCACTTACTGGCGGCACCCAGACGCCGTGTGTCGTTCCTGGATGTACCCCTCGATGACGAGCTGGAACATCGATCGGCGCAGCGTCGGATACGACGGGGATCCGGAGGGACTCCGCAAATCGTCTCGACTCTTCGGGCGACTCTTCCCTTTTCACAGTGGGTCTTTAGGCCACTTGGGTAAGTACCTAGCTAGTCTCAGTGTCCCTGCGCGGGCACCACTTGTAAGGATCCTTTGTCGGCCGGGGTATAGATCTCAGTCGGATCCAAGAGTCCTTTACAAGAAATTTTTAAGTCACCGAAACACCGGACTAAAGAGTTTTCATACTCGGTAGCCATGTGGGTCAGCTGCTTCTGCGTCCCGAATTCTCTGCGCTTGATATACAGCCGGTACTCTGGAGCCATGTTTTCGTATGCTCGGTATAACTCTTCCTCTTCTCGGTACCCGGCCTGCTGCATCTTCGTCCTGAGCTCGATCAGGTATGTTTTGAAAAACTCTCCTTTCCTCTGCACGTGAGTCCGAATCTCGTCCTCTAATCGTTCGAAGTATCGAGGAGGTAGGAAGAAATCCAGGAATTCCCTCCGGAAAGTTCCCTAAGAGACGGACTGCAGATGGCTAGTACGGAACCATCGTGCCGCCGGGCCCTCGAAGAGTTCGGACATAGCCCGGGGGATCTCTTCCGGATTTATCCTATACGTCGTATACGTATACGTCAACGTATCTGAGCTACCATCGAACCGCAAGTTTCTCTTATGCATCTTCTCGGGGAGCAAGTGCTGCGTGGGTCCTTTGTTGAGTCCTTTACAAGAAAATTTTTAAATCACCGAAACACCGGACTAGAGAGTTCCGTTCTACAGGTGAACGGATAATTTTGATGGGGAAGGTTCTGATTTATGTCGACGGAAACGTGGACGACACTGGTCATGTAGAGTCCTTGTCTTGTGTTTCGCGTCGGAGGGGAAAAATCCGCCGGGCTGGACCTTCGGGCGAGGCCAAGCCGGGAGGGTACTTTGCGGGCGTGGGAGTCCTGTATCTCGCGTCAAGGGCGAAAAATCCACCGGGCTGGAACTTTGGGCGAGGCTGAGACGGAAGGATACTTCGCGGGCGTTGGAGTCCTGGATCTCGCGTCGGAGGCGAAAAATCCACCGGGCTGGACCTTCGGGCGAGTCCGAGCCGGGAGGATACTTTGGGGGTGCCGGGTGGTAAAGGGACGGAGAGGTTAGACTAGGTCGACTGGCCGGGACGGGTGTCCACGCGCAAGTCCCCAAAACTACGACGGAAAAGTAAGATAATGGATCCGGCGGGACAGGTGTCCACGTGCAAGTCCCCAAAAATACGACGGAAAACTAAGACAATGGATCCGGCGGGATGGGTGTCCACGCGCAAATCCCAAGCTAAGAAGGGGGAGGAAGGAACTACCGTATAACGGATCCGGCGGGACGGGTGTCCACCCGCAAATCCTAAACTACGACGGAAGTGTGGAACAATATGCCGCGTATAAGCTGTGTGCTGGAGCGTTATCTAGAATCACGCATGTTGATGACCTTGGCGTCCTTCTAGACCCAAAGCTTAAGTTTTGTGACCATATTACTTCCATGTTGAATACAGCCAGAGGAGTACTTTTGATTTATTAAAAGGTGGTCTAATGAGTTCGATGATCCCTATGGTATAAAAACTCTGTTCATTTCACTAGTCCGTCCACGCCTGGAGTACTGTTCAGCAATTTGGAGTCCTCAGTATGGTGTACATATAGACCGGATAGAGTCTGTGCAAAAGAACTTTTTATTATTTGCTCTATGGGGCTTTAACTGGAATGCAAGCCTTATTTTAAAATCCTACTCTAGTAGACATTTTCTAATTAATCTACCATCCTTATTAAACCGTAGAGCAATGCTTGGCAATAGTTTTATTTATAAAAGTTTATGCTCTGGGATCTGGAGAGCCCCGAGTTACTGGGTCGCATAATCTGTGCCTAATAGAATTACTAGGAACTATGTTCCTCTTACTTGTAATTTTGTATATCTAATATCTATCGGATCCGGCGGAACGGGTGTCCACGCACAAATCCCAAAACTACGTAAGGGGGGTTGAGGGAACTACTGGACCGAACGGGAAGGGGTCCGCATTCAGGTCCGGTGGTACTACTAGGGCAGAACTACGGCTACTGTGGCGAACAGGAGGGATGTCCACGTTCGGGTCCAAAGGAGCTGTGGGAATGATGTTAGGTTAGGTTGGGTTTTCTTATCTAATCGGGAGATGCGATTATATAATCGTAACAATTTATTGAACTTGTCCTCACCCGAGTCCGCTACACCGTTCTGAGCATATGAGAACCTAGTTGTACTAACCTCTTTAAAATCACCCGCGATCAACAGCGTAGCACTTGGCTAAATTAAACCGGCGGAACACTCGCGATGAGAAGGCCGAGAACGATCGTGTTAGGCGTCACGGGTGGCTTGTCTTACGATCCTCAACCGTCGGAAAATTTTGAGGAGCACACGTGGGTTTTCGAAGCCTCGCTAAACCGTGTGCCGATCACACGTCTTCCTTGTTCCGCGATCCCGAGAAAAGTCACGCTCCACTTTTCCTTCTTTTACCCGCATTCGGGATTTCGAGTATTTTCCTACTACTGGTATCTTAGCTCCTTGCTTTTCTGGTTTTAAATGTGCCTCGGCTAAATATCGGTTGGCGTTGCCACCCGGGGATTTGAACTTAGATATAACTTGTGACGGTTCGTCGGTGTCGGGTGGCTCAGGGATGGCCAGGGTTTGTCACAAGAATTTGTTTGTGTCATGCGTGGTTGCTGAAAGAGAGTTCCGACCCAGCCCAGAGTAGAAGTCGTGGGAAATTACTTAGTAATTGATTAGAACTAGGTTTTATTTCAGTACGAATCTTGACATTTGATTTATAACTAACGAGTTCTCCGGATTGGCGGGATGCCGCCCTTGCTGCCTTCGCTTTCTTTGTACGCTTCGAATACCTGGTATCGGGAGCTGTCCAGCTGCTCGAGAGGAACAGTACGTGATAGTCCCCGGGATGGGTTGCCACGTAGCGAGCCTGAAATGAGAATGGGGTGCTTGGGGACCCGAAAGTCAACCGCAAGAGAGAGAATGTTGCTTGGGGACCCTGAGGTCAGCCGCAAGAGAGAGAGAGTTGCTTGGGGACCCTGAGGTCAGCCGCAAGAGAGAGAGAGTTGCTTGGGGACCCTGAGGTCAGCCGCAAGAGAGAGAAAGAGTTGCTTGGGGACCCTGAGGTCAGCCGCAAGAGAGAGAGAGAGTTGCTTGGGGACCCTGAGGTCAGACGCAAGAGAGAGAGAGTGTGCTGCTTGGGGACCCTGAAGTCAGCCACAAGAGAGAGAGAATGTGTTGCTTGGGAACCCTGAAGTCAGCCACAAGAGAGAGAGTTCCGTAAGGAGGTGTGATCCTGAAATCAGACGTCTCCTCGGGATACCTTCGGGAGGAGGAAGTACTACGGGAGCTAACTACAATGTATGAGCGGACTTGGATCGAATGATCTAGTCCACCAAAAATGACTTCGCTGCTTACCACCACTGGGGAGATGTGCCAACCCTTAGACGGTTGGCAGCTAAGTGCCTTTCTATGGCCCGTGGTCCGTCTTATATGGGGCTCGGCGAGATCTAGTGTGCCCGTCGCCTGTGTGGGATTGGCCGGTCTCAGTGTGACCATCTCTCTTGATCTAGTGTGCCCCTACGCGCGCGCGTTCTTAGTGTGAATTTTAAATTAAATGCTCCTTTCAGTTAATTTTTCTAGTCTTTCTTTTATTTACAACTTGGTCACAGAACTTACTTAATCACAAACTTATTCAATCTTATTATGACTTCGTATTTTTTAAACTTCATGATATTTCTCATAAAACTATTATAATGATATGAAATAACCATTGTGTCGTACACGCCTCCTAGGTGGGTTCGTCACAGCGTGAACCGTTTAGAGAACTGTGTAATGATCATAATAGACTATACCATGTTATTTCTACTACAGATTCTTTGCCAATCTTAAATGCATTCATTTTATTTAACTTAGCACAAAATTAGTATTAGTTTTTGTTTTCGTATGTATTCTAACTTAGTCTGCAAGTATTTGGTTGTTGATCTTTGGTACTAGATGGTTTATCTTTTTTCATTTCATCGTGGAGCGGAAAAGAGCGGACGTGCTTCAATCGAGCTCCGGGAAAAGTTGAAGAAAGTTGATGTAAAGACCAATACAATTTAAAAACTAAATTGGTGTATTAAATAATAGGAGAAAAGACGATAAAACAAAAAAAAAATATGAGATATGATCAAAACAAGTGCAAATTATTTTATAATAGTGCCAAGCTAAAAGTTTGATGACCGACGAACCAAATAAAGAGCGCATAAGCTCTGTGAGCCGAAGAGACGGGTAATACTTCTCGTATATCTCTACGCGCGATAGCGTAGTGCAAACAAGAGAGAACGCTATAGTCGAGTGCCTCGACTATTAGATACCCGTTACTCAGCTAAACAACAGGTGGCAAACTTGTATTAGGCCAATCGATAGGTATTGACGAAACAAATACATATCAATTAAAATTTTCATAATAGCATCAAAACTGTGGCCACAGCTTGTGGCTTGTGGGCGTCAGAGGGGGCGTGGCACCATTTTGAAACAAACTTGCGCTGCGTAGGAACTCCTAAAATCTACATGCAAAATGCCAATCTTCTAGCTATTATAGTTTCAGAGATCTCAGCGTTCATACGGACGGACAGACAGACGGACAGACGGACATGGCTAGATCGACTCAGCTAGTGATCCTGAACAAGAATATATATACTTTATAGGGTCGGAAACGAGTCCTTCTACCTGTTACATACTTTTGCACAATATACCCTTTCACTCTACGAGTAAAGGGTATAAAAACTTCTACAAATAGCATCCCGGCTCTAGTGGCAGTCGATACACAAAGAGCACGATCTTGCTCATACTCTCAACTTACTCTTACTGCTACTCCAACGGCGTGGAGTTCTCAATGTCAAACCCCATCAGAAATCGAACCTTGGCGCATCATCAATATGCAGCGGTAAAACTTCAGTAACGGCAGCAACAGTAACCAACTACAGCAACAGCAGCAAATGTCGACATCGTTGACTGCAGCGCCAAAAAAAACCTCAACTAAAAATATGACAACAAAACAAAACCAAGACAATTTTCAACAAGCGGGCCCAGCCATACAGACCGGCATGGACCGCTACACCTAAATTAAGCATAAGCTTAGTCCGCAAAAGAGCGCGGTGGGTAATAAGCCAAAAATAAACCCTGTCCAAAGAGACAACGAATTACCCGGGAGTTAGATCCAGACCTGGATCAAGAGACCCAACCGAAACCAAAGCCCCCACTAATTTACATTAGGGAGAAAAGCTTGAAGGTCCCAACAAAATAGTTGCGCTGGTCTGGGACGGACATTTTCATGATGTTCCGATAACTAAAGGAAATCACAAAACATCATACCAAGTCCGAAGAACATTTCCGAGCTGCGTCTAAAAACCTGGAGGAAGCTAAGAAAAACTTATACGTGTACCAACTAAAAAGCAGCAAGTTGTACTAAAAGGAATCGAGCCCGACGTGACCCCCAATTTTCTAGTTAATCTACTTGGCACAGAAAAGTTTAGCCGACTTACCAAGTCGGGGGAGTCAATATCACCATGTATAAGGTTATAAATGAAGACAGTACCAAGCATCGTTCTACGGTTGGCTAGGGAGGGTAAATTAATCAACAGAAGTCTACTAGAATAAGAAGGTAAGTTAAGATTTGCATCCCAGTTTATGCGCCGTAAAGCAAAAAGAAGAAACACTTTCTGTACTGATTCAATACGACCAATATGTATTCCGTATTGTGGACTCCAGACCGAGACCCATACTCCAGAATCGGACGGACTAGCGAAATAAATAGAGTTTTAGTTAAATAAGGATCATCGAATTCTTTTGACCACCTTTTAATAAATCCAAGCACTCCTCTGGCTTTATTAACCATGGACGAAATGTGGTTTGAAAATTTTAAATTAGGAACCAAGAGAACGCCAAGATCGTTTACAAGAGTTATTCTATCCAAAGAGCTGCCACTTAACGTGTAAGTCGCGTATATCGGATTGATCCGATAAAAAGTCATCAGCTTTCACTTAGAACCGTTTAAATTTAGTAAATTATCTCGGCACCAGTTTTGAAAATGATCTAGATCGGATTGTAAGTCTAAATGGCAGAAAATGCCCTTATACTGCAGGCACAACTTAACATCATCTGCGTACATAAGTACGCGAGAATGACTTATAATTGAGGGAATATCGTTAATAAATAATGTCAAAAGTAATGGACACTGATGGCTCCATTGTGGGACACCGGAGTTAAGACGGAGAATTTTAGAAATTGAATTTTTAAAAAGGACCCTTTGTGACCTGCCATTCAGATAACATGAGACCCTTTAAGGAGATCAACTGGAAAACCTAACAGATCAAGTTTTTGAACAAGAAGTAAGTGATTTACAGAGTCAAATGCTTTACTAAAGTCAGTGTAAATGACGTCTGTTTGAAAACTACTATAGAACCCTTCCTACATCACAAATGTAGTGAGCTCCAGAAGGTTTGTGATTGTGGATCTACGTTTAATAAATCCGTGTTGACACGGAGAAATGATTGATCTACAAAGGTACTGCAAATGAGGAGTAATGATTTTTTCAAAAAGCTTAGGAATAGCTGACAACTTAGAAATACCTCTGAAGTTACTGGCTTCTAACTTGTAACTTTTTTTGAAAAGAGGAATAACAAATGATTCCTTCCAAATATTTGGGAATTGGGAAGTTTCTAGAGATAAGGTAAACAACTTGTGAAGAGGTTTGCACAGGGTCTTAGCGCAATACCTAAGCACGCACCCAGGAATACCATCGGGCCCTGGCGAATAAACAGGCTTAGTACGAAGAAGATCCAAAAGAAGAGAACTTTCTGTTAAAGTGGGACAGAATATGAGGTTTGTCTTGGATATGGTGTAAGAATAAGGCTGTGATGATCAATCTAAAGTAGAGTAAGTCGTTTGAAAAAATTGTGCAAATAAATCGGCCATAGCCTGATCTGTGGTTGCCGTCATGTTTTCGAACGACAGCGAGGAAGGATAAGAATTTGATTTACGCTTGGTGTTAACGAAGTTATAAAATCGTTTCGAGTCGTGAGAGAACTATACCTTAGAACGGTTTAAGTAACTATTATAACACTGAGCATTAAGCACGGTAAATGTTGACCGAGCACTTGCCTTGCAAAAACAATGTATTCGCTTGAATGATTTTTCGTTTATAACTCTACCCGTGTCAAATGAAAGTTCGATTGTAGGGTGATATGGATCTTCAGATTGCGTGAGTGGTGCAACTCTGGACAGAAACACACCTTCAGGATTTGATACAAGACACAAATCAATAAGGCGACCTAGTGAATTTCGAACATGGTTTACTTGAGATAAAGATATGTCAAGCAGGCCGTTAATAAAATCATGCTGTGCTATTGGTAGTGGACCAGGTAACTCTAGGTATATTAAAATCCCCCAGGACTACCAATTGATCCCTATCGGGTTAATTGCAACAGACTTAATAACGGAAAGGTGATTTAAATAATAATGATTAAGGTCAGACAAAGGCGGAATATATGAGCAAGTTATGTATATAGAGCTACCGGGAAGCGATAACTTTACACAAATAAATTCAAAAAATCCTAAAAAATAACTCCTCTGACGGGAGGTTTGAATCAACTCCAATTAAGACTCCACCTCCCGTCTCGAAGGACGGTCATACCTATATATTGTGTACTTACCAGGAAAAACTTCGGAGCTAAAGATCTCCGGCTTGAACCAGGTTTCTGAAAACACTGCAAAGGAAAGGCTATCGGAATACAATGAGCTTGCTACGCAAACCTCTTGCAATCTGATAGGAAAGAAGGAGGTTAAAAGGTAGTTTTTTGAAATTGCCATAAGAAAACTTAAACTTTAGCACCTTTACACTATTACAATCGTCTTTAGTTTTATCTTGTATATAAGAATATACATCAGGGGAAAGACGAGAAACGAAAATTTGTTTCTTTAGTGGAACCACTAAAAGGGATTTTGGTAGAGCAGACATTGTTTCTGCAAAACTAACTTGAGGCGGCTGTCCGGACTCAGTAGTCCCTTGTGGTGGTGAAGCTACATTCTGAGAGATAGGTGGATCCACTAATTGTAAAACCACTACGGACGAATCGGAATTCTTAGAAGTCCCTGGTTGCCTGCATTCTGTTACGGATTGTTCGGATACCGAATCTTTTTTAGCTGCTGATCTTAGCAACATTTGGGGGTTTGCTGCAATCAGCTGCTGATCCGCCGAAATGCCCTGTTGTTCTTTTGATTTCGGTTGCGGGGTGTTCCCCTTTTGCTGCTTACGACCAGCGGCTTTTTGCGCTTAGGGGACTCTTCTAATAGCTTACGACTATTAAACTGCGAATCCAGCGCAGAGAGGAGATCATCAGCTCGGCGAAAACTATCTCTATCCATATTTTCACACAGCCAGCAAGTCTTATTAGACTGGTCAGCCCTAATTACGAAGCTGCCTTTTTTGCAGAAGCAAAGAACAATAGTAACATCATTACCAGAAACAAAAAGCTACAACCGCTTTTCAAGGTAGAGCTGGAGCCCGACAGCAGAGTCTTGAAGAAAAATGAAGTGCACCGCATCTATAACCTGCAATACCTATTGCACCGAAGAAATAAGGTGGAAGAGCCAATAGAGCAATGTACAAACTGTCAGGAGAATGGACACACCAGGACATACTGCACACTTCGATCAGTATGTGTAGTTTGTGGAGACTTTCGCAATTCCGCCAATTGCCCTGCCAACAAGGAAGAGTAAACAAGACAAGGAAATCACACGGCAAACTACAGGGGCTGTGTGGTCTACAAGGAGTTGAAAGAACGCATGCGACGAGTGACAACAACGCGCCACCAAAAAACTCAAAACGTGTACAGTTACTCAAAAACGACGCCGGAAGTATTCATCTGGACGGCTATAAGATCGTCATTTGGACAGCTAAATACCCAGAAGGGATTCTCATATGCCGATGGCCTTCTAACAGGGACGGAAAATCCACTCCAGTCTAATCATATCGACATTATGCTACAGATAGAGACCCTCCTCACAAACAAATACAACTTCCAAATAAGAGGCTACACCTTCTACCGCACAGATCATCCAGACGGTAAAGCCCACGGCGGAACCGGTATCCTAATCAGGGAACGGAACAAACCCCACTTTCACCAAAGGTTTGCAACTAATTACTTGCACGTCGATCACAGTGCAGACAGGTAACGGACACCTTTACATAGCCGCTGTCTACTAGCCGCCTCGCTGTAAAAGTCCTAAAGGACAATTCATGGATTTTTACGACTTACTTGGATATCGCTTCATAGCACAAGGAGGCTTTGGCATTCAAAAATACCCACTGGGGATCACGACTCGTGACTCTCAAAGAAAGGCAATTATATAATCCAATTATAAAACTGAACTACAAATTGGAAAATGTTTCCCCAGGTAGCCCCACATACCGGCCAGCAGACCCTAGAAAAGTCCCAAGTGACAAAAAAATACCCCGCAATATAATAAGCTCCAAAGCGCTTTCTGACCTTTCATCAGACCATTTGCCAGTGCTTATAACTCTCCTTCAAAGCCCAGAAACTACAGACCACCCCCAAAGAGTGACATCGCCCAGAACAAACTGGTTAAAATATAAATGTATGTTAGTTTCCAAATCGACCTAACCCCGCAGCTCAACATCAAAGCGGATATTGACTGCTGCACCGATGCTCTTGAAGATGTACTCGTAGCAGCAGCCACATCTTCAAAACAACGTCTTAAGGAAGCAACTCGCACACTAAACCGAGCCCTGAAGAAATACGCTGAAAATGCACAACTGCGGTACATCGGAAAATTTTCGCCAACCAGTACAAAACATGCAACGAAACAGTCACTCCGATAAGAAACCCATCAGGTAGCTGGCCCCGCAGCGACGAAGAAAGCGCAAAATTTTTTTTTCCTCCCCTCAGGCGCTTTTTCACAAAAACACCCCTACTCCCCCTTTTATTTAACTAAAAAAAATTTTTATAATTTTTTTTTTTTAACAATATTTTAAAAAAAAAAAAAACCCAAAAACCCGGCGAACTGAAAAAAAAAAAACCCCCAACGGACAAAAAAAATAAAAAAAAAAATTTTTTCTCCACAAAAAACCCTATTTAGGGTTTTTTTAAAAACCTTAAAAAAAAAAAAAAACCCTCGCAAAAAAAAAAAAAAAAAAAAAAAAAAACAAAAAAAAAAAAAAAAACAAAAAACCAAAACCAAAAAAAAAAAAATTTATTTTAATTTTTTTTTTTAAAAATTATAAAAAAAAAAAAAAAAAATTAAAAATAAAAAAAAAAAAAAAAAAAAAAATAAAACCACATCAAAAAAACTTCAAACAAAAAAAAAAAAAAAAAAAAAAAAAAAAAAAAAAAAAAAAAAAAAAAAAACAAAAAAAAAACAAAAATAATAAAGCCCAAATTATTTCAATCAAATTTAACATTAAAAAAAAGTCAATCTCAAAAAACATAAAAAAAAAAAAAAAAAAAAAAAACAACAAAAAAAAAATCAAAAACCAAAAAAAAACCACTTATGGCTTTTATAAACAATATTTTCAAACTCTGCATTTGCCTTTGTCTTTGCCTTTGGCTTTGAGGTCCGATCTTGGTTCCCCAACTAAGTTAAACAAATCAAAATTAAAGTAAACATCAGCTTCTGTTCGAAGCCCAATCAATTGCTAATTGAATTTCACAATGAAATGCGACAGTTTCATCTTGAGCGCAAATTAAAATTAAAGTAAACATCAGCTTCCGTTTGAATCCCAATCAATTGCGCCCTTTTGCGTTTCAAGTTCCCACCAAATTGCTTCGGTCAGCATAATTGAATTTCACAATGAGATGCAACAGTTTCATCCTAAGCTTTTAATCTAAACATAAATTGAAGTTCTAAAGTTCAAAAAGAAAAGCTCCTGGCCGAGGTTCATTGGATTAGATTTAGAAATAAAGCGGCAGTCCTATTTTCATCGTGACCGCGATCGGTTGTAAAACAAATTAGAAAATAAAAAGTGTCTTGTATTAAAAGTGTTTAAGAATAAAAAGGTTTATCACCAAATAAATATAATAAAAAAAATTGTATTTTTTTAATTCATCGAACAACACAAAATTTAATTGGCGCCCAACGTGGGGCCGCGTCTAAAAAGTTCCAAAAAATTATTTAATGAAATATAAGTTAAATACAAACGGAGCTCGCGCGGCCAACAACTCTTCATTTTTAGTGGAAAAATTAAAACATCCACCAAACGGCACAACCAAGTGGCAGTGATCGTAAAAAAAAATTAAATGGAAATTAATAAATGAAATAATCCATTTAAAGGTGAATTTAAAATAAAGGTGGACCAAAATTTTAAACAACACAATACAAGAACACAAAATTTAAAACAATAAAAACCGAAAACGCATTAAAAAAAAAAAAAAAAAAACTGTTTTATCAAACAAGAACTTTCAACAACAAAAAAAAAAAAACAACACGCTGAAACAATAAAATTAAAGAAGGAAGGAAGGCCATTCTCACGCCATTAATCTTCGCTGAATCCAAGAAGGAAGATACCCTCAACATCATAGAAGGAAGACCCCATCGGGACAGTTTCGTGAGGAATTAATTTTCAATAATAACAAAAAATTATTTATTTTAAAAAGATTATAATTTAAAATTAGGGAATTGAGAAAAAATATTAAAAAAAAATTAAACATTGATAAAAATAGTAAGTTAAATCGCGAACCTAGATTTAATAATTAATAAAGAAACAATCTGGAAGATTTAATAAATAGCTTTGGTGAATTAAATTTAAAAATGGCAACCGGAGGTTCAGTACCAAGTTTTTCTGCAGGTAGTATAGCCACAGCGGGAGGCTTAACAATGGAATTAATAAATAGATTAATAAATGTTCAGTTGAATGAAGTGACCAGGAAAATAGAAGGTTTAGAAGGAAGGTTAGCCACAGATGCAAACACTGTGGAAGATTATAAAATTCAAGCAATTGACCCAACTATAAAATGCGATACCACACTTGAAGTGGTAAAATCTTTACCAAAATTCACTGGGGAACCAACACAATATGTAGGATGGAGGGAAGCTGCAGAAACTGTAATGAGTCTTTATAAAATTCAAAGCGAACAATATTTTATTGCCTTAACAATTCTACGAAATAAAATTATGGGAGCTGCCCATGATGCTCTTACCAATCATGGCACCGTTTTAAATTTTCAAGCAATCTTATCTAGATTGGACTTTATATATAACGATAAACGACCAATACATATACTCGAGTCAGAACTAAGTATCCTCAGGCAGGGACGAATGACAGTTACAGAATTTTATAATGAAGTCAATAAAAAATGACTTTATTAATAAACAAAACCATAATGACATACGGAAAGGAGAGCGTAGTTACCAAGGAAACAAACAAAATAATAAGGAGCAATGCTCTACGAATATTTATATCCGAACTAAATGGATCTATCTCAGAAACACTTTTCTCATTAAATCCACCAGGTTTGCCCAATGCTTTGGCAAAGGTCCAAGAATTAGAATCAAATAATTTCCGTGCTCAATTTGCAAATAGGTTTAATGGATTTAAAAATGAAAATAAATATCAGGGAAACAACTTACGATTTAATCAAATACGACAAAATAATAATTCTAATAAAATGGGAAATAATTTTAGTAATAACCAAAATTATAATTGGCCACAAAGGGGAAATTTTTGGCAAAACAATAATCAAAATAACAATCATAAGCAACAAGCCGTCGAGCCAATGGATGTTGATCCATCGATTCAACTCCAGAATAAACCTTTTAATAATCGGCAGCCGAATAATAATTGGCAGGGAAATAATAATCAAGGAAGAAATAATAATTGGCAGGCAAATAATAATCAAGGAAGATATAATAATAATTATTATCAAAATAATAATCGTTCTAATTATTATCACACAAATCAAAATAGAGAGCAAATTCAAGCTCAAAAAAGGGAACCAAATGGAACAGTAAATCAACCAGCTAATAAAATAACCAGATTAAATAATATTAATGAAGATCATTTTTTAGACCAGACCCCTACAGGGGAATGCCTTATTTAAATAGGATAGACAGGAAAACAAAAAGCAGTTGAAGATTTTAATAGATACAGGTGCCACTGCATGTTATATAAAAAAGGGAATTTTTGAAAATAAAAATGAGTTATCAATATACAAAAGGTAACTACAGTTCATGGGTATTCAATTATAAAATATTATCATATTATAAATATATTTGAAACAAGACATTTATTTTATGAAATCGAAGGATTAGAATCTGACCTTCTAATTGGATTCAATTTATTAAGAAAAATTGGAGCTATAATAAATATAGAAAAGGGAGTCTTGGAATATAAAGGGAAAATAGAAAAGTTAAAATATTATGATAATGAGGAAAAAAATGAAATAAGTTTAATTGAAGTAAATAATATTCTTCCGTTAAAAGAATTTATTATAAAAAAATATTTCGATGATAAAAGTAGCGAAAAAACAGATTCATTATTTGTGGAAAATAGTGAGAAAAGCTGGGGATTCAAAAACCTGAAAACCCCGACGAAAAAAAATCGTCAATAAAAATAAAAATATCTTGGGAATCAAAATCCTGAGAACGCCGACGTAGAAATATCCGTCAATAAAAATAAAAATATCTTGGGAATCAAAAATCCTGAGAACGCCGACGTAGAAATATCCGTCAATAAAAATAAAAATATCTTGGGAATCAAAAATCCTGAGAACGCCGACGTAGAAATATCCGTCAATAAAAATAAAAATATCTTGGGAATCAAAAATCCTGAGAACGCCGACGTAGAAATATCCGTCAATAAAAATAAAAATATCTTGGGAATCAAAAATCCTGAGAACGCCGACGTAGAAATATCCGTCAATAAAAATAAAAATATCTTGGGAATCAAAAATCCTGAGAACGCCGACGTAGAAATATCCGTCAATAAAAATAAAAATATCTTGGGAATCAAAAATCCTGAGAACGCCGACGTAGAAATATCCGTCAATAAAAATAAAAATATCTTGGGAATCAAAAATCCTGAGAACGCCGACGTAGAAATATCCGTCAATAAAAATAAAAATATCTTGGGAAATAAAAATCCTGAGAACGCCGACGTAGAAATATCCGTCAATAAAAATAAAAATATCTTGGGAATTAAAAATCCTGAGAGTACCGACGAAGTAAATACCGTCAAAAATCAAATAAATAAAAATCGTTTGAAATGTAAAAAATTTCAAGCCCGCCGTCGTTGAGTTATCCGACAAACAACAGATAAATAATTTAGGTACTAATCAATTAGACGAACTAAAGAAAAAAATAGTTCACTATATTGAAAAAGAGCATTCAAAGATTAATATGCAAATTCCTTTTAGAACAGACATAAAAGGGGAAATAAATCTTATTCATGACAGGCCAATATATGGGAAACAATATCCGTATGCTTTATCTGTCACGGACTTCGTGAATAGTGAAATCAGTAGAATGTTATCAGAAGAAATTATAAGGCCTAGCCGAAGCCCTTACAATTCACCAGTTCTGGTAGTCCCAAAGAAAGGAGAAAATCAAGACGGAAGCCGTAAATTAAGACTCGTTATTGATTATAAAAAATTAAATGAAAGTACCATACCTGACAGGTACCCAATGCAAGACCCATCAGTAATTCTATCCAATTTGGGAAAAGCAAGATATTTTTCAACAATAGATTTAGAATCAGGTTTTCATCAGATATTAATGAAAGAATCTGATGTCGAAAAAACATCATTTTCAATAAATAATGGAAAATATGAATTTTTAAGAATGCCATTCGGACTAACAAATGCACCAAGAATTTTTCAGAGAGCAATGGACGACATCCTTAGAGAACAAATAGGGAAAACATGTCATGTCTACATGGACGACATAATAATATTTTCAAATTCGATTGAACAACATTATGAAGACTTAAACAAAATTATAAATATATTATTAAGGGCAAACATGAAAATCTCTTTAGAAAAATCAAAATTCTTTAAACGCGAAACCAATTTTCTAGGGTACATCGTATCTTATAACGTCATCAAGACAGACCCAGAAAAAATTGACACCATTAATAAGTATCCGCTTCCAAAAAATATTCGGGAACTAAGAAGTTTCCTAGGCCTTACGGGCTATTATAGAAAATTTGTTTTAAATTACGCCTTCATAGCGAAACCTCTAACCAAATATCTTGGAGGTCATAATGGCAAAATTTCAAAAGAATGTCAACAAAAATGTTAATTCAGCTGGATGACCCAGCTATTAAAGCTTTCAACGAGCTGAAAGAAAATCTCATTGCTCAAGTAGAACTAGTTCAACCGGACTATAATAAAAAATTTACCCTGACCACCGACGCTTCGGACGTAGCAATTGGTGCAGTATTATCCCAAGAAGGTAAACCAATTACTTTTATTTCGAAAACCTTGACTAAAACAGAACAAGTTTATGCAACAAATAAGAAAGAACTTTTAGCCATAGTATGGGCCCTTAAAAATCTAAGAAATTACTTATACGGAGTGATTGGAATTGAAATTCAAACCGATCATCAACCATTATCTTTCGCAATTTCTGATAAAAATCCTAATATCGAAATGAAACGCTGGTATTCCTTCATAGAAAGTTTCACTCCAAAAGTCATTTATAAGCCAGGTACAACTAATGTAGTTGCAGACGCCTTAGCAAGGATTCAGATCAACAACTTAAGTGACAGTAACGAATCGGTCTCAGATCAAAACACTCAGCATTCAGCAGAGAGTAGTTTTGAGAATGTTATACAAGAAACCCGTAAACCCTTAAACCAGTTTAAGCAACAATTGCTATTAGCAACGGGGAGGTATACAATACATGAGTCGATTAATATATTCGAAAATACCAGACATATAATAGAATTTGATACTCCCGAAAATTTGATATCAATCTTAAGGAAATATATATCCTCGTAATTTAACAGTAGGAATTCATTTTTTGTATACAAGAATATTTGTCCAAGATATGGAAAATTCTGAAGACAGAGCACTTTTAATCGAAGAAACACATTGTATAGCACACAGGGGACTTGACGAAAATTATAAACAAATCAGTAGATTGTATTATTGGCCAAACTTACTTACAAAATTAAAAGAATATATAAAAAATTGTAAAATTTGCAACGAAAACAAATATAACAGACATCCAATTAAAATTCCAATTGGAGAAGCCCCAATCCCAAGTAAAGAAGGCGAAAATTTACACATTGATATATATTACGCGCAAAGTCTTACTTTCATAACTTGTATTGACGCTTACTCAAAATTTCTAGTAGTAAAAGAAATCCAAAATAAATTAAATATCGAAAATAAAGTAATGGAACTTCTTCAACAATTTCCGCAAGCCAAAATAATAATGACCGATAATGAACCGAGCTTTACCTCGGCCCAATTTAAATCTTTTGCACAAAGGTGCGGTTTAACTTTACATTACGCAGACCCGAGGCACAGTACCTCAAACGGACAAGTTGAAAGGGCACATTCTACATTAACAGAATTAGCTCGATGCATAAAAGAAGAATTTAATTTAACAAACTATTCCGAAATAGTAATAAGAGCCGCTCAAGAATATAATCAGAGCATTCATTCAACAACGAACCAAAAACCTTTTGACGTACTATATAATAAAATAGAGCACGATAACATTCCTAAAATTTTAAAAAATACACAAGAAAAAATGTTAGAAATACATAATGAAAACAGAAAAAACAAAGATTATCATGTAGGACAGGTAGTTTATGAGAAGAAACACGGGGAAAGAAATAAACTTAAAACTAGATATAAAAAACAAGTAGTTAAAGAAAATTTACCTAACAAAATAATAATCAACAATAGAAATAGGATTATTCACAAAGATAATATAAAATTCTAAATATTTATATATTTTTTTTTTTACCTTTTGCAGAAAATGTTTTATCAGGTGCTCATATTACACCTTATTTTATTAACAAAATCAGAAATAATTGACTATACAAGTCACGAGTATCTTTTATTCAAGGACAATAAAGACGTATTGACGTACGATTCATACGCAGATTTATTCCACGTAACTAACTTAAGTTTTTATAAAGAAATAATAAAATTGGAATCAGATAATATAAAAAGGGATTCTAATAAAAGGTCACAATGGGAAATTAAATATGACATAGAAGTAATCGAATTAATTTTATCACAATTAATATCAACTAGATCAAAAAGAGGTATAAACGAGTTAGGCACTGTATGGAAATGGTTAGCTGGAACCCCGGATCATGATGATTTTATTAAAGTTCAGAATAAAATCAATGAATTAATTGAAAATAATAATAAGCAATCTATTATCAATTCCAAATTGTTCAAAGAAATTGAATCTCTTTCTGATGATTTTAAAAATGTTTTTATTGATCAAGATTTACCACTGCTAAAACATCGTTTACGATTACTAACATTTGATCTGCAAAATTTAATTGACACAATTACACTAGCAAAAATTGATGTTTTTAATACCAAAATTTTGAACAATGATGACATCATGGAAATATTAAAACATGAACAAAAACCAGTAATTATCGCTGATTTAATGGACATCTCTGTTTTTAAAATCGCACTCCATAAAGAACTTTTAATCATTTATATAAAATACCCAATAATTAAAAATAGATGCGAAATTTATCACGCTAGAGCGATATCTCAAAAGATGGGAAACTAGTATTAAGCAATGAAGTCGCAAAATGCGCAAATATGTTTTATGAAATGTCTAACTTTAAAAACGAACTTTTTAATAATTATTGCACTTTAATTAAGGAAAAAAGTTGTTTCACCCGATTATTAAATGGAGAGAAATCGACTTGTAAAAAAATAAGAGAAAAAAATTTAAAAAAATTGACATCATACAAGATGGTGCCATTCTTATAAATGGTAACAATATTGTTAACAACTCCCATTTAAACGGTTCATTTTTAATAACATTTAATGACACAACCAATATTAATAATATCTCATATACCAATTTGGAAAACAAAATTCTTGATTACATAACTACGAATCACTTCAAAATTATGAAATATCCGATTATATACTATCAAATAACTCGGAACTTTCTTTAGATAATATAAACATTTTAAATCCATTTATTAAAATTAATAATACTAAAATATCACTTACCTTTATATTATTAATTTTAATCATTATATATTTGATTTTTTTACTTATTATAAAATACAAAAATGCTATATTATTTGTAACCAAAAAACAACGGCCAGAACCAGAAAAATCTATTAACCAAGAAAATTTTATAACAGAATTAAGAGAGCAATTAAATGAATTTCATATTGAATCGGGACGATCCATTTTAGAAGGGGAGAGTTATCCAACCCGTGAAACCAGGCCACTTATGGCTTTTATAAACAATATTTTCAAACTCTGCATTTGCCTTTGTCTTTGCCTTTGGCTTTGAGGTCCGATCTTGGTTCCCCAACTAAGTTAAACAAATCAAAATTAAAGTAAACATCAGCTTCTGTTCGAAGCCCAATCAATTGCTAATTGAATTTCACAATGAAATGCGACAGTTTCATCTTGAGCGCAAATTAAAATTAAAGTAAACATCAGCTTCCGTTTGAATCCCAATCAATTGCGCCCTTTTGCGTTTCAAGTTCCCACCAAATTGCATCGGTCAGCATAATTGAATTTCACAATGAGATGCAACAGTTTCATCCTAAGCTTTTAATCTAAACATAAATTGAAGTTCTAAAGTTCAAAAAGAAAAGCTCCTGGCCGAGGTTCATTGGATTAGATTTAGAAATAAAGCGGCAGTCCTATTTTCATCGTGACCGCGATCGGTTGTAAAACAAATTAGAAAATAAAAAGTGTCTTGTATTAAAAGTGTTTAAGAATAAAAGGTTTATCACCAAATAAATATAATAAAAAAAAATTGTATTTTTTTAATTCATCGAACAACACAAAATTTAATTTGCACTCATAAACTACTTGAGTTGTATCCCTACAACAAAGTCTTCTTAAATCTAACGACAACATTATCGAAGGTGTAGCCCCCAAAAAAACCCCTTTTTCCCTTATTTTTTTTTTTTAACTTGAGTTGTATTCCCATACAAAAAATTCTTTTCGAATTTAACAACAAAATTAAAAAAGTAAAAGTCCAAAAAAGAAACCTAGTCCACTTAATTGTTTCCCCTAAAAAAAAGAAAAATTTCCAAAAAAAAAAACCCCCCCTTTTAAAAAAAAACCCCCCCCCCCCAAAAAAAAAAAAACCCTTCCCGAAGACACATCGAATGCTAGAAACTACATCAAAGCCAGCAGCTTCCACTGATCCTGCTCTACAACTCTACCCTTAACCCTATTTAAAAACATACCAACCCAGGTAGAGAGAGAAAGCAAAAAAAAAAAAAAAAAAAAAAAGAAAAAAAAATCTAAAGTCCTGAAAACTATCACTGCGGCACCGTGGTATATTCGCAACCAAAGCACCCACAGAGACCTCGGCATTCTTGCAGTAAAATATGAAATAGACAAACAAAAGGCGACCTACAAACAAAAACTCTCAGTGCACCCAAATCATCTAGCAAGAGATGAATACAATGCAACGACCTTCCAACCCAGCAATAATTCTCAGGGCCCCATTACTCAGTTTTAGTCATAAGACTGTTAGTTAGATTACCATAAGATTTTTCGCTTTCTTCATCTAAGTGTGAGGTGCTCTCAAACATTTTTGGCGTGTTGGCTTTTTTTGCTGAAGCGGTATGTAAGGCGAGTGAACACTACGTTGTAGCCGATCATTACCTTCTCTGGAAGGGTAGATGAATTTAAGGTTACAGTAATCAGTCCAATTTTATATGGTATATTACTTTGAATTTCGTCCATTTGTACACTTTAACCACATTTTGGGATTTTAGTTCGTTCAAAATTTCTTCTGCGGGTACATTTCTAAGAACGTTGCAATTAATTACTTCCTTAGACTGATTTAGGGTTTTGTACTCCTTTGCTTATTTTCAATAGTTTGTTGGCTTGAAGGGGTTTTTTTGTTTTACAAACTTCCTGGCTTGCAGTTTTCGACTTTGCTTCCGCAGATGTAGTCGATTGATTTATTTACAATGAAAGGGAAAATGTGTTTTGTTTTTTTTTCTCTCAACTTTCTGTAATATTATGTATTGGCAAAGAGTTTACTTCTGTCTGGTGGTTTATAGGTCGATCCCCTTAATTTTGTGGTTGGGTTCACTTAGCAATTTGTTTTTGTATTTGTATGTGTTTCTGTTTTGTTTACTTGTTTGTTTACTAAGTTTGGTAAAGTTAGCTAATAATCACTTAATGGTAACGGGGGTCTTGTTACACAACTTTACTCGATGTAAATATGCCAGCCGTGAAAACAGAGTAAGCAACGATGAGTGCCAACTTCGCAAAGTAATACCAATTTGACACTATCGTTTTTGTGGCACTCCTGATATCATACAAACATAAAACGTTGTGAGAGCTAATACGCTTTCGGGGTGCACTGCTATTGAAAATTATTTTTAAGCTTATTTTAGCAAATTTAAGACTAAAAGTATAAATATAATAGATATATATATGTATACATATTTTATTTATATTTTAGCAAATTTAAGATTAAAGGAATAAATAATATAAATAAAATATATATACATATTGTGATAGAATGAGTTACACTCCGAATAGCTTGTAGTTTTAGATTTTTATCTTTATTTTATAGGACCGGCTTCTTCCACAGCTCAACGCAGAGTGAATCGGACAGACCACGTTCTCTCTTCTGCCCGCTCATTCGTGAGAGCGGGACGAATATGTGTATACATTTTATATCTTAATTTAAAGTAAATGCTAGAGAGTGATGACTATATTATATTTACAGTTTACAGTTATATTTACAGTTAACTTTACCGTTTAATTTAAAGTACAGTGATTCTAAGAAAGAGTGTAGATGTGTGTGTGTGTGTGTGTGTGTGTGTGTGTGGTTGTCCTACCACAACTCGGTTATCCTGACCGAATGATCTCCTGATCACCGTGAAAATTTGCAATAGTTTTATAATTGTACAATTATAGGTTATAAATATAATACCTTTTTTTTTTTTTTTTTTTTTTTGTATTAAAATTATTCGAATTTTTAGCTTAAATATACTTCACAATAGGTTTACTTTTTCTTATGCGAATACGCACTGTTATCATTTTTAATTTTTTTTTCCTATCCAATGCTTAATGTTGTTAATGCTCCAAACCCCTTGGTACGGGTTGCGTGATACCTGAAATCCTTCTACATCCCTTAACAAGAATCTGTCGTTTCGTAATACTTTCGAAATTACATAGGGTCCTTTGTTCTTTGGAATTAGTTTTCTAGATACACCCGCTGTGCTATCGAAATTCTTGACCATTACGTAATCTCCTTTTCTATATTCCGACGGTTTTTTGGCTGTCTTATCATATTGCAGTTTGTTGTAGGCTTGTGCTTTTTCTTGACATTTTTCTGCTTCGATCCTAATGGTTGTCAAATCTCTGTCTATCGGTTCACTGTACAATTCTTCTAATTTCTCTTTCAACTCGTCTACTATTTTTCCTCTTTGTTCTAAACCAAATAACACTTTGCTTGGACATTGTCTAATACTGCGGTGCTGTGTGTTATTTAATACATGCTCTACTTTATCTATTACTAAGTCCCAGTATATGCCTTTCTCTGGTTCTGTCAGTTTTGCTATCATTGGTCCTAGGCTTCTGTTGATTCTTTCGACCTGGCCGTTTGCTTGTGGCGATCCCGTCGCTATCTTTATATGCTTAACATCGACCTCTGCCATAAATTCGTCAAACTCCTTAGACGTGAAACAGCTTCCTCTATCTGAAATTATGCATTTGGGCTTGCTATATGCTCTAAAATAATCCTTAAGGGCTAATATAACTTCCCGGGTATTTGTTGTCTTTGTTGTATATAAACTTACAAACTTTGTGAAACCGTCAACGACGACAAATATGTGTTTCTTTGCCCTGCCCGAATCGACTGGACCATAATGATCAATGTGGATAAGTTCAAAGGGTTTGCTGCCCTTTGGAATTGAATGTAGGAATCCTTCTTTTCCTATTTTGGGGGAAAATGCTATACATTTTAAGCAATTATTGATATGGCTTAGACATTTATCTTTGGCATTTGGAAACCAATAACTTTTCCCAATTATATCTAACATTTTGTCTCTTCCTATGTGACCGATCTCATTGTGGTACTTAAAAAGAATATGATCTTCCATGTCTGTAGGTACGTAAAATAATAACCTGCCATCGTTGCTTTTTCTATAAATTATTCCGTTTCTCATCTCGAATAATTTGTGTTCATTTTCCTCTAACTGATTTTTTATTACTTGTATTTTTGGATCTTTGGCTTGGCAAATAACCAGATTGTCTTCAAATGAATTTGTTTCTGCAACTAAGATGTTTGTACACCTGCTAAGAGCGTCCACGTGTTGCATTTTGTTGCCTTCCCGATGTATCAAATCGTAGTCGTAATTTTGTAGCTCTAATGCCCACCTAGCTATACGCGGATTAAGTTCGATCTTGTTAAGCGTTAACGTGAGAGAGTTACAATCGGTAATGATCTTGAAATGTCTACCAAATAGATATATTCTAAATCTACGCAATGCGTGAATAATGGCCATTGTTTCAAGTTCAAAGCTATGATATTTCGATTCGGCAACGGTTGTGCGCTTGGAAAAATAAAAAATTGGGTGCAGTTTACCGTCCATTTTCTTTTGAAGTAGTACGGCGCCGAAGCCAAGAGAGCTGGCGTCGCAGTGTAGTTCTATCTCGTCCTTGTAGTTGTATATGGCTAATACTGGTGCTTCTACTAACTTCTGTTTGAGCATTACAAAACAGCTCATTTATTTTTCTCCAAAATGGAATTTCTCGTCTTTTCTTAACAGATCATATAACGGTTTAGCTAAGGTCGAAAAATCTTTAATGAATCTGCGAAAATATGAGCATAGACCAAGAAAACTTTGAACAGATTGCGTTTTGTCTGGTAGCGGAAAATTTTGGATTGCATCTATCCCTTGTCGTCTGCTCTGATGCCCTCGCCGTTTATAATAAAACCCAAATATTTAATACTAGATTGGAGAAACTCGCATTTATCCATTCGTAGTTCCAATTTATTTTTAGCAAGTCATTCTTTTAAAATCTGAAAATGTTCATCAAAATCCTTGCTAGCTATCATTATGTCGTCCATGTATACAATCACTTGATTGTTTCTAATAAGATCGTCGAAAATTTTATTTATGAATCTTTGAAACACTGCCGATGCAGTTTTAAGACCCATTGGCATTCTAAGAAATTCAAATTGACCTAACAGTGTCACAAATGAAGTGTACTTAACTGACTCCTTATTAACGAAAACGTGAAAATAACCGTTTTTTAAATCAAGTTTAGAAAATACTTTCTTATTTACTAATTTGTCTAGTAAGTCATCGATTAGGGGTATTGGATAATTGTCTTTAATTAAAACCTTGTTAAGCTTTCTAAAATCTATACAAAGTCTGATGTCACCAGTCTTTTTCTTTACTAATACTATAGGCGAAGCGTATTCCGATTGGCTTGGCTGTATTTGTGACTGTCTTACCGACTGTTTCAACTGTATCTCTAACTGTTTCACTAAATGTGCTGATAAGTGTAGGACTAACCGTTATACTAACTGTAGGACTAACTGTTTCACTAACTGTAGGACTAACTGTTTCACTTACTGTAGGACTAACCGTTTCACTAACTGTAGGACTAACTGTTTCACTAACGGTAGGACTAACTGTTTCACTAACTTTAGGATTAACCGTTTCACTAACTGTAGGATTAACCGTTTCACGAACTGTAGGACTAACTGTTTCACTAACTGTAGGACTAACTGTTTCACTAACTGTAGGACTAACTGTTTCACTAACTGTAGGACTAACTTTTTCACTAACTGTAGGACTAACTGTTTTACTAACTGTAGGACTAACTGTTTCACTAACTGTAGGACTAACTGTTTCACTAACTGTAGGACTAACTGTTTTACTAACTGTAGGACTAACTGTTTCACTAACTGCAATAGCATCCTTCGGAATTTCGATAGCACTTTTCGGTTCGTGATTGAGACTTAAATTTTGTGTTAAATTGCAGGTATTAGGATTGAGGGTATTATTCACATTCACATAATGTTCAGTATTCGCAGACTCTATTGTGACCATTTTTAGAACACTTAAATCTAATTCTAATTTGCAAGCATCCATAAAATTCCTCCCAAGAACAACCTCATGGCTCATAGACTCGGTAGGCACAATGTAAAGGTAAAAATAACATTTTGATTTTTCTTTTATTATGTAACACAAAATTCTTCCATAAATTTTCAGTTGGCTTTTGTTTAGCCCGAAGTAGTTTTCAGAAACGATTTCCATTTTAATTTTAGAGGATATAATACTGGTTTTTGGGAATGATATAGGGCTACCCGTGTCTATGAGGCATGCTGAAATGAATGGGGTTTCAGAACTGTTGTGAAAAAATATTTTTATGCATCTTACGTAATTATTTGTATTTGCGCTCCGGGCATTGTCCCACAAAATGTCCAAATGCCCCACAAGCGTAGCAGGAACCGGGCTCCCTTTTCGGTTTGCGGCAGTCTATGGCGTAGTGTCCCTTAGAATTACAATTAACGCAGCGAAAATCCTTGGTGGCTGCAATCTTCTCTGATGAGCGCTGCGAAGACTTGGCTTCCAACCTACGTTCAGGCAAACGAATTCCTGCAAAGGCTTTTAACATTTGCATTGGCTCGGAGAAACACTGTATGCGCGCTTGGTCGCGCAGTCCTGCGGCTGGAATCCCTTCGATGATGTTCTCCAAAAGCTCTTCCTTGTCGATGTTTATGTCATTCGCCAACATGATTTTTTCATCGAAGTATGAAGCGAACTTTTCTCCGGCACGCCACTGACGACTTTGGAACGCGTTCCTTAGCTCTCCTTTTGTCATTTTGGCCCCAAAGGTCAAGATCAGCTGTTCACAAAGGCGATCGGTCGGCTCCAAAATCCGGGTGGCGTTTGCGTGCAGCCAGATTTGAGCTTTTCCTTTAAGTTTGGCAATAAGGAGCATTCGCACACCAAAGGTGTCCAACTTGTACACTTGCGCTATATTTTGTAGTTGTGTTACCCAGTTACGGGCGCACAAATTGCCGTCGTAATCCATTGTGACTTCTTTTGCCAGTGCGAGCGAAGTTGTTGGAGATTCTAGCAGTTTGTTGACGTTTGTGACTTGGCGTTGTTCAAGACTGTTTCCAATGTCCCTTCCAGCACTGTATTTATCGATATCGATGCCCCTGTTGATGTTAGCCTCGGTGTTAACGTTAACAGTGGTGGTGGTGTAAGCACAATTGATAGGGTTGCCGGACTCCTCGAAACTGTTGTCCATGACGTCATGGTATATATGTTGTGCAAGATTGGTTTTGTTCGTGGTGACGTCAGCGATCTCCGATTGAATGCGTTGTAACACGGTTTTATTTGCCTCGATCTCGTCTCGAATTTTCTGCAACATGGCCCTTTCGACGTCCACAACAGAAAGCTGCTCCATGCGGATGTCGTCAACTGGTGACGTCACTGGATCAGAGTCCTCCCATGCGACTGCGCTTACCAATTGCTGCTCCAGCGGCAAAGATGTGTCTCCGTCAGTCTCGGCTTCTGGCGGTTGTTCACCCTGAATTGATGGTTTATTTGGTGGATCACCACGTATTTCCGGTGAGAGGGTCTGCAGACGCGCCATCAATTCCGCTTTTGGGCCCGAGGTTTGTAGCCCGAGCGGACTCAACCAAGTCTTCAACTGAACGACCGTGAACTGATTTAAATCCGTGTCAGGCATTGTGAGTAAGAACCACTTCTGATATTGTGATAGAATGAGTTACATTTCGAATAGCTTGTAGTTTTAGATTTTTATCTTTATTTTATAGGACCGGCTTCTTCCACAGCTCAACGCAGAGTGAATCGCACAGACCACGTTCTCTCTTCTGCCCGCTCATTCGTGAGAGCGGGACGAATATGTGTATACATTTTATATCTTAATTTAAAGTAAATGCTAGAGAGTGATGACTATATTATATTTACAGTTTACAGTTATATTTACAGTTAACTTTACCATTTAATTTAAAGTACAGTGATTCTACGAAAGAGTGTAGATGTGTGGGTGTGTGTGTGTGTGTGTGTGTGTGGTTGTCCTACCACAATATATATATATATATATTATATTTATACTTTTAGTCTTAAATATGCTAAAATAAGCTTAAAAATAATTTTCAATATATACATATTATATTATATTTATATTTTTAGTCTTAAATTTAAATATATATATATATTCTGGGTATAGTTTAGTTTAACCCTTTATTATCTCGACAGCCTGTCAAGAACTATATCACGGCTACCGTGCCAAGTTTCTGACCATTGTGTACTGGATAGCAGCGACTTATGTTTTGGCCGATGTATATTCAGCGCAACTGACTAGTCAGTTCGCACGGCCCGCCCGCGAGCCACCGATCAACACGCTTCAGGACCTGCAGGCAGCCATGATTCGCGACGGATACCGCCTTTATGTGGAGAAGGAGAGCAGCTCTTTAGAGATGCTTGAAAATGGAACGGAAATCTTTCGGCAGCTTTACGCTCTGATGCGGCAGGAGCCAGATGGCCCTCTGCGATTTCTTATTGACTCGGTGGAAGCTGGCATTCAACTTATCGCCGAAGGCGGAGAGGACAAAGCAGTGCTGGGAGGAAGGGAAACACTTTTCTTTAATATTCAGCAATATGGTGCAAAATATTTTCAGCTTAGTCAAAAACTATACACTCGGTACTCTGCGGTAGCCGTGCAGATTGGATGCCCTTTTCTGGACAGCCTGAACGATGTGTAAGTATATACAACAATGTTTAAAAAAAATTTATTATTAACACGTAAAACTATTCAATAGATTTCCCCAAGTATGCAAACTAAATTTTACACCCATACATTTTTTTAAATAGTAATTATTTTGTTTGGATCGTTTTTTATATTTGTAAGCTAAATTTAAAAAAGAGTTTGCTAAGTTTAGAATTATTCGGCTCAGTATTTCATTTAGTTTGGAAATGCCGCGAATTTTAAAAACTTTGTTTTGAAAAAAGCCAGTTCTGGCTTCAGTTCTTCCTTCTTTAGGCTACGTATAAAATAAAAGTCCACATGAAATTTTGACAAAATATTTTGAAGCCTGTATACATTATTGTAAAAATGCCGCCTAAAAGGACACCTAACTTGCTATAATTTCGATTAAGTTAAGTTTATTAAAAAAACAAGATTTTGGGAATTATTCCAAAATACAAACTTTTTCTTTTTGCTTGTGACAAAATCGTTATAAAGTTAGATGTAAAAACTGTCTTTTTAAGGACTTTTTAAAAAAATTCTTTCATATACTTACCTACAGTTCTTTGTAATTTCAGCGACTAATTATTTTGCCTTACTAAACTATATCTAAAAGTTATTTTTGTCCATACCTTTTACCGATTTTTTCAAAAACACAAACTTTGCTTTTTCTTCTAGTTTTTAGTTCTAGTTCCAATCTTCTTGCCATTGAACTTTTCCAACTGGGTCTTCCGTCTGCTAATCTCGCTTGCCTCCTAGTTCTTGTCCGTTTCCCTCTGCATACTAGTGTATCCGCTAGGGCCTTGCTTTCAAAACTCTAGTGACTCTAGTGATTCGTGACTCTAATGTCGATTGGTACTACCGATCATCACAGTCGCGGACAACTGCTAGTATCCTTCTATTAGTTCGCTGATAAGTGTAAGTGTATTGGTGGGATAGCTGTACGTTTCCAGCTCTTTGGCAGCATTATTTGCTCCTTGCCAATCAGAAATTTAGACGGTGATTTCTGCATCCTACTGCCCATTGTCCGTGCCACCAGAACCTTTATGGTGTGCTATGTGGGTCTGGTTTTCATTCCTGCCGTAATTTTGCGTCCTGCTTTGCGTGATGTTTGGATATCACCTTGGGGTAGTGTTCGGCGGTCTCAATTATGTATGAGTGTATGATGTGTCCTCTGTGTTCCTGTGGTGTCGTCTCACTTTTTAGTAGCCCGTTTAGGAGCTCTTGAACTCTTCTCCCTCCATGTTTATCTCTTCGTATTCGTCAACCATCGACATCCTTTTTTCCAAGGTATGCCAAGTTATTGCGCCTGAATGCTCAGAAATAAAGAATTAAATCTAGTGTACAGTTCTGCCAGTAACAGTCTGCATATTGATTATATAGTCCTTGAACGACACTCGAAACCCTTGCTTCCATTGTTTTACTTAATTCGCCAGCTTCACAAAATATACTCTACGCAGGAAATAAGTTTAGAAACTTTCGATGAATTCCTCCCATGTTTTCCGGTTCTCCCTATAGACGCTCCAAGGTCCAAGTGTGAGCATCACAAGTTATTTAAAAATGGAAACAGATGATCTGAGGCAATTGAAGAGTACAAGGATACGCAAGGGTAACAGCCGGAGAGAAGGAACGAGACTCATTTGGAAGAAATGGGAGAGTGTGTGAAGATAAATAGCTTCAAGCAATGTTGAGTGATCACACGAGGAAAGGTCTGCCTGTTACCAGATAAGCGAATTGTCTTGTAAACGTGCGGCTAGCTCAGTGAGGATGTCAGATCGTTACACCAAATTTATATTGGGTGATTGCCCGTGACCAAAGGATAACGCAAGAAAGGATTGGGCTTGTGCTGGTTTATTATTTCGCCCAATATAGCGTTATAGCTACTGCTTCTGCTACTCGTTGTCGCTGTCCTCTGCTGCGTAGCTCCTGGCTTGCTGTCCCGGGTGGTTGAGATCGGGACGGCTCCACCGAGACCCTGGATTATCGCCTAGCCAGCTTTGACGCAGGCTCCCGGAGTTCAGTCTGAACTTTGTTGGCAAGGTATCGCCTAGCAGGTAGAACTAGGTTCTTAAGCTCGGTTTGACCATGACCTAGCACCGTTGGATCTCAGCGTTGTAGCCTCAGCCTTGTAGACTTGTCGTCGTTTGGCGTCTTGAGTTCGCGATCTTGATCCTTGGGCACTTTGGTTTTGATTCATATGTTTCGCGCTCACGCACTCGCTCTGATTCGCGCACACGTACTGCCTCTGAGCTGCGCTTGCGCCGTCCTTTTGAAGGCGCGAGGTCCCGCTATTTCCCTCCTCGAGATCCTCGGTCCAAAGTCCACTGCCGTACCGTTAATTCACGGTACGTCCTCTTTGTGTGGGTCGGAAGTCCGCCTGTTTACCGATTGATCTTGTTGCACTTGCCAAGGTCCATCACTGTACCGTTAATTCACGGTACGTCTTCTTTGTGCTATCCCAAAGTCCGCCAGTTTACCGTTCGACCTTGTTGCCCTTGCCGTGTGAGGGGCCAAGGTCCGTATAAGACCTCCTCACATCGTCTGGCCCTCCTCCCAGAGGTGTTTTTCTTCCTTGCTTAACTTCTTGATAACATGTTTCACTCCTGTATCTTATTAAGATAACACCGCTCCTATTCCCATGTCGCTTTCGTCTGTTTGTAGCTTGAACTGTTTTGCAAAGTCTGGGCTCGATAATACTGGTGGTTTTGTTAAATTTACCTTTATCCGTTTAAACGCTTCTTGATGCTGCAATTGCCATTAAAACTTTTTTTCCTTTTTTAACGAGGTATACACTTCATTTTTTTTCCTTTACTTATTATTTATTCTTTTTATTTACTCACATGCGCGCGACAGCCGGCATGTGCTTTGATTAAGATGCAGAGCAAACCAAGGATCTAACTCTAAAATAGAAAATGGTAAATAATGGGGCTGCTACCCACGGTCCATGGCTCTTTCAAAATTTTATGTGATCGGAATAAAGTACCAAAAAAATGGTGAATTAAAAAGTGAATTACAAAATTATCATATATCTAGGAAAATAGAAACTAATCTAATTTTCTACAAAATTAAACTTAAACGCTACTCGCTGTTATTTGTATTCGCTGTATTTATTTACTTCGCTGTTTGTTGGCTCTTACGACACCAAGCAGAGCTTGTAACGCGCGGAGACCTACTGCCCATGAGGCGAAAAAACGAAACGAGGTGAAAAACGGCAATATAGAAACGAACAAACTAAATTAAACTACATACGAAACAAAATACTAAAAGTCATTTCAAGATAAATAAAATAAAATCGATTTATAGTTTTATTTACAATGACTTAAAATAATAGGAATATAGTTCCTGCTTTTAGGCGACCCAGTATCTCAACGCGCCACTTCCCTTAAAATCAGTTTGTGAAAAAAATGAGTACTGAGAATTGTTAAACGGTTGAAAAAAGAAGGTAAAATATTTAAAAGAGGACGGTCGTGTTTTTGTTATGCGCTCCGAATTTTCTTTTTATTGTTGAAACCACTGGGTTAACTTAAATCTACACCTTTAAGTGTTTTAAATATCAATTAGGCAATATCTATTAGGCGGCTCACAAAAGCAACTTCGAAGAATTTAATGACATCGAATTCCTAGGTATAAAATTATCGTTTCCCGGTAGTTATATATTATATATTACTTCTTCATATATTCATCTGAGTTCCCAATTTACGCAAATCACCTTTCCTTATTCAGTCCAATTCCAAAAAAAACTGTCAGTTTGAGATCAGTTAGTAATATTAAAAAAACCCTACTATTTTACTTCCTTTAGCGCAGCATGACTTTATTAATGGCTTGCTTGACATTGCGCTATCCCAAGTAAACCATGTTAAAAGCCCCTTCATGAGCTACTAGACTAACGTCTTTTAAAATAAATTCTCAGAAAGAACGAGCAGACTGACGAGGCTTACACCGATTTTAGCAAAGCGCTTGATTCAGTTGCTTCTTGTATTAAGGCTAGACTTATTAGAGTTTCCATGTGATCTTGTAACATGGGTTTTAAGTTATCTAAGAGGTAGGAGTCAACGAGTCCTCTTTTAAAACTCTATCTCTAACTTGATTCGAGTTACTTCAGGCGTCCCACAAGAAAGCCTCCTTGGCCCACTTCTTTTTACTTTATTTATTAACGATCTCCCTCTAGTCTTGACAAGTCGCGTGTCCTTATGTACGCAGTTAAGTTATGTCTGCAATTTGTAATCGGAACTAAATGCTTCACATGCTGTGGTGAAAATCTTTTGGATTTAAATAGCGCTAAGTGGAAATAAATGTCATTTTTTATGGTGAACTCACATCTTACTTTAATGGTGAATAAAGCCAGGGGAGTGCTTGGATTTATTAAAAGGTGGTCAAAGGAATTCGATGATCCCTATGTTACAAAGACTCTGTTCACATTACTAGTCCGTTCACTCCTGGAGTACTGTTCAGCAGTTTGGAGTCCTCAGTATTGTGTACATATAGACCGGATAGAGTCTGTGCAAAAGAACTTTTTATTATTTGCTCTACGGAGCCTTAACTGTAATGCAAGCATCAATTTTATCTTACTTAGCACAAAATTAGTATTAGTATTAGTTTCGTAAGTATTCTAACTTAGTCCGTCCTCCTCTATATTGTCCTTTTTCACTTCTCGCGATCTCGTTTTTTACGCCCATTGGGGTATAGGGCTCCACTTTGCTTTGTGTGCATCAACGTCCGAATAAAAAAACAAATAGTAAAGAGTTATTTTGTACAGACTCTATCCAGTCTATATGTACACCATATTGCGAACTGAAACATATGGAGCAAATAAATCATTTTTAGAATGTATATGCCAAACGAAACGCTGACATTGACAGACGCTAGCTGCTCACCATCCTCCTGTGGCGTGGACGCACCACCATCAAGCAGTGCTTCAAGTCCTGCAACCGCAGTAAATACAACAGCAACCACTGCATCAGCAGCCAATAACGCGATATCAACGACTGCAGCGACTGCAAAAAAAACAAATTGTGAAAGCTCTAAAGCGGCCCCGGCCACACAGACCGGAATCGATCGCTACATTCAAAACAAGAGAGAACGCTATAGTCGGGTGCCCCGACTATCAGATACCCGTTACTCAGGTAAAGGGAGTGCGAGGGAGATGGAGATAGAAACTTTGATCACGCATAACTTTTTAACGAATGGGCCGATTTGAAAAATTTCTTCTACATTTCGATAGGTATTGATAAACACAATAAAACTGAATTTTTACTTTTCCGAAATATTTAAATTTTTAAAATCGTATATTAGCGATTGTGGGCTTTAAAGGGGGCGTGGCACCTTTTTGAAACAAACTTGCGCTGCGTAGGAACTCCTAGAATCTGCATGCAAAATGCCAATCTTCTAGCTTTTATAGTTTCCGAGATCTCAGCGTTCATACGGACAGACAGACAGACAGACGGACAGACGGACATGGCTAGATCGACTTGGCTAGTGATCCTGAACAAGAATATATATACTTTATAGGGTCGGAAACGCTTCCTTCTACCTGTTACATACTTTTGCACGAATACAATATACCCTTTTACTCTACGAGTAACGGGTATAACAAGCGTAAGCTTAGCCCACAAAATAATCCAGCGGGCCACAAAACAAAAATTAATCGCGTTCAGAAGGCCAATAAAGAACCAGAGAGAACCAATATTTGCTCTCTTGGCGGAAAACAAACCATCGCAAGATACTGTAAAGAAACAAAAGCCCCACCAATCTATATCAGGGAGAAGAGTTCGATCGCCCTGGTCAACAAAATAGTCGGGGTGTTCGCGAATGGGAACTTCTATGTTGTTCCGCTTATTAAAGGGCATGCAATATAGGGAATCGAACCTGACGTTACCAACATCGAAATAGCAAATGCCCTAAAACAAAGGGGTTTCACCGCCAAGAACGTTATTTACATTCTCAACAAAAAGCCGCAACCACTCTTCAAGGTCGAACTTAAGAAAACGAAGAACACCCGATCTATGCAATATCTATTGCACCGTAGAATAACAGTGAAGGAGCTACACAAACGCAATGGTCCAGTCAATGCACTAATTGCCAGGAGTATGGACACCCTACGACATACTAAACACTTCGGGACGTTTGCGTAGCCTGCGGGGTCGCCCACAATTCTGTACACTTCTCTCCCAACAAAAAAGACCCAAATATGAAAAAATGTGAAAGCTGCGGAGGAAATCATACGGCGAACTATAGGAGCTGTGTGGTCTGCAAGGAGCTGGAGAGTCGCATGAGTTACCATACCGGTACCATCGACTACGGCACCGCCTAAACCTCCCCGTGCTACCCTCTTTCAACTGGACAGCGACCGGCAGCTAGCCATTCGTTGTCTCACATAGGATTGACATAAGAAATGCAACATCAGCACAAGGCAGGATGTTGCTAAACGACACCCACTCAGCAGAGCTCTAGAAAATACTTTGTTAGCATTTACTCACCCACACATACATAATTGTAAACACATACAATTCTTTGGCGGAGGTTTGATTTAAATCTCAAGCCACAATAAAAATTATTCCGTTTGGAACAACCAAAACGAACACATCAACTGTTTATTGAAGTCTTATCTGAATATTGGATGACTAACACGAGCACTAACTATTACATACTATAACTGGCGCAGCCGGACCTATCAGCCGGAAGGAGGAAAAAGGACACACCATACCCGGAGACCTGAGAAGGACCGAAATGATAAAAACGATTTTTTTTTAAATTTATATGCAACAGTAAGTTAAAATAGTGATGTGATGGAAGTGAGGTGTTTGGTGTAAATAAAAAAAAAAGAAAGGGTGCACATATATAATAACGATAAGATTGAAAAGCATAAAATGAAACAACAACAAAGAACATTGGCAAAAATAAATTAAATTAAATAATGTGTTGACTGTGAATCTCGTTGCAACGCAACCTGGCGACCTGCAACGTCATCGAACCATATAGTTCGACGGAGTGAGTTGCGAGTATGACGTTCGAAGGTTTGATGTTGGACGCGAACATCAAACATGCAGCTTGGGGAAAGAAACCCAGGTCGCTGGTTGGATACTCTACCTGTCAATAAATGAAAAAAACAAAAATAAAAATAAAATATCTATTGCAAGTGACTGTCCGCTCGTGGCTGGAATAAATGCATTGCGCAGGAATTCCAGTTAGCTTCAGCACGGTGCAAAAGGAAAGTGTAGAAACAAAAATTTTATTAGTGGTTGCCATTAGTACCACTGCATCGCGCAAGGGTAACCGATGGACAACATCACAGAAAAAGTAAACAGACAAGGAAATCCCAAAGACCACTGCATCGCGCAAGAGTATTTGGTGAATCTGAAAGTTAAATAAAAGAGGGAATAAATCATAACACATACAAGAAGAAATTGTTGCCATATCGGAAACCACTGCATCGCGCAAGGGTGACGGTTAAGCAATAATAATCAAAAAAATATATATACAAATAATATATATAAATATGTTACAAAAAATATAAGGAACCCGCTACCACTGCATCGCGCAAGGGTATGTAAAGAAAAGTAACAAAAAACACATACACAACACTTGCAACACAACACATTCTCAAAAAAAATAATAAAACAAATTAAACAAATGATAATAACAAAATTTTGCAGATAGAAGACACCGACACACACCTCACTTCTAAGGAAAAGGAATTATTAAAGACACATCAGGAAAAAGCTAAGAAAATACATAATACAATATATACATACATATATAAACATATACATACGTATACATATACAATATACACATAAAATATATAATAAGCATAAGCAAAAAATAATAATTTAAAGAGTAAACAAAAGAGAATTGTAAATGTCAAAAATCAGCAAAGTCAAAGAGTCACTTAGGCCTCTGAATAGAACTAAAGTTATCAAAAAGGCTACCAGTTTGCAAACGATAGTGGAACAATTAAATTTTGAGCCCTCAACTTCTAGAGCAGTACAGAACAGGGAAGCTGATACAATGACGCATCAGGAAAATTTAGGAATGCAACAGGCAACGTTTGAAATGTTAGGCACGGTAAAAATTTCCGATGTGATCCGGTCGATGCATGTTTATATGGGGAAAAAGAAAGGTTAAACGAGTTTATGTTAAACGCAGAAGAGATCCTTTTAATGATTAGAGGAATGGATCAAACACCTATGGGACTGATGATCCTTAGCCAATGAGGAATAAAATCCAAGGAAAGGACGATGACATTTTGGTAAAATCAAATTGGGATGAAATTAAAAGAATTTTGATAGCCCATTTTGCAGATAAGAGGTCAGAACCCGATTTACTGAGGGAATTAAGCCAGTTGGAAAATAAAAAACTAACAGTAGAATTATTTTACTCGGAGGTATCTGATGTGCATAAGGCATTGTGTAATGTTATAGACAGGACAAATACAAACCCCATCGCAATTCAGGCAAAGAAGAAATTATATGAGGAAACGTGTCTGGAGGCGTTTGTCTAAAAGGTCTAAAAGGCAATTTAGGTAGTGCCGTCAGGGGAAGAGTTCCGAAGACGCTCTTGGAAGCATACGAGATAGCGATTAAAGAGAGAGACATTTATTACCGGTCTAAAGAGGTACCCAGGAACAATAATTTCAGTACTGCAGGGGGATATAACAGGCAGAACCTTGATTATAATAGAAACAGAGGGTACAATAATAACTTTAACAGAGATAATGGAGGATATAGGCAACAAGAAGGAAATAATAGGAACCTCAGGTGGAATAGAGAAGAAAACAGGAATAGAGGATATGACGATCAGTCGACCTCTAATTCTCCAGGTTATAATAAAAAGGCAATTAACCCAAAAGTAGAAATCGAAATGCTAAGACCATTTAAACAGGAGTATGTAAGCAGGGAAATTAACACAATGGAATTAGCCGGGGGTGATGCAAGGCATGCAAAATTGGATATGTCGCATCTAAATACAGAAGAGGCGGCAAGCCTTCAAAAACTGTATTCGGAATTTCCAAGTATTTTTCACACAAAGGGAAATTAATCGCGGTAACTCACTCAATTCCAACAACGGACGATATTCCTATCTATAAAAAGCCATACAGATATGGATTTAAGCAAAGGGAAGAAATGAAGAATCAGATACAGGAGTTGTTAGAACAGGAAGTTATTAGGCACAGTCACTCACCTTGGAGTGCACCAGTTTGGCTAGTACCAAAAAAGATGGACCTATCAGGAAAACAAAAGTGGAGATTGGTGGTCGATTTTAGGAAGTTGAATGAGAAGACAGTTAAGGATAGGTATCCGATGCCAGTAATTGGCGAAGTACTTGATAAACTGGGAAAGGCCATGTATTTCTCGGTATTAGATTTGGCTAGCGGATACCATCAGATTGAGATGGAAAAACAGGACATTCCAAAAACAGCATTTACAACGGATAACGGGCACTTTGAATATGTAAGAATGCCATTTGGACTGACAAATGCTCCAGCGACGTTTCAAAGAGTGATGAATGGGAGAGTTGGTAGGCAAGATTTGTCTGGTCTACATGGATGATATAATTGTGTATTCCCATGCAAGACTTGAGGACAGATTTTAAAAGAATAAGTGGAGCAAATTTAAAACTTCAAACAGATAAGTCAGAATTTTTAATGAAGGAGATAGAGTATTTAGGGCATGTAGTGACACAAGAAGGAGTCAGACCAAACCCAAAGAAGATTGAGGCCATAAAGCTTTTTCCTTTGCCCAAAACACCAAAGGAAATAAAGTAATTTCTTGGACTCATTGGGTATTACAGGAAATTTATAAAAGATTTTGCAAAAATTACCAAACCATTAACTAAGAGACTAAAAGGGAAACAACAAATAATCATAGATGAGGAGTATACAAAAACTTTTAAATATTGCAAGACGTTGTTATGCAATGATCCATTGTTGAGATATCCAGATTTTACAAAGCCTTTTATTTTGACCACAGATGCTAGCAATTTTGCTATTGGAGCGGTGTTATTACAAGGAGCAATGGGAAGTGATCGCCCAATCGCATTTGCGAGCAGAAAGTTAAATGAGGCTGAAGTAAATTATTCCACAGTAGAGAAGGAAATGCTTGCCATAGTTTGGGGTAAAAAACACTTCAGACCGTACTTCTTCGGTCACAAATTCACAATAGTCACAAATCACCGCCCACTAACTTGGCTCATGGGATTTAAAGAACCCAATTCCAAGTTAGTGAGGTGGAAGCTGCAACTATTGGAAAATGACTACGAGGGGACCCACAAAAAGGGGTCACAAAACGTCGTGGCAGACGCATTGAGCAGAATTGAACTACAAGTTCACAACAGTGAACTGGAGTCAACTCAGGCCACTTGTGCGGGCCATACAGGTGAACTGGAATTAAGTAGCATTCATGTGACAGAAAAGCCACTGAATGACTTTAATATCCAGTTAATATTTGAGGTTGGGCCGACACCAGGCAGAACAGTGGTGACACCTTTTAGGAACAAGATAAGAAGGACGATAACAGAAAAGGAGTTCACAAAAGAGGAAATTGAAAAAGTTCTTAGGGAAGTGCTTAAACCGTACAGGATGTGTGCGATATACCCGTCAGATGAAGTCTTTAAAAAGTTAGAAGAAGCGTATCAAAGTTATTTTTGCAAGAGCAAACTGTATAAAGCAGTACGATGTCTTACCTTCATGGGGGAAAATAACAGATATTAGTGAACAAAGAGAAGAAATAGAAAGGTATCATGCCTCAGGTAATCATAGGGGAATAGATGAGACGTGACATTTGTTTCCATTTATGAAAAACCGAGTAACACAGGTCATTAATGCGTGTGAGACTTGCTAGACATTGAAATATGATCGGCAACCGCAAAAAGTGGTATTTCAAAATACGGAAACCCCGTGCAAGCCACATGAACGATGTCCATACCGATTTATACACAATCAACAAAAACTACGTAATAACAATAATAGACAAGTTTTCAAGGTTTGCCGTGGGGTACACCATACCAGCAAGAGATAGTTTAAATATTGTTAAATCAATGAAGAAGTTCATAAGTCAGTTCGGTGTTCCTAAAAAGATCATATGTGACCAAGACGCAGAGTATGCCTCGGCATTATTCAGGGATTTCTGTAGGCAGTACGGAATTGAATTGCATGTGACGTCGTTTCAACAATCGTCCAGCAATTCACCGGTTGAAAGGCTTCATTCAACACTGACAGAAATTTATAGAATAATTATGAAAACAAGGAAGGACTTAAATCTAGAAAATGAGCATGAGGAAGTTTTAGATGAAGTTTTCCTAACTTATAATAACTCAATACACTCCAGTACGAAGTTGAAGCCGTTCGAATTGTTCTCGGGGAGAACACACCGGTTGAAAGGCTTCATTCAACACTGACAGAAATTTATAGAATAATTATGAAAAAAAGGAAGGACTTAAATCTAGAAAATGAGCATGAGGAAGTTTTAGATGAAGTTTTCCTAACTTATAATAACTCAATACACTCCAGTACGAAGTTGAAGCCGTTCGAATTGTTCTCGGGGAGAACACACGTTTTTGAACGGGAAATCAATTTTGATACGGAGCATGAGTACTTAAGGAAGTTAAATGCTTATCAGGAGGAAATGTATAAGGAGGTTAAGGACAAGTTGGAAAGACAAAAACAGGAAAGGACGCGAAAACTCAATGAGAAAAGAGAAGAACCCATGGAGTTGGAAAAAGGGGATGTAGTTCATAGCAAGGAGAATAGAAGAAATAAGCTAACACCTAGGTTTGCGGAGCACACAGTAGATGAGGATAATGGGGTTACATTCGTTACAAAAAGGAAACAAAAGATACATAAATCAAAAATTAAAAAAAGAACTAAACAAAATAAAAACTAATCAATCACGGTTACAGGCGCATATTGGTCCATGGACAGACAATGGACGTGCAAACTCTAAAACGAGAAGAAGCGATCGTAAAAATGGAACTGGGAAAAGCAAGAGTAATGGTCGGAGCGAAGACGTTCGACCATATAATAAACTTTAAGGACTACGAAGGTAATATTGCACAGATTGAAAACGCGTTGTTAGACATAGAGAATGTTAGATTCTCAGGTGAAGCAGTCCAGGTGGTTAAGGAAAAATTGTACCAGGTGAAGGAGAAGCTAGAAATACTTAGACCAAGAAGTAGGGTCAAAAGAGGAATTTTTAATGGGTTAGGAAGCATGATAAAAATAGTTTCGAGAAATATGGACGCGTATGATGAGTAGAAAATAGGAAATAGATTAAAATTATTATTATAAGAACAAGGTATTTAATAAACTAAAACAAGAGCACAATGAAATAAATATGCTCCAGCATTTGAATAGGATTAGTTACAGTATTGATTTGTTAGCAGTGCACTTGAACAATATTGCGAAGAGCCTATTGTTAGCAAAGCTTCGCATTGTGCCTAAATTCATTTTAGCAGAGACAGAATTAGATAGATACAGTTTGTCGAGAGTCAAGGGCTCAAAATTATTTCAAATGAACAAGTATATGAACTAATAAATATACATATAATAAAGCAGACCTAATATTTAGGGTAAGAGCTTCTATTTTTGAGCCAAATGTCTACCAATTATATCATGTTATACCAATTCCAATTAATGGAACACATTTATTAGTAATACCAAATTATGTAGCAATTAATAAGTATAAAATAAGCTTCTTTAACAACCAATGTTCAAAAGTTCATGAAACTTTTATTTGCGAGAGCGAAGAGAGTTGGGTGTTGAGATAAAAGGAAAGGAGTGCTTGAGGAAGATTTTAACGAACAAACCACCAATATGCGATTCAGTAAATCTAGAGGGGAGAGAAATGGTTTTGGCACCTAAGGATGGACACATATTCATTTTCAATGCCTTGAACTTACCTGTAAACAACACGTGTGGAGAAGATATTACAGTATCGGGGGCATTAGCAATCAAATATGCAAACTGTTCGATCGAAATAAATGGCATAAAGTATGATGGCCAAGTTATGGAACATAAAGAGGACCATATAGTACTTACCACTACAATAAGTAAGCAGATACTTATAAATAACACCAAGCAGGAGTTAAACCTTAGAAGTTTTACATCTCGAAGATATGAGAAACCTTTAAAAAGTAGTGTACATAGGAAAAGTACAGGAAACACATTTTTCCGTAATATACGGTATGTTGGTGCTTCTAACGATAACAGTACTGGCAATATGGAGAACTAGAAAAACAAAAACAATCTTCACCCCCAATGCTTTTCTGCACAATGTCGCTCTGGATATACCACAGATGTGGCCATCGCTCCATTCTAGGGGGGAGGAGTTACCATACCGGTACCATCGACTACGCCACCGCCTAAACCTCCCCGTGCTACCCTCTTTCAACTGGACAGCAACCGGCAGCTAGCCGTTCGTTGTCCCACATAGGATTGACATAAGAAATGCAACATCAGCACAAGGCAGGATGTTGCTAAACGACACCCACTCAGCAGAGCTCTAGAAAATACTTTGTTAGCATTTACTCACCCACACATATGAACATAATTGTAAACACATAAAATTCTTTGGCGGAGGTTTGATTTGAATCTCAAGCCACAATAAAAATTATTCCGTTTGGGACAACCAAAACGAACACATCAACTGTTTATTGAAATCTTATCAGAATATTGGATGACTTACACGAGCACTAACTATTACATACTATAACTCATGCGACAAGCGACAGCAAAACTTTCAAATGCTGCCGTCTATGACCGCCTGGATGACGTACTCGTTGCACCAGCCAAAATCCCTTCTTCACAAGGGAAGGAAGTACAAAGAAATAAAATACTATAAGTCCAACTAGCAAATCATGCAGCTGGTGCTTGGCCAGCAGATCGCCATCCTCAAAGCAACGCCTAAATTCTTAATAAACTTATTGTTAGTCTCGGACGGATAATAAAATTAGTATTATAATATTACAATAGTATTATAATATTATTAACATATAAATATTACCCGATTAATTTAACACAAATTCTAACATGTCTACGAACCATGTATGTATACTTTTTCATGATATTCCGTTGTTTCTGAGTAAAAGTCTTCTACAAACTTTTGTACCATCACCCAAAGGTTCAGGAGCTTATAATACGAAAATCCGATGTTTGGCGGTATTTCAAATTATGTAGTTTATATATATATATATATGTAAAGAGCAGTTGCTGCAGGTTGGCAGCCCAAGTTGTCCTAAATCAAGTTTGGAATATACGAAAAATAAGACGAAAAGTCGTTATATATCGCGGATTTTTAAGCTGTACTAATTTTGTCAAATCACCAATTTAACCAATATAAAATATAAACAATAAAACTTCATTACATTTGGAGGGTCATCCAAACTTAAAAATTGGGAAAAATTGCGAAAAAATTTCAACGATTTCATCATCCAGTGAGTACGAGAGCATGAGCGAAGAGGAGTAAAAAAAGAGACAGCAACCTGGTGTACAGACACAAGTGTAGTATACATGTATCATCCCTGCAGTTCCGAAACAAATTTCCATCTCCCTCTCTTACTCTGTCTCTGTGTGATGAATTACTGATAAAAGAGTGATGAAAAACTGAAAAAAGAGTGATGAATCACTGATTAAAGAGTGATGAATTGTTCACTGATTAACTCCTAGGACATGCCAATGTTAAATTCATCACTAATTTGTATGAAGATTCATCGATTAATCATCAGCAGTGATGAATTTTTGGTGATAAAAAAGCGATTAAAAGGTGATGAACGGTACTGCAGGGATTGTAGCGAGTACCCACTGTACCGACACCAACATTGTGTTACAGTGTATTTAAACAAATACAAAAGTGCCGGCCGCTAAACTTCTGCGGCCAGCCGAAATATGAATGCGCCTCAGAGCCCAACTTATGGGAAGTGCTAGTTTCAGCATATTCCCATGGCCTCAGTGCAGACACATACAAGGCATGCATGTACAACTTCTCTCGCGGTCTCAGTGCTACCAGCAAAAATACAATTGCGAGCATATACTTCGATATATATGTATATGACGGCCGCTGGCAATGTTTGCAGGCAGCGCAGCCGCAAATAGCTAGCTGTAATTCATTCATATTTTGACGATTGCTGAATAAAGATCTGCCCATGGCAGTTATAACAAATGACAATTCTTTTAATGAAAATATAATGGCAAATATAACATGGCGACCGTAACAGCGATATTGGACCCAAAAAAAAAAACAAAACAAAGTTGGAAGTGAAATAAACGCGAGGAAAGCCAGAAGAGAGCCGACCAAGCAGTTATGAAAGTTATGAAAATTTGACGCCACATCCATTTGTGTGAAAGAGTACGATCGAAAATGTTTACGTGAAACAACGTGTGTCCCTAGTATGACAGAAATGAGATATTCTATCTAATGAGACGAGTACAAACAGAAGTGGAGACCAAGCGCCCACTATTAAATGAAAGCAATCACCGCCTGTGCGAGGACCAGCACCGGCGCCGCCTAAAACCATAGGCCAAACAACATAAAATAAAACTAAATGAAAGCAAGCACCGCATGTGCGAGGACCAGCACCGGCGCCGCATTAAGCCATAGCCCAAGGACTAGAAAAGGATAAGAAGAGTGGGAGGAATGGCAAATCCTCCTACACCTACGATGGAAAACAAACAAGTATAAACGACAACCTACACCACCGAACATACACTGGAGAAGGAGAAGCCTGTGCAGCCATCACCGGCCCCGTTCGTCGCGCCAAGCCGGACCCTGGAGAAGTGAACCGACAGCTCTTCCAATAGCGCACATCTTAAATTTTGTTTATTATTATACCCGTTACTCGTAGAGTAAAAGGGTATATTGTATTCGTGCAAAAGTATGTAACAGGTAGAAGGAAGCGTTTCCGACCCTATAAAGTATATATATTCTTGTTCAGGATCACTAGCCGAGTCGATCTAGCCATGTCCGTCTGCCCGTCTGTCTGTCTATCCGTATGAACGCTGAGATCTCTGAAACTATAATAGCTAGAAGATTGGCATTTTGCATATAGATTTTAGGAGTTCCTACGCAGCTCAAGTTTGTTTTAAAATGGTGCCACGCCCCCTCTGACTCCCACAAGCCACAAGCTGTGGCCACAGTTTTTATGCTATTATGAAAATTTTAATTGGTATGTATTTGTTTCGTCAATACCTATCGATTGGCCTAATAAAAGTTTGCCACGCCCACTCTAACGCCAAAAAACCCATTAAACGCTTAAGCCTGGCTAGCGCCTACATTTCCGCCTTTCATGGCCCGTGGTACCAATGTCTTGGGGTAGATGGCGCAATACAATTAAAAAAAACGCAAATACCCCAAAAAAAAAACTAATTAGTAAGATTAAATAAGTATTAGTAGTATTCGTAGTAAGTCCATAAGTATGCCTTCCGTATGTGACGGATAAACAAAATTTTGGGGACCATGGAGATTACAAACTTGAATAAAGTTTGGCAACTCAAGTGGTGTTCCCTGGGTACCGATTTTAACATAAAAATTGGGAGCTAATTTGAGCGGCGAAAAACATACAAGAAGGCATATTTATATCAAGTTGTTTAGCTGAGTAACGGGTATCTAATAGTCGAGGCACTCGACTACAGTGTTCTCTCTTGTTTTTTATGAAAAGTAACGCAATATCTAAAACAGATTTTGAATGCGTTATAGAAATAATACCCAAAATGGGTTTAATTGAAACTAAAAAAGAGGACTCCACAGCCAACGTAATTAATAAAATCGAATCAAAAACTATTGATACCGATTTAAGAAACATATTATTATCAATAATTGTTTTTATAATGAGTGCATACATTTTGTATAAAGCCTATATGTACCACAATAAGTGTGTATCAAAAAGAGCTATAAATAGAAGCCAGGTTAACGATCTGGATAAGATTTAAATTAATAGAGCACAAACAATTATTATAAAAATATGTTTCAAAATAAAAATTAAAATCCAAAATTTGTAGATGTATGCAATGACATACCAAACACAAGAAAGGAAAGCTAACTTCGGGCGGAGCCGAAGTTAAAATACCCTTGCAGAATATTCTGTAAATTATATTCTCCAAAATTATTCATAATCATATTATTCTTAACACTCATAAAAAATCTCAACTTCCTAACTTTAAAAACACCAAAGTTATGGCATTTCCAATCGTTCAGTTATTGTCGGCCGATCCTTATGAAATTTGCTAGGCCAGATTGAGAATAGAATATTAGAAACAGAGCAGAGCCTATATCAATTTCAGATTTTGAAGACGAATATATGAATATGTACGACCTAGCTTTTTCCCCGCTTATACATTGCAGCGGTACGCAAAAAGGAATAGTACTGTCTACAGTAAGAAACTGTAAAGTATTTTCGGAAGTAGACATACACCCAGTCCTAGGACATATAAATGTGCTAAAATTTATGCACAACTAATACACAAAAAAACAAGAGAGAACGCTATAGTCGGGTGCCCCGACTATCAGATACCCGTTACTCAGGTAAAGGGAGTGCGAGGGAGATGGAGATAGAAACTTTGATCACGCATAACTTTTTAACGAATGGTCCGATTTGAAAAATTTCTTCTACATTTCGATAGGTATTGATAAACACAATAAAACTGCATTTTTACTTTTCCGAAATATTTAAATTTTTAAAATCGTATATTAGCGATTGTGGGCTTTAAAGGGGGCGTGGCACCTTTTTGAAACAAACTTGCGCTGCGTAGGAACTCCTAGAATCTGCATGCAAAATGCCAATCTTCTAGCTTTAATAGTTTCCGAGATCTCAGCGTTCATACGGACAGACAGACAGACAGACAGACAGACGGACAGACAGACGGACAGACGGACAGACGGACATGGCTAGATCGACTCGGCTAGTGATCCTGAACAAGAATATATATACTTTATAGGGTCGGAAACGCTTCCTTCTACCTGTTACATACTTTTGCACGAATACAATATACCCTTTTACTCTACGAGTAACGGGTATAAAAATAAGTCCTTAGTATGGAATGGGAGCAATTAACTCTCCACATACGAGAATTAAAAAACACATTTGACAAGTCTTACAAATGTATAAGCCAAAATAGGCCAATACATAAAGACACTATTAATAAACATGCAAAGATTCTTGAAGATTATTTCAATACTGCAAGAACTTTAGTACATGAAAATAGGCCAATACATAAAGACACTATTAATAAACATGCAAAGGTTCTTGTAGATTCTTTCAATACTGCAAGAACTTTAGTACATGAAAATAAGGCAGCGATACATTTTTTTTTTTTTTTAACATTTGCATTTTATTTATTGGATCTTCTCTGAATTGAGACTAACAATAAGTATATAGAATCTTAAATTAAAAAAAAAAACTATCTGGCAGTCAAGGTGACTGGCGCGAAAATTTAGGGGCTCTAATAACTATTGCTGAGCTGGAAGGTCATTGCGTTGCAATCGGGTCCGGATGGAAGCCCTGGCTAGGCCCCTGGCGAGCTGGTTTGGATGAGAAGTTAGCTTGGTGTGGTAGGACGCTTTTTGTTTTGATATTTCATCTTTTACGGGTAGAATGCCAAGATCTCTGTGGATGTTTTCGTTCCGAACATACCAAGGTTCCCCAGTGAAAGTTCTCAGGATTTTTGATTGTGCTCGCTGAATAATGTCGATGTTGCTGCTGCTCGCGTTTCCCCACAATTGGTAGCCGTAAGTCCAGACTGGCGTTTAATTGTAGAGCAGGACCTTGAAGTCCAGGCAGAGGGGGGCGCGCGTTTATAAGCCAATGGAGACTGTTTGATTTTAGTTTTAGGTGAATTTTCTTAGCTTCGATATGTCTCCGCCATGTAAGTCTCCTGTCTAGGTGGATGCCAAGGTACGTTACATCGTCAGCTCGTGGAAGTGGCGTGTCATTCAGGGTTAGCGGGGGACACGTTTGTCTGTTAAGAGTAAACGTTATGTGTTTACACTTTTGCGCATTTATTTTTATACGCCAGTCTGATAACCACCTCTCCACTACAACGAGATGATCAGCTAGTAGTGCTGTTGCCTGAGTTGGGCATTTGGACCGACTTATGATCGCGGTATCGTCTGCGAATGTAGAAGTAGTTAGCCGCTCGTTCGTGGAAATATCTGCGGTGTAGAGGAGAAATAGAGTTGGACCAAGGGCGCTACCTTGGGGAACTCCAGCCTCTATAGCGTAGTCATCGGATGTTGTGGTGTTGCATCTCACGGCGAAGGCTCTGTTGTAAAGGTACGATTCAAGTATCCTGTGAGTGTTTCCCGGCAGGATCGTTCTGATTTTATGGATAAGGCCATCAAGCCAGACTCGGTCGAAAGCCTGTGCAACGTTCCTTGCCGCACTGCAGTATTCCCGAAGCTCGAATGCAGTCCTTATTTCTGTTGTTAATCTGTTGACTTGCTCTATTGTTCCATGGCTTTCTCGAAAGCCAAATTGATGTGCTGGAATAACGTTGTGCTCTTTCAGATATGGAATGATGCGCGTCAAAAGGCATTTTTCGAGCAGTTTTGACAGACACGAGAGTAAACTCATCGGTCTGTACGAAGCTGGTATTGTGTAATCTTTCCCTGGCTTTGGGATCATTATGATTACCGATTTTTTCCATTTTTTTGGGAAATAGATAAGTCGTGTAATCCCGTTAAAGAGTTTACAAATAACCTCAACTGCACATTTTGGAAGTTCGATTAACATTTTGGGAGTTATTTGATCACCGCCTGGGGCCTTTTTTGGTTTCAATTGCTCGCTGATTACTTTTGCAATTTCATTTGGTTGAAACAGAATTGGCTCCGTCTCAGATTCAATTCGAATTGACGGCGACGGTAGTGCGAATGAATTAGTTGCAGGGTTTGGCTGAAAAACATTTCGAAGGTGTAAAGCAAATGTACAAGCTCTGTCTTTGTCGCTTCTGGCCCAGCTGTCTGAAGAGTCTCTTATGGGGATTACTATTTCGGCCGGCGCACTTAGATTTGGGTGGGCCCTCCACAAGGGATGCTTAGTGCTGGTGGGTGAAAGTTTCTCAATGTACTGGCGTTGTGCTTTTTCTTCTTCTTGCCTTAGAGCCCTGGTAAGTCTGCGACCAGCTTCTTTAAGACTTTGTTTTGAGGATGGCGATCTGCTGGTTTGCCAAGTACGTCTCAAACGTCTTTTCTCCAGAACAAGCTGTTCGATTTCATGGTTAGTTTTGTGTTGGTGTGTGTGCCCATCCCTCCCTTGCGGTGTTGAGACTTTGGCTGCTGCGACGAGTACAGACTCCATCGGCGTAGCAGTCGATGTCCTCCTTGATGTTGAGCTGTGGAGTTAGTTCAATGTGGGAACTTACGTACTTTTTGAACTTCAGCCAGTTGGTTCGATGCGACGTCAGCCTGGGGGTGTGCTCGATTAATTCCGGGCTTTGAAGAAGAGTTATTAGCACTGGTGAGTGGTCCGATGATAGATCCAAGAGCGATTTTGGAGATATTAGATTGCGAGAGATGTTTTTTTTTTTTTTTTTTTTCGCGCGGAGTCCCACGGCCCACTTACCCGCCCAACCGACCGAGGGGCGCAGCCATGTACGTGCGGCACGATTCGCGTAAGTTAGACGCGAGATGAGGAAAATAAAGGTAAAGGTCCGGGGAAAAAGTAATAGTTAGATCAATCTTGTGCCAATGAAGCATGTATTAATCGTTTTAGGAGCGGCAGAGAGTCAAGATTTGATATTACAGGTAAAAGTCTATTATAGTCAGAACATAATACTCTGAAAGGCTCATGCTAGGCATAGTTAGATCTACAATGATTTAAAGTTAGGGGAATATAACTTCTAGTTAATATACTTGGTACAGAAAAGTTTAGCCGACTTAACAAGTCGGGGCAGTCAATATCACCATGTATAAGGTTATAAATAAAGATAGTACCAAGCATCGTTCTAAGGTTGGCTAGGGATGGTAAATTAATCAAAAGAAGTCTACTAGAATAAGAAGGTAAGATAAGATTTGCATCCCAGTTTAGGCGCCGTAAAGCAAAAAGAAGGAAGTTTTTTTGTACAGATTCAATACGACCAATATGTATTCCGTATTGTGGACTCCAGACGGGAGACCCATACTCCAGAATCGGACGGACTAGCGAAATAAATAAAGTTTTAGTTAAATAAGGATCATCGAATTGACCACCTTTTAATAAATCTTTATTAACCATGGACGAAATGTGATTAGAAAATTTTAGTTTGGGGTCCAAGAGAACGCCAAGATCGTTTACAAGAGTTATTCTATCCAAAGAGCTGCCACTTAACGTGTAAGTCGCGTATATCGGATTGGCCCGATTAAAATTAGTAAATTACCTCGGCACCAGTTTTGAAAATTATCTAGATCGGATTGCAAGTCTAATTGGCAGGAAATGTCCTTATACTGCAGGCACAACTTAACATCATCTGCGTACATAAGTACGCGAGAATGACTTATAATTGAGGGAAGATCATTAATAAATAATGTAAAAAGTAACGGACCCAGATGGCTCCCTTGTAGGACACCGGAGGTAACACGGAGAATTTCAGAAATTGAATTTTTAAAAAGGACCCTTTGTGACCTGCCATTCAGATAACTTAAAATCCATTTAAGCAGATCAACTGGAAAACCTAAAAGGTCTAATTTTTGAATGAGAAGTAAGTGATTTACAGAGTCAAATGCTTTACTAAAGTCAGTGTAAATGACGTCTGTTTGAAAACTACTATTGAAGCCTTGTATCACAATTGAAGTGAAGGTTTGTGATTGTGGATCTACGTTTAATAAATCCGTGTTGACACGGAGAAATGATTGATCTGCAAAGGTGCTGCAAATGAGGAGTAATAATTTTTTCAAAAAGCTTACCGAAAAGTTACCGGCTTCTAACTTGTTGCCTTTTTTGAAAAGAGGAATAACAAATGATTCCTTCCAAATTTTTGGGAATTGGGAGGTTTCTAGAGATAAGGTAAACAACTTGTGAAGAGGTTTGCACAGGGCCTTAGCGCAATACCTAAGCACGCACCCACGTGCTGATTTTGTCACAGCAAAATCAATTAAATCAGGTAGTTTTCTAGGATCTGTAGGCCAGTATGTAGGGCTGCCTGGTGAAACGTAGTCCAGTTTGTTGCATGTTTCAATGAGTGCATTATATAGTTGCCTTCCTTTGGGGGTCACAAGGCGGGATCCCCAGTGCGTGTGCTTGGCGCTGTAATCTCCTGCTGCTATGAATCGCTCTCCAAGCGAATTGTAGAAGTCCATGAATTGGTCTTCGGAGACTGTAAAGCGGGGTGGGCAGTAGACAGCGGCAATGGCAAGGTTGCAGTTGCCCAACTGTAATTTTATCGATGTAGCTTGCAGATGATTTTTAGCAAACCGTTGGTGAAAGTGGTGTTTGACGCGGTCTCTTATTAAGATTCCAGTTCCGCCATGCGCTTTACCATCTGGATGATCGGTGCCATAGAACGTGTATCCCCGTATTTGAAAGTTATATTTGCTGGTGAGATGCGTTTCTGCCAGCAACATAACGTCGATGTGGTTTTCGTTCAGAAATTGAGTTATTTCAGGTTTATGCCGTGAAACACCGTTGGCGTTCCACAGAGTTATTCGAAGGCTAGGCATGGTTTATTTGGACTGCTGAGCTGCAAGCATTTGTAGTAAGATATTTTGGTTTTGCATAAGGGTTTGCATGGTGGTTTTCATGAAGGACATAAATTCCATCATATTTTGTTGCAAAGTAATCATCATAGATTCCATGTTACTTTGTGGCTGTCCCATGGCCTGCTGGATGTAATCAATTTTCGGCTCTATGTGAGCTGTGCCTGATCTTAGAGCACTGGCGTAAGAAATTCCGTTGGTGGTAATTGAAGGGCCAAATGATGATCTGGCTGCTTTTGCGAAGAAAACTTCCGGTGTCGTTTGTGATCTCATGTAAGTGTTTTGTGTGTTCAGGGAGCGTGCCGTTGTTGCTCGTTGCATCCGACTTTTCATCGCCTTGTAGACTGGACAGCCTCTGTAGTTAGCTGTGTGGTTTCCTTGGCAGTTTACACACTTTTTAGTGAGAGAGTCTTCCTTGTTGGCAGGGCAGGGTTCGGAGCCGTGGCAGCTTCCACAAGCTACACATACTGACCTGAGGGTGCAGTAAGCCCTGGTATGACCGAATTCCTGGCAGTTTGTGCATTGCACTGGCCCGGTGCGTTTGTGCGGCTCTTCCACTGTGATCCTACGGTGCAGAAGGTACTGCAACTTGTAGATCGGGTGCACTGCGTTTTTTTCAAAGTTCTGCTGTCTGGCTCCAGCTCGACCTTGAAGAGTGGTTGCGGCTTCTTGTTTTTGTTCATATTGTTTATAACATTTTTTGCGCAAAAGCCGTTTTCTTTTAAGGCCTCTGTAATTTCGCAGGGGGTCACATCGGGTTCTATTCCCTTAAGCACAACTTGCAAACCTTTGCAACTTTTCAGCTGGTACGTGTAGTAATTCTTTTTGGCATCGTTTAAGTACTTCGACACTGCTCGGAAATCGTCTTCGGTTTTGGTTTGGAGTTTAGTTTCGCTTATATTCCCTTTCATAAGCGGAATAACATGAAAGTTATCTTTTCCGACAATCTCAACTATTTTGTTGACTCCCGAATAAAAATAGGTGGGGGCTTTAGTTTTCTTGGGGCTAATTGTTCAGACTATGTTTCAGGCTCCGCCAGAAACGATTTATTTTGGGCTTATTGCCGTCCCAGTTTTTTGGGGGTGTTAGCTTGCGCTTGGAGATATTAATGTAGCGATCCATGCCTGTCTGCATGGTCGAACCCGCTTGCAGAATTGTCATTTCTTCTACCGTAGCTTTGTTTTTGCCGTTTGCACCGATTTTTGCACTTGGTTGTGTTGTTGCTTTACCCGCAGCACAAGAAGAGGGTGGAGTCGTTATTGCATTGTTGGCGACAGAGACCGTTGTAGTAGTCGTAGTAGTTTCTGTTGTTGTTGCGCTAGGCGGCAGAAGCTCTGTTGGAGGGTTGCATTGCTCACTCCATGGCGTTCGAGCGGTGAAGAGCAGAGCGGGAGAGCAAGAGTTAGCTCTCTGGTTTTCGGCGGTCAGTAAACTTGCACCTTCAAGCACTTTCGGTTCTAGAGTATTACTCGTCACCGTAAAATAGGCGTTGTTACGGGCCAAAGAGAGACGACGTTTGTCTTGTTCTCTCTGAATTTTTTCACGGGCTTCGTCTTGTTGTTTTTGTCGTTGAGTGCGCTGATCCACGTTCTTACTAATTTGTTTATAGTTAGTGCGTAAAGATTAATTATTTAATTAATTAAAACTTTAGTTTACGATATGCGATTTGCATCGCGAAACGCAAGACCTCGCGCTTATTAATTTTTTCGAACGTTTTCGACTGATTGGTTAATTGTTTTTCCGGAGCGTTAATAAAACACGTCTGCACGCAGCCGAAGCCAAGACTATTTATTGATTAGCGATAAATAAAATGAATTGGTCAAAATTATCTAAATTATTGATCAAATAAGGTATAAATATATATATTTAAAATTGTCGGTATCGATATATTTAATCGATACCGACAATTTTAAATACACCTTTGACAATAGATCAAGACATAGACCTAACGGAAAATGAAGATTCCGATTCGAGCGAAGGAATCGAAATAAAAGAAAAGGATCTACATGATCTAACAATTAGAGATGCAGAAAACATCGTTAAAACATCGGAAAGGCGATGTTTTCTGCATCTCAACTAACAATTCCTTCAGTTATAACAGTAACAGAAGCAGAAGAAGAAGAAGATATAGAATCAGATGTAAGCGTGTCAGACACAAAAGAAAACATAATAGCAGATCCAGCAGCCCAAAGGGCATATATAAAAGATATCTCGAATGTCATCCCGGAATTTAAATAGCAAAAGATACATCTTCAAAGATTCATAACAGCCTTGAAGTTGGTTAACTTGACTAAAGGCACATTCGAAGATTTGGTTGTAGAAGTCATTAAATCCAAAATAATAGGATCTACACTATACAAAGTACAGAATGAAACAACAATAAATTCAATAATAATGAAATTGTAAGACACTATAGTCAGCGAAACATCCGACGTAGTCAAAGCGAAAATGACGAAAACAAGCCAGAAAGGCAAAACAGTCGAAAAATTTACATCAGAAATAGACAGCTTACGAAAGCTCCTTGAAGACTCGTACATTGACGAAGGCCTACCAGCCGAACACGCTGACAAATTCAGAACAAAAGAAGCCATTACCACAATGGTTAAAAATTGTGAGCATGGCCGCCTAAAAAAAATTTTAGAGGCAGACAACTTCACAACTATGAATGAAGCCGTCACTAAGTACATACAATGCAGTACTGAAATGACAGGCAATGCAAATTCAATTCTGTACACACAAAGAGGAAACAACTATCGCGGTAAGAACTTCAGCAATAATTACCGCGGTAGGGGCAATAACCGAGGTAATTATCAGAATAACGGATATTACCAATAAAATGGCTATAACCAAAAATAACGGTTATAACCGAAACTATAATAATCAGACCAACAACAATTATAGAGGTCGTGGTTATTATAGAGGAAACAACCGTGGTGGAAACACCAACAATGCAAATACGAACACCAACGGACAGAATAATAATAATGTCCGACAGGTACAAACCACGTCGGAAAACCAATAAAGACCCTTAAGATAAAAAACCCAGTAAAGAATACGGTTCATACTATCAATCTTAAATTCAATCTTTTCGTTTCTCTCAAAAATGAATGCACAAATAAATTATATAGATTACTAGTTGATACAGGTGCATACATATCTTTAATAAAAGAAACTTCGGACTCGTTTAACAATGTTGATTATACAAATACTACCCAAATATCAGGTGTTGGTGAAGGAACAACCAACTCAAAGGAATTAGTATCAATAGAACTTCTTTCAAGCAACTATGCTATACCACATACTTTTCATTTAGAAACATCAAATTTTTCTTTTCCATGTGATGGAATCATAGGCATAGATTTTATGAAAAAATACAATTGTCCAATAAATCATACACTAGAAAATAATTTGACAATTCTACCAGCAAGATCCGAAGTAGTCCAAAAAATTGCTATAAGTTCAGCAACCAGGTATATATTAATACCAAACCAAGAAATCCAAAATGGTGTATTCATTGGAAATTCCATTGGAGATTCTAAAAACACTTTTGTCCGAATTTTGAATACAACTAATAAAACTGCAATCATTCAATTAAATACACTGAAAATTGAACCATTGGATGATTACGACATAATTAAATATAATAAAAATGTAAGCAACGAAGAAATTCTAGAGAAATTGAACAAAAATTTTCCACCTCAGTTCAAGGAAATTCTTAACGAATTATGCACAAAATACACAGATATATTCAGAAAAGAATCCGAATCAATATCAACTAATAATTTTTAAAAACAAAAAAAAATGAAAGATGATGAACCTGTATACATAAAGAATTATAGAATTCCCCACAGTCAAAAAGACGAAGTAGAAAAAAAGACAAATTAATTAAAGACAAAATAGTAGAACCTTCAGTTTCTGAATACAACAGTCCATTACTAATCGTCCCGAAAAAATCATTACCAAATTGTGATGCTAAAAGATGGCGTTTAGTAATTGATTACCGCCAAATTAACAAAAAAATTGTATCAGCTAAATTTCCACTACCAAGAATAGACGATATTCTTGACCAATTAGGTAGAGCTAAATACTTTTCATGCTTAGATCTAATGTCAGGATTTCATCAAATAGAACTCGAAGAAACGTCTAGAAATATAACATCCTTTTCCACGAGCAATTGCTCCTATCACTTCACGCGATTACCTTATAGCTTAAAAATAGCGGCAAATTCTTTCCAAAGAATGATGACAATTTCATTTTCAGGTATCGAACCTTCACAGGCATTCTTGTATATGGATGACCTAATTGAAACCTACACTTCTACAATACCCAGATTTTAATAAAGAATTTTGTATAACAACAGATGCAACCAAACAAGCGTGTGGAGCTGTTCTTACTCAATATTACAATAACACTCAGATACCAGTAGCCTATGCATCAAGATCATTTACTAAAGGAGAAAGCAACAAAAATACAACTGAACAAGAATTGGCAGCTATCCACTGGGCGATAAATCATTTTAGGCCATTAACTTACATATTTTCGATGACAAACCCGAGCTCAAAACTAACGCAAATGAGATTAGACTTAGAAGAATATGATTTTACTGTGGAATATCTTAAGGGAAAAGACAATCATATAGTCGACCAAGAATAACCATAACGGATTTAAAGAATATTCAAACGAATAATAAAATTCTGACAGTCACTACCAGAAACCAAAGTAAACAGAAAAATTCCTGCGCAGGAAAAGAAAAAGAAAAAATAGATTTGCCTAGGCAAACTCTAAATAAAGCTTCTCATCCCAACGTATACCAAGTCATTGTAAATGACGAGGTACGAAAAGTAGAGACCTTGCCAATAACAGATTCATTATGTTTACTAAAGCATGAAAAAAAAGTTATAGCAAGAATTGATGTTAGCGATTTGTACACCAATGGAATTCTCGACTTAGGTCAGTTCTTTCAAAGGCTTGAAAAAGAAGCCGGTATACCTAATATCAGCAAACTCAAAGTGGCACCGAGCGAAAAGATCTTTGACACAATCTCAATGGAATCTTTTAAAATAATGGGCAATAAAAAATTACAATCTTTAAGAGTAGCGTTACTTAAGCCGTTGACCCTATTATCAAATAATGATAAAGAGAAAGAAGCATTACTGTTTACATTCCATGACGATCCAATACAAGGAGGTCATACAGGCATAGCTAGAACATTAGCAAAAATAAAAAGGCATTATTATTGGAAAAATATGACCCGATTTATAGCAAATTAAATAAGAAAATGCCCAAAATGCAAAAATCCAAAACAACCAAACATACAAAAACACCATTGACGATAACTGAAACGACACAAATGCCTTTTGACAGGGTAATTGTGGATACGATCGGTCCACTACCTAAATCTGAACAAGGAAATGAAAATGCAGTAACCCTAGTCTGCGATATAACTAAATACCTTGTGACAATACCAATCCAAAACAAAAGTGCAAAAACAGTAGCAAAAGCTGTATTTGAAGATTTTATTCTGAACAGACATGGGAACAGAATATAAAAATTCGATAATTGAGGATTTATGTACAAATTTAAATATCAAAAACATAGCTTCTACCGCACACCATCACCAAACTGTAGGAACCGTGGAGCAAAGCCACAGAACATTTAATGAGTTCATCCGCTCATACATCTCAGTGGATAAAACAGATTGGGATGTATGGCTCCAGTACTTCGTATATTTTTTCAACACAACACCCTCTATGGCACATGACTATTGTCCATATGAGTTAGTTTTTGGTAAAACTTCAAATTTATCTCAATATTTTAATAGCATAGATAAAATAAAACCTCTATATAATGTAGATGACTACGCTAAAGAATCTAAGTTTAGACTAGAACAAGCATTTAAGAGAGCTAGATTAATGTTAGAATCTCATAAAAAGAAACAAAAAATTTGATAAGACAAAAATACCTTTGATCTTGATTTAAAAATAGAGATCAGGTTTTATTGAAAAATGAAACAGGGCATAAGCTAGACTTTAAATATACTGGACCTTATAAGGTTGAAAGTATAGCAGAAAACGATAACATAGTAATTTCAAATAACAAAAATAAAAAACAAACAGTATATAAGGATAGGTTAAACATTTTTATTTCATAATCACTTAAATTCTCTTATAAATATATTACGTATGGCCATATATAAATTAAGAACCATAATTTAATGAAAATATAATACACAAAAAAAAAAAATGTACTAAATAAATAATACTTTCTGATTCGAAAAAAAAAACACATGAGAAAAGATGCAACACAGAGACAAAATGCTTTAAATGTGATGGTGTTGGACATATTTCTACAAACTGTCCACAGGTCGTAAGGAAAGTGAACGTCATCAAGAATATGCAGCTCTGCAAAGAAATAACGCTCAACGATCTAAGAGTTTCCGGACTCGTTGATACTGGTTCCGATGTATAAATTGTTTGTCTGTCGGTGTTCAATAGACTAAAAAATGGGAATCTCCAAAACTCCAACTCTGTGCTTCAAGATCTTGGAAATCGCAGAGTTTAACCTTTGGGCGCGTTTATGGCGACTGTATACGTCGATTCGAAAACGAAGCAATGCAGCTGTTCCTGGTTGTACCTGATGGAAACATAGAAAACGATGTTTTACTTGGGTTCGATTTCGCGTCACAATTTAGTGTGTCTCTTAACGAAGGTGGATTCACGTTCCAGAAGGCGTCAGCCCGGCCATACACCGCTGAAAAAGACGAGCTAAGTATCTACAATATAGTTAACGCAAAACCTGAGGAGTACAAGCCGTTAACTCCGCCTTCCATCAGTCCAGTTCAGATGAAGATAACTGATGAACAGATGAAGTCGTTTTGCCATCAGAAAAGCCGTTACTCTCCTCCAGAATGCGACGCGATCAAAGATCAGATTGACAAGTGGCTATCAGAGGGAGTCATCCGAAAGTCATCCTCCAACTTTGCCAGTAGGGTTGTGTTGGCAAAGAAGAAAAATGGGCTGTACAGAATCTGCGTGGACTTCCGCCAGTCCTACTGATCGACAACGTCATGAAAAAACTGCAAGTTGCCAAAGTATTCATTGTAATGGACTTGGAGAACTGCTTTCTTCATGTGCCTATCGAGGAAGCCAGTCGCAAGTTCACCGCTTTTATCACAAAAGAGGGATTATTTGAATTTTGCAGAGCGCCTTATGGTTTCTGCAATTCTCCGGCCGTATTCATCCCCTTCGTTAGCAGCATTTTCCAAGATTTTATCACTGGTGATGTTATGCAGATGTATGTCGACGACATTATTATATATGCGCAAACCAACGATGAATGCATTACCAAGCTGAAGGCAGGGCTACACGAAGTGTCACTTTCTTCAGAGCAAGATAAATTTCTTGGGACACACAGTTCAGTCAAAGTTCGGTCAAATATGGACCGGCCAAGAGAAGACACACGCAGTTAAGAGTTTCGCCTACCCAAAAAACATTAAGGGCGTTCAATCGTTCTTGGGACTCACAGGGTTCTCAGAAAATTTATTAAAGGATATGCCCATATCGCTCGACCTTTGACGGAGCTGTAAAAGAAAGGCGGTGAGTTTAAGTTTCAGACTCGTGAAAAAACAGCAATGAATCAGCTCAAAGACATATTATCTACGGAGCCAGTCTAACGTTTGTACCGCAGAGAGGCAGCTACAGAACTTCACACAAATGCTTCAAAAGATGGCTTTGAAGCTGTGATCATACAGCGTACTGACGAGGAACTTCATCCACTCGCCTATTGGAGCAAAAAGACTTCAGAAGCAGAAATGCCACTGGAGGTAAAAGCCGGATATCTCGCTGTTAATAAATTTCGTCACTACCTCCTCGGATTGCCATTTAAACTGGTCACCGATTGTGCTGCATTTACGATAACGCAAAGTGGCTCAATGGATACTGCATCTACTGCATCTCAGCCGCTATCCTCAAAATGTTTACACGATCACTTCAGAAATTTCCGCTCGTATCAAGGTCGCCCAGCAGAAGGATGAATTCCTCAGCACGGTTTTGGAAATTATAAAATCTCGTCCTTATAAAGACTTCAAACTTTTGTTTAAGCAACGGGAACGACCTGTTGGTAGAGCCAAAAACATTGGAATATGAAATTATTTCCGATGCGCATAATATGGGACCCATCTCGCTGCAAAAAACGTTGCACACGCTGCGCCAACAACGTCCCTCAGATTATAAAATCTTGCATTAAGTCATTATATGCAACCAAACATGGGAAAGCAGGAAGGTCAGCTTTATTGCATCGAAAAAGGGGACTGTCCACAACACACACACTGCACATAGATCACTTGGGACCTATGGATGCAACGAGCAAGCAGTACAAATATATTTTCGCAGTGGTTGATGCTTTTAGCAAATTCGTCTGGCTGTTTACAACGAAGACTACAAACAGCGATGAAGTTCTCAGAAGCCTTAAGGATTGGTCAGCTGTTTTTGGATACCCATCCTGCATCGTCAGCGACAGAGGAGTAACCTTCACATCCAATGTTTTCATGGACTTCTTATGGGAAATGGAATTGATCATGTCTGGACAACTACTGGTGTACCTCAAGGCAACGGACAAATAGAACAGGTGAACCGATCCATTCTTTCAATCATATCCAAATGGTATAAATTTGTTCCGCAGGTTCAGAGAGCAATAAACTCCCATGTCAATTGTGCGAGAAAGAAGACGCCGTTCCTACAACGATAATCTTCTTACCTTGCTAGTGCAAGAGTTGGTGGACGAATTCGATACAAATTCGAAACAAAGAACGCGAGGAGGGCAAAAGAATTACGACAAAAGCGAAAAAATTACATGCGATTTAGTCGCAAAAAAATGCACCCAGTTTGTTGCCGGGAAGAAACTTGCGAGTACCTACCTTGGACCGTATGTAGTATCCAAAGTTAAGATAAATGGACGTTTTAATGTCAAAAAAGCTGCTCCAGTTGAGGGTCAAAACTCTACGTGAACTGTTACCTGGAACCAGGATAATTTGTCGTCTGGGACAGACTCGAGGGGCCAGGATGACCGAATGTAAGGAACAGATCAGTTGCTGCAGGTTGACAGCCCCACCGATGAGGAGTAGCAATCAAAGAGAAGTAGCATTCGGAAAGAAGTAGCAGTCAGAGAGAAAAAAGAAGTCAGTATAAGGCGGTAGAAGTGAGCAGACACAAGTTGTCCTGAATCAAGTCCGGAACATACGAAAAATATTCAACCAATATAAAATATAAACAATAAAAGTTCATTACATATATATCTAATTTTTAAAGTATAAAAGTAAGATTAATTGTCTGCTAATAAAGCAGGAACTAATCGTTTGAAGAGCGGCAGAGAGTCAAGACTTGAGATATTGGAACAAAATTCTATTATAGTTAGAACATAACTTGCTCGTGCAAGTCATAGTTAGATCTAAAATGCTTTAATATTTAGGTAAACATTTTTTATTTTTAATCTACTTTTCACAGAAAAGTTAAGCCGACTTACAGTTGGGACTGTCAATCTTACCATGAATAAGATTATATATAAAGACAATACCCAGCATAGTTTTACGGTTGGCTAAGGAAGGAAAAATTATTAACAGTAGTCTACTAGCATAAGAAGGTAGGATAAGAATTGCATCCCAGTTTGAGCGCCGTAAACCAAAAGAAAATTTGTTTGTACTTATTCATTGCGACCAATATGAATTCCGTATTGTGGTCTTTAACGGGAGACCCATACTCCAGAATCGGACGGACCAGCGAAATAAATAAAATTTTGGTGACATAAGGATCATCGAATTATTTTGACCACCTTTTAATAAAACCAAGAACGTCTCTGGCTTTATTAACCATTGACGAAATATGATAAGAAAACTTTAGTTTAGGGTTCAAGACAACGCCAAGATCGATTACATGAGTTATTCTATCCAAAGAGCTGCCACTTAACGTGTAAGTCGCGTATTTCGTATTGACCTGATAAAAAGTCATCAGCATCCTGTGCAAGCGTTTAAACTTGGTGAATTATCTCGGCAACCGTTTTGAAAGTTATCTAGATCGGCTGGAATATCTAAATGACAGGAAATTTCCTTATACTTCAGGCAGAACTTAGTATCATCTGCGTACATAAGTACGCGAGAATGACTTATAATTGAGTGAAGATCGAAATAAATAATGTAAAAAGAAGTGGACCAAGATGGCTCCCTAGGAAAATTTTAGAAATTGAATTTTTAAAAAGGGCCCATTGTGACCTGCCATTCAGATAACATGAGATCCTTTAAGGAGATCAACTGGAAAACCTAACATATCAAGTTTTTGAACAAGAAGTACGTGATTTACAGAGTCAAATGCTTTACTAAAGTCGGTGTAAATGATTCAAAACTACTAAAGAACCCTTTTATCACAAATGTAGTGAGCTCTAGAAGGTTTGTGATTGTGGATCTACGTTTAATAAATCCGTGTTGACACGGAGATATGATTGATCTACAAAGGTGCTGCAAATGAGGAGTAATTATTTTTTCAAAAAGCTCAGAAATAGCTGACAACTTAGAAATACCTCTGTAGTAACTGGCGTCTAACTTGTTACCTTTTTTGAAAAGAGGAATAACAAATGATTCCTTCCAAATATTTGGGAGTTGGCAAGTTTCTAGATATAAGGTAAACAACTTGTGAAGAGGTTTGCACAGGGCCTTAGCGCAATACCTAAGCACGCACCCAGGAATACCATCGGGTCCTGGCGAATAAACAGGCTTAAAACGAAGAAGATCCAAAAGAAGAGAGCTTTCTGTTAAATTGGGACAGATTATGAGGTTTGACTTGGATATGGTGTAAGAATAAGGCTGTGATGAATAACCTAAAGTAGAGTAAGTCGTTTGAAAAAATTGTGCAAATAAATCGGCTATTGCCTGATCTGTGGTTGCCGTCATGTTTTCGAACGACAGCGAGGAAGGAAAAGAATTAGAACTGTTTCGGGTCCTGAGAGAACTGGACCTTACAACGGTTTAAGTAACTATTATAACACTGAGCATTAGGTTAGGTTAGGACGGCTGCCAGGCTGTAGCCTGGTACACCTAGACCTCTGTGGGTCCATTGTGATACCGTATGATCTCTATTTTTGGGTCCCCTATCCGTTAAGAGTCAGCCTGTAGATTGGTCGATCAGCAGGTCCCCCATCCGGAGGATTTAATAAAAGAGCTTAGACTCTTCAGGTTAGTCTGCGATATTTCGGTCAGGTCATTTATGAAAGGATATCCTAAGTGTTTCAGTTTAAGCCTGCATAGGGCTAAGCATGAACAGAGTAGGTGTTCCACCGTTTCCTCTTCTTCCTCATCCCTGCAGCTTCTGCAAAAATCGTTTTTTGGGGCTTTTAGCCTGCCGGCGTGTGCGCCAACGAGCCAGTGGCCTGTGAGTACTCGAATTAGCATGCCGCACTCAGTGCGGCTGAAATTGAGTAGTTCTTGTGTTTTCTTATTGTTTATTTCAGGCCATGTCTGGTGAGAGATTCGGCATTGCGGTGTGTTTTGCCAATAAGTGTTGGCTAATTTGCTGAAGTGGTTTTTAATAATTAGCTTACAAGTAGCCATCGGCATGCCGACATTCTCCTTTCCTGGAAGGAGAGGTATGGTGGTGCCTATCCCGGTGACCCGGAACCCATATAAGGCTGACAGTAAACTGACTAGCCATCTCGTGGAGAGATTTGCGACAGTCTGCTATTGTTCGGGAGTTTGTATTTGTCGAGTAGATTGATTTAATAGCCGCTTGGCTATCACTATATATGTTTATGTGTCTGTTCTGGGTGTTTAAGTCCCTTAAACAGACAAGTGCTTCCATTATAGCATACACTTCCGCTTGGAAGACACTGCAGTGGTCAGGAAGTCTGAATGACCGCCTGATCTCTAATTGCTCGGAGTATATGCCTCCACCTACGTGTCCGTCTAGTTTGGAGCCGTCTGTATATAAACAGATTGCGTCTATTGGCCCGGTCGGCCCCGATCCCATACTTCCCTGCCTGGGATCAGAGCTTCGAAGGGCGTGTGATTGTATTCACGACGATATTGACGATTTTAGGGGACATACCCCATCTTAGCCCGATTTTTTACAAGAGTAAAGTGCAATGGTCGCTTTCTTGGTTCTCTCTTGGTTGTTTAAGCCCCATTTAAGACGCTTATCTAATACTAACCCCAAGTATCTTGCGTGCTCGCTAAAAGAGAGATTACAGTTGTTTAAAGTGGGTGGGTTAAGTTTTGGGATTTTGTATCTATTTGTAAAAAGGACTAGTTCCATTTTTGAGGGATTTACCCCAAGTCCGTTCTTTGTAGTCCATTCCGATAGTGTTCTTAGTTTTGCGGTCATAAGATCGCATAACGTTTGTGGATACTTACCATTAAAGATGATGGCGACATCGTCTGCGTATGCCACTATTTTACAGCCTCCTCCATCAAGAATCCGCAGTAGTTTATTTACCGCGATATTCCATAAGAGGGGTGATAGTACACCTCCTTGCGGAGTGCCTCTGTTCACTAATCTAGTCTGGGTCGAGGTCCCTTGTGTGGCCGTGACCAGTCTGCTTATCAGCAATTTGTGGATCAGCCCCACCAGCGGTGGCTCAACCCCTAGTTCAGTGAGGGATTCTGTTATTGCCGTGGGGAGCACGTTGTTGAAAGCTCCTTCTATGTCAAGGAAGGCGATCAAGGTGTATTCTTGTATACTGAGTGATTTCTCGATGTTGCTTACTACCAAGTGTAGCGCCGATTCGGTCGACTTACCTTTGGTGTATGCGTGTTGCGCCTCTGATATCTGCGTCGGGTCAATGATGTCTCTAATGTGTAGACCTATCAGTCTTTCTAGGATTTTTAGCAGGAATGATGTGGCTTTCCCTGCCATAGGGATGAAAACGACTTTCGTTTCCCGCCATGCTGTAGGTAGTTCTCCTACTGCAAGAATGGTCTGGACGATTTTTCTCAGCCAGTTTATAGCTAGTTCTCCTGCTTGCTGAATATGTGCCGGTGTTATATTGTCCAGTCCCGGCGATTTGAATGGCTTAAAACTATAAATGGACCAGTTTATATTACGGTCTGATAGTAGGAGATTTAAGTTTATTCCTTCTCCAGTGTGTCTTCCTGGGGGATGTCCTGTTTGCAGGCTCCCTGGGAAGTGAGCGTCTAGGAGTAGGTTTAGGGATTCTTCACTAGATTCCGACCATGATCCGTCAGCCCTTTGGAGATAGCCCAAGGATACGGCTGTCTTAGAAAGTATTTTTCTGAGCCTTGCGGCATCAGTTGTCCTTTCAATATCCGAGCAGAAGTTCTGCCACGCAGTTCTCTTCTCTTTTCTGATGGCCTTTTTGTATGTGGCTAGTTCCTTTTTGTAGCTTTGCCAGTTTATGTCCTCATTTGCAGCTTTCGCTCTGTTGAACAGGTTTCTGCATTTGGCTCTGAGGATTGATAATTGCTGGGTCCACCAAGGAGGTTTTTTCCTTCCTCTTGGTTTCCCTAACGGGAATGCAGCTGTGAATGCCGCGTTGCATGCTTCTGTGAATGTGTTTACTATATTATCTAGCTCCTGAGTGCAAAGAGTGCTTTCTGGTGGCTCCCTGGGGAGGAAGTTCGACAGAATTTCTTTGTATTTATTCCAGTTTGCCCGCCTGGGGTTGGCAAAGCTGACCGGCGCAGGTGACATTGTGATGACTGTGATCTGAAAATGAGTGCTCGTCGGAGACAGCCCAGTTTGTGACTGTGCTTATGAGTGAATCTGATGCCAGGGTTAGATCTATGATCGTTTGGCACGTTTTTGTTATAAAAGTAGGTGTATTGCCCCTATTACAAAGAAATAAGTTCGAATTAAGAATGAAATCGAATAAAGACTCACCTCTGTCGTTGTTGATAGGGCAGCCCCACTGAGTATGGTGGGCATTTGCATCGCATCCTATCACCAAACCTTTCTTAAGCTCTTCACATTCCTGTACCAGTCCTCTGACTAGCGCGTCTGGGGGTCTACCTTTTCGGAAGCCATGTAGGCCGATAGCATCCTAAAAGAGCCGCTTTGCAGCTCCAGGCTTATTGCTGTGTTGTCTCCGTTGCTGTAGTTGTGAAGCAGAAATGTACTAAGATGCCGTTTGGCTAAAATGCAGGTTCGAATTTTACCTTGTTTGGGGTCAAGCAAAAGCTTGTAGTCTTTTGTTCCCAGTCCAGCAACCCTGCCTCCTGCTACCCAGGGTTCCTGAACTAAGACCACGTCGGCGTCGCCTTTGGCCAGGCGAAGCAAAAGAGCAGCGGACGCTGCTTTACTGTGATGTAGGTTGATCTGCAGGAGTCTTAGCGACATCCCAAGCTGCAACCTCCACCACAGTAACGTCGGCCTCCGAATCGCTCAGGTCCACTTCGTCGATTGCCGGTCCCATCGCTCGCATCTCTCTGCTTAGCGACGAGTCGGTTGAATAGCCGTCCTCCGGCACACTGAGCATTAAGCACGGTAAATCTTGACCGAGCACTTAAATATCTAGTAAAAACAGATTGAAAACCGGTATTTTTATATTTCCTAAAAAGTCTGGACTTTACATTTCTTAAGTGTGTCAACTCTTTGCTAAACGAAGGTGGTTTATTGGAAATTGACGGACAGTACCACGGAACACAGGAATTAAAAAATGAGTTTATTCCAGTATAAAAAACATTAACTGCATCGGACATATTATTGCATAAGTAAAGATCAGACCAATTAAAGCCAGAAATAAAATTATTTAGCCTCAGAAAGTCTGCCTTGCGAAAACAATGTATTCGTTTGGATGATTTTTCTGATTTTTCTTCTATAACTCTACCCGTATCAAGTGAAAGTTCGATTGTAGGGTGATATGGATCTTCAGGTTGAGTGAGTGGTGCTACTCTGGACAGAAACACACCTTCAGGATTTGATACAAAACACAAATCAAGTAGGCGACCTAAAGAATTTCATACATGGTTTACTTGAGATAAAGATATGTCAAGCAGGCCGTCAATAAAATCATGCTGTGCTATAGGTAGTAAGACATTCGATCCATCCTCAGTGGACCAAGTAACTCCAGGTATGTTAAAATCACCTAGAACTACCAACTGATCCCTATCGGAAAGCTTTTTTGCAACAGACTTAATATCGGAAAGGTGATTTAAATAATCAGGAAGTTCAGACAACGGCGGAATATATGAGCAAGTTATGTAAATAAAGCTATCAGGAAGCGATAACTTTACACAAATAAATTCAATGGTATTGAATTCATCAAAAAATAACTCCTCAGACGGGAGGTTTGAATCAGTTCCAGAGTGAGATAGGTGGATCCACTAATTGTGAAACCACTACGGACAAATCGGAATTCTTGGAAGTCCCTGGTTGCATGCATTCTGTTACGGATTGTTCGGATACCGAATCTTTTTTAGCTGCTGATCTTAGCAACATTTGAGGGTTTTCTGAAATCAGCTGCTGATCCGCCGGAATGCTCTGTTGTTCTTTTGATTTCGGTTGCGGGGTGTTCCCCTTTTGCTCCTTACCACTAGCGGCCTTTTTGCGCTTAGGGGACTCTTCCTATGGCTTACGACTATTAAACTGCGAATCCAGCGCAGAGAGGAGATCATCAGCTCTTCGAAAACTATCTCTAGCAACTCCGAATCAGTCCCATCAGGCCGCCTTTAGTTTGGTGCATGAACCATTTCATCTCGTTCGCAACCTCGACACAAGCGTCACAACAAAACTGAAAATTGGGCCCCTTTGAAAGGTCATCACTTGTCCGGCCAGTAAAACCGGCGCACTTGGTGTGCACCATCTTTTCACACAGCCAGCAAGTCATTTTAGACTGGTCAGCCCTGATTACGAGGCTGCATTTTTTGCAGAAGCAGACTAAATTAGTATTATTTATTTTATCTATTGGAACCACTGTACCAAGAAAACGAATTGAAATTTATAAGCGAGCAGGTCTAAGTTCCGCAAGAGCGCAGAAACTGCACGCTAAGAACTTGAAAAGCTTAGAGAGCGAGAGAGCGGGAGCGTAAATTAGTTAAAGTGCAATTTTTTAGTGTGCACAAAGATTTGTAGTTCACTCCCGAAGCGAACGGAATTTAAATGTATGTTTGAATTAACTGTAAGAAAATGAAAATTGTTTTGATAAAACCCACCGATGGGAATAAACGAAACAAAAATACAAAATCGGAGCTCAGAAAAAAAACACGACCGTTCACTTTGGAAGTCAAAGACGATATCATTATGATAGTAGATTTTTTCCTTTTGCTCGGATAGTAGCCGAGACGTATGATCCCATTGAAGAGCTTACAAATAGCCTCAATAGCAGAGTTCAATTATCATTTTTGGTGTTATTGGGTCACCGTCCGAAACCTTTTTCGGTTTCAGATCCCCGGTGACTTTCGCGATCTCTTTTGGCTGAAGCAATGTTGGCAAGGATATAGTTTCAGATTCGATTTGCGGTAGAAGAAAGGGACCAGTGGCAGGGTTAGGCTGGAAAACGCTTCGGAGACGTGCAGCAAAAGTTTTCGTCGCTGCGGGCCCAGCTACCTGATGAGTTTCTTATCAGAGTGACATAAGGATCATCGAATTATTTTGACCACCTTTTAATAAAACCAAGAACGCCTCTGGCTTTATTAACCATTGACGAAATATGATAAGAAAACTTTAGTTTAGGGTCCAAGACAACGCCAAGATCGATTACATGAGTTATTCTATCCAAAGAGCTGCCACTTAACGTGTAAGTCGCGTACTTCGTATTGACCTGATAAAAAGTCATCAGCATCCTGTGCAAGCGTTTAAACTTGGTGAATTATCTCGGCACCCGTTTTGAAAGTTATCTAGATCGGCTGGAATATCTAAATGACAGGAAATTTCCTTATACTTCAGGCAGAACTTAGTATCATCTGCGTACATAAGTACGCGAGAATGACTTATAATTGAGTGAAGATCGAAATAAATAATGTAAAAAGAAGTGGACCAAGATGGCTCCCTAGGAAAATTTTAGAAATTGAATTTTTAAAAAGGGCCCATTGTGACCTGCCATTCAGATAACATGAGATCCTTTAAGGAGATCAACTGGAAAACCTAACATATCAAGTTTTTGAACAAGAAGTACGTGATTTACAGAGCCAAATGCTTACTAAAGTCGGTGTAAATGATTCAAAACTACTAAAGAACCCTTTTATCACAAATGTAGTGAGCTCTAGAAGGTTTGTGATTGTGGATCTACGTTTAATAAATCCGTGTTGACACGGAGAAATGATTGATCTACAAAGGTGCTGCAAATGAGGAGTAATTATTTTTTCAAAAAGCTCAGAAATAGCTGACAACTTAGAAATACCTCTGTAGTAACTGGCGTCTAACTTGTTACCTTTTTTGAAAAGAGGAATAACAAATGATTCCTTCCAAATATTTGGGAGTTGGGAAGTTTCTAGATATAAGGTAAACAACTTGTGAAGAGGTTTGCACAGGGCCTTAGCGCAATACCTAAGCACGCACCCAGGAATACCATCGGGTCCTGGCGAATAAACAGGCTTAAAACGAAGAAGATCCAAAAGAAGAGAGCTTTCTGTTAAATTGGGACAGATTATAAGGTTTGACTTGGATATGGTGTAAGAATAAGGCTGTGATGAATAACATAAAGTAGAGTAAGTCGTTTGAAAAAATTGTGCAAATAAATCGGCTATTGCCTGATCTGTGGTTGCCGTCATGTTTTCGAACGACAGCGAGGAAGGAAAAGAATTAGAACTGTTTCGGGTCCTGAGAGAACTGGACCTTACAACGGTTTAAGTAACTATTATAACACTGAGCATTAAGCACGGTAAATCTTGACCGAGCACTTAAATATCTAGTAAAAACAGATTGAAAACCGGTATTTTTATATTTCCTAAAAAGTCTGGACTTTACATTTCTTAAGTGTGTCAACTCTTTGCTAAACGAAGGTGGTTTATTGGAAATTGACGGACAGTACCACGGAACACAGGAATTAAAAAATGAGTTTATTGCAGTATAAAAAACATTAACTGCATCGGACATATTATTGCATAAGTAAAGATCAGACCAATTAAAGCCAGAAATAAAATTATTTAGCCTCAGAAAGTCTGCCTTGCGAAAACAATGTATTCGTTTGGATGATTTTTCTGATTTTTCTTCTATAACTCTACCCGTATCAAGTGAAAGTTCGATTGTAGGGTGATATGGATCTTCAGGTTGAGTGAGTGGTGCTACTCTGGACAGAAACACACCTTCAGGATTTGATACAAAACACAAATCAAGTAGGCGACCTAAAGAATTTCATACATGGTTTACTTGAGATAAAGATATGTCAAGGAGGCCGTCAATAAAATCATGCTGTGCTATAGGTAGTAAGACATTCGATCCATCCTCAGTGGACCAAGTAACTCCAGGTATGTTAAAATCACCTAGAACTACCAACTGATCCCTATCGGAAAGCTTTTTTGCAACAGACTTAATAACGGAAAGGTGATTTAAATAATCAGGAAGTTCAGACAACGGCGGAATATATGAGCAAGTTATGTAAATAGAGCTATCAGGAAGCGATAACTTTACACAAATAAATTCAATGGTATTGAATTCATCAAAAAATAACTCCTCAGACGGGAGGTTTGAATCAATTCCAGAGAGAGATAGGTGGATCCACTAATTGTGAAACCACTACGGACAAATCGGAATTCTTGGAAGTCCCTGGTTGCATGCATTCTGTTACGGATTGTTCGGATACCGAATCTTTTTTAGCTGCTGATCTTAGCAACATTTGAGGGTTTGCTGAAATCAGCTGCTGATCCGCCGGAATGCTCTGTTGTTCTTTTGATTTCGGTTGCGGGGTGTTCCCCTTTTGCTTCTTACCACTAGCGGCCTTTTTGCGCTTAGGGGACTCTTCCTATAGCTTACGACTATTAAACTGCGAATCCAGCGCAGAGAGGAGATCATCAGCTCTTCGAAAACTATCTCTAGCAACTCCGAAACAGCTAATCAGTCCTATCAGGCCGCCTTTAGTTTGGTGCATGAACCATTTCATCTCGTTCGCAACCTCGACACAAGCGTCACAACAAAACTGCAAATTGGGCCCCTTTGAAAGGTCATCACTTGTCCGGCCATCTTTTCACACAGCCAGCAAGTCATTTTAGACTGGTCAGCCCTGATTACGAGGCTGCATTTTTTGCAGAAGCAGACTAAATTAGTATTATTTATTTTATCTATTGGAACCACTGTACCAAGAAAACGAATTGAAATTTATAAGCGAGCAGGTCTAAGTTCCGCAAGAGCGCAGAAACTGCACGCTTAGAACTTGAAAAGCTAAGAGAGCGAGAGAGCGGGAGCGTAAATTAGTTAAAGTGCATGCAAAAGCTACACTAAAAACAGCACTACGACTTACGACGGTCAACGCACAAAAGAGAAACGGCGGGGTTACAAGAAAAGAAAACACAGAACAGAATTACGAAATGAAAACAATTTTTTAGTGTGCACAAAGATTTATAGTTCACTCCCGAAGCGAACGGAATTTAAATGTATGTTTGAATTAACTGTAAGAAAATGAAAATTGTTTTGATAAAACCCACCGATGGGAATAAACGAAACAAAACAAGAGAGAACGCTATAGTCGGGTGCCCCGACTATCAGATACCCGTTACTCAGGTAAAGGGAGTGCGAGGGAGATGGAGATAGAAACTTTGATCACGCATAACTTTATAACGAATGGTCCGATTTGAAAAATTTCTTCTACATTTCGATAGGTATTGATAAACACAATAAAACTGCATTTTTACTTTTCCGAAATATTTAAATTTTTAAAATAGTCTATAAGCGATTGTGGGCGTTAAAGGAGGCATGGCACCTTTTTGAAGCAAACTTGCGCTGCGTAGGAACTCCTAGAATCTGCATGCAAAATGCCAATCTTCTAGCTTTTATAGTTTCCGAGATCTCAGCGTTCATACGGACGGACAGACAGACGGACAGACAGACGGACAGACGGACATGGCTAGATCGACTCGGCTAGTGATCCTGAACAAGAATATATATACTTTATAGGGTCGGAAACGCTTCCTTTTACCTGTTACATACTTTTGCACGAATACAATATACCCTTTTACTCTACGAGTAACGGGTATAAATACAAAATCGGAGCTCAGAAAAAAAACACGACCGTTCACTTTGGAAGTCAAAGACGATATCATTATGATAGTAGATTTTTTCCATTTGCTCGGATAGTAGCCGAGACGTATGATCCCATTGAAGAGCTTACAAATAGCCTCAATAGCAGAGTTCAATTATCATTTTTGGTGTTATTGGGTCACCGTCCGAAACCTTTTTCGGTTTCAGATCCCCGGTGACTTTCGCGATCTCTTTTGGCTGAAGCAATGTTGGCAAGGATATAGTTTCAGATTCGATTTGCGGTAGAAGAAAAGGACCAGTGGCAGGGTTAGGCTGGAAAACGCTTCGGAGACGTGCAGCAAAAGTTTTCGTCGCTGCGGGCCCAGCTACCTGATGATTTTCTTATCAGAGTGACGGTTTCGATTGGAGAGCTCAGATTTGGGTGAGACCTCTACAGAGGATGTGTTGTACTGGATGGCGAAAGTTATCCGATGTACCGCAGGTGTGCATTTTCTCTGTCCTTCTTCATGGCTCGGTTTAGTGTGCAAGTTGCTTTCTTAAGACGTTTTTTTGAAGATGGCGATCTGTTGGTTTGACAAGCACGTCGCGAGCGCCTCTTTACAAGCTGTTCCAATTGAAGATTAGTTTTGAAATGGTTGATTCGCACATCCTTCGATTGTAGTGTTGAAATAGTGACTGCCACCACGAGTACATCTTCAAGAGCATCAGTGGATCTTTCGATGTCCGCTTCGATGTTGAGCTGCGGGGTTAGTTCGAGGTGGGAACCTACATACATTTTATATTTTAACCAGTTTGTTCTGTGCGATGTCAGTCTCTGGGGGTGATTTGTAGTTTTTGGGCTTTGAAGAAGAGTTATTAGGACTGGCGAATGGTCAGATAAAAGGTCCGAAAGCGCTTTGGCGCTTATTACATTGCGTGGAATTTTGTTTGTCACCGCAAAATCTATTAAGTCTGCGACCTTTCTGGGGTCTGCTGGACAGTAAGTGGGACTGCCTGGGGAAATATAGCACAATTTGTTGCTCAGTTTTATAATTATATAATTGCCTTTCCTTGGGAGTCACTAGTCGTGATACCCTGTGGGTCTGTTTGATTACAGTCTCCTGCTGCTATGAAGCGATCTCCAAGTCAGTTGTAAAAATCCATGAATTATCCTTCAGAAATTGTAACGCGTTGAAAAAGTGTCCGTTACCTTACTGCACTTTGACAGACGTGGCCTGCAAGTAATTAGTTGCAAACCTTACGTGATGTTTGATGATGATATCTGCGTTAGAAGGTGTAGCGTCTTATTTTGAAATTGTATTTGTTTATGAGGTGCGTCTCTATCAATAGCATAAGGTCGATATGATTTTTATTCAAGAACTGTGTTAGTTCAAGTTTGTGCCGGGAAACGCCAGTGGCGTTCCACATGGTTATTAATAGATTTGCCATCAATTATTTGGACTACTTTGCTGCAAGCAACTGTAGCACCACGTTCTGGTTTCGAACCAGTGTTTGCATGGTCGTTTTCATTAAGGACATAAATTCCATCATACTTTGTTGCATAGTAATGTGAGAAATTAAATAAGTTCGGAGAATATAGCTGGAGAGAGTTTGTAGAGAACGAGAAGAGAGTTGGAGGATACAACTGGAGAGAGTTTGGAGAGAACGAGAAGAGAATTTGGAGAATACAGCTGGAGAGAGTTTGGAGAGAACGTTAAGAGAGTTTGGAGAATACAGCTGGAGAGAGTTTGTAGAGAAGGAATAACGGTAGAAGACGGCGGACTTTGGACCCTAGTATAGTGCCGTGCTTAAAGACGAAAAAGGAGAAGCCGAGAATTAACGGGATACGCCGGCCTATATAAGCAGGCCGAGCGCTGGAAGCTGGATCAGTCGATCACAAGGAGTCAATCCGCTAAGATTAGTAAATAAGCAGCAGATCAGTGAATAACACAAGTCAAGTTAAACATCAGGAGGAAGCAGAGCCGCGCCGAGTCAACAAGGAGCAAGATCGCTACATCAAGGCTTTCGGGACTTAAAATTGAAGTCTCCGAGCTGAGAAACAGGTAGCTGAGGTCCTTGAGGCATCACGCGACTAAGTCCAGGCGCTTTGTTCAAATTCTTGTCGCGATTTGAGCTTGGCGTATTGCTCGGCGAGTCCGGCAGAGTTGAACAAAAAGAGTCCTTCGACAAAGAACCGTGGGCTCGGAAGGGAAGTTGTCTAGAACCAGCGGCCGTGCGAAAACAATTGCCTCGACGAATTCCGGCGTATGCCTGAACCGTCAAGCGAAAATTGTGCAGGCCCTGGTGCGACTAGCCAAGAAGGACGCGCGTCCGAACCACGGGTGTCTCAAGAGGCGTATGCGTCAAGAGCACAGTAGTTCACCGCCAGAGTCCGAGAAAGGCAGCTAACCGAATCCCGAGAGTCAAAGAGCCGCTGCACCTAGTCCAGCAAGAGCAGGCAGATAACGGAGCCAGGACATCGCGCCGTTAGCAGAGCAAGGACATCGAGGGCACAAGAAACGACGAGCAGTCAGCGCAGGCCCAGCGGCAAGTACACACTCAAACGGCCTACGGCTAAGAAGCGAGGGCGGAGGCGTTCGTCTTGAACCCAGCGTCCTGCCACAGGGACTGCATGGGCGGCTTTCCAGCGTATGTCTGGTGTGACCGGCCGGGACAGATCCAGAGACAGGAGGCTGTGGCTGCGAAAGGCGTATGCTTTGAGAGCCCAGATCTGGAAACGGTGACGCATCCCTAGGCCCTCACAGCCCCGAGGGTCACAGCCCCGAGGACTGACCATTTGAATGGTCATTCAAATTCGATGGCACAGAGAAGCCACTGGAATTCCATGAGCAGGTGAAGTGGTCCGCAAGGACGTACGGTCTGAACCTGAACATGATCCCACGTGCAATGCCAGAGTTATTGCAAGGCAAAGCACTGAAATGGTTTATTTCAAACAATAAACACTGGAGAACATGGGGAGAGTTCAGCGAGAGTTTCCAAACATACTTTCTGCCGAGAGGTTTCTTCTCAAGGCTAGCAGACAAGGTAACAGGGCTTCAGGGAACCGTTCAAAGACTTCATGGTGGACATGCAGACGTTGATGAGGCCACTCGGGTACTCGCCAAAAGAAACCCTTGAGATAATCAAGGACAACTGCACACCAGATCTGAGGATTTCATTGAGAAACTACAAGGTGGATGATCTGGACACATTAATGATCCTGGCTGACGAATACGAAGAACTGGACAAGGAGCGAGAAGAGTTCATTCACGAGCACAAATTTTCACGAAAACGGCAGCACCACCACAAACTACATGCAGAAGATGCGAAGACAGCACGGTAAACCGCACACCGTCTTTTGGCCAGTGGACACCGGCCAATGTAACACAACAAAGACAGCCAATGAACACGGTATGGAGGCCACCAAACACAACTCAGATGACACGCAACACAATGCCAAGCGCCACCAATGCACAAACCCACATAATGAACCCACAGGAGGCATGTCGCCGTTGTGGAGGGCACGAACACTGGGCACGAGGATGCAAAAACCAAAGATTACTGTTCTGCTGGGTGTGCGGCAAGGTTGGCGTCAGGAGCGTAGAGTGCTGCGACAAAAAGGGAAATGGGCAGCGATCCCAGTCGCAGAGAGGCGCACCGGGGTCGCAAGATGCCTCCTCTCCAAACTAACTGGCAAACTGATCGAGGAAGAGCAGCAGTTGTCCGCGTCCGTTGAAATTGGATGTGTCGCATACAAGGCTACAATTGACACGGGAGCCACGTCAAGCTTCATTAACGAGGAGCTGGCGGATACACTGGCTAACAAAGGAAGGATCACAAGGACAATACGGTAAATGGGCTGCATAGAACATTCAAGAAGTCCATACAGCTCGCCCATTGTAATGGTGAAAAAGAAGACGGGCAAGTGGAGAATGTGCGTTGATTTCAGACAAATAAACGCGAAGTCTATAAAAGATGCCTACCCGATGCCTGACTCAAGAGACAGAGGACGGCGAAAGGGTTATTTCATACTCAAGCAGGACACTAAACGGCGCGAAGAAAAATTATTCCACAACATAAAAGGAGTGCTTGGCAATCGTGTGGGCAATCAGAAAGCTGAAACCTTACTTGGAGGGTTACCATTTTAAAGTGGTTACAGACCACATGGCTTTAAATTGGTTAAACAGCATAGAAAGCACTTCTGGAAGGATAGCAAGAAGGGCCCTGGAGTTACAGCGAGATAGCGGACAGGAAAGGACAGCTGAAAGTGGTGGCAGACGCCCTATCTCGACAACCATTGCCGGAGACTCTTAGGGGCATGAAAGACACATCGGCAAAACCGACCAATAGCTGCAGTTGGATCAGGAGTATGTGCGAGAAAATAAAAGCCCAACCACAAAAATATCCAGATTACGTAATGGAAGGCGAATCACTTTATAGGCACATTCCTCACAGAGCGGGCAATGAAGATGTCGTGGCTTGGAAACTGTGCGTTCCGCAGGGTCTCAATGGTCACACTGTAAAGATTAAAGTTTTTACGCTAGCGTACTCATTTGTCGATCTGAGTACTAGGCTTAAAAGACTAAACAAAAGAAAACACAAAAAAAGGGTTTTGCTCGGAGCGAAACATCTGTAAAGCAACAACATTTTTTAATGTATTTGCTTTTGACTCATTCTCAATGTGCCCGAAGAGATCGGTTTCTCTGACACTTTGAAATGCATAAAATTCTTTAAGTTTTAATGATAATTAAAAACAACATACGGGCTATCTTACCACGTACAAAGTTGAATTGGGTCCCCAACAAAATTATTTTAAAAAGTAAAAAGTTCTCTTAAACTTATATTAGCTTCTTTCTCCGTCAAATTCTTTCAGGCTCATGCACTTGTTCGAGGGAGGAATCCTAGAAAAGATGACCACTGCCGAATACGCGGCACAGTCCCGCAAGATTTCCAAGGATGACGTCAGGCAATACAATGAGTTGGCAGCTCCGGAAAACGGTAAAGCCAATGGCAATGTAAAAAAAAACGAGGTTCAGAGCCGAACTCAAAACAATGATCCCGATATTATCAGCCCACTAAGCCTACGCATGCTGCAAGGGGCTTTTATCGTACTAGGAGTAGGCGGACTAGTTGCAGGTGCTTTTTTCTGTTTAATTATGAGCGAAGTTGATTTTTATTCTTGCCCAGGAACAATTCTGCTGTTAGAGCTGCTCTTTTGTGAAATTAATCTTGGTCAGAAGCGTTTATGGGTACGATGGAGCCGCACCTGTATACGCCTCCAGCCCTTTGGACAACGCGAGACTACGTGAATCTTTCTGCGTCATTTTTTGTAGTAACTTCATACTTTTTCTGCTCGTAGAAAATTCATTTTCGCAACAAGATTTATTCACAACTACAATTTCTATTAAAGTGCTGAAATGGTTTGTTACTTAATTTGATTTTAGCTAAGCAATTGTATAAGCATGTGTCATATAGTGTTATGTGAATTTATTTAAATATAAGAACAGATTCAAAAAAATGTATACAATGTTTTTTCTTGTTTGACTTCATTTTTAAAAATGTATTCCATGAAAGTGGGTTTCAGTAAGGACCGGCTTATCGTTTTCCTGTCAATATAATAAGCCAAATAAACTTGCCGTGAAAGCAATTCGGTTTTCACGCCGTCACAATGTTAGTTCTATTGAATCAACCCAACACCGCTTCCTTCCCTTTTTCTGGATCTGGCTGCTGAAATCAGCTTTATCTCACACAATAAAGATAAAGAAACCCAAATTTTCTTTACAGAGATTTTATCGGTTTTATCCGAAAAGCTTTAACATCGAGGCAAAAAACCGGCTCTACCTAACTATGCTTACAATATTAATATATCAAAAGATAGCGACGGATAAAGAGCCGACAGATTTGCAGAACATCTTCAAAATGTATTTCAGCCCAATACAGCAACGGGATCTCACTGCCACCAACATCAGATATCGACACATCTACGTATGAACCAATTGTATTTAGACCACATGAGTTACTCAAAATCATAAATGAACAACTCAACCCAAAAAAATCTCCAGGATGCGACCTAATATCACCAAAAATGATTATTGAACTTCCTCTCTGTGCAGTTCGAGCTATTTGCCAACTCTTCAATGCAATTACGAGACATGGACACTTCCCAGAGAGATGGAAAAAGTCGATCATCATAATGATACCAAAACCTGGCAAAGACCGCACAATTGCTTCATCATATAGATCAATTAGTTTACTAACGTGTCTATCAAAACTATTGGAAAAATGCTTCTTGGCGCATATTACCCCATATCTCAGAACACACAAAAAAATCCCGACTCATCAATTCGGTTTTCTAGAAAAACATAGAACCATCTAGCAAGTCAACCGCATAACTTCAGAAATACGAAATGCATTCGAACAAAGGGAGTACTGCACTAAGATATTTCTGGACATATCACAAGCTTTCGACAGAGTATGGTTAGAAGGTTTAATGCACAAAATAACAGAAATGCTCCCAACCAACACTCACAAACTTCTGAAGTCATACCTTTACAACAGGAAATTCTCAGTAAGATGTAATGCTGCCATGTCCGATGATTACATCATCAGAGCCGGAGTTCCCCAAGGCAGCGTGTTACCTTATCTACACTGCGGACATCCCAACGAGCATGCAACTAACACCGTTCACCTTTGGTGATGACACAGCGATCCTAAGCCGCTCGAGATGCCCCAAGCAAGCAACGGCGCAACTTGCTAAGCACCTAGTGGCAGTGGAGAAATGGCTTTCCGACTGGCGAATCAAAGTTAACGAACAAAAATGCAAAAATTCACACTTAACAGGCAAGACTGCCCTCCACTTACTCTAAACAACACAGTGGTTCCGATAGCAAATGAAGTAACATATCTGGGCGTACACCTCGATAGACGTCTTACTTGGCGCAGCCACATTAAAGCCAAAAGAACACATTTAAAGCTTAAAGCCAACAGCCTCCACTGGCTTATCAATAGCCGCTCGCCCCTTAGCCTGGACTATAAGGTACTTCTATACAACACCGTCTTGAAACCAATCTAGATGTATCTCAGTTGTGGGGGAATGCCAGTAACAGCAGTGTGGATATAATGCAAAGAACTCAATCAAAAATTCTCAGAACCATCACCGGGGTACCGTGGTACGTTCGGAACGTAAACATTCACAGGGACCTTCACATATCACTCGTCAGAGAAGAGATAGCACAAATCACAACAAAGTACTACAACAGGCTATCAGTACATCCAAATCATCTCGCGAGAGCCCTCTCGCGAGTTTCCAGCAGTTCTCGTCTTCGCCGCAACGACCTTCCAATCCAGCGCTAATTATTAGGACCATGTAGTCTCTATTCAGTTAAAATTAAACTGTAATGTATTACATCAGCTTCCGTTCGAAGCCCAATCAATTGCTAATTGAATTTCACAATGAAATACGACAGTTTCATCTTAGGCACAAATTAAAATTAAAGTAAACATCAGCTTCCGTTTGAATTCCAATCAATTGCGCCCTTTTCCGTTTCAAGTTCCCACCAAATTGCATCGGTCAGCTTAATTGAATTTGTGGAAGCCAGTGAAAATTGAAGACTCATTTTGGTACTTTAAGCAAATATCACCAGTCTGGCAACGTGAAGATCAGATCTTGACAAAAATAACAGATTAACAACAGAAATACCAGAACGAAAATCCCGCCTATGGATTTTGGACGTACTAAGTCCACACTTCATTAGTGCTGTTTCCGGCTGCAACTTTCTCTTTTCTGGAAACTTTTCCCGAAGGCAGTCGTTCGCTCTTGAAATTAATATATCAGTTCATCCTGAAAACGTGCTGACCCTTTTTCAGAAGTAATTAGTCTTTTTATAAGTGAATAATGTCATATTTTTCTGGTAAGCTTATTAGGACCCAAAGTCGTCCAATTTTAATTGCGTTTTCCTAGGAATTAGTCTGGTGGCACCGCCTATTGCCTTGTTGCGGATCGCTTCGCCTATTATTTTGCTGCGGATCGCTTCGCCTCTTTGCCTCGCTGGTGGCACAGACAGGAGATTTCCTGAGATCAGGCGAAAACAGTCGCCGTCCACTGCAGAACGTGTATTTTCTACCTTCGGAAATCTTTTGGAAACTTTCTCGTGGCACATTCTTCCCCGGATTTATCAAGAAGCTGCAGGCCAAATTTCATTCCCACCAAGAGTAGTGGTTGTGTGCACCAAGAGTGCTTGAGCGTTGCGACACGTCCAATCCTGTCCAATTTCGCACCTTGATCGGATTTCTGCGAATCAACTCGCTAAGGAGAGCATTAACAGCTTGTTCATGCGTGCTCGTTTGCGGGAATAGTTCTGAGAATCGTAGATTTAGTTTTCTTTTGTATTTCTTTAAGAATATTTTACTGATTAACTTTACGACTCCTATTATAGTGTAAATTTTTGTGTGCAGTTTTGATATAACATTTATCCACATTTATAAAGTCTACAGCAACGCTTCAACACTCATCAAGCCTGAGGACAACGTTGGATCCTGCGTAAGTTTTAGATGAATTAAATCGTAACTTATTGGAGGGCACTTTTGGGTATCTAGAGCAATTGTTATTCATGGGTGGAATCTAATTATATTTTACATGGTAGGGTGGGTATAAAACGAGGCCAATAATATCTGGTCCTCAATCTTCGATAGGTGCACTGTTTTTGTCCGATTTTAGCTATAGAGCTGGTTATCTGTTGCTAACCTGTAACACATCTTGTTCTCTCTTAACACTGGTCGAAACTGGTCTCTTAACACTGCTGGTCGAAAATGTAGACAGAGCGTGTTAGGTGGGACAACGCTCGATGAGTGTGTTCGTTACAGAATTAAATGGCGCCCAACAATGGAGGCAATCCCAATGCCTGATCAGGCATTTGTCGTTTGACATCCGAGCTTCCCGAAAAATATATAATCCATCCATTTTATTTTGTAGATTCCGTCGGTATTTCATTTTTGACTCGGATTTGATGGTACTCTGAATAGGTTCGGAGCCATACCAGTAGAAAGGTTATACTTTGAAAACATGTTTTTGTTATCAGTTCGGTCATAGTCGAACATTATAGTCAAAAACATTCCAATTCGAATTGTTGATGCGTTGGAATTATAGTCCTGATATAAGGTCGGTTCTATAACAAGCTTTCAGTTTTCGAACAAATCCTTCTTTGCATTTCGGAATGATTTGTGCTCTAGATGGATAGCTCCGTCTAGTTCCTCATTCATTTGGAAAGACCTCAAAACCACAATTTTATAATTAGATCCGTATTCATTATCAGTTTTATTGCACCTATCGAACAAAATAAACTATTGCTGCTTTACTACCCAGGATAAGCCCCTCATATCGTTATAATTATATCGCTTTCTCTTTTTATATCGCATTCTCTTATATCGAATTCTCGTATATCGCATTCTCGTATATATTATCTTAAAACTTATCGTAAAACTTGGCGCTTATCTTATAAAGTATCTTCTAGTTCTAATTTCTTATATCGGTATATCAATATAGTACATTGTTCTGTAATTATTTCTCGTATTCTCTAGTGTAAGATATCAAAAGCTTAAAATGTCAGTTAGGCACAGTAACGAAAACCTAGTTTCATTAGGGACTGAGGATTCGGTGATATGCACCATCTGCAACGCAGTAGTATTCGATTTGGAACTAATCGAAACTGCTTGTCAGCACAGTTTTCACAAGGCCTGTCTACAAGGTTTTCTACTGGAGCACAACACTTGTCCAACATGTTCTCAACCATGCTCTCAAACCCTGATGAGACCCAACATAGCGGGAGAAAATCGAGTATTAAGCAGATCAATGCATCGAAACGCAGCTAATCAGAACGATAACATTTCAGTTCAGAATGCAGAGCAGGATCCCCAACAGGAAAATCATAATGGAGGTAACCCTGTTGCAAACGAAGTTCCTAATCAGCATTTTCTGATTAATCAAATGCGAGCTCTCCAATCAAGAATGGAAGAAAACCAAATCACACAGATGCAAGCATTCCAAGCTAAAATGACAGAAACAGTGACAAACCAAATGACACAGATGTTCAGCCAGTTGAATAGGTCAACATTTCCTGGAAATAACTTAGCTCAGTCGCAACGGGAAAATCCAAATAATTTGGGACGAGCAGATTTTGCACAACAGCGCAGATCGAAACAGTCAACGGACTAGAAATTCTCCAGATGCTAACACAGATCGCAGAGACCTTTTTATGGATCGACCCGATAGGATTTCAAATGTGATTTCGAACTGGCGAATCAAGTTCAGTGGTTCGGCTAACGATATTGCAGTCGAGGATTTTATATACCGTGTAAATTGTCTCACTTCACAATGCCTAAACTTTGATATGCTTTCCCAGTACGCCAATTTGTTATTCGAGGGACCGGCTTTGGCTTTTTACTGGCGCGTTCATAGGTCAGTGGACAACTTAAATTGGAACAAATTATGTGGGCGGTTGAAAGAAAGATCCCCAGGACCAGAGATCAGACCGCGAGATTAAAAGCGTCATGCGTCGTCGCAAACAAGGTTTTAATGAAAGTTTTGATGAGTTCTTGGACGCATTGCTTTCCATTGCTGATTCCCTTCGAGAACCTATGCATGATTGTAATATAGCGACCGAAGTGCGTCATAATCTCAAGCCAGATCTTAAACTCGAACTACTGCATGTCGACACACCAAATTTAGCAACTTTGCGTAAGGAGTGTCATCGTCACGAAGAATTTTATCGTAGCACTCGGTCTAAACCAGTTCAACGCCCTAATGCAAATAAGCGTTTCATTAACACAATTCTTCACGAGGACGATTCTGAAGATCAACCGGAAGAAGAACCAACTGTGGATGACGAAGTCTATGCTATTAAGTCGGTAGAAAAACTAACTTGCTGGAATTGTAACGAAATAGGTCACACATACCATGATTGCCTTAAGTCTCGTCGTATCTTTTGTTATGGTTGTGGTGCGACAGATGTGTATAAGCCCAATTGCGCAAAATATAATTCGGTTGCGGAAAACTCCAAACCGGACTTTCGCCGATTCTAAAAAGCGAGTGTCCGCCAATAGCTTCGCACAACCCAAACAATTTGGCTGCTCCGGCAATGGAACATTTACCAAAAATGTCTTGTCAAAACCCTGATCCTTCAAAAACCCCAACTTTTAATCCATATCACCTACGGCTTCAAGACTATTTAAAACGAAAGTCGAAAATATATCGTGTTAGTAAGATTTTTGCTTCAAAACGCCGTTCTGCCTTGCGCATGCGAAAATTCTGGAAGCGTAAAAGAGCATTTAATCGTAGTATCATTTATTCTATCACTTACAACAAGAATGACATTCGGCCCTTCACACTTGTTAAAATATTTGGCCTCGAATATTCAGCTCTTTTAGACGGTGGGGCCAACAAAAGTGTAATTGGTGGACTGCTTGCTCAGCAAATTATAAACGAACGACCATTTAATAAATTCAAAAGCATAGTTCGCACCGCTGACGGCCAAATACAATCAGTAGCTGGCACAATTTGTATTCCCTTGACATCCAACTCCACCGATTCAAATTTCGAATTCATAATTGTACCTTCCATACAACAAAGCGTTATATGCGGTATGGATTTCTGGGTAACATTTGGCATTTCCATCACACAATCCTTTTCGATTAATGAAATCAGTTGCGAATCGGAAGAGGACTCTACTCGTTTCTGTTTATCCAACATACAGAAATCCAAACTGCAAAAAGTCGTCGACTTTTTCCCATCATTCGAAAGTGAAGGCTTAGGCTGGACGAAACTGATTAAGCACAACATTGACACATCTACTGCGAAACCCATTAAGCAAAAGTTCTATCCCTTATCGCCAGCAAAGGAAAAGCTGTTGTGTTTGGAAATCGACCGCATGATTCAAATGGATGTTATAGAAGAAGTTCCTTCATCGCCTTGGTTACCTTAATATATATAGCCTGGTAAGGTACGATTTTGTCTTGACGCAAGAAAACTTAATGCAGTCACTGTTAAGGACGCTTATCCGATTCCCATAATGGATGGCCTCTTCAGTCGCCTTCCTCCCGTGCACTGCATTTCCAAAATTGACCTCAAGGATGCCTTTTGGCAAATCTGTTTAGATCAAGAATCCCGTGCCAAAACTGCTTTCATTGTTCCGAACTGCCATTTGGATTGACCAACGCTCCACAAACTAAGTGTCGTCCAATGGACTTTGTAATTCCTTATCAGCTGAAGACTCATGTCCTAGTTTATCTGGATGACCTATTGGTGTGTCAAATAATTTCGAAGACCATCTTTTTCATCTGTCTGAAGTAGCCACCCAATTGCGTAAAGTCGGATTGACAATAAATGTTGTGAGGACGCTTAAGGCGCCTCTCATCTCACACACTTAACCCAGTATCTCAGCCATTGAAGGCATTATTAAGTTCCAGCCACTGAAGGTCTCATTAGATGTTAAGTGTCCAAATATATATTAAAGTCTAAAACCTAAGTTATTCTAGTTTCAAATATGCGCGCACGAGGTTACCAGTATTGATCAGCAAGATCGGTTAACTGGCCAGTCGGGGCGAATGCCGATAGTATCGATAAGTTATCGCAATCACCCGTGAACGAGTGCGCGTGCTGTTAAGCGCAGAGCGTGCGTTTAAGGGCAAGCTTAGTGCTGTTAATAGCGCGAACGTGCTGTAAAGGGAAAAAAAGCGTGTCGACGTGGAACCGCGATCGGCTGAGATCGGTCTCATTCTTTTGCGGCAGCCGAGCTGAACGGACCAGCAGGACAAAACAGCGGAAGGAACCCGCGGACGGCAACCAAGCTCCGAAGTAAGATAAGAAACAGAGATCAGAAACAGACATACTGAGTGCGAAGGTTAGGGAGAATAAAGAGTGAATAAAAGGAAGATAAATTTGTGAAAGTAAACCCCCAAGCCTGGCTAATAGGATTTTCTCTACGCAACGCGGACTCCAAAGCTACCCACGTGATACTCCCGGTCGGGCAAGTTTCTCGTGTTGCGTTTCCGAGGTTTGTTTTCTCTACGCAATACGAACGCTTACCAGACTGGAGAAAGGCGCGGGCAACTATCGCCGGCCTTTTCTACTCACGCTCAGGTTAGGGAGAAAATCAGAATTAGAATAAAGGGAAGCAAACTTCGTAAAATTCTAAAACCCCAAGCCTGGCTAATAAGATTTAGTGAGTTTCGCGGAGGGTCTTTTTTTCAGTGAGGCTTCTGAGTTGCGTTTCCGAGGTTTGTTTTCTCTACGCAACGCGGACGCCAAAGCTGCCCGCGTGCCCATTCGCGTCGGACAAGTTCCCGTATTGCGCTTCCGAGGCTTACTCTGCGCAATACGAACGCTTGCCGGACAAGAAAAGCTATCGCCGATCGCCCGCGCTCAGGCCCAGTCGCAAATCCCCGCAAGTTAAATCCGCGATGGTCCCGTTTCCGTCGTGCGTTTCCGAGGTTTGATTTCTCTACGCACACGGACGACGAGGCTGTCCACGTACTCATTCGCGGCGAACGAGTTCCCGTATTGCGTTCCCGAGGCTTACTCTACGCAATACGAACGCTCGCTGAACTCGGAGACGCGTAAAGTATCGCTAATACCTCACGTGCACCCGCGTATTCACTCCCAGCTGAGACCCCGGGTGCTAATTTGTGTCGGCCCAGTTTACATTACGCCTCCGAGCGATCTACCCTACGTAGAAGCGGAGACCCAGGCCACGTGATCTCGAAAACAAAATCCCGGCGGCAACTCCCAGTCCCGTTTCGTCTCCTGTGTTCCTACAAATTTAACTGTAGAGGACTCTGGCCGGACTGAAGTCTTCAGAAAAGTCAGTTTTGTCAAAAAAGTGTTGACTATCTAGGTTATTTAGTAGGTGAAGGCACACTTCAAGTGAATCCCAACAAGATCAGCGCAGTTAGTGAATTCCCGGTTCCCAAAACTCAAAAACAGTTAAGAAGATTTCTTGGGATGACTGGTTGGTACCAGCGATTCATTTCGAACTATTCTTCCGTAATTTTCCACCTTACAGAGTTATTGCGTGGCAAGTCCTTTCAGTGGAACGATCAGGCTCAAGAGGCGTTTGAGAATATCAAATCAAAGTTATGTTCGGCACCTTGTCTTGTTCATCCCAACTATGAAAAACCGTTTATCCTACAGTGCGATGCCTCATTACATGGTGTTGGTGCTGTTCTAGCCTACTCTGGGTGTTAACGACCAATAGCTTTCATGTCTAAAAAGCTTAATAAAGCACAGCGTAACTACACAGTTACAGAACTTGAATGCATGGCTGTAGTTTTGGAAATTAAAAAGTTCAGGGTGTATATTGATGGACATTCTTTCAAAGTAATAACGGATCAATCAAGTTTGCGTTGGCTTATGAACCAATCCGACCTTAGTGGCAGATTGGCCAGATGGGCAATAAAGCTTCAAGGCTACTGCTTTGAAATCGAGCATCGTAAAGGCAGTGAAAATGTCGTAGCGGATGCATTGTCTCGAGCGTTTGAAGATGTTGACGAAGTTGCGGCGATAGATATCGAAGTTCATCCTGAAATTGATCTTGCTTCAGATGCATTCCAGTCAGAGGAATATTCTGCCCTCAAGAATAAGTTCTCCTCTTCAAATTTACCTTACTTTCAAGTGGTCGATAATTTTATTTATTACCGCGCCACATTTCCCGATACTTTTGACACTTCACCAGATGAATGCTGGAAATTGTTTGTAACCGAAACGTTGCGACAAAACGTAATCAGTGCTGCTCATGATAAACCCTCATCGGCTCACTGTGGAATGGCTAAATGCCTTGAGCGCATTCGTCGTCGATTTTACTGGCCAAACAAGGTAGTAAACGTGCGTGACTACATATGCAACTGCGAAACGTGCTAAACAACAAAGTATCCAACGCGTTCTTTGAAACCTCCCATGGGCGCACAAGTGCAAAGCGAAAGGGTATTTCAAAGGCTATACCTTGACTTTATTGGTCCATTTCCACGTTCGAAATCTGGCATCATAAGCATACTGATTTTCCTGGATCACTTTTCGAAATTCACCTTTTTGAAACCAGTGAAAAAGTTCACCACGAAAGTGATTCTCAGAATACTGCGAGATGAAATATTTCCTTGCTTTGGTGTGCCTGAAACGGTCGTGACTGACAACGGCACTCAGTTTAAAAGCCGTGACTTCTCCGATTTTCTTTTAAAATATGGCGTTCGTCATATGTTTACTGATGCTTATGCTCCGCAATCAAACGCCGCGGAGAGAGTTAACCGATCAATCAATGATGCTTTGAGAGCGTACATTCGCACAGACCAGCGTGAGTGGTACTTATTCCTTAGTAGCATCAACTGTTCACTTCGAAATGCAAGTCATCAGTTGTTTTTGGTCAACATATGATCGCGGATCGCTTCGCCTATTATTTTGCTGCGGATCGCTTCGCTTCTTTGCCTCGCTGCTGGCACAGACAGGAGTTTTCCTGGGATCAAGCGAAAACTGTCGCCGTCCACTGCAGAACGTGTATTTTCTACCTTCGGAAATCTTTTGGAAACTTTCTCGTGGCACATTCTTCCCCGGATTTATCAAGAAGCTGCAGGCCAAATTTCATTCCCACCAAGAGTAGTGGTTGTGTGCCCCAAGCGTGCTTGAGCGGTGCGACACGTCCAATCCTGTCCAATTTCGCACCTTGATCGGATTTCTGCGAATCAACTCGCTAAGGAGAGCATTAACAGCTTGTTCATCCGTGCTCATTTGCGGGAATAGTTCTGAGTATCGTAGATTTAGTTTTCTTTTGTATTTCTTTAACAGTATTTTACTGATTAACTTTACGACTCCTATTATAGTGGAAATTTTTGTGTGCAGTTTTGACATAACATTTATCCACTCTTATAAAGTCTACAGCAACGCTTCAGCAGTCATCAGGCCTGAGGACAACGTTGGATCCTGCGTAAGTACGGCATAGCCGTCACCATTCCTATTCTCTTGTGAGTCTGCACACTCCTTTTTATACCCTTGCAGAGGGTATTATAATTTTGGTCAAAAGTGTGCAACGCAGTGAAGGAGACATCTCCGACCCTATAAAGTATATATATTCTTGATCAGGATCACCTCCTGAGTTGATATAAGCATGTCCGTCTGTCCGTCTGTCTGTCCGTCTGTCTGTTTCTACGCGAACTAGTCTCTCAGTTTTAAAGATATCGAATTGAAACTTTGCACACAGCCTTCGATCCTTTGCACGCAGAATATAAGTCGGAACGGCCGGGATCGGCCGACTATATCCTATAGCTGCCATATAACTGATTGATCGGAAATGCCATAACTTTGGTGTTTGTTAAGTTAGAAAGTTGGTATTTCCTATTGGTTTTATATATTTATATTTAGCTATATAGCTGGTTATCTGTTGCTATCGTTTCTCTGTCTACTACTGTTAGTTCTGTAACACAACTTGTTCTCTCTTAACACAAACCCACACCACTCTCCCTGAGTAAGCTGGTCGAAAATGTAGACAGAGCGTGTTAGGTGGGACGCTCGATGAGTATGTTCGTGACAAATTTCACAATGAGATGCAACAGTTTCATCCTAAGCTTTTAATCTAAACATAAATTGAAGTTCTAAAGTTCATAAAGAAAAGCTCCTGGCCGAGGTTCATTGGATTAGATTTAGAAATGAAGAGGCAGTCCTATTTTTATCGCGACCGCGATCGGTTGACTAAAATTAGAAAGTAAACAGAAAGTGTCTTGTATTTAAAGTGTTTAGAAATAAAAGGTTTATCACCAAAATAATATAATAAAAAACTTGTATTTTTTTAATCATCGACTAACAAGAAATTTAATTTACACAAAAATCCACCTTAACAAAATAAATGGAATGGAAAAAACAGGAAAAAAGCGCCTAGGAACAGCAAAGATGGTGCGGAGATCCGAGGTGGTGTTCTCGTATTGGAAGCGTAGAGAGGACTAAAGTCAAAAAGAATGGAGTTTTAAGCAGGGCGTATTTATTAGCCAAGTTATAAAAGTAAAGTGAGCCCCACACTAAAGAAACTTGTTAATCAAATCTTAAATTAATAACCAAACAGTTTTGTTGACTGGCACAGAGTTTATGAGCACTGCATTTATTGCTGCGCTAGAAGAGTAAACGGTATGTTTCTAAGCTGTTGAAAGTGAATTTTAATACGCTAGTCTAAAAACAACTTCTCAACTTCCAGCACGTGATTAGCAAATTGCGATGTTAATCGTTTTGAGCATCGGGAGTTGAAAAAAGTAGGTTTACCTTGGTAATAATTTTTTCGTTTTGTGGAGGTAAATTCTTCATTTCACATCAATAAGTGGGAGAATAATTTTGTAATTCCGAATTATAAAAAGTAATTATAAATGAAAAAGACATAAGCCGTCTGCTGAGGGAGATCAAAAACTATAGCGAAAAACGGAAGGCGGAAAACTGGTACATGTATTTTCTTTTTGGTTGTATATATCTGAGAATTACATTGCTTCTTATATTATTTCAATAATTACTCCTGTTTTTTACAAATGGCCTAAGGAATCGTTCAGGTTTTATGAGCGCTCAAACATGAAAATGATAAACGTGGAATTACTACTGTAAGTCCTACCTAAAAAATTCAATTTCATCAAATTTCCACTTAGGGAAGAAGCGAAAAATGTGGATTTGTAGGTTCTTGGGGAAAATTGTAAGGGAGCTTGGCAACTTTAAACCAAGCGGTACGAAAACCAGAGGTAAATATTTTTCTACCAATTAAGAATGTTGTAGGCACTAAAAATGAGTCAATTCTCATGATTAAATTAAAGGCGCAGTTATTCGGTGATGTTGGTATGTTCTTTTCACTCATTATCTTATAAATTGAACAAAAAAGTTCCACATCATCTGTTAATAATAACACTTTGTTGAAACAATTTTTTTGTTTATGTTTAATTTTATTTATTTGTTTTTACAAATGAATTCCATATTTACGGCGAACCGACATTTTTTTCAGCAACACAGCAGCCGCATTCCTTTATTAACTAAGTTAACTAATTAAGAGCCAAAACGATGCAACTATTATTTTTTGTGAACATATTATTATGGAAAAGATATGTTAATTATAAAAAATAATAAACAGTTAAATAAAAATAAACAGGATTTAAAGATTCCAATTCCATTTACATTCAAACGTACTTGACCATCAGCATTACACAGTTCCATGAGTCAGTACCACAGACAATCCAAGTCAATATATGAGACCACCGAGACCCATCTTTAAATCGAAATCTGATAAGGTGACAAGTATTAAGCCTTAAAGCATGGTTTATCCAAACGAAATTGTTCGACCATCATGTTGCTTTCAACTTCCAACGAGGCCGAACTTACAATAGCCATTCGTTGAAAAATAGAAAGGAAGGAACAAGAAAGGAAGTTTATACTCCCTTGCAGTTTTTACAAAAATTCTATATTTCGAGTTCGATGCCTTTAAGCAATGGCTACGTTGGTTTTCCGATAAATTGTTTGACCATTAATATGGTAGCTATTTGTTATATTCGTCCAATTTGTATAAAAGTAAACGCGAAATTTAAAATCGTTAAAAATAATAAAATAAGCTATAATTCCCTTTACTTTCCTTTTTTCCGACTTTTGTAAAACTACAACCGTAATTCTGAAATTGCTGAATACATTTGAGTGAATAAGAAACAAGGAAACTATAATATTATTTCCCTTATTTCTCAATTGTTCCTATAGAAGCATTATCATATGGTGACCGATCCGGCCCAATTTGACTTACTATATATATTTTTATTTTTTTTTTCGCGCGGAGTTTCACGGCTTACTTACCCGCCCGACCGACCGAGGGGCGCAGCCGTGTATCGTACGGCACGATTCGCGAGAAGATAGACGCGAGATAAGGAAATATAGGTAAAAGTCCGGGGAAAAAAGTAACAGTAAGATCAATTTTGTGCCAATGAAGCTAGTATTAATCGTTTTAAGAGCGGCAGATAGTCAAGATTTGAGATTATAGGAAAATATCTATTATAGTCAGAACACAATACTCTGAAAGGCTCATGCAAGGCATAGTTAGATCTACAATGATTTAATATTAGGGGAATATAATTTCTAGTTAATCTACTTGGCACAGAAGAGTTTAGCCGACTTACCAAGTCGGGGGAGTCAATATCACCATGTATAAGGTTATAAATGAAGACCGTACCAAGCATCGTTTTACGGTTGGCTAGAGAGGGTAAATTAATCAACAGAAGTCTACTAGAATCAGAAGGTAAGTTAAGATTAGCATCCCAGTTAAGGCGCCGTAAAGCAAAAAGAAGAACGTTTTTTTGTACTGATTCAATACGAACAATATGTATTCCGTATTGCGGACTCCAGACGGGAGACCCATACTCCAGAATCGGACGGACTAACGAAATAAATAAAGTTTTAGTTAAATAAGGATCATCGAATTCTTTTGACCACCTTTTAATAAATCCAAGCACTCCTCTGGCTTTATTAACCATGGACGAAATGTGGTTTGAAAATTTTAGTTAAGGGTCCAAGAGAACGCCAAGATCGTTTATTCTATCCAAAGAGCTGCCACTTAATGTGTAAGTCGCGTATATCGGATTGACCCGATAAAAAGTCATCAGCTTGAACTTGGATGCGTTTAAATTTAGTAAATTATCTCGGCACCAGTTTTGAAAATTATCTAGATCGTATTGCAAGTCTAAATGGCAGGAAATGTCCTTATACTGCAGGCACAACTTAACATCATCTGCGTATATAAGTACGCGAGAATGACTTATAACTGAGGGAAGATCGTTAATAAATAATGTAAAAAGTAACGGACCCAGATGGCTCCCTTGTGGGACACCGAAGTAACACGGAGAATTTCAGACATTGAATTTTTAAAAAGGACCCTTTGTGACCTGCCATTCAGATAACTTGAAATCCATTTAAGCAGATCAACAGGAAAACCGAACAGGTCAAGTTTTTGAATAAGAAGTAAGTGATTTACAGAGTCAAATGCTTTACTAAAGTCAGTGTAAATGACGTCTGTTTGAAAACTACTATTGAAGCCGTTTATCACAAATGTAGTGAGCTCTAGAAGGTTTGTGATTGTTACGTTTGATAAATCCGTGTTGACACGGAGAAATGATTGATCTGCAAAGGTGCTGCAAATGAGGAGTAATAATTTTTTCAAAAAGCTTAGGAATAGCTGACAACTTAGAAATACCTCTGTCGTTACTGGCTTCTAACTTGTTACCTTTTTTGAAAAGAGGAATAACAAATGATTCCTTCCAAGTATTTGGGAATTGGGAGGTTTCTAGAGATAAGGTGAACAACTTGTGAAGAGTTTTGCACAGGGCCTTAGCGCAATACCTAAGCACGCACCAAGGAATACCATCGGGCGAATAACAGGCTTAATACAAAGAAGATCCAAAAGAAGAGAGCTTTCTGTTAAAGTGGGACAGAATATGAGGTTTGACTTGGACATGGTGTAAGAATAAGGCTGTGACGAATAATCTAAAGTAGAGTAAGTCGTTTGAAAAAATTGGGCAAATAAATCGGCTATTGACTGATCTGTGGTTGCCGTCATGTTTTCGAACGACAGCGAGGAAGGAAAAGAATTAGATTTACGCTTGATGTTAACAAAATTATAAAACTGTTTCGGGTCCTAAGAGAACTGGACCTTACAACGGTTTAAGTAACTATTATAACACTGAGCATTAAGCACGGTAAATCTTGACCGAGCACTTAAATATCTAGTAAAAACAGATTGAGAACCGGTATTTTTATATTTCCTAAAAAGTCTGGACTTTACATTTCTTAAGTGTGTCAACTCTTTGCTAAAGTAAGTTGATTTATTGGAAATTTGATACAAAACACAAATCAAGTAGGCGACTTAATGAATTTCGAACATGGTTTACTTGAGATAGAGATATGTCAAGCAGGCCGTCAATAAAATCATGCTATGCTATAGGTAGTAAGACATTCGATCCATCCTTAGTGGACCAAGTAACCTAGAACTACCAACTGATCGCTATCGGAAAGCGTATTTGCAACGGACTTAATAACGGAAAGGTGATTTAAAAAATCAGGAAGTTCAGACAACGGCGGAATATATGAGCAAGTTATGTAAATAGAGCTAGCAGGAAGCGATAACTTTACACAAATAAATTCAATGGTATTGAATTCATGAAAAAATAACTCCTCAGACGGGAGGTTTGAATCAACTCCAATTAAGACTCCACCTCCCCGTCTAGAGGGACGGTCATACCTATATATTGTGTACTTACCTGGAAAATCTTCGGAGCTAAAGATCTCCTGCTTTAACCAGGTTTTTGTAAACACAATAATATGAGATGCAAAGGAAAGGCTATCGGAATACAATTTAGTGAGTTTGCTACGCAAACCCCTTGCATTCTGATAGGAAAGAAGGAGGTTAGAAGTTAGTTTTTTGAAATTGGTACACTGGATTGGCCTCGACTAGGAAGTTTTACTCCCACGGGCCCCTTCTTCTTTATCTTAGCCTCGAACTCTTTTACAACCATATTATCCGGCCAGAAGTCGCCCGAGCATATGGCTTCAAAAAGCTCGTTAGGGACAGTTATCTTGAAAGATAAAATGCCTCTAGCATAAGAAAACTTAAACTTTTCTACCTTTACACTATTACAATCGGCTTTAGTTTTGTCTTGTATATAAGACAATACATCAGAAGATGTTTGATCAGGGGAAAGCCGAGAAACGAAAATTTGTTTCTTTAGTGGAACCACTGAAAGGGATTTTGGTGGAGCAGACATTGTTTCTGCAAAACCAACTTGAGCCGGTTGTCCGGACTCAGTAGTCCCTTGTGGTGGTGATGCTACATTCTGAGAGATAGGTGGATCCACTAATTGTGAAACCACTACGGACAAATCGGAATTCTTGGAAGTCCCTGGTTGCATGCATTCTGTAACGGATTTTTCGGATACCGAATCTTTTTTAGCTGCTGATCTTAGCAACATTTGAGGGTTTGCTGAAATCAGCTGCTGATCCGCCGGAATGATCTGTTGTTCTTTTGATTTCGGTTGCGGGGTGTTCCCCTTTTGCTCCTTACCACCAGCGGCCTTTTTGTGCTTAGGGGACTCTTCTAATAGCTTACGACTATTAAACTGCGAGTCCAGCGCAGAGAGGAGATCATCAGCTCGGCGAAAACTATCTCTAGCAACACCGAAACAGCTAATCAGCCCCATCAGGCCGCCTTTAGTTTGGCGCATGAACGATTTCATCTCGTTCGCAACCTCGACACAAGCGTCACAACAAAACTGCAAATTGGGCTAAATTTTTATTATTCATTTTATTTATTGGAACCACTGTACCAAGAAAACGAATTGAAATTTATAAGCGAGCAGTTATAAGTACCGCAAGAGCGCAGAAACTGCACGCTTATAACTTTCAAAGCAAAGAGAGCAAGAGAGCGGGAGCGTAAATTAGTTAAAGTGCAGGCACAAAAGAGAAACGGCGGGGATATAAGAAAAGAAAACACAGATAAGAATTACGAAACCTTAAACAAATTATTAGTATTATTACAAGTGCACTCGCGAAGCGAACGGAGTTTAAATTTATGTTTGAATAACCGGAAGATTATTAAAATTGTTTTGATAAAACCCACCGATGGGAATAAACGAAACAAAATACAAATTTCGAAGCGCAGAAAATAATCACGACCGTTCACTTTGAAAGTCACTTTGTTTATATATACAGTCCAGCTTTAAAACTGAGGGACTAGTTGGCGGAGAAACGGCGGACAGATTGACGGACGGATTAGATTTATTTGTATAGATTCGTATACCCATTGGGTAATTCGAGCCTGTTACCTACACCTACTAGGCAGCAAAGTATAATCGCATAGCTTGGAAGCTTCTGGCCATATATCAACTGAGTTAAAAAAAAAAGTGAAACAGTGATCTTAGCTTATTCATCGTAATGCACAAGCATTAAGTCCAAAAGTATCAAGAATACGATTTATTATTCGCCAAGACTACTTTTAATAAAAATAAAATCATATATCGACCTTTATTTTACCTTTATTTTTATACCCTTGCAGAGGGTATTATAATTTTGGTCAAAAGTGTGCAACGCAGTGAAGGAGACATCTCCGACCCTATAAAGTATATATATTCTTGATCAGGATCATCTCCTGAGTTGATATAAGCATATCCGTCTGTCCGTCTGTCTGTCCGTATGTCTGTTTCTACGCAAACTAGTCTCTCAGTTTTAAAGATATCGAATTGAAACTTCGCACACACCCTTCCTTCCTTTTCACGCAGTATATAAAACGGAACGGCCGGGATCGGCCGACTATATCCTATAGCTGCCATATAACTGATTGATCGGAAATGCCATAACTTTGGTGTTTGTAAAGTTAGGAAGTTGAGATTTTCTATGGGTATATATATTTGGCCAATTAATCTGACTAATCCTAAGGATCGGCCGACTATATCCTATAGCTGCCATATAACTGAACGATTGGAAATGCCATAACTTTGGAGTTTTTAAAGCTAGGAAGTTGAGATTTTTTATGAGTGTTAAGAATGCATCATATAAATAATTTTAAAGAATATAATTTACAGAATATTCTGCAAGGGTATTTCAACTTCGGCTCCGCCCGAAGTTAGCTTTCCTTTCTTGTTTTTAAATTTTAATTAACATATTTCATAAATAAACTTTGCCTAAAAAGGCTAGAATGTTATTTGGTATCATCGGAATCAGAGAGAGTCATATCCAGATGCTCTATTAGAAGCAAACTCTTAACATCATCGTCCATAATAGTTTTCCATGTTTTTGTAGAAGAAATGGCAGACCCATTTGACAGTAAAGTTATCAAAGGGTCTTAAGAAACTAATAAGGCATTTAACACATCGTCCATGGTATTTTTCCTTCAATTTTTTCTTGTATTGCTTCTGAGTGCCATACTAAAAAAATATCCCTTTTTGCTACTGACATTGTGCCTAAAATTACCATAGTTTGAAGCTAGCAGGTAATAGCAGTTCATATTACACATTTTGGACGCCACTGATTCACACTTTTGGCTAATAAAAGAGTTAGACTAAATCCACTTGAATCCGGTAAGTTCGGCTCCACGAAAGACAGGTGTACGCTACTCCGTGCTCGTTGTTAATACACTGAATTACCACTACGTTTTATGAGCTTCACATTTATAGACCGGTCACAAACATTGATTTTTTTGTAATACATACCTTGAAAATAATAAAAAGCCAAACTTTTAATAAATTCAATAAAAATTCTAAATTTCCGAGGAACTTAAAATCAATGCACGCAAAAAGAATAAATTTTGTAAAGCTCTTTGCAAAATCGTATGGTGTGTATGGCCGTTCACAGCTGATGATCAGCTGATCGTAGAGCTTTTAAAAAGCTTCGAATCTGCTATCGACTTGTGAAAAAATATCAACGCTTTTTTAAATTTGAATTAAATGCCGCTAGCGAGAACAAATCGCCCACTGTGCATCGGTGCCTTAAACCAAGCTACAGAAAATTTACTCTTATAAATATGTAACAGTTTCCATACTTTTTTGTTTTTGCATGTAACTGTGAATACGCGATTTTAGAATATAAACAAGAGAGAACGCTATAGTCGGGTGCCCCGACTATCAGATACCCGTTACTCAGGTAAAGGGAGTGCGAGGGAGATGGAGATAGAAACTTTGATCACCCATAACTTTTTAACGAATGGTTCGATTTGAAAAATTTCTTCTACATTTCGATAGGTATTGATAAACACAATAAAACTGCATTTTTACTTTTTCGAAATATTTAAATTTTTAAAATCGTATATAAGCGTTGTGGGGTTAAAGGGGCGTGGCACCTTTTTGAAACAAACTTGCGCTGCGTAGGAACTCCTAGAATCTGCATGCAAAATGCCAATCTTGTAGCTTTTATAGTTTCCGAGATCTCAGCGTTCATACGGACGGACAGACGGACAGACGGGACGGACAGACAGACAGACGGACAGACGGACAGACGGACATGGCTAGATCGACTCGGCTAGTGATCCTGAACAAGAATATATATACTTTATAGGGTCGGAAACGCTTCCTTCTACCTGTTAGATACTTTTGCACGAATACAATATACCCTTTTACTCTACGAGTAACGGGTATAATTAAATACGTGTGGTTTTTCCTGGTTGTCGCTAGCCGCTGTCCGTAAGAAGGGGGATGACGACACGGCCTGACGTGGCCAGCTGGTCTTCTTGGTGTGACGTGTGTTTTCTAAGAACTTCTTCTTCGAACACAACTTCTATTTATATTTATAGTTCGTGACGCGGAAATAATCGATAGTAATCTTAATCTACACATAAGTGGCCCTTACGACACCAAGTAGTGCTTGTTACGCGCGGAGCCATTTCCCCAAAACGCGTTAAAAACGAGATCGCAAGAAGTGAAAATGGATATAGTAAGTAAGATAAAATTAATGCCTTTAGGCTTGGCAAAGATTGGGTAGTAGAAATAACATGGTATAGTCTATTATAGTCATTACACAGTACTCTTAACGGTTCATGCATATCATAGTTGGATCTACAAAAATTTAAAGTAAGAGGAATATAGTTCCTAGGTTATGCGACCCAGTAACTCGGGACTCTCCACATTCCCGTGAATAAGTAGTGCCAAGCATCGTTCTACGGTTTAATAAGGATGGTAGATTAATTGGTAGAAGTCTACTAGAGTAGGATGGTAAAATAGGGCTTGCATTCCAGTTAAGACCCCGTAGATAATAAAAAGTTCTTTTGTACAAACTCTATCCGGTCTATATGTACACAATACTGAGGACTTCAAACTGGTGAACAGTACACCAGAATTGTACGGACTACTGAAATAAACAGAGTCTTTGTAACATAGGGATCATCGAATTCTTTTAAACACCTTTTAATAAATCCAAATACTCCCTTGGCCTTATTCACCATGGATGTAATATGGTCACAAAACTTAAGTTTTGGGTCAAGGTCATTAACATGCGCCATTCTAGACAACGCATCACCACCCACCGTATTCGTGGCATATTGAGGGTTCACCCTTGAAAATGTCATTACTTTACACATCGCTATTTAAATACAAAAGATTTTCACAACACCATGTTTGAAAAGCATTAAGGTCCGATTGTAAGTCTGAACTGCTGGAAATTTCGTTGTATTGCAGGCATAGCTTCGAGGGAGATCGTTAATAAATATTGTAAAAAGAAGTCGGCCAAGGTGGCTTCCTTGTGGGACGCCTGAATTAACTCGGATCAATGACTCGTTGAGTACTACCACATAGATAACTTGTGATTCATGTTAGAAGATAACATTGAAACCCTAATAAGTCAAGCTTTAATACATTAAGAGAGTGCCTTTTATTACAAAAGACGTTAGCTCCAAGAGGTTTGTCGTCGTAAATCTTCGCCTTATAAATCCATGCTGACATGGAGATATAACTGACCTACAAAGATGTAGCAAGTGGGGTGTAATAACGTTTCCAAAGATAAGGTAAACAATTTGTGCAGAGGTCTACACAGAGTATCAGCACAGTATCTAAGCACGCAGCCTGAACTCCGTCGGGACCCGAAGAATATACTGGTTTAACTTTATGGAGATCCAAGAGAAGGGAGCTTTCACTTAACCTCGGACAAAATTAAATTTGACTTAGATATGGCATTTGAATAAGACGGATTTGGACGGGATGAAACAGAATAAGTTGTCTGGAAAAACTGGGCAAATAGATCGGCAATTGCCTGATCAGAGTTTGCAGTAGAGTTTTCGAATGATAGCGATGCAGGGTAACAGGCTGATTTACGCTTAGTGTTAACAAAACTATAAAACTGTTTTGGATCTTGTGAAAATTGGACCCTACAACGAGTCAGATAGCTTTTATAACACCGGGCGTAAAGCACGGTAAATTTTGACCGAGCCCTTGGGTATCGAAAGAAAGCAGATTGTGAACCGCACATTTTAAATTTTTTGAAAAGTCTAGACTTACCATTTTTTAGGTGTGACAACTCCTTATTAAACCATGGAGGTTTATTTGAAATTGACGGTTAGTATAACGGAACACACAGATAAAAGAAGGAGTTCAATGCATTATAAAAGATATTAACGGCCTCAGCCATGTTTGTGCATGAATAAAATTCGGACCAGTCATAGCCAGATATAAAAGTATTTAAGAGATGAAAATTTGCCTTACGAAAGCAACGGATTCGTTAAAAAGACTTTTTGGATTTATTATTTAGCTCTGTTCATCCATCTACAGTCAGCTCTAGAGTTGGATGATAAGGATCTTCCGGTTGAGTAAGTGGTGATGTTCTTAATAGACAAACGCCTTCTGAATTTGAGACAAAAAACAAGTCCAGTAAACGTCCTAAGGGGTTTTTAACATGGTTTACTTGGCATAGCGCGATGTCAATGTCAAAGGAAGTAAAATATTACAGTTTTCGTCTGGGGACTATGTCGCACTAGGTAAATTGAAATCACCTAATACTACTACTGATCTCGATCTGACAGTTTTTGGAAATGGAAATATATGAACAAGTAACTACCGGGAAACAATAATTTTAAACCTAATAATTTGATGTCATTAAATTCTTCAAATTCAGACATAGGGGTTGAGTCGACAGCAATCAAGACTTCACCTCACCGTCTGGACTGACGGTCAAGCCTTTAAATTGTGTACTTACCCGGGAAAATTTCGGAGCTAAGAACATCCGGCCTTAACCAGGCCAATAACAACAATAATATTATATGGGAAGGAAAACTATCCGAGTACAAGTCAGTCAGCTTGTGAGGAGTTAAATAACTCCGCACAAACAAGGCAAGGTGTGAATGATCACCAAGGTGGAGGCCTACCCGTTGCCAGATATGCGGTGAATTCGGCCGTAGTAACGGTAGGGCGGCGAGAGAGTGTAGGCCTAGTGCACAGAGAGAGAAGGAAGACGTTAGAGCGAGAGGGCGATATCTGAGAGTCCACGTGCCGTGTGCACGGCACGGACTCAACCGTGGTGCCGTGCGCAGAGGGGGAAAGGTCGGACGGTAAAACCGTGGACTTTGGACGCCGAGAATTAACGGGATCAGGTAGAAACTGTGTAGGCGTCTGGTGTGACCGTCCCGGACAGATCCAGGTACAGGAGGCTGTGGCTACAAAAGGCATATGCTTTATGAGCCCAGTGCCTGTTTATCCTAGTCTGGGAACGATAACGCATTCCTAAACCATCACGGCCCCGAGGCCAAAGATAACTGAGGCATCCCGGAGCAACGAGCAATAAGGCGTGGAGAGCGACGGTGGAACACCCACCACTCAACGGAGAAGGCGTTAAGTCACTAATTTGTCACCATTAGTCCCGGGCCGGGGGCCAAGTCGGCTAATAAAGATATATATATATAAAGATATATAAAGATAGTCGGCTATAAAGATATATATATAAAGTATACATCCTAATATTCTGTGCGTTCCCCCTAGACAGTTGAACGGTCGCAGCGAGCAGACAAACAAAATCAGTTCGTTACATCTGGCGCCCAAAACGTGTTTGTTCAGTCGGTGAGTATCAGCATTAAGCAGAAATGGGGAAAGGAAGAACATATCCCCTCAAGAAAGAGGATTTTGCAAGGGTAGCAGCCAAGCTAGGCATCACTCTAGAAGGCAGAACGGAGGTTATGCCGAAAGCCCTCTCAGAGTATTTAACAAGAAAACAGAATGGCCCAGGAGTAGCTAAGATCTGGGCTGAACTAGAAGAAAAAGTCGACGGTAAGCCAGCCCCAAGCGTCAAATTGCTGAGTCCTGGCGCCGAAGAGCTTATAGCTAGTCTTGGCGTGGACAGCATAAAGGAGGCAGGCAGAAGTCGGAATACAAGCCAAGAGAAAAGATCAGGGCAGCAAAGACCTGGCACACCAGATTATGCGAAAATAGCAAAGCAAGTGAGAAAATGGTCGTTCAAATCCTGGCTGACGAGTACGAAGCTCTGGACAAAGAGCGAAAAGAATTAGTTCCCGAACACAAGTTTGCACGAAATAAAACGGCAGCACTACCACAAATTACATGCAGGAGATATGAAGACAGTACCGTAAACAAAACACCGTCTCTTGGCCAGCGGACACCGTTAATGTAATTTAAGAAAGACAGCCAATGAACACCTTATGGAGGCCACCAACCACCACTCAGATGACACGTAACACAATGCCAAGAGCCAACAATGCATAAACCCAAATAAAGAACCCACAGCATGTCGCCGTTGTGGAGGGCACGAACTCTGCCGAAACCTACTACTACTTTTCTGATAAGTGTGCGGCAAGGTTGGCGTCAGGATCGTAGAGTGGCGCACAGGGTCGCAAAGTGCGTCTTCTCCAAGCTTACTGGCAAACTGATAGAGGAAGAGCATCAGTTGTCTGAGACTGTTGAAATTGGAGAAGTCGCATACTAGGCCACAATTGACACGGCAGCTACGTCAAGCTTCATTAACGAGGAGCTTGCGGATACACTGGCTGGCGAAGGATGGATCACAAGGACAAGACGCCAGGTTAGGTTGGCAGACTTAAAATACAGCGGAATAAGCTCACAGCTCGAGGTCACGGTGGAGTTTGGCAACAAACGAATGGACATGAATCTTCTAATACTTCCACGAGTAGTGGACGAATTAGTGCCGGGAAACATTAAGCTCGGGGAGGAACACAGAGACTCCAGACGAAAAGGCAGCTAAGTTAAAAGAAATCTTTGAAGTTGTACGTCGGAACATGGAAAAGGACGCCCAGGACCAGGCTAGGAATTACAATCTGCGAAGGAGGCAGTGGAAGCCAATAATAGGCGACGTATTATGGGCAAAGGAACACCATTTGTCAAAAGCCGCCGAAGGTTTTGCTGCAAAACTAGCACCCAGGTATGACGGGCCATACATAGTAATGGATTTCGTATCGCCAGTCATTTGTAAAGATAGTCACCAAAGGACCAGGAAGGAACGCACAGTGCATGTCAGCGAACTAAAACTACAGCAAACAAACGGCTTGGGCGAGCTACAGCATGCATGCCAGGATGGCAAGCTATAGCATCTAGCATACGCCAGATTCTGTATAGTGGCGTACTGAAGAACTCCTACCAGTACAAAAAAAATGGGACCCCGACAACAAGGCAGACGGATTCGGCGTCGGGCATACGCCCTATTCATCCATCGGGTTCAAAGGGTGCACAACGAGGAAGATGGATTCAGCGTCGGGCATAAGCCCGAGTCATGCGCCTATACGCTGCGTAGAACAGGGGTACACAAAGAAAAGAAAATGTGCACAAGGAACCATACAACGAGGCAGACGGATTCAGAGGATAAGGTGTACACAAAGAAAACAAAGGGTGCAGAAGGACCAATACAACGAGGCAGACGGATTCAGCGTCGGGCATAACCAGAGTCATCCGCCTATGCGCCGCGTATAGCAGGTTTCAGAAAATGGAAAAGGGTAGGAAAAACACAGCACGAGCAGTAACTTCAATGATAACGATGAGAGGCACGGAGGAGGATGGCCGAGGAGGTCCGTGAGAAGATCGCGAGAAGGCGGAGAGAGGCAGAGGCGGAGAGACGCGAGGAGGATTCAGTGGCACGATGGGAGTTTACCCTCATGGCTTGGCAAATATATTATACTCACGGAATTAGTAAATCTCATAAAAAGTTAAAAGCTTTAGGCATTTTATTTATCACTTCTGCTTGTGAAAAAACAGCTGGGAAAATCTCCCTCTGTCCAATCCTTATGATCCCGTACAAATACTGTCCATGTTCCATTTAAACTCTTCCATCTAAACCAAAAAAAGCAGACAAAACTTCGCATTTGCCTATGAATATGAAGAATCTCGTTGTTATATGAAAGTACTTTCACTCACCAAAATTAAAATCATATGCCAACAAAATAAAGAAAAACGGTCAAAAATTTTACATTATGACGGCCTTTTGACTATTCACCAATAACTCGTTTTACTAGAATCTTCTTTTTTTATAAATACAAACCTGTTTTACCATACTTTAAAAATGATTTGACAATAAAATAAAAATTTCAAGCCAGAAATAAATATAATTTGTAGTATTTTTATTAAGTTGAAATATTTTTATTTTTTAATGCACCAATTAATCATATGTTAACTTTGAAAGCTTACAGCTGGTGAACCAACGAATGTGCGAAAAATTAAATCAATATTGACTCAATTCCAAACCTAAAAATGTTCATAGATCCGAGTCAGGTTAGCCAGATGGAGCAAAAAACATTTGTTTGATAACATTTGTATCTCTCTGTTTTATAGAGTTCGTTATTAAAATTAAAACCGCAAAAGTTGCAGTCTTTATAAATACACTTTCTTCACCAAAAAAGGGGTGTGTCCAGCCTACGCACGACAGAAGTGAAACTACACGTGCTCACATGCGCATTCTATTTTTAAATTTTTACGCTCTCAACTTTGTGCGAGCGCGCTGAAGCAAGAGAGGATAGAAGAGAAGAAAGAGATCGTTCGTCAGCGGTGAGAGAGGGACAGGACACCCCGCGTTTTCGTGACGGTCATAAATTGGTTTTACTCCGTCCCCGAAAATCCATAACTTCATCCATTTCACTTCAAAACTGCGTTATACATGAAGTTAGTCACATTTAAGGGGTGAAATACTGTGAAAAATCTCAAAAGGATCCGTTCGATAGATTTTGCAGGATCGTGTTCACCGACTTTGAAATGGCAACTTTTTAAGATGCTTTGATATGAAGCATTACATTTGATTCAAACTTTATCTTGTGACTACATTTTTCGAAATGAAAAAAAAGAAAATAAATTTAAACTTTTCTTTAATAAGAATTATGTTTTAAGTCATTTAATACTTTCTACAAATTTAAAGCCCAAGCAAAATTATGACGGGGATGGATGCAAACAACATTTAACTTAAAACTTCACATAACGGGTGCATTAAAGTAGACTTTCCGATTTCAGGGCAATAGTTTCGTGCTCAGTCCAGAGCCCTGGATAAATTTTTCTAAGCTTGCCAAGTTCTTTTTCACCTTGGAAGGTAAAAGTTCTTCTCCATTTTTATTGGTATCAGTAGCGTCTCCTGCTGAAACTCTTCGTCGAGGTTATACTCGTCAGCGGCGTTGTTCGAGCGATCGTTAACCTTACCGATTTCCTTTAGCAGACCCTCGTCAAGTGGGTTCATGCTGGTTTCCTGGCCTTGGTCGTACTCTTCGTCAAGATTATACCAATCAAACTCAGCCTGGATAGGCATGTCGTTGGAAGGATCAACTACCGCACTCAATACTGATTTTGACAAGGGCATGCTGGGTAGACTTTTGGATGTGGTGTGCGAGTTGGGAAAGCACATGCGCTTGTTGATCTCGGCCAGGATGTTTGGCTCATGCTTGCATTTATATTGGAAGTGCGATTCCGACTTCGGAGACCGTGTTGGTTGGGCGGACATGGTCTTCATCATTATGTAGTTGGGGTTCTTCGGCGCAATGATGGCCGCAACATTGGGTAGCTTTGGTATGTCAGCGAAAATTTCCTCAATTTCATCAGTCTTGTGGGAGTGGTTATCATCGAAGAGCCCGCCAGCGCCAAATGCCCCCTCCAGTTTATCCTGATCATCAGCCGAGGGCGATGAGGATTCCGGTGCCTTGTGCACGTCGGCCATTATCTGGACTTGAACGCTGGTCACGCCAACCTCGGAAATGGAACAGTAATCGGGCTCAGTGGCTGTTGTGGTGGATGCGGAGAAGTTGTTCTGGTCTTCAAGTTGCTTTTCCATTTGAAGCAAAGACTTTTTGAATTTGAGAAGATTGGCGGGCTTAGGCGGCAGCGCGGGCGGCAGTTTGTGGGTCGCGTTTAAGCCATTCAGTGTTGCTTTTACTTTCATAGCTGCAGCGACGGTGGCGGCCACCATGTCCACGTAAAGATTTGAAGGCTGCTCCGAACCAATGGGTTCGTACTCGTTGCTGTATATGGTCTCGTAGTTAAGAACATCGCCAGCGATGGCAGAGGGGTGGTAGTGTGAGAACAGGGGCTGCTGCTGAACGTCCTGATCATTGTCGTCGTGACGTAGCACATGCACCATGCTGTTTTTGGTGGAAAAGTGTACCCGCTTGCGTCCATTGGAGATTCTGCGACCAGTCAAGAAGCTTCTGCACGGCCGGTTTGAGTAGACGGATGTAAATGCCAAGGCCGATTTGGGGACCAGGTCGCGCATTGTCTCCTCCATTGACTGCTCGATTAATATTTGATTAACACACTCCAGCACAGGATTGACCGCTCCTTGGCTGTACGGCTTGACCGCGACCGTCAATTCCTCTTGGTCCGAGGCAGTGGCGTACCAGTCGTCTGTCGTTGTCTCGTAGATTTGCTTTGGAGAAGCCTCCGAGAAGTCAGGACAGCGCCGTTGAACAATCCTGATGTCAGTCTGCAGCGAATATAACCGCTCCCGCTCGGACTCTAACTCATTGAAGAAGATCCCGTCGTCCCCTTCTAGGTGAGCAGACTCTGAAGAGCCCGCCGTCCTGCTGCTCCTCTGGCTGGAGGGGCTTTTTGGCTGTCGCTGTTGACTGTCCAGCTCCAGACAACTATGCTCTGAGTCTGCATTCTCCTGTGCCGGTTTAACGCTGTCTATTCGCTCTTTTACTTGTGGGTAGACGTGATGTTGTTCGTAGCTGGTCCGCGAGTCCTCACGACTAACGCTGCTCGTATTAGTTTTCAATTGCTTCACCAGGGCAGTATCGTCGACGTGCAGCGACCGTGAGCGCATGTAGTCTCGGAAGGAGCCCGCTGTGCGTTTGCTGGTATAGCGCACGCTGCGTCTAGCACCGTAAAAAGACGAGGACACGGTGTCGTCGCTGGAAGAGCCCGACCCAGCTGTGGACAAACAAAATAATATTGATTTCATTAGTTCAAATGATTTTGTTAGATTCTATGGGAGCTTGAATAGCTAAATGATATTTTTATTTCCTTATATAAAACAACAATTTCTATGTCCTTGCAGAAGATATTATTATTTTAGTCAGAAGTTTTTCACGTAGAGGACATTTTTAACCCTATCAGTCTGTCCGTTTGTCCGACGAGTGGTCTCTCAGTTTTAATTACATCTGCCACATACAGCCACCCGTATTTTTCAATATATTTATCAAAACGCACGATAAGTTTTAAATTACGAAAAAGACGTGTTTAATTATTCGAGATCGGAGCTGCACTGTATACATAAAAAAAATGCAACCGCCGGCGGCTATTGTAAGCGGCGGTCGGCTTACAAGATAAGATTAGAGATAAAAGCGAGCCGACGAGAGAGGCTCGAAAGCTCTGGCGTGTAACAGCTTTTAGTTTCGTGGGGCAGAACAGCTAGTTTGGCAACTGCCCTCTTGACAAGACCCGTTGCGGTTCGAACCATCGCAACTCTGATGATACCATCTTCGCCGGATATGACCTCTTCGACGCGTCCCATATGCCATTTAAGGGGTGGCACGTTTTCATCCTTCAGCAATACGACGTCACCCATCCTTATGTTGGCTTGTCCAGATTTCCACTTGCTCCTCTCTTGCAAAAAGGACAAGTACTCTGTGCTCCAATACTTCCAAAACTTTTGCTGCATCTGGACCAATTGCTGCCATCGATTGGGACGAGCAGCTTTAAGATGAGTTACGTCTGGCTCTGGAAACGAATTGAAGCTCGAACCTTTTAGAAAGTGCGCCGGTGTGAGCACTTCCAAATCATTCGGGTCTTCTGAAATTGGACAAAGTGGGCGAGAATTTAGAATCGCAGATATTTCGTATACGAGAGTTCGAAGTTCATCGAATTGTGAGACCGACAACTCTGTAAAAATGAAGTTTCGCTACTTTTACGGCCGCTTCCCATTAGCCGCCGAAGTGTGGTTAGCGGGGAGGAATAAACTTTCAGTCGATACCATCGGAGAGACAAGTTGCAGCAATGTTCGACATACTGGTTTCACTCTTGAACAATTCCTTTAGTTCTGCAAGCTCGTTTTTAGCACCTACAAAGTTAGTGGCGTTATCAGTCCACAAAGTTCTTGGCTTTCACCGAATGCTGATAAATCGCCTTAATGCTGCGATGAAAGTCGGCTGTTGATAAGTCATTAAAGATCTCCAGATGAGTGGCCTTAGCATTTTGGGGTGGCTTGTTTCGAGCCTCACCCTTGTAAAAAAAGGGGCCACAAAAGTCGATGCCTGTGGTGTGAAAAGCTGGGTTTGAACAGACTCGATCAGCTGGCAGACTGCCCATAATGTGTTGAAAAATAGTTGGCTTGATCCGGAAACACTTAACGCATTTGTTTAGGACACTTGTTTTTTTTATTAGAATTTGGTTGTTTATTTTGAATCTTCTCTTACGAGACTAACAAAATGTGTTAAAATCTTAAAATACTACATAATTCTAACAGTTTGTTGAACTGTATTTATGTTAGACGGTCCTAATGATTGTTGCTGGATGGGACGGTCGTTACGACGAAGGCGGGAACGGCCATCTCCTGAGCAAAATGGTACAGCTGAATTCCCTTTACAAGAATGCGCGAGCCATCAATTAAAACTTGTACGGTGAGGGGTCTGTCTCGTCGAGGACAATCCTTGTTCCGAAGCGAGTTGAAACGATATATATATAAGCAAATACACGCTGAAGTTTTACAAAGGCATTTTGATACTTGCTATTGGCTGAAAGATCCATCGTAGCCGAGCTAATCAAGGTGGCGTGTCTTTGTTCGGGTAGATCGCGAAGAAGCTCCACGCTAGCCGGCCAAGCTGAAGAGTCCAAAATGAGGAATGGAGGTCCATGTTTCCAGAGCTTTGAGACGAGTAATTCACTCGGAGAGCAGCCTCGAGATACTACATCCGCAGGATTTAAGTCCGTCGGAACATGGTGCCATGACATTCCAGCCGTTAATTCCTGGATTTATGCAATTCTGATGGATACGAAAATTTTAAAGCTTGATAGTGCTTCTTTTATCCAAGACAAGACGATAGTTGAGTCAGACCAACAGTGAAAGTCACAGGGTATGGCGAAAATGTGCTTTATACTTGAGACGAGTTCTGCCAGTAGTAAAGCAGCCGACAACCCCAATTTAGGTATAGTTAGCGTCTCCAAAGGTGCTACCTTAGACCTTGAACATAGTAGATGAGAGGTTACTGATCCGAATGTTTCTGCTCTCAAATATATGCAGGCTCCATAAGCTGTACTGCTGGCATCAGAGAAGGCGTGCACTTGAACGGAAGCATTTGGCATCATGGCAAATCTGGGGAACCTGATATTCTGAACTATGCGTAGCTGAGAGTCAAGCTCTAGCCAAACTGACGACAGCGTTTCGGGTAATGGGTCATCCCAGCTTGAACTTTCCTTCCACAACGTCTGCAGGAATGTTTTGGCTTTGACCAGAATCGGAGCTAAAAGAGAAAGTGGATCATAACATCTTGCGATTACCGATAAGACGCTTCTTTTAGACGGTGGACCATCTGGAAGCATTGGCGAGAAGTTGAATAAGATGTTGTTCGAACTAGGTTCCCAAATGAGTCCTTAATGTCGGTTCCATCATGAAACTTAAGAAGCTTCTCCTTATCCTCCTCCGACTCTCCCTCAAGAATACCCGGGTCGTTGGAGCACCACTTGCGAATTGGAAATCAGCCCCTGGAAAGCAAATCTTTGACTTGTCTTCGAATTTCCTGTACTTCTTTAATTGTATTTCCACCAGACATTAGGTCGTCGACGTAAAAATCCCTTTTTACAATTGTAGCCCCAATGGGAAACGAAGATTCCTCATCCTCAGCTAACTGGTGCATGGCGCGAATGGCCAGAAACGCTGCAGGCTTTGTTCCATATGTGACAGTCTCCAGCTTATAAACCTTTATTTCCTCCTCAAGGCTATTCCTCCATAGAATACACTACAAATATTCATCGGGATGTGAGATTCGCACAAAGCGGTACATTTTACATATATCCCCGCAGAGTGCAAGCCTGAATAGGCGAAAACGAACAAGTGTTTGGAAGATTTTTGACTGAATTGTAGGGCCAGTTAGGAGCAAATTGTTGAGCGATTGTCCTGAAGTGCTTTTCTTCGATCCATCGAAAACGACACGAAGTTTTGTACTGCTGCTATCCAGCTTCGGCACGCAATGATGGGGCAAAAAGAATTGCTTGTGTTGATCTTGTTGGGAAGCCAACGACATTTGGCCTAGCTCGATATATTCTAGCAGGAACGCAATATATTGAGTCTTTAGGAAAGGATCTCTTGACAATTTTGCTTCTCTTGAAACGCCTTAGAGTGAGACCAAAAGAGTCACCCAGAGCATAAAATCCAGTGCTGTTTAAGCGTCGATCCGAGTATTGCCCGCTCTCTAACCGAGTAACGTTCTCTTGAAACAAACGCTCACAAAGAATATCCTCATTGGACAGAAAAATATCTGACGAGTAGCAATTTCCTATTTCCCAAAATCGTTTTACAGCTTCAGTGAGAGACTTAACTTCAGTTTCAGATGTATTCGGCTTGACTGACATAGCTATGGTACATACTTCCTTTTTCGCTTGTCAGACCCCCAGAAACGATCAAACCAAGTTTGGTGTTCTGCAGAGTCGGCAGCTTTTCAGATAAGTGAATTTTTTCCCTGCAAATCAAATCAAAAAATATTCCTGCTCCAATCAGCATATCAATACGCTGTGATTTGTAAAATTTAGGGTCCGCCAAGGAAATATTTTTGGAAATATCCCAGGTAGAAGCATTTATATCGAACTGCGTCTGATAGTCCGTAATTGTTATTGTGACAACAGCAGTAAAGGAGGCATGAAAGCAAGAATCCTGAGACTGAACGATAATATCAACTGCCTTTTCCGAGTTGAGTGAAGATTCTCCTATTCCAGATATTGATACATGCGACGATGAGTATGATGATGTGGGCGAACATGAAATTAATGTAGAAGCTTGCGAAGATGGGTTAAGGTCGCCTGATGAAGATGATGTTAATGGCGCCTGTGGGCTAGGGGTCAAATGAAGAAGAGTGTGGTGCTTCATATGACCATGACCCTTCCGCAAGCAATTAAGGCACAAATGCAATTTCTTGGCCTCTTTATTGCGCATGCTGGGAGAAAGATTTAAAAATCTTGTGCATTTTGGCAAATAATTATCCCTTCCCTTGCAAAAAATACATAAAGGTTTATTGGAGTTCGTAGATGCCGCAATGAGTACGCTTTGGTTATGTTTATAGGATTGTCTTCCCACCTGATGGCCTGGCGTTTTCGTTACCAAGGCGCTTTCCAAATTTTCCATCAATCTGGATCGTTTTCCAAAAATGAAGCCATAAGGGGCCATGTAGACAAGATGTTGGATGACAATTCCTCTTTCCAGCGTTCCAGATTTCTCGAATCTAGCTTAGAAGCCACGATGTAAATTAAAAATCCATCCAGAATTTGGTCTGAGGTAGCGAGGGTCCTGATCGCTCGCAGATGAGAGTTCATCTTATCGCTTAGTTATGTTTTTGCGACGAAATGCACACTCTGTAACAAGAATCACGACGGGGTCACCAAATGTTTTGGGGAAGACAACGAATGTGCCACCCGTATTTTTTAATATATTTATCAAATCGCACGATAGGTTTTAAATTGCGAAAAAGACGTGTTTAATTATTCGAGATCGGAGCTGCACTGTATACATAAAAAAAACAATGCAACCGCCGGCGGCTATTGTAAGCGGCGCTCGGCTTACAATATAAGATTAGAGATAAAAGCAAGCCGACGAGAGAGGCTCGAAAGCTCTGGCGTGTAACAGCCTTTAGTACAGTGGGCTTCTTTCGCATATTTAAATGTTTACAAATTTTCGGCAAAACAAACATTAGCCAATGGCATATATTCTTAAAGAATTTTGTTTTGGTTCTGCTCCGAACAGGCACTAAAAGTTTCTTTTGATGATTAAAATACGTCATAATTATAACGACTTTCTTTGCCTTCAAGGCAGACTAACACAAAAGAAATTATATTTTTAAGACACATATTAGATAAATACAGTTAGCGGAATACACATTTATTTGAGTCATTTATGTCACTACACTTATAATAATAATAGGGATTTTTTTTTCGGAAACCTAAAACTTAATTTATTTGGATATGTCACTGAAGATTATTCTTGCGTCAAGAGCGTCAAGAGAGCAAAAATATTAAAGGAAAAAGGTTATTTATTATAGCTTTTCAGTGAAAAAAAAAATATGTAATGTTTCATAAAAATTACCAGTAATAGATTCTGGTATGCAATTCATAGTTAATAGAGTTTAACATCTCAGTATAGGTTTCTAACTAGCAAAATATCAAGATAAGGAGTTTGACCAATCATTACGGCCCCTTTTGAAAGTATTACCTTTCTACAAGACCAAGTAGGCAGCACAACCAGCTTGTGCACTGGACAGAAACATGCTCTAATCCACAAATATGTATTGATCGGTGGTGATCGGTCCTCAAATATCAACTCCACACCTTTGGAACGGTTTTAGGCCACGAGCCGTTCGAGAGGCATCTTATTAATTGTTTCGCCAACACATGCCATTCATGATCGAACGATTTGACGAGCTAGATCTCCACCAACTACAATCGAGTATTCTAGGCGGGTGAAGGCGACTAAAGATGTGGAACCAGCATGACAATACTGCAGATGCAAGTGTGATTTTCTGAGTAGCAACGACAGGCGCATTCGGCATTCTGTAATCTGTTTCACTGACCCTGATTAGTGAATATCCTGAGAAGCTGTAATTGGTTTGCCTTTCTGACGCGAATATAAATACTCAATGAACGATTGTTGCTGTTATTCTAATTATAGCATTGATAGCAGAGATTGGGTAGAGGCAAAAAGAGCTCTACTCAAAAGATTCAAAGAAATGGGTAAACCTAAAGAAATAAAAACTTTAAAAATTCCGCAATTATGTGCGAAGCTGCACCTATGGTTAAAATCAGAAAATGAAAAATGGAATTTCTGCCTTTGAGAGATTTTATAAAACAATAAACGACAAATTATGAAAGACTTTTTCCACATATTACAGATACAATTTTTGTAGCGCTTGCTCCGCGAAAAAGATACTTTGGTGGTTCCATCTAGGAATCGGTCGGGGCATTGCTAGCGCCATCTTGATCTCAGTGGTGTAAGGGGGAAACAGGGGTAGAAGAAGCTGCCTGAGAGCAACAGCGGCATATGTCAACTTTCCCCGAAATCCCACCATAGGTCAATGTCGAGGTTACCGCCAACTTTCCGGCGTGGGGACCAGGGTTTCCCTTTTTGGCAGCGGCAGTAATAAGTTCAATAGTGCAACGAATTCTAAGTGAAAGTAAGCGCAGAGGCTAAATCTTGACCGCCAAGGGAAAAGTGTGATTCCTTGTGTGTGGAGCAAAGGCAATGGGGTGAGTGAAAAAGAATGGAATAAATCCATACCTTAAAAAAAAATAATAATAATAAGTAGTTTTTTTTATAATTTGTGAGTAGCAATGTGAACGTGGAATTTTCTGTTTTTTTATCTGTGTAAAAATATGAGAAAATTTAAGGAAACTAACTAGGTGTGCCATCGTCGATGGATTAGAAGATTCTCCGGTGATTGGAAGAAAAACCATCTATTAATTGTCCATGTTTTTAAATAAAATGTGTGGTGATAAAGAAAACCTCCGTAGAATTTAACCTCAAACCCTCCAAAGAGGAAAAGAAAAAGAGAGAAGAGAATAACAAAAATTACACTAATTTAATTGCAGTTGCAACACTCCCACACTTCGCACCTTTTTGTTTATTAATCCTAATTAAATTCCCAAAAATGCCCAAATGGCGATAATCCAAAAAGAATCAATTCCACTTTCCATTCCTCAAACCTCAAATTTTTAAATTTATCTTGCTAACCAAATATTTATATTACAAACCCACATTTACTTGTCCTTATATATCTATTAATTTAATTTTTTTGCATGTCATTTATTATGTTTAGACTTAAGTTTGATTTTAGCCTTTAATAAATTATTTATAATGTATTGAAAAATAAATTGGCCGCAGCTAGCATAATGCACTGGTAGGGTTGCACTACTACCTAAGACCATTGGAAGGGTGGGCATAAAAGACCTCCAAGACACCAAAGGAGGCAGGAAAGGGTCAGTCGTTTGTGAAGAGGGGTAGTAATTATTTTCGGCGGTAATTGTATGTGAGTGTCTCTTTGTCCCGTATATATATCGTTGCACGCGATTTTATTTTTCTATCATTATGAATAGGCATTCGTGTATTCGAGCAAGACCACCATAGCCATAGCCGACGAGCCGCAAGCCGGACAGCTTTTCGCATGCGCTCGAAACACAGGGTACCATCTTGCCTGAATGTTATTTGAAATGTAGCTACCGGTTACATATTTAAGAGACAAACAGCTTACAAATACTTGATCGGTACCCTTGATTTGACACATCGCATGAATGAAAATGATTAAGTCAATACTTTCCGCTTCAATCGTAATTGTGAATGTTTGATTAAACTCACGCATATTTTGGTCTTCATAAATATTAATTCTTTAGATACATACATATTTATATTACATGGCCCAAGCCAATATAATACTCAATAAACTTTAAATGTAATTCAAGATTTAAAAACGAGTTCGTAGAATCTGAATTAAGGGGGTGTTGAAAGAGTCTTCAAATGATATTCTAAGCTACTTTGGCTAGACATATCTGCCGCTTTCAAAAAAATTAGAAAACAATATAATTTAAATTTAATAGTTGTTTTTCTATAATTTCTTATAATTATTTGGTAATTGAGAGATCATAGTCTGCCCTAAGTTCTTGCAGGCGATTTTTCTGGGTTTTTGATGTTTTCCGTCCATTTAGACACCCCAAAAGATTACATTTTTAATCTTTTCGCTAGGGCCTGACGAACGTTCACCCTAAGTTTATTTCAGCAGACTGGCAGCGCTATGCAATTTTCTGGAATTTTTTTCGTCGATCTGAGTACTGGAGTGAAAAAAGTGCCTGACATTAAGAGTTCGCCAGCTGTTTGCCTCCCGCTTTCTCTCATAGCTGACGAACAGGTTTCGTCGATCTGAGTACTAGGCTTAAGTGGTATATAATCAGCTTTTAAGGCTGTAAAGCCTAGTATCGAGATCGACAAACGATTATGCTAGCGTAAAAACTTTAATCTTTCCAGTGTGACCAAAGTTTCGAGAGTTCATCAGATTTAAGCGTGCTACGGTCGTACTGTCAATCAGCTGGGTTTGTTGACAAGCAGTTAAAATTCAAATATCGTATTTGCGGGAAAGAGCCGTTAAATGATAATACCAAATACCTTGGCAAGACAAGTCTGCCGCTGTACAAAGATATTAAAAATCAATACAATTTAAATTTAACAGTTGTTTTTTTTAATTTACTGATAATTATTTGCCAATTTAAAGTTCATAGCTGCACTTTTATTGTGTTTTTTCGTACATTCTGGACCTAAAAAACATTTTGCTCTGACAAGAGGCACCCCAGATAGTATTAATGTTATTTTGTCCTCACATGTAAACACCTGCAATCGACTTTTGTGAGTTTTTTGAGTTTTTCCCTCCATTTCTTATAATGTTCAGTGAGAAGCGCACGCCAAAAGATTTAAAATTTTTAATCTTTTCGCTAGGGTTCACCCAAAGACAGACTGGCAACGCTATGGAATTTTTTGGTATTTTTTTCGTCGATCAGGAGACCGACGTGAAAAAAAGGCCCGACGAAAAGTGAACGCCAGCTGTTTGCCTCTCGCTCTCTCTCATGACTGGCGTTCGGTTTTCGTCGATCTGGATACTAGGCTTAAATCACAAACGAGATGTCTTAATCTTTAAATTGGATACTACTAGCACACCACTCAACTTTTTGTTATTTTTCCCATAATGCATCCTTTCACTTGGACTTGAAGATATATTACTTTTTTACGGACCATCCAAATGTTCTGTGAGGAGTTAAATAATTCCGCACAAACAAGGCAAGGGGTGTGAATGATCACCAAGGAGGAGGTCTACCCGTTGCCAGATATGCGGCGAATTCGCCCGTAGTAACGGTAGGGCGGCGAGAGAGTGTGGTGCCGTGTGCACAGAGAGAGAAGGAAGACTTTAGATCGAGAGGGCGATATCGGAGAGTCCACGTGCCGTATGCAATGGGAAATAACGGAACGACACGGACTTTGGACTCTACCGTCGTGCGCAGAGGGCGAAAGGTCGAACGGTAAGGCTGTGGACTTTGGACTAGGAGGCAAGGAGACGCCGAGAATTAACGGGATTCGTCGGCCTATATAAGCAGTCCGAGCGCTGGAAGCTGGATCAGTAAGCAAGCAGCAGAACGCGGGTTAAGGGGACCCCCCATTCTCGATTTCAAATTTTGACGATTTTCAATGGGCTGGTACATATATTATCTTTTTTTTTTGTTTTTTGTTGTTGTTTTTTGTCATTGAACAAAAGCCCTTCTACTCGTTCGCGCATGGGATTTCCGCTCACTGGAACATCTGAAACCAACAATTCCAACGGGATTAGGAAGAGTACATGTATGGCTATAGCATGAACTAAGATTATTAAATTCGCACAAAAATTAACAAAATGGCAGACCTTTGAACATTTTTTTTGAAAATCGTTTTCTTTTCAGCCACAAATCAAGTTGAAAAGTAAAGAAGATCTTCACCGATTTGATTTATCCTAGTTTTATTATTAAAATTGGTAATTATGGATTGGATTAATAGTTTTTGAGTAACCTCATGCGCCAGTCGTAAAAATACTGTTTCGAGAAAAACGCGTTTAAAGTTTTGAGGAGCAAGTTCTTGGGTATAAAACATACCTATTGAACAATCAGCTATGCCATGTCCATATAAAATTCCTTCCATTTCTTCATAGGCTTGATTTTCTTCGGCTCGTTGGTTTCTCCGAACAGTTCTGGCCTCTCTAGAAGCTTCAGTGAGGTCTCTTGGAGTTGGGCTGCTGCCCGTCTAATTTTGAATCCCATTATCTCCATTATTTTCAAAATTGTGACAGAACCCTCGTTAAATATACACGCCGCTGTTTGGGTAACAATTTCAACAATTTTTCTATCCTTATAATTGTGTTGGGGGGCAAAATTCCAGACACAATTGTTGAACGAATCGTTGTTGTTCTGCGTATTATACCCCAGACATCGGTGAAGGAGTTCATCTGCCGACAAAATTTATGAAGATGGGTTTGATTACACGTCATCGTGTAATTTCGGTTTATAATCTTGCAATGGCTTCAGACTTGCGCCACTTGCACCAAGAGTCAGGTCCAAGAGGGCAATTCATGTGCTGCTGATTTTCATCTGTTGAAATTTTATGACCAAATTTAATTTTTCATATCTTCCATGGAAAATTTCGAAATTTCCATCGAAATTTCGTCGAATCGCTAATCCATAAAAAATAGCCATTTCCTTCATAAGTATTTCCGTTAGTTGAGCTTTTTTAGGAGGCAGCTTTTTACTTATTTTCTACGGTGGGGCTGGCTCTTTACGCTGCTTTCTTATATGTCTTATCAATATTTTGGCTTCTTTCAATCGTCGATACACTCTCTTCGTGACGTGTAGAACGCATTCTTTCTTTTCAATAATGAAGTCATGTCCATAAGGTTGCATGTTCACAACTGAAGTGATTGTTTTTATATCGCCGTCGCCGATATAATATTTATATCTCACATCGTGTAGATCTTCTGATCGCTCCAACATTTCGTTTATGCCATCCACTTCAATTTTCCCTGCACTTCCTTAAATGTTGGCGGAACATTTATTTTTATGTTGAGTCCAAAATGACTCGTACTCAACAGAATTCTCTTTACCTTTCCATGGTCTGCACACAATACAAAAACTCGACTTTACAAAGACGTCTATAATATTCTTCGTATATTTACCAGCTAACGATACGATGCCTACAAGAGATGAAAAGCATCTTTTGGCCCATGAACCATCACCTGAAACCGCGATCTAGCGTTCTGGATTACCAACTTCTTTGTTCTTTTCTTTTTCCTCGATGGTAGCTTTCGTAATCACTTTTCTAAATACAGCACCCACCGCGAAACTGATATGATCAATAATCTCATAATACGTTCGTTCGCTGATGTCTTTGCCTAGATCCACAAACTCACAGAAAGTGTTCGCTCCTGCTAATCCGACTCCCAGCAATCTCATCACATAAATAAAGCGCCTGTTTACTTCGTGTGCTTTCCCAATTTTGGGACAATATTCAATGTCTTTTTCATGGGCAAAATTACAAACTATATCCAACTTAAAACCCAAGCCTCTTTCATCTTTCTTGTTGAATTGAACATCACCGTTACACTCTTTGCATTTTACCATTTGCACAATACACAACTCAAATTAGGATCGACACTTGGTTGAAATAAGATGTTTTAGAAAGTTTTTCAGCGGATATGCTCTTATAACTTTGGTCAAGCTCACTCGTATGCCTATTTCCATAGAACTTCCGATTACGGGCCTAGTAGTACACTGGGCCTAGAAGTACCCTGATTACCATGTTTCTTCTCCATTTTCTACAGCTTATTTTAGATTATGCTACTCTTGCAAGAGACGCAGTGAGACTGAGCATGCCAACGTATTCTAAATCCCTGCCCCGCTTGCCAAAATCTTCTATCTTACGTAGCTGTAAAGTATAAAATTTGATGAACATCGTGGCAAATTTAGAGGGATATAATTTCGTGTTAGTCTAACAGGAACATTGAAAGTTAGGCGGTTTACAAGTTCTGCAGAATAAATATCACCTCTTATAAGATTATGCATAAAAATAGTACCAAGCATTTTTCTACGATTTACAAGTGTAGGTAAATTAAGCAACAGTAATCTACTCCGGTAGGAAGGTAGCCTTACGTTTTGATCCCAGTTCAAACTACGAAGGACAAATAGAAGAAACTTTTTTTGTACCGACTCAATACGGTCAATGTGCACTTGATATTGTGGACTCCAAACCGACGAACTATATTCCAAAATAGGACGGACAAGGGAGGTAAATAATAATTTGGTCGAATAAGGGTCATCAAATTCTTTTGACCAACGCTTTATAAAGCCAAGAACACTCATGGCTTTATTAACAGTGGACATTATGTGGCAGTCAAATTTAAGTTTAGGGTCCAGAAGAACACCTAAATCGTTAACTGAATATATACGGTCGATTGGCGTATTTTCAAGAAAGTAACTGATGAACGTAGGAGTACCCCTATAAAAAGTCATAACGTTGCATTTAAGGTAGTTCAACTTTAAAAGGTTGTACTCACACCATTCATGAAAACAATCAATATCTGACTGTAAGTTCAGTCCCGACGCTATATCATTATATGATAAACAAAGCTTAACATCATCAGCATACATCAGTACACGAGAATGTGTTATGATAGAAGGAAGATCGTTGATAAACAAAGTAAACAGCAAAGGGCCTAGATGACTTCCCTGAGGGACTCCAGATGTCACGTAGATCAATTTTGAAACAGAATTCTTGAATTTAACCCTCTGAGTCCTACCATTCAAGTAACTTGAAATCCAAGTTAATAGATTACCAGGAAACCCAAGCAGATCTAATTTGAATAAGAGAAGAGAGTGGTTGACGGAGTCAAAGGCCTTACTAAAATCTGTATATATAACGTCAGTCTGCATTTTTTTCTGAAATCCATTTATTATAATAGATGACAATTCAAGAAGGTTGGTGGTGGTCGATCTTTGCTTAACAAAACCATGCTGACACGGTGATATAAGCGAGGAACATAAATGTTGCAAATGAGAAGTGATAATACGTTCAAATGCTTTAGGAATTGCCGACAATTTGGAAATACCTCTATAATTCTTGGCATCAGCCTTCGCACCCTTTTTATGAAGTGGAATAATAAAAGAGTCTTTCCAGATAGTTGGAAAAACTGATGATGAAATAGACAAATTAAAAAGTTTAAGAATCGGTTTACAAATGGTTGACGCACAAAACTTGAGCACACATCCAGGAAGTCCATCTGGACCGGGAGAATAAGTCGGCGTTGTTGTTGCTAAATCTATTAAGAGAGAGTTTTCAGTAATTAAAGGGGTAAAAATACAATTTGCCCCATTTAAGGGACTAGGGTAGTTAGAATTTGACCAAGCTGTCGAACTATAAGTGGTTTGGAAAAACTCAGCAAATAAATCAGCAATGTCGGAATCCGTCGATGCCTCCGTTGAGTTTAGACGTACCGATGAAGGCAATGCCGATGACTTACGCTTGGCATTAACAAAGTTGTAAAACTGTTTCGGATCATTTAAAAATTAAAATTTACATCGATTTAGATACATAGAATAGCAATGACTGTTGAGAACATTAAAATCCGATCGAGCCACTACATATTTCGAAAAATCTGATGGCTTACCCGATTTTTTATACTTTTTATAAGTATTTAATTTAAGGTTTTTAAGTCTTTGAAGCGCATTGGTAAACCAAGGAGGCCTGTTTAGGTTTAAAGGAAACCTATCAGGAACGCATTCATTAAAAAAAGTATTTAACGCTATATAGAATAGTTCAGTGGCACTTTCAATGTCTGTACAATTGTACAAGTCTGTCCAATTATAATGAGAAATCATATCGTTAAGTTTATTATAGTCACATTTACGAAAACATCTCATTTTAGTTGGGGGCACTAAAGGAGAGGGGTATCAGAGCAGGGGAGGCAAATTGTCAATTCCATTGTTGGATGATATCGGTCTTCAGGTACAACAAGAGCGTCAATTCTACATACCGTGACCTCGGACGGGTCTGAAACAAACACAAGATCTAATTGTCTATTTATAGAATTTCGTATAAAGCTTACTTGCTGTAACGATAATTCTAAAAGGCCATCTACAAAATCATTGGCGGATAAAGGTATAGCGACAAGTGAGTCAGTGGGAGGAGACCAAGAAATATCAGGTAGATTAAAGTCACCCAAAGCAATCAAAAGGTCTCTATTAGAAAGAAGGGATATTACGGATTTTATTGCGGACAGATGGTGCTCATAAATTACTAGATCAGAGCCAGGTGGAATATAGGAACATGTAACAAAAATAGATAAAGATGGCAAGGAAACTTTCACACTTACAAATTCAATTTCGTTAGGGATATGAGTGAGAATTATTTCGGATGTTAGGCTAGAGGTAACGGCAATCAGTACACCGCCCCCCCCTACGTGAGGAGCGATCGGTCCTATAAGCATTAAAGTTATTTGACAGAACTTCAGAGTCAGATATCTCTGGTTTTAGCCAAGTTTCCGTAAAAGCCAAAATATCTTCGGTGAATGCAGAGGAGTCGGCAAAAAGCTTGTGTAGCTTCATATTTAGTCCCCTAACATTTTGATACGCCAAGAATAAACTTTTTAGTTTTTGTGGCACAGTGGAAGGCCTGTTATTTGTTCTCGGTTTATTTGCAACAAATTCTTTAATTACTAAATCATCATTAAGCCAAAAACTTTCAGAAAGTAACACATTAAACACATCAGGCGGAGCAAATATTTTAAAAGACGATATCCTACGAGCGTAAGAAAATCGAAATTGTTCAACTGCAATATCCTCGGATGGGAATTTTTCACGTATAAATTCCAAAACATCCTCAGATGTAGTATCTGCGGTGAATCTAGAAACAAATAATTGCTTCCTTTGTGGAACAACTGAAAGTTTCTTACGCCCCCCAGCAGCAGTCTGAACCACATTGGGCTGAGAACCAGGAACGGTGCCTACTGTACCTTTAGGTACGGTCGGCAAAGAATTCTTTGACTTAGGCAGTACTGTAGATTTTATTCTGGAAACAGAGGTTCCACCCGAACTAGCTGTATACATAGGTACAGTTGGTTCATTTACCCCTGTGTCAACAGAAACTGCTGCTACCAAGTTCGGATTTGGGGTGGATTCCACAATCATATTAACGGCGGTTAAACTGGCTTTTTTACGTTTAGGCGACTCGGTTAATAATTTTTTATTATTAAACTGGGCACAGACGGAATTGAACCCCTCATTGAGCTGTTTAAAGGCTCCTGAGATATTCAATAGGCTGTCTCGAGTCTGCTTCATAAAGACGCTCATCTCAACTACCATTTCCATGCAGGACCCACATGACCACATGAGACCAGAATTAAGATCAATGAAATCTTTGACTCTGCCAGTAAATCCTGCACATTTAACGTGCATCATCGAATCGCAGAGCCAGCAAAAAATAAAAGGGTCTATAGTTGAAGACGCAAGAGTACAATTTTTTTTAGAACAGACAAGAGCCATTGTAAGTTTAAAGCAAAAAATAAGAATATGAAAAATACCTCAAAGTAAATTTGGCACTGGGATCAAATTCAAAAACCACAAGGGGACAAAACACAAGAAAAAAGTAAGAGCGCGAGATCACGAATTAAATCGAATAAAGAAGCACGAGAGAATAAATCTTATATCGACTGAGCGTGGCTTGTGCAACACAAACAACTTTAATCAATAAACAAATGCAATGTAAAGCATGCAAGAGAGAGAGAGTTAGAGAAATAAACGAAAAAGTCTACCAGAAGTTCATAGAAAGTAAATTACAGTTATAAAATAAAGCGGGAGAGATTGAGAGGGAGTAAAAGAGTTCTAGCAAGTATAGAGAGCGTAAATTACACTAACAAAGCTACAAGATTAAGCAAATCTAATAGAAATGTTAAAACAATTATAAACACATACCCGTTTACTGGGAGATCTATTTAAAATTTCTAACACAAATATTAAGTTAAGCTTTGTAAATAAATAAACACAAAACACTCGCACAAAATCACTGAAAAAATACAAAAACTCAGACCACAAAGGTAAACACAACTGTTCACAAGCGACGCTAAATCGGATTTATAAAGGAACATTCTTGAATAGTTATTGGTTCGAATTAAATAAAAATCGATTATTTGAAACCGAGAATGGTGGCGGTCCCCTTAACAGCACACATCAAGTCAAGATCAGTGAACAAGAAACCGAACGCTAGTGAGCAACACAAGTCAAATCAACATCAGGAGCAATCAGAGCCGCGCCGAGTCAACAAGGAGCAAGATCGCTACATCGACACGTTCGGGACTTAGAGTTGAAGTCTCCGAACTGAGAAACAGGTAGCAGAGGTCACAACAGACACCCCAAAAGATTAAATTTTTAATCTTTTCGCTAGGGCCTGTCGAACGTTCACCCAAAGTTAATTTCCGCAGATTGGCAACGCCGATCTGAGTACTAGGCTTTAAGCCTAGTCATGGGAGAGAACGAGAGGCAAACAGCTGGCGTACACTTTTCGTCAAGGTTTTTTTTACCTCGGTCCTCAGATCGACGAAAAAAATACCAAAAAATTGCATAGCATTGCCAGTCTGCTAAAATTAACTTTGGGTGAATCCTAGCGAAAAGAATAAAAAATTTAATCTTTTGGCGTGCGCTTCTCACTGAACATTTTAAAAAATGTAGGGAAAAAATAAAAAAAAACGCAAAAGTCGATTGCAGGAGCTTACATGTAAGGGCAAAATAACATTAATACTATCTGGGGTGTCTCTTGTCAGAGAAAAATGTTTCTTAGGTCAACAATTTACAAAAAACACAATAAAAGTGCAGCTATGAACTTTAAATAAGCAAGTAATTATCAGTATATTTAAAAAAAACACTGTTAAATTTAAAATGTATTGTTTTTTAATTCAATTAATTTAACTCACACTGTAAAGATTAAAGTTTTTACGCTAGCGTTCTCGTTTGTCGATCTGAGTACTAGGCTTAATCTTTTAGCGTGCGCTTCTTACTGAACGTTTTAAAAAATGGAGGGAAAAAATCAAAAAACCCGCAAAACTCGATTGCAGAAGTTTACATGTGAGGACAAAATAACATTAATACTATCTGGGGTGCCTCTTGTCAGAGCAAAATAATTCTTAGGTCAAAAATTTACGAAAAAACACAATAAAAGTGCAGCTATGAACTTTAAATTTGCAAATAATTATCAGTAAATTAAAAAAAAAACAACTGTTAAATTTAAACTGTATTGTTTTTTAATTTCTTTGTACAGCGGCAGACTTGTCTTGCCAACGTAGTTGATAATATCTTTTAAGCGGTTATCCGGGTCTTGAAGCACGAAAAAAAGTATATTTTCGTGAATTTTTTAAAAGATCTTACGACAATTTCACAAATTTCATTTGTTGTACATTAATGTTTAAGGTTTGACCAACATTGTGTAAAAATGTGAACCAAAAATTTTAAAAATTGAGCCGTTGAGGCAGGCTTGAACTCGACCACATAAAAAATTGTGTCCTTGCGGTAGGCAAAATATCTCCGTCAATTTTTATCTGAAATCAAAAAAAACAAAGTTATTCTGATAGTGTACGTGTCTTACTTTTTTTTTTTTAATAAAAATTGAATTTTTTTTAGCGCTTTCATAAAAAGTGTCATTTTTTACGTAAATTTTGGCCATATTTTGGCTTATAAAATGAGTTGTGATTGAAAATAAAAAAAATCCCTCCGTTAAGGACAAGAATAACATGTCTAAAAGAAGTGTGCAAAAGCACAAGTCGATCAGTGCAATAGTTTTTTAGAAAACGTGACTACCGACTTAAAAAAAGTGGTTTTGAGAAAAAGGCGTTTATGGTGCCGCATCTGCTCGACACCAGAGCCCGAATTGCCTGTTGTGACTCATTCGTACGCTGGGCTTTATATTTCTCCCATTCCTACAGTTTTGCTTCGATCGATTTGAAATTTTCGGATAACATTCCTGACACTTTGTACTATTATATAAAAAAGTTTGAAAAAAAAGAATTTTTTGAAGTGTCAAGAACCGGATAACCCCTTAAAGTCTCTTTCCCGCAAATACGATATTTTAATGTTAATTGCTTGTCAACAAACCCAGCTGATTGACAGTAAGACCGTAGCAAGCTCAGTTCGGATGAACTCTCGAAATTTTGGTCACACGCGGAAGATTAAAGTTTTTACGCTAGCGGACTCGTTTGTCGATCTGAGTACTAGGCTTTAAGAGCGGCTTAAAACGTGTTAAATTAATTCAAAATGGCATCAGAAGTATTGAAGAACTATGTCAAATGAGCTTGCTCTCTTTTATAGCTGCCATTAGTTAGATCAGCGGTTGTTTTAAACAAGAATTGCGCTCTCGAGTGACATTTCCAGTGATGCCAATAAGAAAAATAAGAGAGTTTTTCATTTGTTAGATCGAACTGAAATCGAGTCCAATGGTGAATACTTATACTCTATGCTTAGAGTAAGAATCTGTATAGAGGCGTCATTTGCTCTGCCTGCTCTATGCGCTATGCCATCGAAGCCGAGTAGAAGTATGTACGTGGGAAGCAACGTGGAAAATTTAAATTCAAGCGAGGCGCAATTCCAGTCGGCTAGCGAAACGGTCAGAGTTTTTACTGGTGCAGTGCAGAACACAAAATAATCTAAAAAAATAGAACGAAGAATATTGTGAAGTTTTGTAAACGAAACGAGAAGACAACTTAGAATAAAAGATGAAATAATGAATTATAATTTTGACAACGAGTGTGTATTTTTTTCCCTGACCTTCGACCCGTCATAATCAAGCCCGCCGAATAAATGAATAACTATAACAAACGATAATAATCCTAACCCAAAAATTGATCAAACGTAACGGAACTGTAACCCAGAGACACGCAATTAACTTACATACCGGTCGTTAATCAAGCTTATCGTAGACAATAATCAAGCCCAGTTAAACCCAGGGTTCGCCCGAGTTTAACCGTAGTTATTAATACACCCAGAGACCGACCATGCCTAAAATCTCACATCGTCCACTGTAAATTTATAAACATTTTGTGGAGGCCCTAGCCAACGCTTGAACATATCCTGGCTGGGAAACGATCCTTACAAGATCTAAAACTCGTGCTCCCACTGAGCCACTATCCACCATAAAAAAAACAATTGGCAACGCTTAAAAATAGGATGAGCGTCAACTCCAACAAACGGTTATACAAATTCTTTGTCCTGGTTTTTATTTTTTAATGAGCTCCCAAGACCTCACTTTACTACTACTACGCCTCTGGTTCACAGAAATAAAGATGGTAAATTCAAATTAAAAATATTCGGCTCAATATTGCATCGTAAAGTAAAAGGTAATTTTAAAGCTAACATTTTTATTCTTTATAAAGTTGCAAAATACAAAATCGTAAAATAATTTTAAAGAAAAAAATATTTGTTGGGATTTTATTAATATTTTGTAAAATGTATTAATGGTAAAATTGATTGACTTACACTTGTCGACCACGCCCAGCTCCTTGCTGATCTCTTGCGTAAAACATCCGCTCAGTCCAATGTCATAAAATTTCTGGTGCCAATTGTTGCATCGCAGCGCTTCCAGAACCAGGCAATTTTCGCTTTTAGGCTCTTGGTCCGCCACCATACTCTTGTCTCGTTGCTTGTTGTCAAGACGCTTTCTTAGAGAGCAAGTTAAGCGGGTCAGACGACAGATCTCGGAGTCCTTGTCCAGAAGTTGCTGGTTCATCACTTTAATATCGTTCCTGAGCTTTATCTCGAAAAGAAAAAGGGATCTGATTACGCAGGACAGCTCATCAGTGCGCCGCCGCTTCTCCTTGTCCAGATCCCGGTGCAACTGCTTGTTCTGCTGATCATAGCTAGAAATTATTTGGAGAAGCCGCCGTCGTTGCAGTGTCTTAGCGTACGCTATTGTGGGGATTGTCAAGCCACCGTCACTTTTACAAGAAGTTCCTGAAGAACTTAAGCCAGAGGAGTTGCGTTGTACCTTACTCGATGATTGGAAAACTACCGAATTCTGCGGACAAACAAAAATTAGTTGGTGTGAGTAACGTTTAAAATAAATATCACAACCGTTGCAAGCTCTTATTAAAAAAGGGAAGCGAAAATATTAGGTACTTGGAGGATGCCCGCAGCTTCGCTTGCGATGTCTTATGTTTGCATTATTTCTGTCTCCATACAGGAAGCTCTTAAATATTAAGACAATATTTTTTAAATAGTGCAATTTATGCAATGTTTATATCGAATAATAATTAAAAACTACAAAAACGCATTTATACACATATGTATGTAAAAAATGCAATTGGTATATCACAGCTGCACATAATTAAAAAATAACCAAATATTCATTTAAATGTAAATCATTTATGACTTTACTAATTAAGAATAGTAAAAAACGGAACTAACTGGCATAACTCACCAAATTTTGAAGTTATGAAGATATCAACAAATTTGCACATTCAATAGAAAAAATTAAAATTCCTAGAAGGGCGAACTAAAATAATAATATTATTGCTCACATACGGTTAGACACCAAAATACACCGCTATGCAAATAAATTTTCCTATTAATTAGGCAAAGAGTGGGCTTTGCCTAATTAATAGAAAATTTGCCGCGAGTTGTGTTTTTATGTGAAAATGTTCCTATTAATTAGGCAAAGAGTGGGCTTTGCAATTAATAGGAAAATTTTCACATAAAAACATAACTCGCGGCAAATTTTCTTGATACGACTCTGACCAAATTGAAATTTTCCCCGTTAACTTCTTCTTTTGCGCACTTGCTACACTTTTTCCTCTCTCTATCTACTGCGATCTCCTGCTCTTATGTTTTCTAACAGCGCGTGGCAAAACACTGTAAAAATAAACACCGCAAAAAACAAAATAGATCGACTTTTTGCTTAGTTTCTTTGTTTAGAAGATAGCTAGAGCTTTGGTGAAACCATCAAATGAATCGTTAAAGCTTAAGGAAAAACTTTACCGAAGGAATTTTTGATACTCAGTTTAGAAGTGACAGAAAGTGGCTAAATTGTAATTTTAGAACGTGTGTTAAAAATAGTAAAAAGCCTTAAATCTAAGCTAATGTTTTAAACATTTATAATGTCTTAAACTATTTTTTGGCGAAAACACGGATTCGATTGGGTAAACGGTTTAGCGTCCAGAATTTTTGAAAAGAAAATTGACCTTTCTTTCAATTGGAAGCGATTGGGGCCACTTGGCCAATAAATCTTAGCAAATCAGTTTAAAGTTATTAGAATGTAATAAAAATGCATATTAATATTGTTAATCGGTGGATTTGGCTATGCGTTGATTCCTAGTTTTCAAGTGATAGCTTTATATATATAGATTATACAGTTCGGAAATGGATTCTATCAGCCTGTGACATTTTAAAATCATTTCAAATCAAAAAGAGGGAAAAAAGCAAGATTTATACTGTAGTACCCTTGCACTGGCAATTCGCCTTTCACGCTGTTCATTTAGTGTTACTTTTTATGAAACTTTTCTGTGGCTGGTGGTAAATAAGTCAGAATGGGATTATAAAGCTCCAATTGGAACAATCGGGAAATAAACTTATAGCTTTAAGCCTAGTACTCAGATCAACGGAAACTGAACGCCAGTCATGAGAGAGAGCGAGAGGCAACCAACTGGCGTTCACTTTTCGTCAGGCTTTTTTTCACCTCGGTACTCAGATCGACGAAAAAAATACCAGAAGATTACTTCGCGTTGCCAACCACCTGAAATGAACCCGCAAAAGTCGATTGCAGGAGTTTACGTGTGAGGACAAAATAATATTAATACGGTCGGATTGATAGGCCAAAAATAAAACCCATATAAATTTCAAACTTCTTAACTTTACAAACACTAAAATATTACATTTCCGATCGTTCAGTTATATGGCAGCTATAGGATATAGTCGGCCGATCCTTATGAAATTTGTTAGGTCGGATAATCTATCCAAAAATAAAACCCCTAGTGTTCAAGAAAAACACTAATTATCATAAATATAAGATTTTACGAGCTCGGGTTCTGTCAATATGAATATCTATATTGAGCCGTAAATAACGATCTGTAACTTAAAACCTACAAGGGTGCAGTGCCAAAGAATTGTAATCTTAAGTACAGGCCACTTGAGCGTGACCATAAATATAGTTCTCACACTGTACAAAAGGTCGCCTTGCGGAAGACCGTTGATAAGGCTCCCGCTCAGGCTTACAGATGTGGTCTCTGTGTAGACCATAGATAAGGATATTATAAGAATTTCATGTTAGTTACGTAAGCGAAGACTTAGAAAAATAAAGTCAGTTTTAATAAAGAAATCAAAAGTGAAGGTTGTTTTCCTTATTACAGGAATCCCTTACATTTTGGTCATTTGAGTCTTTTTTCCTTGCGGAACAATTGGCCAGACTACTTTGCAGTTTACCCCCACCAGTGGTAAGAAATTCAGAGAAATTGTGCACCTTAAAGATTCTGACAAGTGCTAGACACTTGCAGCTAAAGGTTGCAAATAGATTCACACGATTGTTTTCCCCCACCAGTGCACTGTTGCACTGGTAAGAGACAAAAGTCAGACAAAAGCATAAAGATAAATAAAGAGTCTTTTTTGTTTTTTAAAGCACCTTAAAGATTCTATTTTTTTTTAAACAGCTAAAGGTCGCTACCCATTGAGCTTTTCCGAGGCCATAACACCGGAAAAATAAAACATAAAAAGTGTGTGTTAAAAAAAATGTACATACAAATTTATAAGGCGTGTTTGAGGCCAACATCAGACAAATAAATAAAATTTGTGAAATGTGCAACAAAATTTAAAAAAAAATGCCCACAAATTAACACTTGTGATAAAAAATAATAATAAACACAAGTGAAACAAAAAATTTCTAAAAAATTCAATAAGTTGGATTAAAATAGAAAAAGTGCCTATAAATGCTAAAAGCCAAAGAACTAAGCATAATTAAATAAAATGCCTACAAATTACTGAAGCCAACAAAACAACAATAAATTACAACACTAAAACCAAAAATTTAAAATTGAAAAAAAAAAAATCAAAATCATTTACAAAAGAAGACCAGAACCCCCAAAAAAGACGACTCCAAGCATCATCAACCTCATCAACGTCAAGCAGCCTGCATCAAAAACCAACGACATCGACATCAAGAATCGCCGACATCAGCGTCCAGTAAAATTCAGATAAGTTAGAAATAAAAAATTATTATTATTATTTTCTTAACGTACATTATTAAATATATATATAAATTAAGAAAATTTTGTCCGAAAAGACCATTGAGTTCCTGCAGAAGCAGTCCGAGTTAACGCAGCAGATCAGGCTTTTTTAGTGCACTTAACTCAACAGGAGTTTAAAAAATATAGAACTAGAAAAGGCTTTTATATTTAATCATGGTATTTTGGTAAAAATCGGTGCAGTTGAGCACGAATATTTTACATCAAAACATTATGATGCGATGATGATGATATTTTCTAAACTAAAGAATCAATTTGAAAAGGACATGAGTAGGCCGGGAAATAGCGGGCAAATTAAGTCACAAATAGGCGAGATTAAACCAGCTCCGGGGGATGCTAAGCTAATGAAAGATTTTGACGACAGTGTGGGACATTTAAAGAAGTATCTCGAGGAAACTTTTAATAATTTAAATGGCGATCTACTTTCCCTTAAAATTAGAAAAAAGAAAATTCAATTTTTGAAAACTAAAACTTTTGGTTTATTAGATGAGGTAAAAAGTTGTGTTGAAACTTCGGAATTTGATGACCAGATAACCGAATTAAAATTCGATGTCGATAGCATTTTAGAGGTTATAGATGAAAGACATAAAGATGAAAAAAATCAAGTTAAGGAATCTATAACTGTAAAGGCAGAGGAATTACCTAAGCTGCCAAAAATTAATATACCCACTTTCTTTGGTGATTCCAAAGAATGGAATCTATTTAATGAGTTGTTTATGGAACTCATTCATACAAGAGAGGACCTAAGCACAGCTCTTAAATTTAATTATCTCAAGTCAGCGTTAAAAGGAGAAGCCAAGAACGTGGTTTCCCATTTACTGCTAGGCACTGGAGATAACTATGAAGCTGCTTGGGAGTTGCTAACCAAACGGTATGAGAGCAGAAGAAAAATTTTCTCTGATCACATAAATAGGCTTATGGATTTACCCAATCTAAATTTGGAATCCAATAAGCAAATTAAAACATTTATTGACACAATTAATGAGTCAATTTATATTATAAAATTAAAGGCACAATTATCCGAAGATGTGGATGCAGTTTTTGCCCACATAGTACTTCGGAAATTTAACAAGGATTCTCTAAATTTATAAGAGAGTCATGTTAAAAGGACAAAGGAAAGTGCTTGTACACTTCCTGATGTCATGGAGTTTTTAGAGCAAAGACTCTGCTCCATTTCCTCTTTTCCAACTTGGAGAAAAGAGTTTCATCAAATCAAAAGCAGCAAAGAAAATGGTTCTTGTTGTAATTTACCAACCCATAATATAACACAGTGTTATAAATTTAAGGGAATGGAACCAGTAGAAAGAAATGACTGAGCAAAGAAAAGACACATTTGTTTAAAGTGTCTGAAGCATTTAAGCAATAAAAAGTGCACAAATGAAATTCTTTGCTTGAATTGCAAGAAACCGCACCACACGCTTCTTCACATTAATAATAACAGAGAAAAAGTTAATACGTGTAGGACGACGGAACAAGCCTTATTGGCCACAGCATTGATTCATGTGAAATCAGCTAGTGGAGGCTTCGAAAAACTCAGAACGCTGATTGACAGTGGATACGATAATATCGGAGGAAACTTCACAAATTCTCAAGTTGCCAAAAATAAAAAATTATACTGAGATTAGTAGAGTTTCCTCGACAAAAAAATGCTTACCAAAGCATAAAATAAAACTTAACATTAAACCTTTAAAAGAAAGGAAAAATGAGTTAGTAGTGGAGGCAATTGTCCTCCCAAAATTAATGAAGGCGTTGCCAATGCGCTCATTAAACATTAATAAAACGAGGTGGCAAAAATACCCTTTAGCCGATCCCGAGTTTAACAAGCCAGGTCGAGTGCACTTAATTATAGGAGCCGATTTATATGCTAAAATTCTTCAGAAAGGAGAAATAAAGATAGGCGGTCTTCTTGGTCAAAACACAGACTTTGGTTGGATAGTGTCTGGATGCACCAAATCAAAAGGAAGTAACACGGTAGTTGCAACCAAGATAGAGAGCAAGGACTTGGAAAGATTTTGGGAATTAGAAGAAGAAAGTAAGGAAGATTTAGAGTCCGAGATTTGTGAAGAATATTTTACGAAAACAACACACATAGACTCTTCAGGACGATATGTTGTGAAGATGCCCTTTAAGAAAGAGCAAGAGGGGGAATCGAAAGGCCAAGCCATGGCAAGATTTTTGTATTTGGAGAAAAAACTAGTAAGGAATAAAAACCTAAAAGAACAGTACTGCAAGTTTATGACAGAATACATGTCTTTAGAGCATATGGTTGAGGCAAACTCAGAAGTTAAGTATTATTTGCCACATCAAGCCGCAATTAGAGATATGAGCTTAACTACAAAATTAAGGGTGGTGTTTGATGCGTCAGAAAAAACCACTAATAATAAATGTCTTAATGATATTATGTGGATTGGACCTAAAGTTCAAAAAGATATTTTCGACATTATTTTAAAATGGCGCAGATGGCAGTATGTAATTTCAGCGGACATTGAAAAAATGTACCGTCAGAGAAATACAGCGGAGAGAGATCAAGAATTTTTGCATGTCTTGTGGAGAGATTATCCAAAAAATAAAATCAAAGACTATAAATGAACTACAGTTACCTATGTTCCTGCTTCGCCTCCATATTTAGCTAAAAGAGCGGATATAGGAGATAAATGTAAAGATCCGATAATCAGTGGAATTATAAAAAAATGATTTCTATATGGTTGATTTCATGACAGGATCAGACGGCGTTAAAGAATCCAATGAAATCGTTAAACAGGTCTCATTGGAGTTAGAAAAAGTAGGTGCTGCTAGGAAGTTTGATGAATAAGTTCTAGAAGACATTAAATATAACACTAGAGCAGCTTTAGAAATTAAAAACGATAAAATTCATTGGCATTTTACCCCGCCGGCAGGACCTCACTTTGGAGGTATTTCCGAAACATTAGTTCTTCCAGGGAAAAAGACAGGAACTGAGCTTAAGGAAGTCTATACGCTATTAACAGCTAGGGGATTATTTATCGAAAATAAGTTGATTATAAAAGCTAAAATTCCTCTATTTAGTAGACATCCATCTAAGCTTTTTAGAATTATTCCTTTACCAATACAGAATGAAGACAGAATGATTATGGTTCATATTTCTTCGGAACATTTAATTTATAACTTTGAAATCGCTTCTTATCACGTAATGTCCGAATCAACTTTAAGACAGTGTCAAAGATGGCAGCAAAATAAGAGAATTTGGAATTCTGCGAATGACAATTCTTGTGAAGTGCAACCACTTAAGCCAAACAGAGTTTCAAACTGTATATACAAAACAGAAATATGTAGATTCTTCATCTTATTGGACAAAGCTAAAAAAGAAAAGTAGTTGGTTGTTTAAGGTTCCCTTTTATTCCAAGATAAGAGTACAGTGTACGAATGCACAAATTCAGTTACTTGATTTACCAACGCAAGGAATTCTAAGTATTGCGCCAGATTGTACTGCTAGAACGGATGATAAGATTTTGATTGCCCATCATAATATTAAATCTGAAAGTAAAGAAGTTTTATTATCATCGTATGTAGAATCCCAAAGGTGGTTTGGGATCCATTGAAATTGGATTCTATTAATCATACTGTTGAGATTGCACGCCTAAATAAAGAAATTAAATATTTAAAAGAAAATCATATTAAATTCAAAGATTTGTATTTTCATCATATTTCCGGACATGCTTCTTTAGCAATCGGTTTAATAATAACAATAATCATGGTAATATATGCCATAAGAAAATGTGCTACAAGGCATCGATTGCAAGCCATTAACGAAAAGAATTGATGTATTAATAACATGTACACCTCACTTGGCCGGCCCTTGGCAGAATGTTCAAGAAGAACACTAATTATTATAAATATAAGATTTTACGAGCTCTGGTTCTGTCAATATGAATATCTATCTTGAGCTGTAAATAACGATCTGTAACTTAAAACCTACAAGTGTGCAGTGCCGAACAATTGTAATCTTAAGTACAGGCCACTTGAGCCTGACCATAAATATAGTTCTCAAACTGTACAAAAGGTCGCCTTGCGGGAGACCGTTGATAAGGCTCCCGCTCAGGCTTACAGATGAGACCACATCTGTGTAGACCATAGATAAGGATATTATAAGAATTTCATGTTAGTTACGTAAGCGAAGACTTCGAAAAATAAAGTCAGTTTTAATACAGAACAGAAAATCCCAAATTCCTAACTTTGCGTAGAAAAAGACAGACGGACAGACGGACATGCTTAAATCAACTCAGAAAGCGATCGGAGATGTCTCCTTCACTGCGTTGCACACTTTTGAACAAAATTATAAAACCCTCTGCAAGGGTATAAAAATAACCTTAAAGTTCAATATGCTAGCTGTGCCAATAATTAAGTTTCTCACTGTACATAGCCTTGGAGTGTTTTTTTTCCAATATATGTATTTGCATGTTGTTGGCATTCCCGATTCTCTTTCAGCTTGCAGCCTTACTTCTCTGTGAAGAGGTTGAGCAAAGAGAGCACACCGAGACGTTAAAGGCAAGAAGTCACACGATTACACCTTTTACAAAGACGCTCGCTCTGCTCCTATTTATAGTAGTATATTTAAATATACCAAATTCCGGTACTATATTTAACTCTGAAAAAGCTCCCATAGGAACAATCGGATAAAAAAATTAAAAAAGTATAATTTTGTTGTTGTTATACCCTTGCAGAGGGTATTATAATTCTACCCGTTACTCGTAGAGTAACAAAAGTATGTAACAGGTAGTAGGAAGCGTTTCCGACCCTATAAAGTATATATATTCTTGTTCAGAATCACTAGCCGTGTCGATCTAGCCATGTCCGTCTGTCCGTCTGTCTGTCTGTCCGTATGAACGCTGAGATCTCGGAAACTATAAAAGCTAGAAGATTGGCATTTTGCATGTAGATTTTAGGAGTTCCTGCGCAGCGCAAGTTTGTTTCAAAATGGTGCCACGCCCCCTATGACGCCCACAAGCCACAAGCTGTGGCCACAGTTTTGATGCTATTATGAAAATGTTAATTGATATGTATTTGTTTCGTCTATACCTATCAATTGGCCTAATAAAAGTTTGCCACGCCCACTCTAACGCCCAAAAACCTATTAAACGCTTAAGCCTGGCTAGCGCCTACATTTCCGCCTTTCATGGCCCGTGGTACCAATGTCTTGGGGTAGATGGCGCAATACAATAGCGCCAAAGCTATATATCAAAGAAAGCTATTCGCTATACCCGTTACTCGTGTTTTTTTTTTTTTTTTTTTTTCGCGCGGAGTCCCACGGCCCACTTACCCGCCCAACCGACCGAGGGGCGCAGCCGTGTATCGTACGGCACGATTCGCGATAGGATAGACGCGAGATAGGAAAATAAAGGTAAAGGTCCGGGGAAAAAAGTAATAGTTAGATCAATCTTGTGCCAATGAAGCAAGTATTAATCGTTTTAGGAGCGGCAGAGAGTCAAGATTTGATATTACAGGAAAAAGTCTATTATAGTCAGAACATAATACTCTGAAAGGCTCATGCAAGGCATAGTTAGATCTACAATGATTTAAAATTAGGGGAATATAATTTCTAGTTAATCTACTTGGCACAGAAAAGTTTAGACGACTTAACAAGTCGGGGCAGTCAATATCACCATGTATAAGGTTATAAATAAAGATAGTACCAAGCATCGTTCTACGGTTGGCTAGGGATGGTAAATTAATCAAAAGAAGTCTACTAGAATAAGAAGGTAAGATAAGATTTGCATCCCAGTTTAGGCGCCGTAAAGCAAAAAGAAGGAAGTTTTTTTGTACAGATTCAATACGACCAATATGTATTCCGTATTGTGGACTCCAGACGGGAGACCCATAATCCAGAATCGGACGGACTAGCGAAATAAATAAAGTTTTAGTCAAATAAGGATCATCGAATTCTTTTGACCACCTTTTAATAAATCCAAGCACTCCTCTGGCTTTATTAACCATGGACGAAATGTGATTAGAAAATTTTAGTTTAGGGTCCAAGAGAACGCCAAGATCGTTTACGAGAGTTATTCTATCCAAAGAGCTGCCACTTAACGTGTAAGTCGCGTATATCGGATTGGCCCGATAAAAAGTCATCTTTAATTTTTTACGAATTTGTATTTGCGATACGAATACTCTCGTCTATCGTCTTTAATTTAAGTTTTCTGAAGTCTCTTTCTAGGCGTATTTTGTGTTTTGTGTTACTTCTTTCTGGGCTACTGTAGGGTATTCGTTTTTGTTTAAGTTGAATGGATCGTTGTCCTGTGTACCTTGCGCTACTATTACTGGGTCTTTAACTTGTCAGTCCCTGGTTATTGTAAGCTTATGGTTGAATATTTTGCTGATTCGTCTGCCACTGATTACAAAATCACTGAAAATTGGTAATTTTAAATTAATTAATAAATTTAAATTTGTGTTTTCCCATGTGAAAAATTTGTATCCAAAAATATTGAAAAGTGAGTTAGATATAGGCAATCTCCAGCGGCACATCGAAATAAAGTTGGTTTGCGGTATACATCGTAACTAATGCCAGAATCTCCTGAACTGAAAAAATCACATTGCATTATTTAAATGTATCGCTGTCGAATTTTTATTTTTTAATTTTTTACGATTTTTAAAGTCACTTGAAAATCAATAACCACGATATTCGCCCAAAAAATCGTAAAAATACATTTTCGCAAAAACTAAAAAAATCGACAGTGTTACCTCAGAAATTAAGTAAATTTTCAAAAAGATTCCTCCAGTATATTGTGCAGGATCGTGTGAACCGACTTTAAAAAAGGCAACTTCTCAGGAGAGCGTTTTAAAGTTTTGGACACCCAAAAATCGAATATTAAACGCGCTAAGTTACCTACGTTAAACTGTCCATAATTTCGGAAGTTTTATTCGGATCAATCTTAAAAAAATTCTTGAAATGTTGTGCATTCAGAAAAAAAAGAAGAAAAAAAATAAAACAAATAAAACTGAAGGACCAACAGTAGCATAATAATTAAATTCTATGGCGACGTCATTCCACCAGGAACTGGCAGCAACATTATTTAATTTAATATATTTAAAAAAAGACCATTTAAGGGGGTATATATCTTTTTATTTTCAAAAAATTGAAAAATTTTATATTTTTAAGGAAGACAGATCTTTGTTCTTTGTGTAAAAAAAGTAATCTTATGAGTGATAGTGATATAGAAGAATTGTTGGGAGAATTCCGAAAGCTAAAAAGAATGACGAATGAGCAATTAAAAACCCTTTCAGAAGGCGCAATCTTAAACGCACTCTTGCCGCGCAGACGCAAAGCTTCAAACAAAATTTTAAAAAATAAAAAGAACCAGAAAATCGCTAAGCGATGTTTTTGCAATGTCCGAACAAAGACAGCAGGTCAGAGAAATAAATGCAATATCAGATTTTAGACTTAACCCAGTGGCTAAAAACCCCCAAATCAGGAACACAAAAGAATTAACCATTTGCCTTTACACAATCACCAAACTTACAAAAATGATTACGAATACCCTTCTGTAGCTAAGAAAGTTGAAGAGTAATAGAATAAGACGAAATAGGCTTAACTCCCTGCTCCCGTTCATTAAAAGGGATATCGCCGTCTCAGATCACAATCCAAACGCCAAAGTTAAGCGCTAGAAAACTTTTATTGACGAGCACAACGCCCAAATTTTTTACAAGCCAGGAAAAGAGAACTACGTCGCTGACGCGCTGTCCCGACAGCACATTTAAAAAATTTTTTTTTTCTTTGGGATTTGGTCATGTTTAAATACTATGCAATAACGGTTTTAATTAAATTAAAAACGGACATCTATGTATATCATACAAAATCAAAATCCCATACAAAAATCAAAAAATGAAAAAAAATCTATATGAAAAAAATTTGAATTTTGCTGTTTTTCTATTTATTAAAATATTTCTTTGAGATATAGTAATTATTAGCTATATCAGGATTATAATTTAAGGTTTGGTAAAATCGGACAACAATATCATATGGCTGCCATAGAAAGGATGGCAAAATTCAGCGCAAAATCCACATAGCTTCATTGTTTTTAGTAATATAGGCATAGAAATCGAAATCCAGTCGTTTTTTTTCGGCTCGCCGAAGTTTGCTTTCCTTATTGTTTTGTGGTGAAATCAGAAGCGGGAAAAGATGACTTGTGAGACACTGGAGGTAACACTAAGAGTTTTGGAAATAGAATTTTTGAATAATGACCCATTGCGTCTTTGTTGATATGCGTTTCATACAAGGAGATATAATGGAACTACAAAGAGGCGTACGATTTTTCAAAACCCTTAGAGAAAGCCTAAAACTCAAATATACCTCTATAATTAGTAGTCCATAAATTGTTACCCTTACAAATTCGGAAAATTTCAAAGTTTTTATTTATAAGCGGGCTTCAGCATACCATACCATAGTGCCCTGACGAATAAACATGTTTAACACGAAGAAAATGGAAAAGAAGATAATTTTCGGCTTAAGTGGGGCAAACTATAACGATATGGATATGGTTTTAGAAAAAAGGTTTAGACTTTCGCTTGGTGTTAACAAAGTTATAAGCTCCTTCGAGAACTGCACTTTACAACTTTTTAAATAATTTTGAAAACACTGGGAATTTAGCACAGTTAATCTGGAGCCGGTACTTAAATATATATGCTATTTTTATATATTTCCTTTTATATAAAGTCATTTCCTTACTTATTTTAAGTTTGTCAATTCTATACAAAAGTGATTTATTGGAGATTGACGGATAGTACCGATTTCATGCAGTGTAAAAGGGCATCAGTATTATTATTGCATAAGTAAAGACTGCGAAAACAATGCATTCGTTTGGCTGGCTTTTCTTATTTTTCTTCCATTGCGGTACACGAATTAGAGAATTAGAGTTTTCTAAGCTAGCAGCTTTAAGTTCCGCTAGAGAGCAGAACTGCGCTTAGAACTTTTGACTTAGCGGGGAGACAGAAAGAGCGGGAGCGTTATGCAGTTAATGTGCATGCAAAAACAACAGCTAAAATAGCACTGGAAACTGACACAAATCACAATATGAAAGGCAAGTTCACAAAAACAAAATCAGAGAGCCAAAATACAAAACATAATTAGTTTTGATTAATTTTTGCACAAAATAAAATAGCACTTACGCCAAATATAAATAAAACCTAATTTTTTTTATATTCTAATTTGTATTTTTATCAGTCACATCTCGATCGATAAAATTATCGATAGCATGTAAAGATGACAATAAAAAGAGTTCCGGTGTGTGAGAACCATGCATAAGACCAGCAGCCGACTGAACCCGGCGGGCCCTATAACAGCCAGCTTGGACCGAGGCCTGAAGAGCACCGGCAGGAGATAGCGAGTAGGTCGAGAAGAGAACTACGAATAATAAACTACTCTGCCACGGCTATTTTATTAATTGTGGTGAAGTCTTTAAAGGCTTAAAAGTCTTCTGCGTTTGTTGGCGCCGACGAGGGAGACGAGCCACCGCGGACGCCATCAGTGACCGCTCGCCCACATCAACCGCCTCAGGAATGCCCGTCACATGGTTACTTTGGACCTCAAGAACAATAATGGAAGATCACTGTGGCCAAGGCTAGCTGGCAGTGTACAGCCGCTATGGTACCTACACGTGGACTTTTCCACACAGAGCATTGGATTTTTTAGGACTTAAAAGACGAACTAACGGGAGCTCGGTTACTGGCATGTGAGGATTTCAGACAGAACTTCCAGCTGCAAACGAGTCTAGCCGACGTCTTGTGATGTACGGGACGAACTTCCCGCTGGGCACTAGAGCTCAAACTGCTACAATTCTATGTGTATTTCCAGAACGGGAACCTGAACGAAGTCGCTGACGTCTTATCTCGGCAAATTTTGGAGACTCTGTAGCAAATACTGATTTCTGGATAACAACCAAAGTTATCCTACTATGCCCAGCAAAATGGTTAACTATACTTTCACTTTGGCAGACCATCACACGACGGAAAATTTAGACAACGGAAGCTAGGCCGGTGTTTAATTGGATATTCAAGGTATGTCAGGTCCACCGCAAGGCCAGACACCTCGGCATTTGAAAGACAATCCGCCGAGTTTTCCAAATTGGCCAAGAATGCACGAGGAGGTAATACCCAACATAAGGTGCTGTGACACTTGTCAAGCTAATTAGCCTCTACGAAATCTTTAGTATTTTGTGATTTGTGGGTGCGAGAGTGGGCGTGGAAACATTTTGAATAAAATTGCGCTGCTTAAGAAAACCCAGAATTTTCATGCTAAATACCTAATATCTAGCTCTTGTAGTTTCCGAGATTTCGGCGTTTATACGAACGTACAGAGAGACGGACATAGCTTAATCAACTAGGCCATTGATCAGGTTCAAGAATAAATATACTTTATAGGGCCAAAATCGATAGGCGAGGCAAGAATCTCGAACGGCGAGGACATTTGAAAAAAAGAAATTTTTTTACACCAAAAAAAGAAATTAAAATTATAAAATACATTTTTAAAAAAACTGTTATTTTTTTGTATTCTGATTAATTAACTTATTAGTTAAATTTTTGCCTTTTCTCGATATTTTTACCTGAAAACTGAAAATTGAATAAATATGCAGGGCTTTATTTTCCTTACAACTGTCAACTATAGTTGAGCGATTTCTGAATCTTTGATCATTTTGTTTTAGATTTACAGCAATTCAAAATAACTAAAACTATAAATCTCATCGCTAAAAATCGTACAGAATAAATTCTTGTGGTCTTGATTGTCAATCCGACATTCCTAACAAAATACGTGCCGTAAATTGTAAACTGATTTGGAACTCAGTCCAAATAATGTCGCGAGGACTAAATTTTAATTTTGGGGTGTACTTTCTTGCATTCAATGTGCCTCCGACACGTATTATATGGTTCATCGCTGGCTTGGGGGATCTGCGTACTATTCAAAGTTAGCAGGGGGCACGAGTAATAGTAAACGTTATATGTTTACACTTTTGTTCATTAATTTCGTCAGTCTGATAGCCTTTTCTTAACTACCACCAAATGATCTGCTAGTTGAGTTGGGCATCTCGTGCCTGTCCTAATATATTGGACAGGCACGATTATAAACTTATTGGACTGTACGATGAGGGAATCATTATGACATTGAACTTTTTTTATTTTTTTGGGTAGTACCCATGTTTTGAGATCCCGTTAAATAGTTTTCATATACCATTCACTGCGTAGTTTGGAAGTTCAATTATCATTTTAAGGTATATTAAGTACCTCCTGGAGCCTTTTTGGTTTCAATTGCTTCCCATTTGCTACCCAATCGGATCACTTGCACTTTAAGTACAAAGCGACGATAAATTAAAAGAGTTTGTTGCGGCGTTTCTCTGAAACACATTTCGTAGGTGTAAAGCAAATCTTTGTCGGCTCTATCTTCTTCGCTGCGAGCCCAAGTACCCGAGGTGTTTCTAATCGGAGTGCCTGATTCTATCGGAGAGCCTGTAAGGGTTCTAGATTACTTCGGTGCTTTGAAGAAGAGTTATTAAAACCAGCGATGATAAATTCGAAAGCGATTTTGCGGTTACTAAATTTCTTGGGATGTTTTTTGTTACAGCAAACTCAATTAAGTCTGGAAGTTTTTTGGGGTCAGCTGGCCAGTATGCAGCGCTGCCAGGGGAAAAATACAATTGCTTGATCCCCAGTGCGTTTGCTTGGCGTAGTCACCTCCTGCTATAATGCGATCTCCGAGTGAATTGAATGAGTCCAAGAATTGCACTTCAGTTATTGTAAAACGCGATGGGCAGCGGTTATAGTACTACAGCCGTTGCCTTATTGTAATTTTATGGATGTAGCTTGCAAATAATTTTTTGCAAGCATGGATGATCTGTGCAATACGAAGTGTAACCTTTTATTTGAAATTTGTATTTACTTGTGAGATGCGATTCTGCCAGCAGCATTACGTCTATGTAATTTTCGTTGAGGAAGTGAGTTATTTCAAGTTTGTGCCGTGAAAAGCCACATGGATATTCGAAGGGAAGACATCGATTATTTGTGTGCACGTACGCTCATTGTGCATTTAGGGAGCGTGCAGATTTTGCTTGTTGAAGCCAACTCTTCAGCTATTTGTAGACTGGGCAGCATCTGTAGTTTGCGGTATGGCTTTCTCCACAGTCTTCTTTGCTCGCAGGGCACGGATCAGAGTTGTGAAGCCTCCAAAAGCTACGCAGACTGATCGAGGCAGCAGTTGTTTCTAGTGTGTCCATAGTCTTGGCAGTTTGGGCATTGCAGCGGACCGTTCCGCTTATGCGGTTCTTCAACAGTAACAGCAGTTTGTAGATCGAGTGCACTTGGTTTTTCGTCAATGCTCTGTTTTCTGGTTCCAGTTCGAACTATGGCATTTGAGTTCGGTTCCCACCTAATTCGATGTCACTTTGTTGGTGACAGAGACCGTTGATGTTTTTGTTGCAGTTGCAAAATGATGAGGTTACAGTGCTCGTTGCTGGAGTGCTGTGCAAGCTGGGGGTGGGAGTCGGGGTGAGTTGGGCGGGAGAACAAGACCGTGCTCTTGCACTGTCAGTGGTCAGTAGGGCTGTGTTCTTTCTACTTCTATATCACTGGAATATAAGAGAAAAACCGTTTCTCTGGTTTACAAAGCTATAACGCTCATTTTTTGGATCGCTTATTATTATTCGTGCCACTTTCCTTTTCTATAATAATTTTGCACTTGTTTTATTTATAGCAAAATTTTTTTTTTTGTTTTAGCGTTTTTCTATCTTGTTAGACTATTCCAGTATTTATAGTTATTTGTTTTCTCCTTTTTAAACGTTTTTCCTGAGCTCGCGCAAAATTGATTTATCTGTAGCGACTGACTAACCAAAATTAATCCTGAAAGCCTTCTAGACATGACCCTCCTAAACCTAAGCCTAAAAAGGTTTTTCGGTATATTTCGCAGCTGAGATAGGGAGGCTTTGGAAATTTCAATTTTGACACACGTCGGTCGTCATATGATATCTAATTCCGCTAACAACCTTGTTCGCCTTTGGCCGACTTTGGATGCCTTCTTCTTATTTTAACCTGCTAGAGAAACGTGACAGTTGCTTAAATTAAAAGGTTAAAAATCTAAAGGGGCAGGCCTCAGCTGAATGTGCAACCCCGCAGGACTATGAGGAGATAAAGTGCTTGTGGTTAACCAATCTGTTTAAATAATAAGTTGAAGGTTAGAATAACAATGAAATGCTTATTATTTATAATCTGAATTGTAGTCTTAAGTGCCAATTTTGACGTTGGAAAAATAGTTATATCTTTCGGACTATTTTTTATTGAAAAGGTTTGACCTACCTTTTGAAAATTGACATTATTATATCACTCATATGCACTCACCTGCTTTTTACTCTGTTTTTGATTTCGAGAACCAAAGCCAAATTTCTTGTACACCAGAGTGTTTCCAGCTGTTTTTGTTTTGACCGTGCCCCCTCGACTAGGCTCCAAAACCTTTTCATACGCTTGTAGCATTGTTTTAAATGGCATTTCCCCCTGAGGGCTTCTGCCCTGATACTTCATATTCACGGCTTCAAAGAATTCGCCATCATTGTGTTTGCAATGATTCCCCTGATCCAGCTCTAGTTTCTCCAGTCAAAGGCTTGCAGATTGGAGTCGGCCGGACTATTGTCAAATTTTTCTATTACCAATGACGAATTGCCTCTCGTTCGAAAGTTGACTGGGGGACTTCGAATTTAGATGGGAGATTAATTAACTGGCCGTGCCGCCGAGAATGCTGTTTGATTGTCAATGGTGTTGGGTGTTTGCTGACGCCTTGTGGCTCTTGTGAGGCAGACTTCGGATAAGACTTCTGTCCATGCAGTCCATAGACCCGGGAGCTGGCAAGCATGCCAACGACTACTGGGCGATGATTGAGAAAACACCCATATTAGTTTCTTTGTTAGACAGCACTAAAGAAAAAAAATATATTTTACATTATTTTAAATTTTTTAATATTTCGGTGTGGCTCAAAAATATATATATATATATATAAAAAGTGTTAAGGTCATTTTTCAGCAAACGCTGTCGTGGTGAAAAGCAGATTCTTAGAAAATGTACAATTTACTTTCATAAATGAAATAAATCAAATGTCAAATTTAAATCCATTGTAAATACTTGGTCAATCATTTGTCCGTTACAACAAATGGTTGGTACCTATCAAAAAAAAATTAATTGACAACTTTCAATAACCGTCGTCGCATGCAGACGTGTATTTATTGTGCTCCGGGAAAAAGTATTCAATAAAATCAAAAAAGTGCAGTAACCGTTTTAATAAATCTACTATAACGCGAAAAGACGCTTTCTACGATGAAATCGCGAATGTTTATATTGATTGGTCTTTTAATTAAAATAAAACTTAACACTTAAAACTCTAATTAACTTTACCACGAATACAATGAGTCTGAACGACGTTCGCACACAACGTCAACGTGAGCAAGACGAGAGACGGCTCTCAGTACAAGGAAATAACGTGTACTTCTCTTTTAAAGCAACCGAAAATAATGCAAGCTCTGATCAAGCTCGGGTAATTACCCCCAACTTGACCGAATTCCTAAACGTAGCGAGCGAGAGAGCGCGTTCTTGCTCCCCCTCTCTACCATCGACGTCTCTGCTGCCAAAGAGCGATGAATGTGCTCCAATGCAGGTATGCAATAACCTAAGCTCATCAGCAGTAACTAGCACCGCAATTTCTTTAACAACGTCAACTGTAACTACAACAACAACTGCAACTGTATCGACTGCGCGTTTAATGACATCATCAGCTAGCAGCGCAAATATTAATAAGTCTGCCGCGGCTCTGCCCGAAAAAGAGAACAACCACAATGAATGTGCTAAGCCGGCTGTGCAAACTGGTATGGATCGCTACATCCAAATCAAAAGGAAGCTGAGCCCTCTAAATTCTCAACGCAAAATAGCAGCTCAAAGAAGCTGGGTCGACTACAATCGAATTTTTGGAAAATTGAATATCTTAATCGTTTGCCCATTTTTTGCCAACTTTTTAATTTTTTTTGCCCATGTTGCCCATCTCCTGAAATTTAAGAATTTAAAAAAAAATCGTTTGCACACCTTTTAAAAATAGTTACTTTTGACAATAACGTTTGCCGACGGCTTAAAAATGTGATTTTTTAACAAAAAAAACGTTTGCCCACCCCTTAAAAATCGTTTTTTCGATAAAATAAAAGATACCCATGTTTGCCTATCTTCCAAAAGTTAAGCATCTAAAAAAAATTAAATAATTTACAAAAAAAATATCTAAAAAAATCAATTTAAAAAAAAAAAAAAGTGGAACGAAGTAATTATAATAATAATAATTAGTAATGAGTTGACAATTTTAGCAGATATTTAAATATTAAAAACATTTTGTAGGCTGTCATTTGGTGATTCTTGAATTTTTTACCTGAAGGAAGGGTTGTAAGTTTTTTTTTGTCGCCTTTAAAAAAATTGTTTTCCTCCTCGATTCTCATATTAGGTCTACTTTTCTTTTGAAGGTTCTTACATTTTTTACCTAAAGCAAAGGGTTGTACTTTTTTAGGGTTTTTTTACTGGAACTTTCCAAAACCACAAATTTGTGATTGCACAATTGTAAACCTAAAACACTTGTCGCCTTTTAAAAAATTGTTTTCTTCTTTTTATTATTATTAAATTTTTGTTTAATTCTCAAATTTTGAGGAGATGGGGAAACATGGGCATCTTTTTTCGAAAAAACGATTTTTAAGGGGTAGGCAAACGTTTTCTTGTTAAAAATCACATTTTTAAGCCGTCGGCAAACGTTTTTGTCCAAATAAACTATTTTTAAGGGGTAGGCACACAATTTTTTTTTTTTAATTCTTAAATTTCAGGAGATGGGCCAACATGGGATTCTTTAATATTTTTGAAAAAACGATTTTTAAGGGGTGGGCAAACAATTTTTTCTGCAGGTAAATATGATCAAAACTTAAAAGTCAAATATTTTCAAAATAGTAATATTTTCAAAATTCTAAAAGCTTGGAAAACGTAGGCAAACGATTCTCTTGCGATTAAAAAAAAATTTTGAATAAGTCAACTTTTATGTTTTTGAAAATGTTCGAAAATTTTCGAAGATTCCATATTTTCAAAACTAAAGGTGGGCAAAAAAAATTAAAAAGTGGGCAAACATGGGCAACAAATGGGCAAACGATTAAGCTATTCGATTTTCGAAAATTCGATTGTAGTCGACCCAACTTCTTTCAGCTCAAAAAAGCCCGTAACAATGCTAGCCTAGCTGGAATAGAAACGCCCATGAACTCAAACCGATTTAAAATCCTGGAAGACGCCTTGACGTTGAGGCGGCCGAATCTACTGAAGTCGAGAAAAGGAAGCCAAAGCCTCCGTCTATTTATATTCGAGAAAAAAGTTCCAATGTTCTTGTCAACAAAATTATCGAGCTTATTGGAAAGGATAACTTCCACATAATACCTCTAGTAAAGGGCAACATCCAAGAGACAAAGGTTCAAATGAAGTCTGAAGATAATTACAGAGTATTATCGAAATATCTTACCGAGAAAAAAAAGAACCATTACACGTATCAGGGCATAGAGTCCGACGTAACGCCTGCAGAGATAACAAAGGCGCTACAAGAGAAGGGATTTAACGCTAAGACAGTCTTCAACATCCTTAACAGGGATAGAAAGCCGCAGCCACTCTTTAAGGTTGAGCTCGAACCAGAAAATAGGCCCCTAAAGAAATACAAAGTGCACCTTATTTACAATCTTCAGGTCCTGCTGCACCGCAGAATTACAGTTAAGGAACCGCACAAACGCAATGGCCCGGTACAATGTGCGAACTGCCAAGAATATGGCCATACAAGGTCATACTGTGAACTGTGGAGATCTTTATGACTCCGCACACTGCCCAGCGAGCAAAGATGACTGCAACTCGAAAAAGTGCGGCAACTGCGGTGGCAATCACACTGCTAACCACAAAGGCTGCCCTGTTTATAAGGAGCTGAAAAGTCGCATCCACCACCAAAGAGGAACTGCCGCCCGCACCCAAAATAAACAGATGACAGCTTCCAGATCAAACCCTGAAGTCTTCTTCTCGACTGCAGCCAGATCCTCACTAGGACCCATAAACTCTGATAAAAATGTGACTTACGCAAGCGCCTTAAAATCAGGACTGGATAACCCTGTCTCAAAAAGTTAATTTCTGCAATCAGCATACCAAGAACCGAACACGGCTCAGCAGCAACAATTCCCGGAGCAGTCAAAAAGAAACTTTGAAGATTTGATATATTTTTATATATATTTGATATACAGCCTGCAACAAAGCCTTACGGAGTTTATGTCGTTTATGCGCACAACTATGCAAGATTTAATGCGAAACCAAAATATATTGATTCAAATGCTGGTTTCACAACAATCCAAATAATGACTTCCCTAAGGATATCTACGTGGAACGCTAACGGCGTAAACTTGAGTTAGCTCAATTCCTACTCGACAATCAAATCGACGTAATGCTGCTTTCAGAAACACACCTTAGAAACTAATACAATTTTCAACTACGAGGTTCATTCTATGGAACAAATCATCCAGATGGTATAGCTCATGGTGGGACTGGAATTCCAATCAGAAGCCGTATTAAGCACCACTATCCTAACAAATTTGCTAAAAATTACCTTCAGGCCACATCTATAAATATACAAATAAATACTGGCAACCAACTTACACTAGCCGCCGTATACTGCCCCCCTCGCTTCACTATAGCTGAAGATGAGTTTGTGCAGTTTTTCAAGTCACTTGGAGACCACTTCATAGCAGCAGGGGACTACAATGCCAAGCACATACACTGGGGATCACGTCTCTTGACTCCAAAAGGAAAACAGCTCTATAATGCAGTTATAAAAGCCAAGAACAAGCTGGACTATGTTTCCCCTTGCAGACCAACATACTGGCCGGCAGGCCCAAAGAAACTACCCGATTTAATAGACTTTGCGATTACCAAAAACATTCCTAAAAATCTGCCTTTCGGATCTTTCATCTGATTACTCGCCTGTCCTGTTTATTCTACTCGCTTATTCAGGAACATTGGAACAATCGCTTAAATTGACTTCACAGAAAACCAATTGGGTTAAGTAAAGGAAATATATTAGCTCACACATTGAGCTAAGTCCTCATCTCAACGATGAAGCCATCTTCTCTGCAGCTCGAGTTTCAACACCTCAAACTACAAGTACACAATGCAACCAAAAGAAAACAAATCTACAAATACAACAGCTCGTCCTCGAAAAGCGACGCTTACGTCGAGAGTGTCAGCTCCACAGATCGCCATCTGCTAGGCAACGCTTAAAACATGCCTCACGTCAACTCACAAAAGCTTTACAGCAAGAAGAAGCACATGTCCACCGACGCTACATAGCGCAATTGTCAACATCTAGTACAAAACACTTACTATGGAGAGCTCACCCAACTCTAAGCTCACCGAAAGTAACCGTGATGCCTATTAGAAATCCTACAGGCGGCTGGGCGCGCAGCGATGCAGACAGAGCCAGCACGTTTGCCAACCACCTTAAAAATGTCTTCCAACCAAATACTGCAACCAGTGCGTTTGCCGACTTTACCATATGAGCCTCAGCTTCAACATGAGCCAATTGAGTTTCGCCCAAACGAAATCGTTAACATCATCCAAAATCAGCTAAATCCGAAAAAATCATCGAGCTGCGACCTCATAACTCCCAAAATGATCATTGAGCTCCCATATTGCGCCGTTTGCACTATCACCCAGCTTTTTAATGCCATCGCAAAACTTGGCCACTTTCCAGTGAGATGGATAGCAATTCCGACGTCGTATAGACCTATAAGCCTACTTTCATGCTTATCTAAACTCTTTGAAAAATGCGTATTGACTCGGATAAGCACATACCTAAGAATCCAGGAAGGAATTCCGTCACATCAATTTGGGTTTCGTGAAAAGCACGGAACAATTGAGCAGGTCAACCGGATAACATCAGAAATTCGGAACGGGTTTGAAAAACGAGAGTACTGTACTGCCATATTTTTAGATGCCTCTCAAGCATTTGATAGAGTTTGGCTAGAAGGTCTAATGTACAAGATCAAGACAATGCTCCCCTACAACACCCATAAGTTTTTAGAGTCTTACCTCTACGACAGAAAATCTGCTGTGAGATGCAACACAGCTATAACTGACTATTTCACTATTGGAGCTGGAGTTCCTCAAGATAGCGTGCTTGGGCCAACATTATATGTCCTCTACACAGCAGACATCCTAACAAGCACACGACTAACAACATCTACGTTTGCTGATGATACAGCTATTCTCAGCCGCTCAAAATGCCCGATGCAAGCAACTGCGCAGCTAGCTCTTCAGCTGGTCGATGTTGAAAAGTGGCTATCAGATTGGCGAATTAAAGTGAACGAACAAAAATGCAAGCACGTTACGATCACCCTGAACAGGCAAAACTGCCCGCCGCTCATATTAAGCCATATTCTACTCCCGCAACCAAACGACGTGACATATCCAGGAGTACACCTCGACAGAAGACTCAAATGGCGCCAGCACATTGAAGCCAAAAGAACACACCTAAAGCTAAAAGCCAGTAGCCTTCATTGGCTTATCAACGCTCGGTCTCCCCTTAGCCTTGCATATAAAGTCCTGCTGTATAACTCGGTACTAAAACTCTCAGTTATGGGGGAATGCCAGCAATAGCAATATTGTCATAGTCCAGCGAGCTCAGTCGAAGATCTTGAGAACACTCACCGGCCACCGTGGTAAGTTCGCAACGAAAACAACATCGCGACTTAAACATTCTACCAGTCAAAGAAGTGACCGCAGTACAAAAGGAAAAGTACTTTACCAAGCTTTCGTTGCGCTCTAACCTGGCGAGAGGTCTTACAAGGTTGATCAACCAATCACGCCTTCGTCGCAATGACTTAGATTTTAATGTTAAGATTCGTAAACTTATTGTTAGTCTCAAAATTAAGAGAACATTCAATAAATAAAAGCAAAGTTAAAAAAAAAAAACTTTCAATAATCAAACATATTATAAACAAGAAAGGAAAGCTAACTTCGGACGGAGCAGAAGTTGATATACCCATGCAGAATATTCTGTAAATAACATTATCCAAAATGATTCATGTGATGCTTTCTTAATACTCATAAAAAATCCGAACTTCCTAACTTTAAAAACACCAAAGTTATGGTAATTCCGATCGTTCTGCCATATAGCTGAAGTATATAGTCGGCCGATCCTTATGAAATTTGTTAAGTCGCCAAATATAAAACCCATGGAAAATCCCAACTTCCTAACTTTACAAACACCAAAGTTATGGTATTTCCGATCAATCAGTTATATGGCGGCTATGGGATAAAGTCGGCCGAACATTATTATAAGTTGATAATTGATAATTTGTTATCTCCATTGGCAAACTTCTGTTTTTTTAGATATTTTAAATTCTTAAAACTATATTTAAGCCGCGATCTTTAAGAGAGGTTTCTGAATATAACAAAATATTCAAATTTTTTAAATTTCAATAGCCTAAGAAGATATGTCACGTAAGTTATTTCATATGTATATAAATCACAGACACTGAACCCAATGACGACGGACAGTGGCAAAAATCATTTTGTAAAAAATCGTTTAAGATAAAGGTTGAAACGACAATCGGTGGGGAGAAAGAATTTCATATTGAATGGGTCACTCTAACGATCGTTTGTTTCCTCTCCCAGGGCAGTTGATGTCACGAATGGCTTATGTTTTTAATATAACTTAAATTGGATACAAAATCTTATAATTATAATTATAATTCATTAAAGAGACGTCAAGGAGAGACTCCGTAAAATGTATTAACCGTATCCGATAACGAACCGTAATCCACGGGAGCGCCTATTACCTGATCAAGAACTGCAGCCTTGCGTGACGTTCAATCAGTACTACCAATTAGTTAGTTCAATCACATACAACGCTTACCTTGTTGTCCTCCTCCAACAATTGTCGGAGTACGAGTGACTTTTTCAAAGCAGGGGCGCTCCTTTTGTGGCAAGTCTGGGTCCGATAACTTTTTTTTTGTTTTTTTTTTTAATTGCTATTTATTTATTGAATCTTCTCTTTTCGGATACTAACAATAAGTGTATAAAGTCTTATAGTAATCTAACTAACAGTCATTTGACTGGTACTGAGTAATGCGGCCCTGAGAATTATTGCTGGGTTGGAAGGTCGTTGAGTTGTAGGCGGGTTCTGATGGAAACCCCAGTGATGCCTCTTGCGAGATTATTTGGGTGCACGGAGAGTTTTTCATGGTAGGTCGTTTTTTATTTGTCTTTGTGGATGTTTTGGTTGCGTATATACCGCGGTTCCATAGTGATAGACTTCAGGATTTTCGATTGTTCGCGCTGTATGATGTCAATGTTGCTGCTGCTCAAATTCCCCCATAGCTGTGAGCCATATGTCCAGATAGGCTGGAGAGTAGAGTTGTAGAGCAGGACCTTGTAGTCCAGACGCAGGGGTGATCGAATGTTAAATATCCAGTGGAAGCTGCTGGCTTTTAGTTTTAGATGTACTTTCTTGCATTCGATGTGTCTTCTGCAGGTTAATCGTCTGTCGAGGTGGACTCCAAGATACGCTACTTCCTTGAAACTTTCCTAAAAGTTGTCTTTCTTTTTCGGGTAGTATTTAAGTCGGAACGTGCCGGATCGGGCGACTTTATCATATAGCTCCATAGAAAAAATCGGAAAAATAATTCAAAAAAATTATAACTTTTTTGTTTTAAAATTTTTTTTTCTTTGGGATTTGGTAATGTTTTAATATTGTGGAATTACGGTTTTTATTAAAATCGGAAAACAATATCATATAGCTGAAATAAAAACGATGGCAAAATGTAGCGCAAAATCGACATGGCTGCGTTGTTTTCAGTAACATAGGCATAGAAATCGAAGTTCGGCTTGGCGAAATTTGCTTTCTTCCTTGGTGAAATTAAAATGGTCCATGAAGAAAATAGAAAATCTATTTATAATGTGTGTAGTGTGACGCTGAACGGAAAGCGACTTCTGAAGCGCCATTAAGCTTTCAAAAGACAAGATAATAAAAAAACGACACCATTTTACCGACAGACTGACCGAATGGAGCACAAAAAGTATATTCCAACACTTGATGTAACCACAAGTTGGATCTTAAAAATTACCATGTTGTTTCCAAGTTTTCAATTGTTGGAGTTGAGAGAGATCCGTGCTGCAGAATCGTTTCCAATTATGAATGGGACTTTATGTTGATGCATTTGAGAACATTTTTGTTTTAACTGTAAGTTTCAGCAAGAATGACAGCTGGCTTTTTTCGTGCCATTTATATTGATCCACCTATGAGACTGGTATAACCCAACAACCAAAAAATTTTAGCCAAACAAAATTTAAAAAAAAACAAGAAATAAAAGCTATATACCCTTGCAGAATATTTTGTAAATTCGTAATACCCATAAAAAATCCCAACTTCCTAACTTTAGAAACACTAAAATTATGGCATTTCCAATCGTTCAGTTATATGGCAGCTGTGGGATATAGTCGGCCGATCCTTATGAAATTTGGTTGGTCGGATTGATTGGCCAAATATAAAAACCCATAGAAAATCCCAACTTCTTTGCTTAACAAACACCAAAGTTATGGCATTTCCGATCAATCAGTTATATGGCAGCTATAGGATATAGTAGGCCGATCCATATGAAATTTTGTAGGTCGGATTGATTGGCCAAATATTAAACCCATAGGAAATCCCAACTTCTTTAGTGTGTGTTGTTTCCAGTAAGTATGTTTTAGGTATCACCTAATAAAATTACTAAACTATATTATGTTTAGGCAAAATTGAAAAACTCCTATGGATTAAACGGATTTGACATTGAACTTTATAGATGAATTGATAAGTTATTTAGAAGATCAACTATCTGTCGTTACAACTAGATCTGAAGAAATGTCGCTGTGCGCTGCATATTTGTATGTAGACAACTTGTCGTCTAAATTATATTATGTCTAGATCAAGCCTCTTTATTTCTCATACTCACACACAGCAAGAAAAAAAACAGACACTCGTTCCGAGGTGGTGTGTTCCTTTTTAAATGCTTTTTGTTTTTGCCGTTCTCTCAAAAACGAATAGTTTTTCTATAGTTGCTTGCAATTTCTTTCTTTTTAAATTTTTTAGACAAATGCAAAGGTCACTCAAAAGTTCAAAGTTCACTGTTCTAAAATCCTTTTTTTCGGACGTTGATCCTTTAGGACACCAAGCACTGCTTGTTTCAAAATAGCGAGAGGTGAAAAAGGACAATATAGAAACGGAGAGACGAAACAAAATACTAACACTAATATTGTAATAAAAAAAATAAAATGCTTTTAAGATTGGTAAAGAGTCGGTAATAGAAATAACATGGTATTGTATATAGTCATTACACAGAACTCTAAAAGGTTCATGCGTATCATAGTTAGATCTACAATGATTTAAAGCAAGAGGAGTATAGTTCCTGGTAATTCTATTGGGCACAGATAAGTTTAGGCGACCCAGTAACTCGGGACTCTCCACATCCCCGTGAATAAGTTTACGAATAAAAGTAGTGCCAAGCATCGTTCTACGGTTTCATGAGGAGTATATATTTATTAGAAGAAGTCTACTATAGGAAGATAGTAAAATAAGGCTTGCTTTTCAGTTAAGGACCAGTAGAGCAAATAATAACAAGTTGTTTTGCCCAGAGTTTATCTGGTCTATATGTACACCATACTGAGGACTCCAAACTGTTGAACAGTCTTTGTAACATAGAGATAATCGAATTCCTTTTACCACCTTTTATGAATCCAAGCACTCCCCTGGCTTATTTCACCATGAAAGTAATATAGTCACAAAACTTAAGTTTTGGGTCAAGAAGGACGCCAAGGTCTTCAACATGCGTGATTCTTGACAACGCATCACCACCCAGCGTATACGTGGCTTATTGTGGGTTCACCCTAAAAAATGTCATTACTTTACACTTTTTATTTTCACAACACCATGTTTAAAAAGCATTAGGTCCGATTGTAAGTCTGAACTTCTGAAAATTTAGTTATATTGCACGGATAACAACGCGACTTTGTCAAGACTATAGGGAGATCGTTAATAAATAAAGTAAAATGAAGTGGAACAAGGTTGCTTCCTTGTGGAACGCCTGTAGTAACTCGGATCAAATTAGAGACAAAGTTTTTAAAGAGGACTCGTTGAGTCCTACCACTTAGATAACTTAATATCCATGTTAGAAGACCACATGGAAACCCTAATAAGTTTAGCTTTAATACAAGAAGCGAGTGATTTACTGAATCAAACGCTTTACTCATATCAATGTAAACTAACTAAGTCTGAAAGTCTTTTCTGAAGCCTAAAAGATGTTAGCTCCAAGAGGTTTGTCGTCGTAGATCTTCGTCTTATATACCATGTTGACATGGAGATATAATTGATCTACAAAGATGTTGCTAGTGGGGTGTAATAAGGTTTTGAAAAGCTTTGGGATGACGGACAATTTATGATATACCTCTGTAATTGATTGTATTCGACTTATTTCCTTTCTTATGAAGGGGAATAACAAATGACTTCTTCCAAATAAGTGTGAAGGACGCCAAGGTCATCAACATGTCAAGTGGAAAAACTGGTCAAATAGGTCGGCAATTGGCTGATCAGTATTTGCTGTAGAATTTTCAAATGATGGCGATGCTGGGTAACGGCCTGACTTACGCTTAGTGTTAACAAAATTATTAAACTGTTTTGGATCTTGTGAAAAATTTAAAATTAAGACTCTTCCGGAAATTGGTGTTTACATCAGCGGACTTTGGGGGTCTGGGGCTTATATTATCAACTGTGTTGTCAGTATCCATCTGATGCGGAGTATGTGAAATTTATCTGGGTGGGAATCGATTGGAAGCGTAGTTGAAAGAAATAGCTGACTTCGGACTTAAAGTTGTTTATAAATTGGGTAAGGGCCCTTATAACCATAAACGGACTAAAAAAAATTGGCAGCCGAAAATCCTATGGTTTAACCATTGTTTTGATATTAAAGTATTGACAGTGTCTGTTCATGTTCTGTTCAAATGTACACATGCTGTGAGACAGCGTTTAAAATCACCTTTAGGCTAACCTGTTTGACGCTGACTGCTATAAAATTTGTCAACCAAAAATAACTATTTCGTTCTAAACTATTATACTAAAAATACATATTTGGTATTATTATTAATTTTGTATTTTAAATTATTTTGTTTAAAAGTCATATTTGTGGGTATTATAATTAATTAATGAATTATCCTCTTTGAAATTTTCATTTATTAAATACCATAAACTAAGAATTGCAAAAATTCAATTTTGTAAAGTATTTTAGACAAATTTTAAGGTAAATTTTCTCGACGATTATAAATACTTAAAGTTGACCGATCTTAGGTTCTTAAAAAACACAATATGTTTCTTATTCCGCTTATAGCTAGAATTTAATGAAAACTAGGTAATCATTATTTCTTAATACTTATAGGAGTGTTTAATTAATAATACAAATTAATATTATATTTGCCATATTTTCTAAGTATGTTCTTTTGACTCTTTTTCTTGATATTTGGAAATTGCCAGCTTGGTCTCTATTCAATTTGGTATGCTTGAGGCAAAAAAGATTAAAAAAACATTTAAAAATGGTATAGTATGATGCTCTAGTAAAAATAAAGACCCGTATTCGTTTAAATCGTTACTATGTTAATGTTTCTTAAGATATAAATTATTTGTATTTTGAATTCATTAATGTTTTGACTGACAGTTGGGTTGATCTAGAACATTAAAATTAATTTTTCGATCCACGTCTTACTTAAGAGTAAAAGACTGCTTCCAATATTCCGACACAACTTTATACTTTTTAATGTACGCATCCAATATCAGAAAACTATAGAGTTGTGGTTGCAACAGGAACATAAACATCTTATTCAAGCACGTGCAAATTACAAATACGTTACCGAATATATTTAAAAATATAAATTCTTTATTAATTTCACTTGTACAATACAATCATTCTTAAACTAATTTCACGACTGCCCAAGCTTGAGTTGGTTCTCGTATAATAAGGGAGCCTCGGGATCGAAGCTTTTAAAGCTTATCTTCGTAATTTTCCGAAGTCTTGGTTTCCGAAATTAATTCCCGATTAAGATTGCTGTGATCAGCATGGAAAATTTGGAAGCGAACGCGATGCCTAAAAATGAGGGTTCGCGGTGTTGGGATTCTTACGGATGTTTAGTCTAAAGTTTGGCTCGCCTTTGGCGGCTAGCTAGGGGGAATTTTTACGTCTGTCTCAAGCTTGGCTCGCCGTTTGCGAGGGTGGGAATGTTTATATGATAAGAACCCGTGAGAACTCAGTAACAAGCTCTGCCAAAATAAATTGTTTACAATATTAATAAGAATCTTTAATTAAAGTTATAGTTGATTCTCCCCCTCCTAAGATGAATCGTCCCGATTTATTACAAGTGTGCTGCTAGGGAGGAGATTCTATTGTTAAGTTCAGCAAATGTTATTTCTATATTATTGCCGGGTTCATTCCCTGTAACGGTTTCAATTGTATTTTCGGGTTCTGGGATTTCTATTTCTATTTTGGTTTTGGTGCGTTTTTGAATTTGTTGTATTATTTTGTTTAAGATTTTGGGTGATTTGTATATGGTTAAGGAAGTAATTATTAATATTAACAATATTAGCTCTAGGGGTATTTTTGTATTTTCGATTTTTTAAAATGGATTTATAATGTTTATGTTATCGTAGTCTGTGATCATATAATTGTTATATTTATATTGTGATATGTATTCTAACATCTTTTGCTTTTCATTAATGTATTTTACGTTATTAATGACGATGCTTTCGTTAAATAAAATCAGAAATGCGCCGTTTAATTTTGTCTCGTTAACGATGTTTTCTCCGGTGAGGAGAATGGCGCCATCATCTAAATTTTCAAAGCTTTTATTTTTTTCCCCAACTTTTGAACAGTTTTCTTTTTTTCCATTCAATAAATTTATGAAACAGGTACTCTCGTTAGAGAGTTTACAATAGTTATTGAATATTTATTTTTTAAAATTGGTTATCTTATAAAATATTCCGTTGCAATACGCTGTCTTATCGTCTATTATTAATTTTACATTGTTTTGGGCAATTGCCCCTGATATATACAAACTACAAATATTATTAATTATTGGGTATTTTATATATTTAATAAGTAAATCTTTGTTTTGTACTATTTTGAATGTTGTAGTAAATACTCGTTGTTAGTGTAGTCAATAACTTCCGAGTGGCAAAAAGTAATCAAAATAGCGATGACAAATGGGATTTCCATCGTCTGTAAGAGAGTAATTATTTAATATTATCTTTATGAATAACTCTTTTTTTATTAATAATTATTACTTTGTTTGGTAATTTTTCCTGAACGACTTGTTTTTTGAATCTTGGACCTAGTTTGTTTCTTTCTCCGAATCTTTTTTCGTATACTACTTCTCCTTAGTGATAATTTTTTTATAATTTATTTCTATTTTGATGATCTAACATTTTAGTTTGTGCTATCTGTAATTTGTCTGGTAAGTCGCTTTGATTTATTTTATTAAACAAGATGTCGTAAGGTTTTTGGTTTGTCACAGAGTGAATTGTCAAATTGTAAGTTTTGGCTGCTGTTATAATAATTTCAGAATAATCTAATAATCTACCGCCTCGGTACTCGTCTTTAATACAACGAGCTATTTCTGTTTATGTTGAATAAACTCTTTGAACTTGTCCGTTGGATAGGCTACGTCTAGGGTCTGTATAATGAATTGATATTCCAGAACGTTGTAAAAAGGATTTAAACTGTGCCGATACGAAACTCGGCTCGTTATCTTTCATAATTGTTTTATATAGTGGAAATGTTTGAAGTAATTCGTTACTCTACGAGTAACGGGTATAAAAATTGGGTTTTTTCTAATGATATTTTCATATTGGCTTCGTGTAGAATGTTAATTATCTAATTTAGGTCATTTAAATGTGTTTTGAGGGAGTGTGAAAAATAATTATATCGTCCATGTAAACATGGCATTCCGTTGTTAATGGAAAATGAAGTTTTTTCTACGTCTGATTCTTTCATCAAGATTTCATGGAATCCTGATTCTAAGTCTATGGTACTAAAATATTTAGCCTTTCCTATGTTAGATAAAATAACTGACGGATCCTGCATGGGGTATCTATCCAGAATTGTGTTGAGGTTTAATTTTCTAAAATCAATGCAGTGTCTGTGTTTGGGGGTGCCGTCTTCATTAGTACCTTTCTTTGATACTACAATCATAGGCGAATTATAAGGGCTTTTGCTGGGTCTAATGATTTCGTCTTCAAGCATGCGACTTATTTCCTGATTCACAAGCCGATTTACTGCTTGTGAATATGGGTACTGTCTTGAATAAATTGGTTTGTCATTAATGGTGTCTATCTCGCATCGAACATATGTCCGGAATAGAAAATTCGTATTTATTTCTGAGTGTACTTTTCTTATTGTATTTAATGTTTTTTCTGTATAATTGGTTATTAATGTTTCTTCTGTAGTGTTTTCTAAATTATTAATGTAGAGGGTATTGTCGAAGTTGCTACCTATATTTTTATCTTCTGAAATGTTTATTTTGTTTATGTCGGGCCTGACATCTACTGCGTGGTTGGAATCTGAATGTCCCAAGCTGTTTGATTCATCTGTGTCGGAAATATCGTCGACGGTGCGTTCGGAACCTGAGTGTCCCAAACTGTTTGTGTCAGAATTGACATTAATGGCTTGTTCGGGGTTAATATACCCCAAACTCTCTATGCTAGCTGTATTTTTATTTGTAAAACTTTCATGGTTAAAATATCTATCTAGTATATATTTTTTAGGGGAAGTATGGTTGTTTTATTGTTTGATTCTAATAAGTTTAATTTTTCCTTATAATGCAATTGTTCCGTTTTCCCATTATATTTTATTGTATTATTGCCTATGTCAATAACTGCTCCTATATTTCTAAGTAAATTATATTCTATTATTAAATCTGTTTTTAAACCTTCTATTTCATAAAATATGTGTTTTGTTTGAAAAATTGTTATGTAGTGGTATATTTTAATTATTGAGTATCCATTGACTGTGGATTTTTCACATTTCACATTTTGTCAAAAATCCCAACCGTTTCGAACGGACTATGGGAAGAGGGCATAAATCAACAATTTCAGAATCCGTCGATGCCTCCGTTGAGTTTAGACGTACCGATGAAGGCAATGCCGATGACTTACGCTTGGCATTAACAAAGTTGAAAAACTGTTTCGGATCATTTGAAAATTCAAATTTACATCGATTTATATACATAGAATAATGCCCTTTTCCCATGGAGTCCATCCGTTCGAAACGGTTGGGATTTTTGACAAATGTGAAACTCCGATTCCCACAGAGCACATCCACCATCCAATAACAGCTGATCTGAACAGCTTTGGCTCATCATTTAAGCCCGTTGCATTTTGCACAACATTTAAAATGAGCACAACAGCTTTATAAATGATACTTGGTAACAGACTGCAAGTGATCTACGCGAACAACCAAATCGAACTAATCTGTCTGCAGATCTTTGCCAGCCTGCAGAAAAAATATGAACCGCTTTTGCCTAATATTGTCTAACTGGTAACAAATCAAGTTCATTAAATATAAATGTTTGTTTTTTGGTTTATAATAATTAAATATTTTATTTCATTTTTAATGTTCTGATCCATGTTGTGAGTACGGTATGGGCCTAGGAAAGAGTGGAGCACCTTGTGCTGCCACACGGATGAAGCAGTAATGAATTAATTATTACAAGTAAAAACAGCATTTTTTGAATTGGCGCCTTCCTTTTCCCAAAGTTACCCGCCATTATTTTGTGACGACCCAGCGTCACAAATCATAAAAGAACATTCCAAAAACAACACACAATGATCTTTTATTCTGCCTACGCTACACCACATTCAAAACACGCGCCAAAATCGCGCACTTTTCAAAACGCGCGCCCAAAAACAATAAACTGGTCACACTAATATATCGATAGCCGACCACCATCGCTATATTCGTGACCCGACAACGAGATCGGGATTCTCGTCATCAACCACTCTGGGCACACTCAACGGGGCCTATATAAGCAGAGGCAAGACCCCAGATGTGTCACTTGCGTTCCGACGATCATCGAGGAAACATCAGCAACAAGGAGAAATATCCGGGTAAATGTTCTGGTAGATAGTCTTGGAAGTAGTAGTGGATCCGTTAGAACGCGGTTTTTAAATCGGTTCTACGACCTGGTCAGGATCACTGGCGTCCCGGTTTGGTTTCCTAGAAATCAGCCCAGACCCAGTCGTGATCAGCGAGGCGGCCCGGTTTTCGTAATAAAGGCCCACCTCAGTGAGTTCCCCCAGAAGTCACGTTTCCGGCTCCCGACCCGGAAACGAAACGGATGTAGAAACGGCAGTTCGAACCTAACGACGCCCGGCAGACCGAAACTAACGATGCCCTACACTCCCGAATCCCACTAGAAACCAAGTAAATCCCTCCCAACAACCCAGAACACTTCAAACCCGACGTACGCACCACGAAGCGACCACTTGGCCCATCCGCAGCTCCGACACTCACAGCAAGCAGTCCATCACTCGGTCCTTTCGCAGCACCGAAGCTCGCACACCGGATCACGGCAGCAAGCAGTTCATCACTCGGCCCTTCCGAAGCGCCGAATCGACAGAGCAAGCGGTCCCGACGCATCTACACACAACTACACGATTATACGATTACTTTGAAATACACGTCTCTAGTTTTACCCATCTGTGTCATTATTGGGGAAAGGGAGGTAAACCGATCTATAGAGGAATAAATATAAATATCTGTCACGAACCCTGACCACGACGAGCTATACCGTCTCCCAAAACAGGGTCGTTACAGTGGCGCCCGAGCAGATTAAAGACAAACAGATAGAAACCTCAAAGATCGATTACCCTCTTCCTCAACACAGCACGGATTAAAAATGGAGGACAAGCTGACTCGAAGCTGGATCAGCAATTGCAACAAGGCCCAACTGGAAATCTATTTGAGGGAATTCGACATCAAGCCAGAAACGCGGTGCGAGGACATGCGGAAACAAATGTCGGAGTTAATCAAGAGCGGTGCCCACAGCGAAGAAACCACCAAACGTCTCCAAGACCTAGCACAGAAACACGCGAGAACCCCATCACCAGCACCCGACGAAATGGAGAAAAACCAGAACTTGCTACAGATACCAGACAAGCAAGAACCAAGCAGCGGAAAATCCGTACCCGAGCCCAGAAAGCCCGACAAAGTGGCCACAATGGGAGTAATACGAAGTTGGGGAGAATTTTACGACGGCACGGGCGACCCAACAGAATTCATTTGCAGAATGGAAGAGCTCGCAAAGGCCTATGGGATAGAGCTCGACCATGCAGCAGGAGCGATGGTAATTTTGCTAAGAGACTGTGCCCTGGACTGGTGGCACACCCATCCTACCCCAATGCCATCGTGGGAAAACTTCAAAAAGGAATTCCTGGGATACTACAGACCAGCGGACCACGAAGAGAGGGCAATGGAAAACATAACAGTGAACAGAGGAATCACAAGATCATTCAGCATGAATAATAGATGTTCAAGGCGCAAAGGAGAGGGACACATAGGACAGCAATGCAACAACACACCAAGAATATATTGCTGGATATGCGGACATGATGGAATACGCACAATCCATTGCTGTCGCCGGAACGAGCAGAGGCCCATGGGATCAGAGCGGGCACCCAGGGCAAACACCACACCCGCAACAGCAATAAACTTCAATGGCCGACGACTAATTGCACAAGTGAATATAGGCAACACAGGAGTTCGCGGGGCTATAGACACGGGAGCCACAAGAAGTTTCATCGCCAGGAAACTAGCCAACAATATAGCAAGGCATGGGATAAGGAAGCAAGTAACCGAAGCCATTAGACTAGCAGACGGGACAAACAGAACGGTCACAGAGGCACTGGAAGTACCAATACATCTCGGGAACCAAACAAGCACGATGACGCTGCTAATCCTCGAAGAAGTAATCGGCGACCTTCTACTGGGGATAGACTTCTTGGAACAATGTAACGCGACACGAACCCTCACATTCCGCTTACAGCTCGCCTGTAGTAATCGTCGAAAAGAAAAACAAAGAATGGAGACTTTGCTTAGACTACAGGCAGCTGAACGAGCACTCAGAACGAGACGCATACCCGGTACCCCGAATGGATCCCATACTCAACCAACTACGGGAGGCCAAGTATATAAGTACACTCGACTTAAAAAGTGGCTACTGGCAAATATCAATTGATAAATGGAGCAATCAGTACACCGCTTTCACCGTGCCTGGCCGCGGACTGTTTCAGTGGAAGGTAATGCCTTTCGGCCTACACACAGCACCAGCCACGTTTCAAAGAGCCCTGGACTCAGTCATAGGACCGGAGATGGAACCCTTTGCATTCGCATACCTCGATGATATAGTGGTCATCGGGTGCACCAAAAGGGAACACCTAGAAAAACTACAGGAAGTAATGAACAGACTACGCAAGGCAAACCTGAGGATAAACACAGAGAAATGCCTTTTCTTCAAGGAAGAACTCAACTACCTAGGCCATGTTGTGAGCGCAAGGGGGATACACACTGACCCGGGAAAGATAGCCGCAATCCTAGACATGCCAAGCCCACAAACGACAAAGCAAGTACGCAGCTTCCTGTGAGTAGCTTCATGGTACAGAAGGTTCGTTCCGAACTTCACCGAACTAGCACAACCACTGTACAACTTAGTCAAAAAAGACACAAAGTTTAAGAGGAGCGAAGAGGCAGAAAAAGCAACGCAAAACCTAAAAAAAAGCACTAACAGAAGCACCGGCACTGACTTTTCCCTGATTTTGGGAAAACGTTTATACTTCAGACGGACGCCAGCCACTGCGTAGTAGGAGCGGTCCTGACCCAAGAGAACGAAAACGGCGAGCACGTAATATCATACGCCAGTCGGAAGCTCACAAAGACAGAGCAAAACTACTCAGCGACCGAAAAAGAATGCCTGGCAATCCACTGGGGCATCCAGAAAATGATGATGTACTTGGAAGGGTATCACTTTATAGTCATCACTAATCGTCAGGACGGATTGCCAGATGGGCGTGGGCAATGCAGCCATACTCGTTCGAAATACGCTATCGCAAAGGAAAGCTCAATGTCGCTGCGGACGCACTATCCAGAATGCCAGGAGAAGAAGCTCACGGAGCCGAGCTCGAAGAAGACCTCTGGATTAAACAGAAACTCCTAGACTTGGAAAGAAATCCCGAAACATGGCCAGATTGCGCGATAATCAACGGAAAACTATACAGACATCTACCGTCATGGGCTGCATACGAGGACACACAGCCATGGAAACTATGCGTGGCGAAAAGTCAAAGAGCACGAGTACTGCGAGAAAACCACAGCGAAGCAACAGCAGGACACCTAGGGGTCAGAAAAACAAAACACCGGATAATGGCGACATACTACTGGCAAGGGATGAACAGAGACATACAGCAGCATGTACGAAGCTGCGAAACATGTCAACGCTACAAGACATCTCAACAACAAGCAGCGGGGAAAATGTTGTCACAGATAGCGAAAACACCTTGTGAAACCTTGTGCATAGACTTTGTGGGGCCACTACCACGGTCTAGCCACAGTAATAACATGTTATTAGTAATGTTCGACAAATTCACGAAGTGGGTGGAGATAGCAGCCGTCCGGAAAGCGACCACGGAAATCGTATTAAAGGTCCTCAGGGAACAAATCATATCAGGTTCATTGGAACCCCAAAAAACCTGATCTCAGACAATGGAGTACAATTCACAAGCAACAAGTTCAAGGCACAACTACAGAAATGGGGGATTGCTAACCAACTAACTGCACCATACACCTCTCAGGAAAACCCAGCAGAAAGGGCAAACCGTACGATAAAAACAATGATAGCCCAATTCTCGAGAACACTCAAGGATCCGGAATCATAGAGGAGACAGTGCAGGCACAATGGGAACGGATAATGGAGACAAGGAAACTAGCACACGGGAAAGGCGGCACAGGATCAAGCTAGATCGTACAACCTCCGGAAAAGGGACTGGAGACCCAAAATTGGAGAGCTAGTATGGGAAAGACAACACCCCTTGTCAAAAGCAGCAACTGGATTCGCGGCCAAGCTAGCCCCAAAATACGAAGGTCCATTCAAAGTTACAGCCCTCGACTAACAAGCATGCGCAACCCGAAAAAAAAAACAACAAGCTAAAACTATACGCACATTTTTTTAGAATGAACAACAAACTAAAAAACTCTCTCTCCAAATACCGGGAGAACCTCCAAAGGCTCAACCAGCAGCGGCGAAGAGTAATTATACTCGGATCCGTGTACGTGGCAGGTCGACCCAGCGTCACAAATCATAAAAGAACATTCCAAAAACAACACACAATGATCTTTTATTCTCCCTACGCTACACCACATTCAAAACACGCGCCAAAATCGCGCACTTTTCAAAACGCGCGCCCAAAAACAATAAACTGGTCACACTAATATATCGATAGCCGACCACCATCGCTATATTCGTGACCCGACAACGAGATCGGGATTCTCGTCATCAACCACTCTGGGCACACTCAACGGGGCCTATATAAGCAGAGGCAAGACCCCAGATGAGTCACTTGCGTTCCGACGATCATCGAGGAAACATCAGCAACAAAGAGAAATATCCGGGTAAGTGTTCTGGTAGATAGTCTTGGTAGTAGTAGTGGATCCGTAAGAACGCGGTTTTTAAATCGGTTCTACGACCTGGTCAGGATCACTGGCGTCCCGGTTTGGTTTCCTAGAAATCAGCCCAGACCCAGTCGTGATCAGCGAGGCGGCCCGGTTTTCGTAATAAAGGCCCACCTCAGTGAGTTCCCCCAGAAGTCACGTTTCCGGCTCCCGACCCGGAAACGAAACGGATGTAGAAACGGCAGTTCGAACCTAACGACGCCCGGCAGACCGAAACTAACGATGCCCTACACTCCCGAATCCCACTAGAAACCAAGTAAATCCCTCCCAACGACCCAGAACACTTCGAACCCGACGTACGCACGACGAAGCGAGCACTTGTCCCATCCGCAGCGCCGACACTCACAGCAAGCAGTCCATCACTCGGTCCTTTCGCAGCACCGAAGCACACACCGGATCACGGCAGCAAGCAGTTCATCACTCGGCCCCTTCCGAAGCGCCGAATCGACAGAGCAAGCAGTCCCGACGCATCTACACACAACTACACGATTATACGATTACTTTGAAATACACGTCTCTAGTTTTACCCATCTGTGTCATTATTGGGGAAAGGGAGGTAAACCGATATATAGAGGAATAAATATAAATATCTGTCACGAACCCTGACCACGACGAGCTATACCGTCTCCCAAAACAGGGTCGTTACAATTTTTTTAAATTTTCGTAGTAAATGTTTCAATTTTCACTGTCTAGAAGAAGAACTCAGAGTTGCACCGAAAAAACATTGCCTAACTATCGCATAAAAAGTCCGTCAAATTTGGATGGGGAACTAATGCCCTCTTCCCATAGAGTCCATCCGTTCGAAACGGTTGGGATTTTTGACAAATGTGAAACTTCGATTCCCACAGAGCACATCCACCATCCAATAACAGCTGATCTGAACAGCTGTGGCTCATCATTTTAGCCCGTTGCATTTTGCACAACATTTAAAATGAGCACAACAGCTTTATAAATGATACTTGGTAACAGACTGCAAGTGATCTACGCGAACAACCAAATCGAACTAATCTGTCTGCAGATTTTTAGTAATAAGTTAATAAGTAATTAATTAATTATTACAAGTAAAAACAGCATTTTTTGAATTGGCGCCTTCCTTATCTCTGTGGGCTGGGGTCTGAGGAACTTGTGAGATGGATCTGAAGCCGCCTAGCTGGGGCGACCGAGCGGGTCGCAGGTTGCGGATAGCGGACGACCTCACTCGAGGCCAACTGCGAGTAAGCTGGCGAAGTCAAACACGGAATCGTGGACGGAAACCCCAGCAAATAAGCAGTCCCGGACAACCAGCGGGTATCTTGCAACGAGGCAGTACCGACGATGCGATTTGTTCAGCCGCATCTAAACAGTTGCTTTACACAAACCAAATATCCCCCACACACCACCTACCCACTCCCTCTCCCAAACAACATTTCACTCCGGGCCGGACTACGGTGTAATTCGGACCGTGCCAAGAGTCAGCCTGGCTGGGGGCCCGGATCAACAACTAGCTCAGTCTCAAACGGTGGGCTCAGGGAGATGGCGACCCCCTGTTCTATCTACCGCCTTACCCGGGTACCGCGGATCTCTGCCCGGGCGGACCTTTCCCCTTCTCCGCAGCTCGTGGGACCAATTATGGCAGCAACAAATAAAAACACAAACAAAAAAACGGAGACGGGAACTCCACAAAAACCCGGCGCTGCAAAGACGAACGATGGTTCCACTGCAAGCACCAGTAGGGCTCAGAAAGGGCCCTATCCCAAACTAGGGATGTCGGGGGACAGAAAGACTGTCGCTAATGCCTCCGCAATGTGCGCAACTTCGCCAAAACCAGCGGTAGGCGCAGCAAAGTCGATCGGGTCACCCGCTGGTGCAAAGAAGTTTACATACGCAGAGAGACGGACTGCCGCCCAAACCCTGCGCTCGCATGCCAGAAGCAAAGTCGCCACGCTTTCGCCCGAATGGCTAAAGAAGGTAGAGTGGGCAAGGACGGTGTTTCCCAACTATGGGCAAGAGAAGTCCTAGCAAGAAGGTGCTCAGGCGAAGAGGCAACGCTCCATAGAGCTGCCCGGTCCGTCGGCGAAGAGATCGAAGATCCAGCCGTCGGTCTCCTTTGCCGAGATCACCAAAGATCGGGTCCTACTTGGACTTATAGATAGGGGAAATCCGGAGAACAGGATCCCCAGAAATAAATGGAAGGCGGTTGAGTCCAAGCTGTCTCTCATTTGCCTGCGTATGGTACGCGAGAAGCCCGGTTCAGCGCCTTGCTGTATGGACGCGGGCTGGTACCAGGGCAGTGTAAAAGTGGTGGCCTGCGATAATCAGCGATCAGCTGACCTATATAAACAGGCGGTAGCTCAGCTCGGAGCAGTCTACGTAGAGCGAACATAGTCGCACTAGATTGGTGTGACGTCCCCAGTAGACCGCGAGCCAGAATTTGGCTCCCAGCAGCAATCGCATCACCGGAGGACATCCTCTATATGTTGCAAGAATGCAACCCACATCTCCCCACAAAAGACTGGAAAGTCGTTAAGGTGGAGGAGCACGTAGGTGACGTGAACCAAGCGATCGTGGTACTAAATAAGGAGTCGGTCGCTCCCATAGAGGCTGCTCGGGGAACGCTCAACTATGGGTTCAGTGCCATACATATCAAGATCTATAAAGGGGACTCTAATTTCTCGGGAAGTCCTGCCGGCAACCCAGCTGAGCAGGTGCTTGCGGAGGAAGTGGAGGCCCCTGGTGTGCCGGAGGACGGCTACTCAACCGACTCGTCGCTAAGCAGAGAGATGCGAGCGATGGAACCGGCAATCGATGAAGTGGACCTGAGCGATTCGGAGGCCGACGTTACTGTGGTGGAGGTTGCAGCTGTGGATGTCGCTAAGACTCCTGCAGATCAACCTACATCACAGTAAAGCAGCGTCCGCTGCTCTTCTGCTTCGCCTGGCCAAAGGCGAAGCCGACGTGGTCTTAGTTCAGGAACCCTGGGTAGCAGGAGGCAGGGTTGCTGGACTAGGAACAAAAGATGACAAGCTTATGCTTGACCCCAAACAAGGTAAAATTCGAACCTGCATTTTAGCCAAGCGGCATCTTAGTACATTTCTGCTTCGCAACTACAGCAACGGAGACAACAAGCCTGGAGCTGCAAAGCGGCTCTTTTAGGATGCTATCGGCCTACATGGCTTTTGAAAAGATAGACCCCCCAGACGCGCTAGTCAGAGAACTGGTACAGGAATGTGAAGAGCTTAAGAAAGGTTTGGTGATAGGATGCGATGCAAATGCCCACCATACTCAGTGGGGTGCCCTATCAACAACGACAGAGGTGAGTCTTTATTTGATTTCATTCTAAATTCGAACTTATTTATTTGCAATAGGGGCAATACCCCTACTTTTATAACAAAAACGTGCCAAACGATCATAGATCTAACCCTGGCATCAGATTCACTCATAAGCACAGTCACAAACTGGGCTGTCTCCGACGAGCACTCATTTTCAGATCACAGTCATCACAATGTCACCTGCGCCGGTCAGCTTTGCTAACCCCAGGCGGGAATACTGGAATAAATACAAAGAAATTCTGTCGAACTTCCTCCCCAGGGAGCCACCAGAAAGCACTCTTTGCACTCAGGAGCTAGATAATATAGTAAACACATTCACAGAAGCATGCAACGCGGCATTCACAGCTGCATGCCCGTTAGGGAAACCAAGAGGAGGGAAAAAACCTGCTTGGTGGACCCAGCAATTATCAATCCTCAGAGCCAAATGCAGAAACCTGTTCAACAGAGCGAAAGCTGCAAATAAGGACATAAACTGGCAAAGCTACAAAAAGGAACTAGCCACATACAAAAAGCCCATCAGAAAAGAGAAGAGAACTGCGTGGCAGAACTTCTGCTCGGATATTGAAAGGACAACTGATGCCGCAAGGCTCCTTGGGCTATCTCCAAAGGGCTGACGGATCATGGTCGGAATCTAGTGAAGAATCCCTAAACCTACTCCTAGACGCTCACTTCCCAGGGAGCCTGCAAACAGGACATCCCCCAGGAAGACACACTGGAGAAGGAATAAACTTAAATCTCCTACTATCAGACCGTAATATAAACTGGTCCATTCATAGTTTTAAGCCATACAAATCGCCGGGACCGGACAATATAACACCGGCACATATTCAGCAAGCAGGAGAACTAGCTATAAACTGGCTGAGAAAAATCTTCCAGACCATTCTTGCAGTAGGAGAACTACCTACAGCATGGCGGGAAACGAAAGTCGTTTTCATCCCTAAGGCAGGGAAAGCCACCCATACTACAGCGAAGGATTTCAGACCGATAAGTCTGACATCATTCCTGCTAAAAATCCTAGAAAGACTGATAGGTCTACACATTAGAGACATCATTGACCCGACGCAGATATCAGAGGCGCAACACGCATACACCAAAGGTAAGTCGACCGAATCGGCGCTACACTTGGTAGTAAGCAACATCGAGAAATCACTCAGTATACAAGAATACACCTTGATCGCCTTCCTTGACATAGAAGGAGCTTTCAACAACGTGCTCCCCACGGCAATAACAGAATCCCTCACTGAACTAGGGGTTGAGCCACCGCTGGTGGGGCTGATCCACAAATTGCTGATAAGCAGACTGGTCACGGCCACACAAGGGACCTCGACCCAGACTAGATTAGTGAACAGAGGCACTCCGCAAGGAGGTGTACTATCACCCCTCTTATGGAATATCGCGGTAAATAAACTACTGCGGATTCTTGATGGAGGAGGCTGTAAAATAGTGGCATACGCAGACGATGTCGCCATCATCTTTAATGGTAAGTATCCACAAACGTTATGCGATCTTATGACCGCAAAACTAAGAACACTATCGGAATGGACTACAAAGAACGGACTTGGGGTAAATCCCTCAAAAATGGAACTAGTCCTTTTTACAAATAGATACAAAATCCCAAAACTTAACCCACCCACTTTAAACAACTGTAATCTCTCTTTTAGCGAGCACGCAAGATACTTGGGGTTAGTATTAGATAAGCGTCTTAAATGGGGCTTAAACAACCAAGAGAGAACCAAGAAAGCGACCATTGCACTTTACTCTTGTAAAAAATCGGGCTAAGATGGGGTATGTCCCCTAAAATCGTCAATTGGATATACACAGCGGTAGTCAAGCCAATCCTACTATATGGAGTGGCTCTGTGGTGGACCGCTTTACACAAACAATGTATCTTAACTCCCCTTAACAAAGTACAGCGCATGGCGGCGTTGTGTATTAGTGGAGCCCTTCGAACTACCCCAAACGAAGCGCTGAATGCGATCTTGAACCTCCAGAGCCTGGACTTAGCAGGAATGGAAAGGGCGAAACCGGCAGCCATTCGACTAAGGGATACAGGGCAATGGAAAGCCCAACTGCATGGTCACGCTAAGATTCTTCAGCATGACAAATTGATCCAAAAACGGATCTATGTAAAACCCGTGAATACAATCACACGCCCTTCGAAGCTCTGATCCCAGGCAGGGAAGTATGGGATCGGGGCCGACCGGGCCAATAGACGCAATCTGTTTATATACAGACGGCTCCAAACTAGACGGACACGTAGGTGGAGGCATATACTCCGAGCAATTAGAGATCAGGCGGTCATTCAGACTTCCTGACCACTGCAGTGTCTTCCAAGCGGAAGTGTATGCTATAATGGAAGCACTTGTCTGTTTAAGGGACTTAAACACCCAGAACAGACACATAAACATATATAGTGATAGCCAAGCGGCTATTAAATCAATCTACTCGAGAAATACAAACTCCCGAACAATAGCAGACTGTCGCAAATCTCTCCACGAGATGGCTAGTCAGTTTACTGTCAGCCTTATATGGGTTCCGGGTCACCGGGATATCGTAGGCAACTGTATAGCAGACGAGCTAGCCAGGCAAGGCACCACCACAGGAGAATGTTTGCATGCCTATGGCTACTTGCAAGCTAATTATTAAAAACCATTTCAGCAAATTAGCCAACACTCATTGGCAAAACACACCGCAATGCCGAATCTCCATGACAATCACCAGACATGGCCTGCAATAAGTAATAAGAAAACATCAGAACTACTCAATTTCAGCCGCACTGAGTGCGGCATGCTAATTCGAGTACTCACAGGCCACTGGCTCGTTGGCGCACACGCCGGCAGGCTAAAAGCCCCAAAAAATGATTTTTGTAGAAGCTACAGGGAAACACCTACTCTGTTCATGCCCAGCCCTATGCAGGCTCAGACTGAAACACTTGGGATACCCATTCATAAATGACCTGACCGAAACATCGCAGATTAACCTGAAGAGTATAAGCTCTTTTATTAAATCCTCCGGATGGGGGACTTGCTGATCGACCAACCTACAGGCTGACTCTTAACGGATAGGGGACCCAAAAATAGAGATCATACGGTATCACAATGGACCCACAGAGGTCTAAGTGTGCCAGGCTATAGTCTGGCAGCCGTCCTAACCTAACCAAACCTATCTCTGTGGGAAGAGGGCATAACTGGGAATTTTCAGAACGGCAAAACCTTATTGACCATCCGTTCAACGGATGGTGGATGGTGGATGAATCTCTGTGGGAAGAGGGCATAACAATGACTGTTGAGAACATTAAAATCCGATCGAGCCACTACATATTTCGAAAAATCCGACGACTTACCCGATTTTTTATACTTTTTATAAGTATTAGATTTAAGGTTTTTAAGTCTTTGAAGCGCATTGGTAAACCAAGGAGGCCTGTTTAGGTTTGAAGGAAACCTATCAGGAACGCATTCATTCGCTGTATAGAATAGTTCAGTGGCACTTTCAATGTCTGTACAATTGTACAAGTCTGTCCAGTTATAATGAGAAATCATATCGTTAAGTTTATTATAGTCACATTTACGAAAACATCTCATTTTAGTTGGGGGCACTAAAGGAGAGAGGGTATCAGAGCAGGGGAGGCAAATTGTCAATTCCATTGTTGGATGATATCGGTCTTCAGGTACAACAAGAGCGTCAATTCTACATACCGTGACCTCGGACGGGTCTGAAACAAACACAAGATCTAATTGTCTATTTAAATAATTTCGTATAAAGCTTACTTGCTGTAACGATAATTCTAAAAGGCCATCTACAAAATCATTGGCGGATAAAGGTATAGCGACAAGTGAGTCAGTGGGAGGAGACCAAGAAATATCAGGTAGATTAAAGTCACCCAAAGCAATCAAAAGGTCTCTATTAGAAAGAAGGGATAGTACTGATTTTATTGCGGACAGATGGTGCTCATAAATTACTAGATTAGAGCCGGGTGGAATATAAAAACATGTAACAAAAATAGATAAAGATTGCAAGGAATCTTTCACACTTACAAATTCAATTTCGTATGGGATATGAGTGAGAATTCTTTCAGATGCTCGGCTAGAGGTAACGGCAATCAGCACACCGCCCCCCCTACGTGAGGAGCGATCGGTCCTATAAGTATTAAAGTTATTTGACAGAACTTCAGAGTCAGATATCTCTGCTTTTAGCCAAGTTTCCGTAAAAGCCAAAATATCTTTGGTGAATGCAGAGGAGTCGGCAAAAAGCTTGTGTAGCTTCATTTTTTTTTTTTTTTTTTTTTTTTATACTTTGTTCTTATTTATTGGATCTTCTCTATTACTTAAGAGACTAACAATAAGTTTTCAAATCTTAATCTATGTTACGTTAACTTATGTTATTGAAAAAGGGATGGGAAATCATTCCGCTGTAGACGGGAATGATAGCTTAGCCGGTTGAGTTGTCTGGCAAGCAGGTTTGGGTGATTTGATAATCTGGCTTCATATTTAATTTTTCTGGAAACAATTTCTTCTTTTACGGGATTTATATTCAGGTCTCTCTGGATGTTTGCATTGCGGATGTACCAGGGGGCTCCAGTTATTGTTCGTAGGGTCTTTGATTGTACTCTTTGAATAATTTCTATATTGCTGCTGCTTGCGTTTCCCCAGAGCTCGGAACCGTAGGTCCAGATCGGCTTTAAGCACGAGTTATACAGTAGTACTTTATATTCGAGTGGAAGGGGGAGCGGTAGTTCATGAGCCAGTGAAGGCTGCTGGCCTTTAGTTTTAAATGGGTCTTCTTTGCTTCTATATGCTTTCTCCAGGTAAGCCTCCTGTCTAGGTGTATGCCGAGATAGGTGACTTCGTCTGCTTGTGGAACCGGCTTGTTGCTTAGCGTCAGTGGTGGGCATTTCGACAAGTTTAGTGTAAATGTAATGTGCTTACACTTTTGCTCATTGACTTTGATACGCCAGTCTGCGAGCCATTTTTCTACAGCTACCAGGTGTTCTTTTAAATGGGCTGTAGCTGTTTTTGGGCATTTCGAGCGGCTGACAATGGCAGTGTCGTCAGCAAAGGTTGAGATGAGGGTCTGGCGGCTTGTTGGAATGTCTGCCGTTTAAAGGATGTACAAGATTGGTCCAAGCACACTTCCTTGGGGTACTCCAGCTTCGATGTTACGGATGGTTGAAGTAAAGGTTTTACATCTCACGGTGAAAACTCTGTTTCTGAGGTATGACTCAAGCAACTTGTGAGTGTTTTCTGGTAGGAGGGTTTTGATTTTGTATACCAGACCGTCGATCCAGACGCGATCAAATGCCTGTGATACGTCCAGAAATAAGGCACTGCAATATTGCTTGTGTTCGAAAGCCGTGCGAATTTCAGATGTTAAGCGGTTTACCTGTTCGATAGTTCCATGCTTTTCCCTAAATCCGAATTGGTGCAGAGGGATCGCTCTGTTGTTTTGAAGATATGTTACTAGATGAACAAGAAGCAGTTTTTTAAATAGCTTTGATAGACATGGGAGCAGACTGATGGGCCGGTACGAGGAAGGCTGGGATTTGTCTTTTCCTGGCTTCGGGATCATTGTAATGACAGACTTTTTCCATTGGTCAGGAAAGTAGCCCCATTTCAATATTGAGTTAAATATAAATGCGATGCATCTGACTGCGCATGCAGGTAATTCAATTATCATTTTTGGAGAAATAAAATCGTGACCAGGAGCCTTTTTTGGGTTTATGTGTTCTTTAATAGCCTTAAGTATTGTGCTGGTTTCAAGGGTAACTGGGGAGGACGGCGACGCTAGCGAGACATTCGGTAGAGTGAATTGGTTGGATGGCGGGTGGGGCTTGAAGACGTTTTCCAAGTGATGGGCAAAGGTGTTAGCTCTTTCTTCGTCACTGCGCGCCCAGGCACCTGTTTGTGATCGAATTGGCCAATCGGGATCTATTGGTGGCTGCATGTTTGGGTGCGCTCTCCATAGTGGGAATTTATTACCCGTCGGGGATAGTTTCGCAATGTAGGCCCGTTGGGCCTGGTTCTTTTCGGTAGAGAGGGCCTTCGACAATTTTCGAGATGCTTCATTAAGTCTTTTCTTAGTAGCTGGGGACCGATGAGTCTGCCAGTCTCTGCGAAGTCTACGTTTTTCAAGTAGGAGAGACTCGATCTGGATACTTGAGCGTCCAGTTCTTAGCGGGTTTGTGGATGAGGGCTCTGGCGTAGAATGTTTGGCGGCAGAGGACATTACGTCCGTGAGGTGTTTAAGCGACTTGTCAATGTCAGATTCAGAGGAAATTTCAGGATCAAGTTCGATGTGTGCACTTACATATTTTTTGTACTTCAGCCAGTTTGTTTTGTTTGATGTTAGATGTTGGGGGCGTTCCAGAAGCTGCGGCTGTTCAGATAGACAGAGGAGAACTGGCGAATGGTCCGATGTGAGCTCTTCTAAGGTTTTTATGTTTATCAGCCTGTGCGAGACTCTTCTAATAACAGCGAAATCGATAATGTCAGGTTGTTTATTTGGATCTGTGGGCCAGTATGTAGGCCTAGCTGGTGAGACAAAGTCAAGCGCATTACCAGGAGTGATAATAGCGTTGTATAATTGGCGGCCTTTGGGGTTGATAAGACGAGATCCCCAGTGGGGATGCTTTGCGTTATAATCACCGGCAGCTATAAAGCAGCGTCCTAGTGAGTTGTAGAAATTCATAAACTCATTTTCTGCAATACTGAAGCGTGGGGGGCAATATATGGCAGATAGGGTAAGTGGGCCGCCAATTAGGTTTATACGTAGGGATGTGGCCTGCAGGTAGTTAGTAGCGAATGTCTCCAAGGGATGATGTTTTATGCGTTGTTTTATGAGTATACCGGTACCTCCGTGTGCTTTACCGTCCGGGTGGTTGGTCGCGTGGAATATATATCCGATGATATGGAAGTAGTTTTTATTAGTTAGATGGGTTTCAGAAAGTAGCATGATATCGATATTGTGGCTGTTTAGGAACTGTAGGAGTTCGTTTTTGTGCCGGTAAACGCCGTTTGCGTTCCAGAAGCATATTCTTAAGGAGTCCATTTATACAGACTTTTGTTTGATCAGCAGTTCCATTAAAAGACTCTGGTTTCGCAGTAGTTCTTGAAGGGAACTTTGAATCGTCATCATGACGTTTGCAAGAGTAGCTAGTGTAGATTCTAGACCGCTAAGTGTTTGTGAGGGAAGAGTTTGGTTTTGCTGCGTAGAAGGTTGACTTGTTGTTTGGCCATTTTGGCTTAAGAGCGGAAAATCATTTAGGTTTGATATGGGTGGCTGTGGACGCAATGCTGCAGGTTGGGCGGTAGATGTTTGTGAGATTCCAGGGTAGCGGAGTGCGTTGGCAAAGGAGACACCAGGAGTGGTTGTTGATGGGGTGAAGATGTTTGGTTGGGCAGAGTGTTGAGCCGCGAGTGGATTACTGCGTCTCTGGTTTAGGCGGCTCTTGAGTTCTTTGTAGACGGGGCAGCCCCGGTAGTTGGCAGTATGATTTCCCCCACAATTACTGCATTTCCTCAGAGAAGGGTCTTCTTTGTTTCCCAGGCATGCTTCGATGCAATGCAAATCTCCACAGGCGACACAAACTGCAGTAGGTTCTTGTATGCCCGAACTCCTGGCAGTTTGTACACTGTACGGGGCCGTTCCGCTTATGCGGTTCCTCTACGGTGATTCTTCGGTGAAGGAGATATTGCAGATTGTAAATAGGATGCACTGCATTTTTCTTTAGAGGTTTCGTCTCTGGGGCCAGCTCAATCTTAAACAGTGGTTGGGGAATTTTATCCCTGTTCACTATGTTTACAATGTGCTTAACGTCGAAGCTATTTCTGCTACCGCAACAGTCGATTCTATACCTTTAAGTACAACTTGTAGGCCTTTCTTACTTTTTAGTTGGTAAGTGTAGTAATTTATAAGCTCATTGTCGAGATATCTTGTTACAGAACGGAAGTTGTCTTCGTTGTTAACCTGGAGTTTTGTTTCTAATATGTTTCCTCTTTTTAGGGTATTGATATAGAAGTGGTTAGGCCCGATTACTTGTTTAAGCTTATTAATCAGATCGACACTGTTGTGTTTCCTAATATATATTGGCGGTGGCTTTACAGCTTTCATGACTTGAGGCGCCTGACCCTTGTCTTCTTCGGTCTCGCCAAGTATGGCAAATCTGTTTTCGGATGTTCGTGTGTTGCCTAAAGTTTTTGGTACTGTTGGCCAATTTGAGTTTACGTTTTTTTGTGGACTAAGCTTTCTTTTTATTTGTACATACCGATCGATCCCCGTCTGTACGAGAGTATTATTCGTAAGAGGGTCAGTAGAGCAAAGTTTTACTTGTGGTGTTGAGATAGGCCACTGGGTAGCCGCAGACGTTAAAGTTGTTGTTGTCGTTGACGTTGCTGTAGTAAGAGACGGTACAGTGCTGGTGGGCGCACAAGCCGAAGTAGTCGGTGCATCGATGAGAGAGAGAGGTGACGGGCATTGTGAACTCCACGACTGAGTAACGGCAGCGCTGCTTGAGCATAAAATCGCTGGTGACAGTGAGCGGGCTCTTTCGGTAGCGGTCAGTGACGTTAATTTTGTTGTTGCCTCCGATGAGTCAATTGAAATGTAAGCATTGTTCCGTGCAGAAGACAGCCGTCGTTCGTCTAGTTGTATTTGTTGCCGATCGCGACTTGGCTTCGTGACTTTACCGGTTGCACTTGTTAATATTTTATTTGCGTTCGACATTTTTAATTGATTTGATTAGCTAGATCGGTTTTAAATTTAGTTTTAATCACAAGGAGATGTTGACCTTGGGATATGGCATTGCTGCCAGCGTCTTTTCGCTATTTTTCTTAGTTTTGGTGGTCACTTTGTAGATTTTTGGAAGTCTTTCAGCAGGGCGAGCAAAAAGACACGTCTACGCGGTTCGGTGGTCACAACTGCAGTCGCTTCATATTTAGTCCCCTAACATTTTGATACGCCAAAAATAAACTTTTTAGTTTTTTGGCACAGTGGAAGGCCAGTTATTTGTTCTCGGTTTATTGGGAACAAATTCTTTAATTACTAAATCATCATTAAGCCAAAATCATTCAGAAAGTAACACATTAAACACATCAGGAGAGCCAAATATTTTAAAAGACGATATCCTACGAGCGTATGAAAATCGAAATTGTTCAACTGCAATATCCTCGGATGGGAATTTTCCACGTATAAACTCCAAAACATCCTCAGATGTGGTATCTGGGGTGAATCTAGAAACAAATAATTGCTTCCTTTGTGGAAAAACTGAAAGTTTCTTACGCCCCCCAGCAGCAGTCTGAACCTCACTAGGCTGAGAACCAGGAACGGTACCTACTGTACTTATAGGTACGGTCGGCAACGAATTCTTTGACTTAGCCAATACTGTAGATTTTATTCTGGAAACAGGGACTCCACCCGAACTAGCTGTATCCATAGGCACAGTTGGTTCATTTACCCCTGTGTCAACAGAAACTGCTGCTACCAAGTTCGGATTTGAGGTGGATTCCACAATCATATTAACGGCGGTTAAACTGGCTTTTTTGCGTTTAGGCGACTCGGTTAATAATTTTTTTTTATTAAACTGGGCACAGACGGAATTGAACCCCTCATTGAGTTGTTTAAAAGCTCTTGAGATATTTAATAGGCTGTCTCGAGTCTGCTTCATAAAGCCGCTCATCTCAACTACCATTTCCTTGCAGGACCCACATGACCACATGAGAACAGAATTAAAATCAATGAAATCTTTAACTCTGCCAGTAAATCCTGCACATTTAACGTGCATCATCGAATCGCAGAGCCAGCAAAAAATAAAAGGGTCTTTAGTTGAAGACGCAAGAGTACAATTTTTCTTGGAACAGACAAGAGCCATTGTAAGTTTAAAGAAAATAAAAAAATAATATTTGAAAAATACCTCAAAGTAAATTTGGCACTGGGATCAAATCCAAAAACCACTAGGGGACAAACACGAAATAAATAAGAGAAAAAAAAGAGCGCGAGATCACGAATTAAATCGAATAAAGAGAGCACGAGAGAATAAATCTTATATCGACTGAGCGTGGCTTGTGCGACACAACAACTTTAAGCATAAACAAAATGCAATGTAAAGCATGCAAGAGAGAGAGAAGAGTTAGAGAAATAAACGAAAAAGTCTACCAGAAGTTCATAGAGAGTAAATTACAGTTATAAAATAGAGCGGGAGAGATTGAGAGGGAGTAAAAGAGTTCTAGCAAGTATAGAGAGCGTAAATTACACTAACAAAGCTACGAGATTAAACAAATCTAATAGAAATGTTAAAATAACTATAAACACATAACCGTTTACTGGGAGATCTATTTAAAATTTCTAACACAGATATTAGGTTAAGCTTTGTAAATAAATGACCACAAAACACTCGCACAAAATCACTGAAAATATACAAAAAGCAAGAGCACAAAAGTAAACACAACTGTTCACAAGCGACGCTAAATCGATATGATTATTTGGTAGTTATTATTTTGCCATTGATAATTTTGATTATTATCATTGGTTCTATTTAGGCGCAATTGAGTGCCCTGATTATTGTTGTCAAATTTATAGTATGAATCATATGAAGTTCGTGGATTTTCGTTAAAGCGGCGTTGAGGAGTGCTAAAACGATAAGCGAACTGTGCCCTCATCTGGGTTAAGGGAAAATAACATGCCGGAAATTGAGCCGTTTAGGCCAGTTATAAACACTCTCAAGGCATTTTGCCTATGTCTGAGGTTGGTTTCTGTGGTTATGGGATTTTCTTTTAAATTTGTTATTAACCAAATTATAAAAGTCCATAACTGAGAATTTATTTTGTGTAAGGACGCTAAGTTCCTGTTTAATTATGTGGATAGGTCTTTTGTCGCTTAAGACGAAGTCGAGCCTGGCTAAAATTGCGTCAAGGTTTAACACCGTTCCTGATTTGTTAAGGCATCATTCGGCTTTCCTATTATTTTGTTTCTTAAAATGGCTAAAGCTACAAAATACCTGTGGTTTTTACGAATGTACATATAATCCCATTGCGATTTCAGCGGCTTCCCGTAATATACATAATTTTCTAAACTTCCGGAAAACTGGGGAACGGATTTTACTACCTCCTAAGTTTCGTTATGTTATCGTCAATCTGTTCGACTTGATATTCGATTACTAAATTAGCTCTTGAGTTTAACAGTGTACGTACATTATTTATTTCGTCTTGTAAAGGGGTTACATTGCTAGCAATCAATCGGATAATTAAGTCTGTGGTTAATGTTTGTTCGGGTGTTTGTTTGTTAGCGCTTCGGCTAGTCGACGGACCATTTGTATTAGTCATTTTAAAATTTTGTAGTGCGTTTATTAATTCTTCCAGGATTAATTTATCACTTTTAGCGAAATCTTTCTGTGTTTATTTATGAAGATTAGTTTCATATATTGAATATCATTTAAATTTGTAGATAATAATTTCTTTCTTATTTAAATATTCTACTCTCACGATTTGTTGTCTTCTGTTGTCCTGGTGGTCCTTTTAGGAATATTAAAAATGTTTATGTAGTTTTGCACCTTTTTTATACGTTTTGTAAATTTATTTATTTTTTTTTTATTAATATTTCTTTTAGGAATATTTAATAATTTTTTTTTTTAAGTTTTGCACTTTTTTTATATTTGGCGTTTTGTAAATATTTTTTTGAATGATTAATATTTCTTTTTAGAAATTTTTATTATTTTTGTAGTTTTGCACTCTTTGTATATTATGCGATTGTATATTTTCCTGGATAATTTATATTTCCTTTTAGGAATATTTAGTATTTTGTTGTAATTTTTCACTTTTATTATTTGGCGTATTCTGGCCCTTTATTTCTTTATTTTTATTATTATTATTTTTAATTGTGTTTTTAGAATTTCACTTTAGTTGTTTCCTAGTACAATACAATTTTCACTTTATGCTCTAGTTTTTTGATCCGGTACGTTTTGAAACCTTTATTATTTTCGGGTCTATGATTTATTTTTATGGGAACACTCGCGAATATCTTTCATTTCATTTCGATATTTTTTTTACAGCGCGACCCCCACGCTGGGCGCCAATTACAAATACGTTACTGAATATTTAAACATATAAATTCTTTATTAAATTAATTTCACTTGTACAATACAATCATTCTTAGACTAATTTCACGACTGCCCAAGCTTGAGTTGGTTCTCTTCCCTTGTTGCCTCGGGATCGAAGCTTTTAAAGTTTATCTTCGTAATTTTCCGAAGTCTTGGTTTCTGAAGTTAATTCCCGATTAAGATTGCTGTGATCAGCATGGAAAATTTGGAAGCAAACGCGATGCCTAAAAATGAGGGTTCGCGGTGTTGGGATTCTTACGGATCTTAGTCTTTGCTAATAGGAGAGCTTTATAAAGAACCACAGGAATCCCCAAACAAATTTCTTAAACATATAGATAGCTAAACACGTTCAAATCAACAACCAAAATAAGGAGCAGAATCTTCTGATTCACTAATTTGCGGCATGTAAACCAAGAGATGAGTGAGTTAGAATAAAAGGATAATAGTTAAGAAAAGATTAATCTACTACCTTTTCTTTCAAAATATTAAAAAAAATTGTTTAATTTTATTTTTAAATAAAATAGTTTTAATAACTTCTTACATTGAAATATAAACAAAAAATTTATAAAAATTATTAACAACATATTTTTGCGACGAGTCATTGGGTAGTGGTGAAAGCGAAGTTGGCTATTGCTGATGAAAGATAATTTAGAGATATTATTATTAATGTTTATTTGTATTCTTTAAAAATATATATATTTATAAGTAGGGGGCCCTCGGTCAAAGGAGTGGCAGTTTAAGATTGATTTGAATAACTTCCATAGTAAGCTCTGAAATTATGTTATTTACAAATGGAATAATGGGGTCTCGGGTTATACGAGCAACCTATAGCCTATAGGTTAGGTATTTAGGTTATTTGAATATACGTCAATTATATATATTAATATTTCTTTTATACCTTTGCAGACGGTATTATAATTTCAGTCAAAAGTTTGCAACGCAGTGAAGGAGACATTTCCGACCCTATAATGTATATAGTAACATACCCACACCCACATATCTACCACATAAAGTAACATACCCATACCCACATATCTACCACATAAACATATTTACATTACGCATTTGTCACACCCAAAATCATCGGCTCCCAAGAGTCGCCAATTAATATAAACATCCTCTTGAGTTATAAACAAATGAAAGAACCCCAAATTGTCGGCTCCCACGACTGACCAATCAATGTAAACATCCTCTTGCGTTATAAACAAATGTCCCCAAACTCCAAAAAGCTTTTATCCCCCAATACTGTAAAATTGCAGACGCAGCTCAAACCTAAATCGCTCTCATGCTCAGTGCTCTCTTTTTGGACACTCTCAATTTATCAATAAAGTTCTTTCTCCAGTTTTAAGTTCGAGTTTTAAGTTGAATCTTGTAAGGAGCAGACCTATCTCTCCCAGTTCGCGTTTACACTATTTTGATAAATTAAAATTTTTTTTTTTTCAAAGTGCTAAGTCCCGAATTTGTTATTGGCGCAGCCGGTAGGATATAACTTTTCATACGGTTATATCCTTAAAGAACCTAAAAAATCATTCGTCCCAGTGCAATTCTAAACCAGCAATCGCAGTGTCGGTGTGTGTCGCTAATATACGAACGAAAACATTAATTTTTGCAACACGCTATCGAAGCTCAGGTTGCGAGGTTTTTTAACAAAAAATAAATCTTGACCCGTGTGACTGTCAAGTAACTAAAAAAATACAAATTTGCCAAAAACCCGTTTATTGTAAAAGTTAGTGCCTTTGTTCGTAACACAAGAGTTACTACAAAATAAAACACCTTAGTTCTCCCCCACCAGTGGTAAGAGACAAGGTATAACAATTTTAAATAAAATTCAAAATATCCTGGAGTTGTACCCCACAACATGTATACGCCAGGGGAGCTTATTCTTCAGAGCGATTGAAGTGCAGCTTCACGGAGATGCCCAGAGGATATCAACAGCCAGATGCTGGAGGGACTTAAGGAACGCCCTCATCAACGAATATAAAACCCAGACGCCCTGCGAAGAACTACTAAGACGTCTGTATAACACATCCTTTCCTGGGTGTATACGTAAGTTTGTTGAGGACATTGAGTCCAAATCTTTTGTAATATTAAATAAATTAGCCTTAGAAAATAACGCTTCAAATACAATTTTATACACAAATGCTCTTAATAATACAGTTAAAGATGTTATTATGAAAAATTGCCAGACAGACTTTTTATGACATTGGCTAGGTATGATATTACTAATGCTAACAAGAGAGAACGCTATAGTCGAGTGCCTCGACTATTAGATACCCGTTACTCAGCTAAACAACTACTCAGAGGCTCAAAAAAGAGAAAGAGAGAAAGTCGCAAATCCTAGAGATCCTCGGAATTTCGGCTTAAAACACAAGAAATACGCCTAATAAACCATCAAATTTTTAACAACAACCGCGTAGGCCTGCGCGATACACCGATTCAGTGCACATAAAACAATTGTACTTCAAATAAACAAATTAACATACATTTTCTAGAGGCAACAGGTTGGTGACTTGGATGCCAGACTGGCAGCCAAATGTGTAGCACAGGAAGTCGCAGCGGTCTCATGTACCTTGCGCTGGCATGGGGTACCGCAAGCGGAGGGAGAAAATCTTAAAACGCTTTTCAACCGGCTCTGTTTTTCACTCCATTTAACTCCGCCTTCACTGGTGAGATCTATCTACAGAGTGCGGCCCCGACAAACTGGCCAAACACTTGTAGACCCGATTATCCATATAAAGATGGATCACGTGCGTGAAAAAGCGGCGTTACTACGAGCAATAGGGGCATACCGGCGAACTACAAAAACACAACTGAGCTTACAGCTAATTGGTCTGGGGTCGCCAGCACTGATCTACATAAATGAACAGCTGACAAAGCATAATTACGAGGTCTTCAAGAGAGCAATGCATCTCAAAAAGCACAAGCGCTTCACAGCTGTCTTTACTCGCCGTGGAGATGTCTTTGTAAAGATGATCGACGGAGTGGAAGCTCACTACGTGCGGAGCTTGCACGAGCTTTCTGAGCTGACCAACAATTTGGGAGGCCCGTCGAGAAATAGTTCATTTCGAGATTAGTTTTAAACGCAGATCCATAGTTTTAGTATTTGTTAGATTAAAAATTATTGTAGGTCGCTTTGTTTACTTAATGTTCTCCGTGATGTTTTATCAATTCAATTTTTCATATCTAGTGCGTGAGCAGCTAATAATTTTATTTAAATTTTGGAAATGGAAGACCTAAATGAAGGAAATAGCCATACCCTATTGCGCATACTCACAAAGCAGAGAGCTGGGCTTAAAGTTTGTCACATTAATGCTCAAAGTTTGCCGAGAAAAGTCGATGAGTTTAAATATTTATTTGTAAATTCTGGTCTAGATATTATATGTGTCTCTGAAACTTGGCTTGGCGTTAATGTTTGTGATGTTATAATTTCGTGTGATGGCTATAATGTTTACCGAGCGGACCGTGTCAGTCATGGAGGTGGTGTAGCAATTTTTGTTAGTACAAAATTAGTGTCCAAGTTTATATGTAAACATCCCGATAGCAGACCAATAGAATACTTATTCCTTGAAATTAAAAATCAGTCCTCACAAAAAAAAATGCTGCTGGGTTGCATATACCGCCCACGTAGTAGCATTAACTATGACGATATTTTAAAAAAGGTATCAGACATCACAAAAAATTATGAAGATATACTTTTAGCGGGTGATCTCAACAGCAACATACATCGGGAAGAGCACCTTAAAATTAACATGGAATCACTAGGCTTGAATCTTGTAAACTCCAATTACCCGACTCATTTCAGCAGAACATGCAGCTCACTGTTAGATGTTTTTTTTGTTAGTGATGTTGAAAAAATATGTTTGTATGACCAACTCATTGTGCCGTCGTTTTCAAAACATGACCTTATATACTTGACCTATAATTTTGACCTTCAGTATAATGACGAAAAATAGTATTTAGGGATTTTAATAATATAGACTATTACCTTCTTAATACCGAACTCGAAAAATGCAATTGGAATGACATTTACTGTCTTCCAGATGTAGATGAACAACTCAGTTTGCTTCAACGTAATATTAGTTACTTGTACAATTGTTTCGTTCCAATCAAAAGTAAACCCATTAAACATTTTATTAAACCGTGGTTTAATAATGAAATTAAGTCAGCAATACAAAAGCGAAACTTTGCATATCAAAAGTGGAAAAGGTATAAGACTCCGCCACATTATGCCCAATTTAAATCATTGAGACACACAGTCACTAAACTTATTGACACCGCAAAGTCAAAATTCTATTTTCGAAAATTCAAAAACTCAACATCGTCTAGACAAACCTGGAAAGAAATCAGTCACTAGGGATAGGAAAACAAAAATCAACGCCGGGACAGGATGTTAATGTCGAAGAGCTAAACCAACAACTCTCAGAATGCAATGTACCTGAAATCGACGATAACAATTTGTACCTGAATTCAGTACCTGAACATTTCTGTGATAATAGTTTTAGATTTGTTTGTGTTAATCAGTATGAAGTTCTCGTCAATATTCTTTAAATTAAATCAGACGCAATCGGACTAGACGAAATAAATCCTAAATTCATTAAAATAATACTTCCTAAAATTCTTACATACATTACTCACATTTTTAACACTGCATTTACAACATCCGCATTTCCTGACTGTTGGAAAATCGCAAAAATTATCCCAATTATGAAAGCCAACAAGGATTATGGACCTATATCAATTCTACCGTTCTTATCTAAAGCCTTTGAGAACATTATGGCAGCCCAAATAAACGCTTATATAGGTGATAATGCTCTACTTAACAACAACCAATCGGGATTCAGAATAAAACGTAGCTGCACTTCGGCAATCCTAAAAATCTCGGACGATATACGTAAACATGCAGACAAATCCAACGTGACGCTTCTAGTACTTCTTGACTATAGTAAAGCTTTTGACTCTGTTAATCATGAAGTTCTGTGTTCAAAATTGAAAACTCAGTTCAATTTTTCAACAAATTCTGTCAAACTTATGACCCCGTACCTAAAAAATCGTCGGCAGTCTGTAGTAATATCAAATGTTTCGTCTTCTCTTGTAGTCCTTAAACGTGGTGTGCCTCAAGGCTCAGTTCTTGGACCTTTACTGTTTACTCTGAATGTCAATGACCTTCCCTGTGTGTTGTCAAATAGTGATGTTCACATGTACGCAGATGATGTCCAGATGTATGTTAGCCGTCCCATTAGTAGAATTAACGAGTGTGTGAATATATGCAATCGAGAGCTTGGTAAAGTTAGCAGCTGGGCCAAAGACAATGGCCTTGGTCTAAACCCAACAAAATGTAAATGTCTCGTAATATATAAAAAGAAAGTTAATATTGCTGACCTGCAGCCATTGATGATAAACAGCATGCCCATTAAATATGTTGAAAATGCTACAAACTTGGGTATCATATTCAATAATAAACTTAGTTGGAATGACCATATAAATAAGGCTGTAGGGAAAACGTACGGTTTACTAAGATCTCTCTGTCCGGTTAAAAGTCTGTTACCCATAAATGTTCGTATGTTAATTGCCAAGACCTGTTAAATCCCTACACTTTTTTATGGGATAGAAATTTTTTCAAATTGCGATGCAGCCAGCCATCAAAAAATAAAAGTTGCATATAATAATATAGCAAGATTTATATTCAATCTACGTCGATTTAACCATGTTACAAGCTATGCATATAGAATATTTGAACTTAATTTGACCGATTGGATGAAACTAAGAGTTTTAATATATCTGCACAAAATAATTTACACGAGGGAACCAACTTATCTCTTTGAAGCATTAAGATTCACTTCCTCAAGAAGAGCAAATAACCTCATTCAAATAAGACACAGATCTCTTTCTGAAAGGCAGTTTTTCGTACACGCAATAAGGCTATGGAACCAGCTCCCAAACCCTTTAAAAAATATTAGTAGCGCCACGCAGTTTAAGTCAAAACTCACATTACACCTACAAGATACTAGCACAATTAAAAAAAAAAAACAAAAAACAACAAAGCGACCCTTTTCTTTTCTTTAACCTTTAATGTTTAAGCGTAATTTTAAGAATTCCATTTAAATTTCCAAATAACTATGTCAAATCTGTATTTATAAGTAATTTGTCCTACGTGACTATCGCACTAATTATAAGTTATCAACTTGTAGCGTTAGGAAAGCATTTTAAAATAAATTGAAAATTGAACTTTATTTTGCATTAACATAATGTGGATTAGAGTGACCACAGGAAAAAAGGACAAAAAGTTCAAATTATCAATTTGAATTAGGCGATCTCTTAGAGCTGGCAGCTTTACAGCACGAGCATCAGCACCAGCGCTGCTTTAGCGCAGGCAGCTTTTGTCCTGCACCAGCATACACACATACGACATTGTTTGACTCAGACCTCCAATTTGGCTAACTTGATTTGATTTGCATAGTTCTTGGGATATAGTTCGGTATTGACAAATGAAAACCATCGCAATTTCCTTTAATAGAAATCCTTATCGAGAATTAACTTTGACTCTGTTGAGCACCTTGACCAGCTGTTCCAAAGTCATCCGTTAGATGGCGCTATTGTATTGCGGAAATGTAGGCGCTAGCCAGGCTTAAGCGTTTAATGAGTTTTTGGGCGTTAGAGTGGACGTGGCAAACTTTTATTAGGCCTCCTTTTGGATCTCCATAAAGTTAAGCCAGTCTATTCACCGGGTCCGGACGGAATTCCAGGCTGCGTGCTTAAATACTGTGCTGAAACTCTGTGTAGACCTCTGTAACAATTGTTTACCTTGTCTTTAAAAACATCTCATTTCCCACTTATTTGGAAGGAGTCATTTGTCATTCCCCTTCATAAGAAAGGAAATAAATGCAATACAAGTAATTACAGAGGCATATCCAAATTATCCGCCATCCCAAAGCTTTTCGAAAACAATATTACACCCCATTTGCAACATCTTTGTAGATCGATTATTTCTCCATGTCAACATGGATTTATAAGGCGAAGATCTACGACGACAAGCCTCTTGGAGCTAACGTCTTTTGTAATAAATGGCTTTAGAAAGAACATGCAGACTGACGTAGTTTACACTGATTTTAGTAATGCGTTTGATTCAGTAAATCACTCGCTTCTTGTATTAAAGCTAGACTTATTAGGGTTTCCATGTGATCTTCTAACATGGATCTCAAGTTATCTGAGTGGTAGGACTCAAAGAGTCCTCTTTATAAACTCGATCTCTGATTTGATCCGAGTTACTTCAGGCGTCCCACAAGGAAGCCACCTTGGCCCACTTCTTTTTACTTTATTTATAAACGATCTCCCTCTAGTCTTGACAAAGTCGCGTGTCCTTATGTACGCAGATGACGTTAAGTTATGCCTGCAATATAACGAAATTTCTAGCAGTTCAGACTTACAATCTGACCTAAATGCTTTTCAAACATGGTGTTGTGAAAATCTTTTGGATTTAAATAGCGCTAAGTGCAAAGTAATGACATTCTTTCGGGTGAACCCACAATATGCAACGTATACGCTGGGTGGTTGCACGTTGTCTAGAATTACGCATGTTGATGACCTTGGCGTCCTCCTTGAACCAAAACTTAAGTTTTGTGACCATATTACCTTTATGGTGAATAAAGCCAGGGGAGTTCTTGGATTTATTAAAAGGTGGTCAAAGGAATTCGATGATCCCTATGTTACAAAGACTCTGTTCATTTCACTAGTCCGTCCAATCCTGGAGTACTGTTCAGCAGTTTGGAGTCCTCAGTATGGTGTACATATAGACCGGATAGAGTCTGTGCAAAAGAACTTTTTATTATTTGCTCTACGGGGCCTTAACTGGAATGCAAGCCCTTTTTTACCATCCTACTCTAGTAGACTTCTCCTAATTAATCTACCATCCTTAGTAAACCGTAGAACGATGCTTGGCACAACTTTTATCTATAAACTTATTCACGGGGATGTGGAGAGTCCCGAGTTACTGGGTCGCATAAGCTTCTCCGTGCCTAATAGAACTACCAGGAACTATGTTCCTCTTACATTAAATATTTGTAGATCTAACTTTGATATGCATGAATCGTTAAGAGTACTGTGTAACGACTATAATAGACTATACCATATTATTTCTACTACCGACTCTTTGCCAAGCCTAAAAGCATCAATTTTATCTTACTTAGCACAAAATTAGTATTAGTATTAGTCTCGTACGTATTTCTAATCTTAGTCTGTCCGCTTCTACATTGCGCTTTTTAACTTCTCGCGATCTCGTTTTTACGCCTATTAGGCTCCTCGCGTAACGAGCACTGCTTGGTGTCGTAAGGGCCACTTGTTTGCGCTGATCATAGTGCATCAACGTCCGAATAATCGATAGGTATTGACGAAACAAATAAATATCAATTAAAATTTTCATAATAGCATCAAAACTGTGGCCACAGCTTTTTCCTTGTGGGCGTCAGAGGGGGCGTGGCACAAACTTGCGCTGCGTAGGAACTCCTAAAATCTACATGCAAAATGCCAATCTTCTAGCTTTTATAGTTTCCGAGATCTCAGCGTTCATACGGACAGACAGACGGACATGGCTGGATCGACTCGGCTAGTGATCCTGAACAAGAATATATATACTTTATAGGGTCGGAAACCCTTCCTTCTACCTGTTACATACTTTTGCACGAATACAATATACCCTTTTACTCTACGAGTAACGGGTATAATAAACTAAAATGTGTAGCACAACAAGAAGGTTTTTATGAAACATTTTATTCAGATGGAACATAGAATTCACAAAGTCAAAACCAAGATAAGAGAAATTATCAACCCCAACAAAATACTAATAAACAACAAAACTATAATTCCCAAAACCAATACAGACAGCAGAATAATATTTCCCCAAATCAATATAAGCAGCAGGCTAGTACATCTCAAGGCCAACATAAGCCTAATTATAATAAAAATAACAGCGAAACTTTTTATGAAAATCACCCATTATATCAAGCAACAAAACAAGAATTCGAACAAAAATTAAATTATAATCAGGTTAGGAATCCTATAAATTATCAACCACAACAAAATGGGGCTAATGCTCCTAATCGACCAATAAAAAGAAATCGCGAAAGTACGAGTGGCCATATGAAAATGGATACAGAAAATTTCATCAACAAGCCTCGGACACCGAACAGGAAATAAAAACCCTTACATACGAATCATCATGAATAACCAAGAGTTCCGATGTTTTGTAGACACAGGCTCTTCTATTAATTTAAGTAAAGAAAATTACTTTAATTTTCCAACCAAAAATACACCTCTTAAAGTTCATACCATTAATGGTAATATTCAGTTAAATAAATCCGTGTCCTACCATGCAAGTAAGCTTTGTCCGACCAAACAAACATTTTGGGTCCATAATTTTTCCGATAGTTATGATATGCTCATAGGAAGAGAATATCTCGAAGCTTAAAACGCAATTATTAATTATAAATCAAAAACAGTTAATTTAAACGGATATCAATTCGGAATGAGATTTAATTATAACGATTTCGAATATAAACAAGGAGAAGCAGAAATTGATTGCTGCGATCCCCCATTTTCAACAGACCTTTAACCGTTAACCTTTTAATTTTGCAATAAATAACGACTTGCAATTTAAATGAAATTACGGTAGATGACAAATACCCTATCCCGGTCATGGATGAAATATTGGACAAACTTGGTAGATGCCAATATTTTACCACTATTGACCTTGCAAAAGGTTTTCACCAAATACAAATGGATGAAAATTCTATTCCAAAGACAGCTTTTTCCACCAAAAATGGCCATTATGAATATACTCGAAGCCCTTTGGATTGAAAAATGCCCCTGCTACCTTTCAAAGGTGCATGAACAATCTCTTAGAAGATTTGATCTACAAGGATTGCTTGGTCTACATGGACGATATTATCGTGTACTCCACTTCATTGGAGGAACATGTATTATCTTTGCGAAAGGTATTTGAAAAATTACGAGAAGCTAATCTCAAGCTTCAACTCGACAAATGCGAGTTTATGAAAAAGGAAACAGAATTCCTTGGACATATTATAACAGCAACTGGTATAAAACCAAATCCTCTCAAAATAGAGGCAATACAAAATTTCCCTATACCCAAATCCCCAAAACAAATAAAATCCTTTTTAGGTCTTTGTGGATTTTATAGGAAATTTATCCCAAACTTTGCTAAAATAGCAAAACCAATGACAGCAAAGCTTAAAAAAGGCGTAACTCTAAATATAAAAGATAATGATTATGTACAAGCGTTTGAAAAACTTAAACTTTTAATAATGTCCGATCCAAGACTAACATACCCAAATTTCGAAAAACCATTTTCATTAACAACAGATGCATGTAATATTGCTATAGGCGCAGTATTATCGCAAAATCATAAACCAATCTGTTATGCTAGCAGAACTCTTAATGAACACGAAATTAATTATTCGGCAATAGAAAAAGAACTTTTAGCTATTGTCTGGGCCACCAAATATTTTAGGTTTTATCTTTTTGGCAGAAAATTTCTGATCCTAAGTGATCACAGGCCTCTAGTATGTCTCAATAATATTAAAGAACCTAATATGAAATTACAACGCTGGAAAATCCAACTAAATGAGTTTGATTATAAAATAAAATATTTGCCCGGTAAAGAAAACCATGTGGCAGACGCCTTATCTAGAATAAGAATAGAGGAAGCCTATTCAGGAGAGACTTCCAGTAATTCAAATACAATAACAACCAGTAGCTACAGTGCATAGCGCACCAGAAGATAACCAAAACCACATTTTAATAACAGAAAGACCACTGAATTATTATAACAGAGAACTAGAATTTATAAGAGGAGACTCAAATGAAGTCGAAGTAATAAATTATTTTCATAAAACAAAAATCATAATAACATATAAAGAGATGACAATCGAATACGCAAAACAATTAATAATTGAATACTTTTCTAATAAGCAAAGCGTAATATATTTTCCAATTGAAACAGACTTTTTAATTTTTCAAAAGGCATACGTTGAAATTATTTCCCCAGATAACTTAACTAAAACAATGAAAACTAATAGTAAATTAATAGATATTAACACTTACGCAGAATTCAAAGAAATTATTATTAAAACACACAGAGAACTATTACATCCAGGAATAGAAAAACAAATAGCACTTTTTAAAGAAAAATATTATTTTCCCGATCACCAAAAATTAATTCAAAATTTTATCAATGAATGAAAAGTATGCAACATTGCAAAAACAGAACACAGAAATACTAAATTAGAATTCGAAATAACCCCAGAAATTTTTGATCCAAGAGAAAAATATGTCATTGATTTTTATATGATAGATAATAAACATATTAAACAAATTTTTATCTTGTATAGACATTTATTCAAAATTTGCCACCTTAATTGAAGTCAACAGTCGAGATTGGTTAGAAGCAAAAAGAGCATTAACTAAAGTTTTCAATGAAATGGGTTAACCAAGCCAAATTAAAGCAGACAAAGATTCAGCTTTCATGTGTGCAGCATTGCAACTTTGGTTAAAATCTGAAGATGTTGTTATTGATATAACAACTAGCAAAAATGGAATTTCTGACGTTGAGAGATTTCATAAAACAGTAAATGAAAAGTTAAGAATCATAAACAGTGAAACGGACATAAAAAAAAAGGTAACAAAATTTGAAACTATTCTTTATGTCTATAATCATAAAACAAAACATAACACGACAGGCAGAACTCCTGCAGATATTTTTATTTTCGCTGGAACTCCAAAATATAATACACAGTCAAATAAAATCAATAAAATAGAAAAACTAAATGAATCACGAAATAAATTTGAATTTGATACTAGATATCGACAAGCTCCACTCGTAAAATCAAAAACTACTAATCCGTTTAAAAAGACAGGAAAAATTACAAAATTAGATGATAATCATTACGAAGAAGTTAACAGAAGAAGAAAAATAATACATTATAAGTCTAAATATAAGAAAACAAAGAAAATTAATGAAAATAAATACGATAATTCCAGATGCACGCCAAATGAAAACCAAACCTAACTTGTTGATCAACACTATCAACATCTTCTTAATTTTAATACATTTTACAAAACTTACCAATGGCCAAAATTTGGAAATCAATCCCGTTCAAGCAAAAAACGGTTATTTAATATTTAAAACTGGAACCTCGGACTTACCAACTAATTACGAATATCATTGTTTAACCGTCAACTGAACCAAAACTGAACAAACGTATACTAATTTAATTAAACAATCAGAAGAATTTTCAGGCTTAAAACAAATTATATACTTAACAGAGAAATTAAACAGAGAAATGAATGGAATTAGGCACAACATACAAATATCTATTTGTAACATTAGATGAACAAGATAAAGAAGAATTAATAAATAAAATTGAAAATTTAGAACAAAACACAATTCAAGTTAATGAACTTAATAAAGTAATAGATGCGGTAAACAAAGGTATTGAACAAATAAATCATTTAAGCTTGGTCAATGATGTAGACGAAAGGCTAGCATTACTTATTTTTAATCTACAAGAATTTACTGAATATATAGAGGACATAGGACTAGGAATGCAACTTACTAGACTAGGCATTTTTATACCCTTGCAGAGGGTATTATAATTCTGGTCAGAAGTTTGTAACGCAGTGAAATAGACGTTTCCGACCCTATAAAGTATATATATTCTTGATCAGGATCAATAGGGGAGTCCATATAGCCATGTCCGTCTGTTTCAATACCGTTTGCGAGCTCAGTTTAAAAGCAAGCGATTTGAAACTTTCGCACTCGTCCTAGAACATGTGTACGCAGATCAAGTTTGAAAATCGTCTATATCCTATAGCTCCCATAGGAACAATCGGATATATCTTGCAAGAATTGATGATATTTCGCGCAGTGTAAGAGCTATTGACATAAATCTTTCCAAATCGTATTTTTTATGCATACCTTTATCAGGGTAAAAGCGCGTGCCGATCGGACGTCTATATCGTATAGCTCTCATAGGAACAATCGGGTATATCTAGCAAGAATTGATGATATTTCGCGCAGTGTAATAGATATTGACATGAATCTTTCCAAATCGTATTTTTTATGCATACCTTGATCAGGGTAAAAGCGCTTGCCGATCGGACGTCTATATCCTATAGCTCCCATAGGAACAATTGGGTAAAATCGGTCCAAATTTGATATTTTTCAAAATATTTCGCGCAGTGTAAAAGCTATTGCCATACATTTTTTCAAATCGTATTTTTTTATGCATTCCTTCATTAAGGTAAAAGCGCGTGCTGATCGGACGTCTATATCCTATAGCTCCCATAGGAACAATCGGATATATCTTGCAAGAATTGATGATATTTCGCGCAGTGTAAGAGCTATTGACATGAATCTTTCCAAATCGTATTTTTTTATGCATACCTTTATCAGGGTAAAAGCGCGTGCCGATCGGACGTCTATACCCTATAGCTCCCATAGGAACAATAGGGTAAAATCGGTCCAAATTTGATATTTTTCAGAATATTTCGCGCAGTGTAAAAGCTATTGCCATACATTTTTTCAAATCGTACTTTTTTATGCATTCCTTCATTAAGGTAAAAGCGCGTGCTGATCGGACGTCTGTATCCTATAGCTCCCATAGGAACAATAAGGTGAAATCGGGCAAAATTTAATGTTTTTTTAGAATATTTCGCGCAGTGTATAAGCTATTGACATACATTTTTCAAGTCTTATTTATTTACGCATACCTTGATCAGGGTAAAAGCGCTTGCCGATCGGACGTCTATATCTTATAGCTTCCGTAGGAAAAATTGTTAAAGGCTGCGAAAATATCACTTTTTTTTTCTATTTGTATATGACATTTTTGCAGTATAAAAGTTATTGACATGAAACTATGCAATTTATCTAATTTATTTATGTATACCTTGCTCAGGGTAAAAGTTGTTGCCAATCAGACAACTACATGCTACAACCGCTATTTAAGGGGGTCTTCTAGTCTAGAAATTTGAGAAAATCGAAAAATTTTTCTTTTCATAATTCGAAAGTTTTTATATTCACAAATATCTTCCTAAAAGGATTTTTCAAAACTCTAAATTTTTTCAAAGTAATAGCCGTTTTAGTGACGTGGCAACTATACCGGTTGAGCGAACGACTGGAACTTTAAACGCGTTTTTCTCGAAACTACTTTTTTTGATGCGGTCGCCACTCTAACTCAAGTTCTAATCAGTCGATTTACTTGAAATTTGGCATGAATATTCTTTAAATATATCGCTATCGCATGAACCAACAAAAAATACAAATTTTAAATTTATAATATTTTTAAAAATTCGACAAAGTGGAAAAATTAGTGAAAAAAATAGATATTTTTTTTTGGTGGTTCATGCCATAGCGACATTCGTACTCATTAAGAATCTATCATTGTTTTATTTTTGAGACAACGACAAGCATAGATATCATGGCGACGCGGACACGGCCTTTTTTTTCCCCCTCTTCTTCAAGAAGGAATAACTCAATGAAAACTAATTTTTTTTTTTTTGAAATTTATTTTATGTACTCCTTTAGTTTAATACATAAATGATAAAAAACGGATAGTAAAAATATCTATTGCTTTTTTTTTATTAATTGTTAGAAAAAGGTCGAAATTCGAGCCTCTAGACTAGAAGACCCCCTTAAAAACAAGAAAGGAAAGCTAACTTCGGGCGGAGCCGAAGTTGAAATACCCTTGCAGAATATTCTGTAAATTATATTCTCCAAAATTATTCATATGATGCATTCTTAACACTCATAAAAAATCCCAACTTCCTAACTTTACAAACACCAAAGTTATGGCATTTCCGATCAATCAGTAATATGGCGGCTATAAGACGGCCGTTCCGACTTATATACTGCGTGCAAAGGAAAGAAGGGTGTGTGCAAAGTTTCAACTCGATATCTTTAAAACTGAGAGACTAGTTTGCGTAGAAACAGACAGACGGACAGACGGACATGCTTATATCAACTCAGGAGGTGATCCTGATCAAGAATATATATACTTTATAGGGTCGGAGATGTCTCCTTCACTGCATTGCACACTTTTGACCAAAATTATAATACCCTCTGCAAGGGTATAATGAAATTGATTACGTATAGCTAATCTTTTTATACCCTTGCAGAGGGTATTATAATTTTGGTCAAAAGTGTGCAACGCAGTGAAGGAGACATCTCCGACCCTATAAAGTATATATATATATTTGATCAGGATCACCTTCTGAGTTGATATAAGCATGTCCGTCTGTCCGTCTTTCTGTTTCTACCCAAACTAGTCTCTCAGTTTTAAAGATATCGAATTGAAACCTTGCACACACCCTTCTTGCCTTTGCGCGCAATATATAAAGTCGGAACGGCCGGGATCGGCCATATAACTGATTGATCGGAAATGCCATAACATTGATGTTTTTAAAGTTAGGAAGTTGACATTTGCTATGGGTTTTATATTTGGCCAATCAATTCGACCTACCAAATTTCATTAGGATCGGCTGACTATATCCTATAGCTGCCATATAACTGAACGATTGGAAATACCATAACTTTGGTGTTTTTAAAGTTAGGAAGTTGGGATTTTTTATGAGTATTAAGAAAACATCATATGAATAATTTTGGAGAATATAATTTACAGAATATTCTGCAAGGGTATATCAACTTCGGCTCCGCCCGAAGTTAGCTTTCCTTTCTTGTTATTCATAACCTCATTCGTTGTAAGATTGATAGCCTCGTCTTGGTAGGTCGGCTTAACTCTTCTGTGCCAAGTAGATTAACTGAAATTATATTTCTCTATTATTAAACCATTGTAGATCCAACTATGACTTGCATAAAACTTTCAGAGTATTATGTTCTTAACTTTACGTAACTTACTTCATTAGCACAAAATTAGGTCTTACTCTTTTCCCCCGAATTTTTCTGGCGTCTGTTTTCTCTCGAATCGTGTCGTGCGACACTCAGCTACGCTCTTCGATCGGTTGGGCGAGTGGTACGCCGTGAACCTACGCGGCAAAGAGAAGTGTAAATATGTAATTTTTAATAACTCGCTATTTTCGAACTTTTATGACTAGAAAATAATTATCAAATATTTATTTAATTTTGGATAAAAATGTAATCAGTTTTATTGAGCAAGTTTTTCTTTTTTTTGTGTCTCAAAAAATTAAATCTCAGTTACAGAAAAAATTGTTAATATTACTAAAATACTAACAATTCTTTAAAGTTTTAAATTGATTTACCTACAATTTTATTTCAAATATAAAAAAAAATTTTTTTACTGAAACGGTAGAGGTTTACTTTAGTTCGCAATTCTGCAAAAGCGGAAAAACTGTGACATCACTACAATTGAATAGTTGAAAATCTGACGACTTTTTAGTTAAAGGGTTATCCGGGTCTTGACACTTCTAAAAATTCATTTTTTTCAAACTTTTTTATATAATAGTACAAAGTGTCAGGAATGTTATCCGAAAATTTCAAGTCGATTGAAGCAAAACTGTAGGAATGGGAGAAATTTAAAGCCCAGCGTACGAATGAGTCACAACAGGCAATTCGGGCTCTGGCGTCGAGCAGATGCGGCACTTTAAATGCCTTTTTCTCAAAACCACTTTTTGAAGTCGGTAGTCACGATTTCTCAAAAACTATTGCACCGATCAACTTCTGCTTTTGCACACTTCTTTTAGACATAATTCTCTTGTCCTTAACGGAGGGATTTTTTAAATTTTGTATTACAACTCATTTTATAAGCCAAAATATGGCAAAAATTTACGTAAAAAATTGAACTTTTTATGAAAAGAGCAATAAAAAATTCAATTTTTAATTTTTAAAAAAAATGGCTCGTAGAGGACAAGCGATACTCATACACTATCAGAATAATTTTGGTTTTTTAATTTCAGATAAAAATTGACGGAGATTTTCTGCCTACCGCAAGGACACCTTTTTTTAAGAGGTCAAGTTCAAGCCTGCCTCAACGGCTCAATTTTAAAAATTGTTGGTTAAAATTTTTACACAATGTTGTTCAAGCCATAAACATTAATGAACAATAAACGAAATTTGTAAAATTGTCGTAAGATCTTTTAAAAAAATTCACGAAAATAGGCTTTTTTCGTGCTCCAAGACCCGGATAACCCCTTAAGCTCCGTAAGAACTAACAGAACATCCAATGGACAGTTATCATAAATTCGTGAATTCATAAATGGTTTTTAAAGATACACAAATGAGATTTATTGAGCCCTGTATTCTTTATCTATACTTAGAACTGCTCAAATAAGTAGAAAAGGTAATAAATTGTAATATAAAGGTATAATTTAAAAGCATAAAGCGTAGCAGGCACTCACAATAGAAAACGTGGTAATGTTCAGCGTAATTATCACAAAGAACTCGGAATGGGTCAAAAGGGGAATAGTTTGACCTGCACCGGTAGTAGTAGAAGGAATCGATAGCACCAGTGTCACCACTTGTAAAGGGAAATCGCATCAGAAAAGGTCACAGACAGTCCTTTGCAGTGGGAAGGTCCAAAGTGCACAGTCTGTCTTTGCAAGAAGGTAATAGGAGTCTCCTTTTAGTTCAAGCAGTAGACGGCTTTTTAAATTGATAGAATAAAAACTTTAGTGCAGCAATCATATTCTAAAAAGCTAAGTGTTAAGAAATATATGTTCTTAGCGAAATAAATAAAGTTTTAGTGACACAAGGATAATCGAATTCTTTTGACCACCTTTTAATAAAACCAAGCACTTCTCTGGCCTTATTAACCAAGGACGGAATTTGATTAGAAAATTTTAGTTATTTTTAGTAAAATTTTAGGTCCAAAAGAACGCCAAGATCGTTTACAAGAGTAATTATATACAAAGGGCTGCCACTCAACGCGTAAGTCACGTATATCGGATTGACCCGATAAAAAGTCATCAGCTTGCACTTAAAACCGTTTAAAATTAGTAAATTATCTCGGCACCAGTTTTGAAAGTGATCTAGATCGGATTGTAAGTCAAAATGGCAGGAAATATTCTAATACCGCAGGCATAACTTAACATCATCAGCGTACATAAGTACGCCAGAATGACCTTTAATTTTAGTAATGATTTTTTCAAAAAGCTTAGGGATAGCTGACAACTTAGAAATACCTTTATGGTTGCTGGCTTTTAACTTGTCCCCTTTTTTGAAAAGAGGAATAACAAATGATTCCTTCCAAATATTTGGGAATTGGAATACCATCGAGCCTTGGCGAATAAACCGGCTTAATACGAAGAGGACCGAGCACTTAAAGCTGCAGTAGAATTCTGGTTTACATCCTAATACGGATTTATAGGAACATTATATACAAATAAGTGTTATCAACCATATTCAAATAAAACAAGAAAGGAAGAAAACTTCAGCAAGCCGAAGTTTATATACACTTGCAGTTATTATAAAACGACTACATTTCGATTTCTATGCCTATATTACTAAAAACAATGAAGCTATGTTGATTTTGGGCTGCATTTTGCAATCGTTTTTACGACACATATTGCTGTCCGAATATGACAAAACTAAAAGCGTGATTCTGGTACAGTAAATAATTACTATATCTCAAAGGAATATTTTGATAAATAGAAAAACAGCAAAATACATTTTTTTTCATAATTTTTTTTTTCATATTTTGATTTTCATATGGCAGCTATATATTATAGATGTCCGATTTTAATTTAATTAAAACCGTAATTCCATAGTATTTAATTGTTACCAAATCCCAAAGAGCAAACAAAATTTAATTAAATTATTCTTATGATATAGTCGCCAAATCTGGCTCGTTCCGACTTATACTACCTGCAATAGACAGACAACTTTTGGGAAAGTTTCAAGCAGATAGCTTTAAAATTGAGGGATAAGTTTGCGTAGAACAGACGGACACACAGACGAACATGCCTAGATCTACTCTTCTGCTGATCAAGAATATATATATTCTACTCTTCTGCTGATCAAGAATATATATATTCTACTCTTCTGCTGATCAAGAATATATATATTCTACTCTCCTTCACTGCGTTGCAAACTTTTGACTGAAATAATAATACTCTCTGTAAGGGTATAAAAATGTAAATCGTCATATAAATACCTAGGTTAGTGTTTCTTAAAGTTTATTTAATGTTGTTTGTTATTTATTTCGTTTTTGACAGAGTTTTCTTTGTCGGTTCTCCCAAGATTTTTATATTTGTATTGATGGATTTTTTACGTCGGCTAGCAATGATTCGCGTTCGTACTTATTTTTACATCGTAATATTTTTAAGACATAATTTCTTTCAGAGGGAGAACATTTTCTCCCATCACTGAGATTATATTTGCCCCATTTTCATTGCCGAGTATAATTTTTAGTTCTTTACGATTAAATCTGATTATCGTTTTCCTGTAGCTATATTAGCGTTTAATCCTTCCATAGCTTATATTCTATTAATAAATCAGAATCTTAATCTTCGATTTCACAATATTCGCGTAGAAACAGACAGACGGACATGCTTATACACATAACTGTCATACTGGCAGTTTACTGAGAACAGAAGATACCACATCGACTACGCGAACTAGTCTCTCAGTTTTAAAGATCTCGAATTGAAACTTTGCACACACCCTTCGTTCCTTTGCACGCCGAGATCGGCCGATAATATCCTATAGCTTCCATATAACTGATTGATCGGAAATGCCATAACTTTGGTGTTTGTAAAGTTAGGAAGTTGGGATTTTCTATGGGTTTTATATTTGGCCAATCAACCCGACCTACAAATTTCATAAGGATCGTCTAACTATATCCTATAGCCGCCATATAACTGATTGATCAGAAATGAGTTTTATTTTTGGCCAATCAATCCGACCTACCAAATTTTTTAAGGATCGGCCGACTATATCCTATAGCTGCCATATAACTGAACGATTGGAAATGCCATAACTTTGGTGTTTTTAAGAAGTTAGGAAGTTGGGATTTTTTACGAGTATTAAGAATGCATCATATGAATAATTTTGGAGAATATAATTTACAGAATATTCTGCAAGGGTATATCAACTTCGGCTCTGTCCGAAGCTAGCTTTCCTTTCTTGTTTTCAATTATTTTCAGTCAATTAAACCAAAACAAATCGTTATATTTTAAGTACTTAACTAAAACGAATTAATTTATTATAGTCTCACGTCTTCCACAATAAACTAGCATATTCATATTTTAAAACTTTAGGCAGCGGGATGAAGCTTGAAACTATTTGGTTGATTATTATTTTAAAAGCTGGTAAAAACTTTTAAAGATAAAAATAAGAAAAAATAAATTTAATTATGTTGAAGGTTTCGTCGAGTGCGGCCTGAAAAGCCATGCAGAACTAATACGCCAAGCAATAAAGATAGATAACAAGATTAAGGATATTGTCCGTAAAGTCACAGGATTTGCAAAAGGGAACTCGGAATTTAAGGAAAGTTACGAGAACTTGAGGATTCCTTTAATGGAGAATTATACAAGCCTGAATAGTAAATTAGTGCATGTTCGAGAATTCGAGGCTTACAACAAAGAAAGACTTCAGTTAGAGCAAAGTATTATCTTGGCGATTAATAAATTAAAGGTCTCATCGTCTGAAAACTGCGGAAAGTTTAATAAGAAAATTCGGAAAGAACTAGTTTCGAAGCTGACCGATACAAATACAAAAAAGCGTGAGGCCTTAAAGAATTTGGAAAATAGGTAAGTAACAAATAGACTTAGAAAGATATATTTCCAAAAAGGTAAGAATTAAATTCCAAGTCTAATTAGGCAGAGTGATTCAAAGATCGTAAAATTTTGTTTTCTTGCGTGAATGAGAAAGCTAACACATAATCATGGGCCTGGAGTCACTGTTAACAATTTTTCGTCTCCATAAGAAGACATCTGTTTTTAGAAGGCAGATAACGAAAAAAAAGAAACGAATTCGACAGCTAATTTGTGCTGATTGGACAAAAATCACCGTTTCTGTGTGCTTTATAGCACATTTTAGTGCCTAACAGCACTCTGTTATCACTCTCGCTAAGATTAATTACATCCGTCATAGGGAGGGAGTTAACAGTGGCTTCACGGTTGCAAAATTAAAATTGTTCATGTCGTCTTAAAATTTTTTTGGCTAATTACATATTATAGGAAATTCATCCATGATTGCGGATATGTAACCCGAAAAGAATCCGATTGGTTTTGTAGAAGACCTTTTATGAACTCTTAAAAATCGGACAAAAATACTATAGCTGCCATAGAAACGATGCAAAATGCAGAGCAAAATCGACATAGCTTCATTGTTTTTAGTAATATAAGCATAGAAATCGAAATGTAGGAGATTTGTAAAATCTGCAAGAGTATATAAACTTCGGCTTGCCGAAGTTTGCTTCCTTTCTTGTTTTTTTTTAAATTTTCCTATGGGAGCTATATCATATAGATGTCCGATTTTAATTTATTTAAAACCGTAATTCCATAGTTTTTAAATATTACTAAATTCCAAAAAACAAAAAAAAAAAACAGCGAGGTTTTAACTTTTAAAAATTTGTTTTCCGATTGTTCCTATGGGAGCTATATGATATAGACGCCCGATCCGTCTCGTTCCGACTTATATACTACCTGAAACGGAAATACAACTTTTGAAAAAGTTTGAAACTTGAAACTTTATAACTGAGAGACTAGATTGCGTAGAAACGGACGGCCGTACAGACGGACATGGCTTGATCGACACTTCTGGTGACGCTGAGAATACATATACCCTATAGGGTCGGTGTTGAGAAATAGATCGGTCATTAAATATCTGCATATAATAGCCCCTAGTTCAACGCTCATCATTGTTTTTTTTTCTACATAAACGCTCACAAGCTCATACGCATAGCCAAAATGCAGTAGACCTGCATTAGTATTGAAATATCACGCGTATTTCTGCATTCTATTTTTTCTAAACGTTTTTCAGCATTCATTTAGTTGAATTTCACCGCAACCGCTCGCTAATCGTAAAACCGCTTAATAATAATAAAAATCTCAAAACCTATATACAAAAATAATACTGTCCACTTCATTTATAAACAACAAATTTTGGTCCGTTCGAGTAGCCGGATACCCGCGATTCATTCTTCGGAGTTTTCGCAGATATGTGGTAGTGTGGAAACATTGCAAAAAAAGCTGGATCGTCTAGTATGTAGGGATATGAAGACCCTGGATTGGATATCCCTGAATACGAGGAGAAGTTCTACAGCGCGCATTTTATTTTTAATAAAGCCATACTCGAGATGGGTGGTCAATATCATGGACAGGACCAGTCGAATATTTTGCTATTAAGTACAGTGGAACGTCTATTTGGGGGACAAAACCAACTTCTGTAAAAAATTTATAATTCATCGGGAGCTTCTAATTTAAGGTTTGGGAAAATTCGGATTCCCACATTTTCTGGAAAATACGAGAATTGGAGCCAGTTGAGTGATTTGTTCTTAAGCTCAGTAAATAATAACGAGAAGCTTTCCAAGTGCCAAAAGTTTAATTATTCTAAATCTTATTTAGATGGGGAAGCACTTTCCTAAATTAAACATATTGCCGTTTGTAATGACAGTTACCAAGATGCGTGGGAAAAATTGGAGAATCGTTATAACAAGAAAACGCAAATCGCTCGATCTTTTGTTCAGAATTTTTGTTCGTTGCCAACCGCTAACAATGTGAATATCGCTGAGTTACGTAGGGTAATTGACTCTGCCGACGAATGTATCCAAAGCCTACACGCGCTGAACTGTGACAGCCACGAGTTGTGGCTAATTCATATTTTGCTATCCAAGTTAGACCCCGAAATCAAACAAGCCTGGACTAACTGTAATGTGTCGTCCGAGGAAGTTTCTGCCCATCTGTTTGCGGCTAAGGTAAATACAGTTCCTTCGATTGATCATGCTGCTGATATGAATATTACCGCTGTCAGCCATCATACTGTGTAGCTATATTCTTGCCAATGTAATTTATATAAGTGGCAACAAGACTACATGTATGTTATTGCTCGATACTTTATCAACAATAACCAGAGTAACTGAGTCTTTTATCTAAAGGATCGGAATTCCACGCACGCATGCTCGCATCTCAGTTGTTCGTTTAGGTACTAACCCGGCTGGAGTTAGCCGAGGTCCCGCTAGCATCACTTTGCTTTCAAGAACCACGACTGCATCATTGGAGGTCTCTGGTTTGATTATGAGTTCTCGGAGTTCTTTGATTCCCGCTCAGCAGGTCAAATCCATCGCTCCTATCTGAAACAGATTCGCAGCTTACCGTTAGATGACCAGACGTTTGGAGCACCGGGAAAAATCGACGTTATTGTAGGCGCTGATCAACTGTGAAACATATATACTGGACATCACCGAGAGTTTGGTAGTGAATACCCCATCGCACTACATACTAATTTTGGTTGGTTATTACAGGCAGTTATAATGGAGCAGGTGCATCCGAGCAAAGCAACGATTGACGCCAGTGATCATGCAGAACAACATTTTCTGACAACGCATGCTCGCCGAGAAGAGGATGTATACATTGTCCAGTATCCATTCAAGGAACCCATCATGCCACTTTGTTCTAAGTTGCCACCAGCAAATTCCGTAATTTCCCTGCACTCAAACAAGAGTATGTTAATTTCACGGAGGATTACTTGAAAAGAGGACACATGGAATTGATACCTTCAGCAGCAGGTCTGAGGATCAAACACGATGTAACTATTTGGCACACCACGCAGTGTTGAAACCGGATAGCACTACCACACGTTGCCGAGTATTTGACGGTTAAGGAAAGGATTCCAGGGTCATTCGCTTAATTCACGACATAGGCCCACCTATTCAAAGGGATTTAATTGGAGTATGTCTTCGCTTCCGTCAGCATCTTTATGTATTTTGCGCTGACATCGAGAAGATGTTTGGAGGCATTTTGGTGTCAGACGAAGACACACGGTATCAACGTACAGTTTAGTCACTATCGACTGCTGACCATAACATATGGTTCAGCCTCATCGCCATTCCTCGCCGTTAGAGTTTTTAAGCAGCTCGCGAACGACTATGCTGAAGTGTATCCGAGCGCTGCTGTCGTTCTTAACAGAGGCGCGTACGTTGATGATATTCCCACTGGTTGCGACAAAATTAAGGATATTGCACTCAAAGATGAATTAATTTCGCTTCTAAACAAAGCTCAATGCAACCTTCAAAAGTGGAGCTCAAACTGTCACGCCCTATTGAAATCTTTGCCAAACGAGATTTGTGAGTATGCACTTGAAGCTTTAGAGAAAGACAGTTCCTTTCGATTTGTCAAAGTGCTGGGACTGTGTTGGGAACCACATAATGACTATATTTTCTTCATTACAACCGCTCTTACCAAACGCATTCTGCTTTCGGAACTAGCCGATTTCTACGATCCGCTGGGTTTCCTTGCACCCACACTGTGTTTCTAAAGATTCTCTTTCAAGATAGTTTGCTGAGTTCTGTCGAATGGAATGAGGTATTACCTCCCCAATTATGTACACGGTGGCAACAGTTCGTATCTCAAATGCATTTATTGGAAACTTATCGAGTTCCTCGCTACATATCAGCACCGCTTCAAACAATGGAACTGCATGGATTTGCAGATGCATCATCCCAGGCATATGATGCGGCTATCTATATTCGCGTCGAAGTCTACAATGGATATGCTGTTAAACTGATAATGGCAAGCACTCGCGTTCCACCTATTAGGACTGTCTCCATTCCGCGACTCGAGCTAAACGCAGCCCAGTTACTCTCTAAATTGATTTCCCTGGTCTAGCAATCATTAACTATTCCTATTTCCATGATTGTTGGTCAGACTTTGAAATAGTCTTGTATTGGCTATCATCTCCTCCCCGAACCTTGAACACATATGTTTGCAACCGTACTGCGATATATATTATTAAGTCATTAATGTTTTGACTGACAAATATTTCATCCAATATCAGAAATATGCCGATTTATGGTCCCCACATTGGGCAAACATTTGCTTTTGAACACGTTTATTAAAAACAACTGTTGAAATTCGATTTGAAACACAAGTGCGTTCAGGTAATAGGTAAATGAGGAAGCAAATCAAATTACTGGAACTAACAATCAAATCATTAAAAGATTGGGAACGATTTTGAACGTTAACTGCTACTACTGGTTTCTATCACGGCACAAACAAACAATTTATGTTATTTACATTTTATCAAAACCGTAATTGCATAGTATTTTAGTATTACGAAATCACAAAGGACACCCAAAAAAAATTAAAAACAACAATGTTATACTTTTTTGTATTTTTTTTTATCATTCCTATGGAAGCTATATGATATAGTCGTCTAATATGGCTAGTTCCGAAATATATTCTATATGCAATAGAAGTTTTAAGCAGATAGCTGAGGGACTAGTTTGCGTAGAAACGGACGGACGGATGGAGAGACGGACGGACGGACAGACTGACATGGCTAGATCGACTGTCCTGGTGATCAAGAATATATATATGTCGGCGCACACTAAGAGTATGTGGATGTTGGTATGAGTGTATGGGTACCCTGCAGTACCGTTCATCACCTTTTAATCGCTTTTTCATCACCAAAAATTCATCACTGCTGATTAATCGGCGATGAAACTTCATACAAATTAGTGATGAATTTAACATTGGGATGTCCTAGGAGTTAATCAGTGAAAATTAATCACTCTTTAATCAGTAATTCATCACTCTTTTTTCAGTTTTTCATCACTCTTTAATCAGTAATTCATCACTCTTTGAACAGCGTTTACTGATGAACATGCGATGAACGAGTGATTAAAATGCGATGAAATAGTGATTAACGAGTGATGAATTACTGATTAAAGAGTGATGAATTAATCAGTAATTCATCACTCTTTAATCAGTAATTCATCACTATTTCATCGCTTTTTCATCGCATTCTCATCGCTTTTTCATCGCATTTTCATCGCTTTTTCATCGCATTTTCATCGCTTTTTCATCGCTTTTTTTTCATCAGTAAAATTCATTCAGTAAATTTTCATATACCTTTTTTTTTTATTTTATTACATTATTTAATTTAATTTATTACATATAAATAATTAATTTAACTTAATTCAATCTACATATGTCCGTTTTCAGTTGTCTCGGAGGTGTTTAGGATGTTTCGGTTTCGGTGCTCTTTTTTTGACTTCGTGCTTTATGTACTGGCTCTTCCTTAGCAAGTATATCTAAAATAGAAAAATTATTATAAAATATATAAAAACTTACTGCGTTTCTTGTTTTGCCGCCGGCCAAGTCCAGCTTAGTTTATGCTGGCCCAACAGTTTTATTATAAGCTTCGCCTTTAATAATTAATAAATATATTAACAGTATATGTATGTAGGTACAGTTCAAAATAATTAATAAAATAACACTTACCTAAATTTCTGATAAATTTAGTTATAACATTTCACAATAAATCTCAGCTTCGATCTGTTCTCTCCGTTCTCTCAAATGCAAGTGCACGTAAAAGCCGCGAAAACAACTTCAGTTGAAAACAAGGGCACCGTTAATCCTATTGTTCTTTTCTTTGCCTAATTTGTCTTTACATGTTTCGCTTCGCGTCAAAGCAGGGTATATAAAAGCATGTCCGACTATGCAAAATCATCACATAACTTAAATTCACTTAAAAAAGGAATCCATACCTTTCAAAACTATCATAATAATTTTATTTTTAAAAAGTATTTCCATAAAATAATATAATTAATAAGAATCAACGACTACAATACAAAAATTATGCTAATTTATTTTCAAGGGTGTATAAAGGTCGATCTGATTTTAATACATTGTCCTCCACCTCTCAGCTCATTTTATGGGGAGAGAGACAGAGTAAGAGAGGGAGATGGAAATTTTTCTGCGTTGCCTACGATCGGGGACTGAGAGTTTACGGCTCTGCCTGCGTCGCACTCGGCTCTGCCGACTTTGCCTTTGGCTCTGCCGGCGTCGCAGTCCGCTGCTGATTAAACAGTGATGAATTTTTGTAGTGATGAATTTCGGAACTGCAGGGTATATTCTCGGGAATTTCACCAGAAGACTTACATATTTCATAATTTTTGGTAATATTGCATTAGCCTCTGATTGTGCTGTGTTTGGTTGTCTGCATTTTGTCGCTTTAAGAAATTGCGTTGTAGCGGGGCGACAGATTAGTGTCGCTGTTGCCGAGTGTGGTTCGGTGGTAAGCACAGAAGGAAGAAGGGACGACGCAGTTAGTTGCGTTTAGGACTTGGTGTGTGCGAAACCAAAACTCGCTGCGGTACTACGATGTCGGACGATAATAAACATGCTGCAACATACAGTGGCGGACTAAAGTCTACATACGACCCCTTTTTTTGGAGTTTAGCCAGCTCTATAGCGTTTCCAGTAAAAGTAATGATGCAGTCTTGTTTTAAATTTAATTATAAGACAAAATACAAAATATCGTCTTTATTCAATAATAACTTTCGAAGTTATTAAGTCTACATACGTTCTGTTACTAAGCGCTTCTATGCAGAAATATTGATATTTATATTAAAGTTAATATTTAGTTGGGCCACCACCGGCATCTATTACTGTTTGCAAGCGTCTGGGCATTGAAAAAGCTAAATTTTCCATCTCTGCTCCTGTTATTTTTTGCCACTCCTCTTGAAGTTTTTCTCGCACCATAGGAGCGCTACTTATAGGGTGTTTTCGAATTTTTCGTTCCGAAATTTCCCAAACGTGCTCTATTATATTCAAGTCCGGACTTTGTGGTGGTGAATATAATTGCCGGGGGGCATAATACAGCAGCCAATCCTTGACTATCTTCGCTGTATGCTTAGGATCATTGTCCTGTTGGAAGATCCAGCTTGGGCCAAGGCATAGTTTGTCCACCGATGACTTCAAATTGTTTTTCAATATGGTCTTATATTGGAAACGATCCATATTACCCTCGATGAACACCAAGTTGCCTACTCCCGACGCTGCAACTGCTTCCCAAACCATGACACTCCCACCGCCATGCTTTACTGTTGGAATGAGGTGCTTGGGATCCATTGCAGTGTTGGGTTTCCTCCAAACCTTGGCCCTGCCATCATATCCAAAGATGTTATATTTGGACTCATCAGTAAACAAAACCTTTTTCCAGAACTCATAATCTTTGTTAAGGTGCTCTTTTGCGAACTCCAAACGAAGGGCACGATTTTTCTCACTTATGAGAGGTTTCTTGCGAGGAGTCCTGCTGCGGAATCCTTCATTGTTGAGAGCCCTTGTTATTGTGCGTGGGTTCACATCAATTTTGGATCTGTCAGCTAGTTTCTGGACCAAACTTGTAGCATGTATCCTAGGGTTTTGGCCAACTTCACTGCGGATGAAGGAGATGTCCCTTCGAGAAAGCTTTTTTGGACGGCCACTGCGCGGCTTACTCTCGAATTTGCTCGATTTTTCGAAGTTTTTATAAATTGTTTGAACCGTCGCTTTGCTTAAATTTAACAATTTAGCAATTTCGCCATATGATTTTTCTTCTTTTCTGTGTTTTATCACCAATTTCCGAACAGGAACAGGAATTTCCTTTCGAGGAGACATTTTCGCGATTGTAACGTGTTCCAAATAATAAAATACAAATAATGCGAAGCCAAATACCGCGTAAAGCATAATTCAGAAAAGAACGGTACTTTACCGTTAGTTGTAAGCTAAAAGGAATACCAGAAACAGCTGTCTAACGAAACGTATGTTCACTTTTGTCAGTGCCTTTTTTCAGTTTTTGGTTAATAACTTCGAAAGTTATTATTGAATAAAGACGATATTTTGGATTTTGTGTTATAATTAAATTTAAAACAAGACTGCATCATTACTTTTACTGGAAACGATATAGAACTGGCTAAACTCCAAAAAAAGGGATCGTATGTAGACTTTAGTCCGCCACTGTATACTTTAAAGGGTCGGAAATGTCTCCTTCCATGCTTTTGACTGAAAATATAATACCATTTGGAAAGGTATAAAAACTAAGAGCTTTTACATTATTTGAATATTGTTTTTCTGTTCACAACAAACACGAAATTACGCGCAGAAGCTTAAAGCATGTCTGCATTTTGTCGCTTTAAGAAATTGCGTTGTAGCGGGGCGACAGATTTGTGTCGCTGTTGCCGAGTGTGGTTCGGTGGTAAGCACAGAAGGAAGAAGGGACGACTCAGTTAGTTGCGTTTAGGACTTGGTGAGTGCGAAACCAAAACTCGCTGCGGTACTACGATGTCGGACGATAATAAACATGCTGCAACATATACTTTAAAGGGTCGGAAATATCTCCTTCACTGCTTTTGACTGAAAATATAATACCATTTGGAAAGGTATAAAAACTAAGAGCTTTTACATTATTTGAATATTGTTTTTCTGTTCACAACAAACACGAAATTACGTGCAGAAGCTTAAAGCTCTCAGAAGATTTTAGCTATAATTTTTTGTTCATGTGCACAGAACATGTGTTATTCCGTTATTTACTTGTAGGGATAAAAGAATAAATATAAAACCAATTGAGATCATTATTTTTTTGTGAAAGGTATGTTTATTAACTATTAAAAGCATGCTACAGGTACGCAAATATGGTAAAGATATGTGTTGTATTGATAAGCTTCTGGAGGATCTGTTGGGGCAATTTTTTTTTTGCCAGCATCTGTTTTACATCTACATGCAATTTTTGTTTTGGTTTTTGTTTATTATATGATTTTTCTTACTATAAAAATTAAATATTAGAACATATGGCAGATTCGTTGCAATTTGTCCGAATCGACTCGCTATCCAAATCTGAAAAGCTACTGGCCAAAAAAAAACTACTGGCATACAAACCTGCGTTGCCCAAACCAAAATCAAGGAAATTAAACAGTACCTCACACTGCGAGATGAAAGCAGTCAGATCAAAAATAATGAGCTAGGATACGATCCACTGTGGGTGTTAGCCATCAAAAGAGCTAAATCGCATGAAGTAATAGCAAATATTGCTCGTTACGACAGGAAATCTAAGCGGAAGTTGATTGCCCAAAAATTATTCGCGAAAATAACGCTCATCCTAATGGATGGACTTATTGTCCGCCATCATATTAGAGCTAAAACTCGAAATGCTGCCACTTGAATTTTGTACCACTTGGCAGCAATAAAAGCGTAAACGATTTTATTGCACTTTTTTGAAATTCATATTTAATTTCAGGAGCCTCATTTAACTTTTGAAAAAATTATTTGAATTCGTTTTTTTCTAATTTTAGAAAGTTATGCGGTAACATCATCTTCGTTTGGGTCACTAAGAATCGAAAAACTATTTGTTGTCAGCTCGTAATTTGGCACAGTGATTTTAGTTTTTGTGATTACTTTACTTTCTCCTTCTTTTCACATAACGATTTGTAATAACGCTTCGTTAGCATTTTTCTTACTTTTCGGTTGGATGAGAAAGAATTTACAATACCGGCCGCTAAGTAACTGCAGTTGATGTGCTTGTTGCTATCTTTGTTGTCATTGTTAGAGTCGAAGTCATTGTTTTAAGCGAAGGAGTTGTGCTGATTGTTTTCGTAATTAGCGGATTGTTGGTTAAGTTGTAAGGGCAGGGGGACGAGCATTGGGCTAATTTGTACTGTTTAGCTAAGACACAATAATGCTGGGGAAAGCGATTGTACAGTTGTTGTTGGTACTGATAACTATTATATAGAAGTAAGCGTTGTTTCTGATTGATAAGAGCCGACGTTCATCTTGTTGTTCTTGCCGAGCTTTGTTTATTTTTGTTCTTTGTTTTCAGAGCTTGCGCTCTTACACGCTGCCTTTTTTTTTTTGTCTTATCGTTTTTATTAGTGTTTATAACTATTTGGTGATTTTCATGAGCAACATGAACACATTGGTTGGTTGTGCGTTGACTAGAATCATGCATGTTACAGAGGTATTTCCAATTTTCCGCCATCAACTTTTCGAAAAGGTTATTACACCCCACTTGCAACATCTTTGTAGATCAATTATATCTCCATGTCAACATGGATTTATAAGGCGAAAATCTACGACGACAAACCTTTAGGAGCTAACGTCTTTTGTAAGAAATGGCTTCAAAAAGAACATACAGACTGACGTAGTTTACACTGATTTCAGTAAAGCGTTTGATTCAGTGAATCACTCGCTTCTTGTATTTAAGCTAGACTTATTAGGGTTTCCATGTGATCTTCTAACATGGATCTTAAGTTATCTTTGTGATGGGACTCAACGAGTCCTCTTAAAGATCTATCTCTAATTTGATCCGAGTTACTACAGGCGTCCCACAAGGAAGCCACCTTGACCCACTTCACTTTACTTTATTTATTAACGATCTCCCACTAGTCCTGACAAAGTCACGTGTCCTTATGTACGCAGATGACGTTAAGTTATGCCTGCAATATAACGAAATTTCCAGAAGTTCAGACTTACAATCGGATCTAAATGCTTTTTAAACATGGTGTTGTGAAAATCTCATGGATTTAAATAGCGCTAAGTGTTAAGTAATGACATTTTTTAGGGTGATGCGTTGTCTAGAATGTATTGACCCAAAACTTAAGTTTTGTGACCATATTACATCCATGGTGAATAAGGCCAAGGGAGTATTTGGATTTATTAAATGGTTGTCACAGCAATTCTATGATCCCTATGTTACAAAGACCCTGTTAATTTCACTGGACCACCAAAGTTAAACTCCGAAGAGAGCGGACGTGCTTTGCGCGAGCTCCGGGAAAAGCTAAAGAAAGTGGATGTATTAAACAAAAATCTACTGTCTGTCGATACTCAAAGAGCAAGATCGTTGTCACCCTCTTTACTCACTGTTACTCCCACTCCAACGGCGTGGAGTTCTCAATGTTAAACCCCCCACCATCAGAATCGACCACTGGCACATCAGCAACGTGCAGTGGTAAAACTTCTCCAATCGCACCAAAAGCAACAGCAACAACTACAGCAACGGCAGCAAAACCAACAACTTCTACAGCAACGGCTCTTACCGCGGAATCGACTGCGATGTCGTCGACTGCAGCGCCAAATATTATATAACGTCAACTATAATTATGACAAAACAAAATCAAGTAAATTTTCATCAAGCGGGCCCGGCCATACAGACCAGCATGGATCGCTACATCCAAATAAAGCGTAAGCTTAGCCCGAAGAACACCGCGGTGGGTAATAAGCCAAAAATAAACCGAGTCCAAAGAGACAACGAATTACCAGGGAAATCCTATAACAACAGATTAGTCCTCCTAGCTGAAACTCAAACTTAACTGGGTAAAGAGAGCCAACAGAAACCAAAGCCCCCACCAATTTACATGAGAAAAGCTCGACCGCTCTGGTCAACAAAATTGTTGCGCTGTTCGGGGACGGAAATTTTCATGTTGTTCCGATCACTAAGGGAATATTCACGAAATCAAACTACAGACCAAATCCAAAACTACAAAGTTGGAAGTTGAAGTTATCGATGCCCTCAAAGAAAATGGTTTTTCTGCAAAAAACGTTAGTAACATCATTAACAGGAACAAAAGCCGCAACCACTTTTCAAAGTTTCTTGCAGCAAAGCAGTCCAAATAATTGATGGCAAATCTACGAATAACCATGTGGAACGCCAATGGCGTTTCCCGGCACAAACATGAAATAACACAGTTCCTGAATGAAAATCATATCGACATTATGCTACTGATAGAGACACACTTCACAAGCAAATACAATTTCCAAATAAGAGGCTACACCTTCTACCGCACAGATCATCCAGATGGTAAAGCCCACGGCGGAACCGGCATCCTTATCAGGGAACGCATCAAACACCACATTCACGAAAGGTTTGCAACTAATTGCTGGCCTGCAAGTCCATCAAAAGTGCAGTCAGATAGCGGACCCCATACCCGCTGTCTACTGCCCGCTTCGCTTTACAATTACTGAGGGACAATTCATGGATTTTTACAACTTACTTGGAGATCGCTTCAAAGCAGCAGGAGACTCGTGACTCCCAAAGGAAGGCAATTATATAATGCAAATATAAAACTAAGCAACAAATTGGACTATGTTTCCCCAGGTAGCCCCACATACTGTCCAGCAGACCCCAGAAGATCCCAGACTTAATAGATTTTGCGGTGACAAAAAACATTCCACGCAATATAATAAGCGCCAAAGCGCTTTCGGACCTTTCATCTGACCACTCGCCAGTGCTAATAACTCTTCTTCAAAGCCCAGAAACTACAGATCACCCCCAGAGGCTGACATCGCACAGAACAAACTGGTTTAAATATAAAATGTATGTAAGTTCGCACATCGAACTAACTCCGCAGCTCAACATCGAAGAGGACATCGAAAGATCCACTGATGCTCTTGAAGATATACTCGTGGCAGCAGCCACTATTTCAACACCAGAATCGAAGGGCGTGCAAATCAAGCATTTCAAAACTAATCTGCAATTGGAAAAGCTTGTACTGGAAAAGAGCCGTCTGCGACGTGCTTGGCAAACCAATAGATCGCCATCTTCAAAACAACGCCTTAAGGAAGCAACTCGCACACTCAACCGAGCCCTGAAGAAAGACACTGAAAATGCACAAGTGCGGTACATCTGAAAACTTTCGCCAACCAGTACAAAACATCCTCTGTGGAGGGCTCACCCAAATCTGAGCTCTCCAAACGAAACAGTCACTCCGATAAGAAACCCATCAGGTAGCTGGGACCGCAGCGACGAAGATAGAGCCGAAACTTTTACTTCACATCTCCGAAACGTTTTCCAGCCGAACCCTGCCACTGGTTCATTTCACCTACCACAAATTGAATCGGAAACTGTATTCTTACCAACATTGCTTCAGCCAAAAGTGTAATGATTCTTGTGGCAACAGGAGTTGCCTTTTAACTAGATTTTGATTTAAGAGCGGTTAGCACTGGGACGTTTTCGGCTAGGACTTCGTCGGATTGGGGGGGATCCTTTATCAAAACTAGCTAACGAAATTACAAGAGAATTTATGTGCTAACCTAGCCAGATGTTACATTTTTAGTTATGTTTATGCGTATTGTTTTATTTTTTATGAGCTTGGTGTAAGTGCTCTTCATTACCCGCCCAACCTTGTTAACACTTTGCAACGCAAGGAATTTGGTGTGTTAACCCTTAAGTGTTTTGATGTGTGTTTGTTTTTCTTTTAGTACCCCATTATATTATATTAGTTTAGTTTCTCCATATTAATATTCATATACAAATCTTGGTCTAAATAGCAATAAATATGTAAATAAAAATAATCAAGTTCATTTCAATATCTTATCTCTTTTCTAATTATTAACAATTACTTCATTTTTAATTTCTTGAGAGAAGGCTTATCCTAATATATAATATATATATAATATATGTATATTCCTAACATATTGAAGAGTTAAATAATGTTTAAATAATTAAGTCGATTATATAATTTTCCATTGAACAAGACTATAAAACTATAGAAATTGATTTTTTCTTTTCTTTTTTTTTTTTCTTGACTAAAATTAATTTCTAATAATTTCTTTTATATATATATGTATAATAAGCTTATTTAATTTTATTTATTTTTGTTTTGTTTTAACTTCAGTATATAGTTTTAGTTCGCATCCAAATTATTTCCTTTACGCTGCGCTGCTGTGAGTTTTTAGATGATCAGGTTGAACATAGCTTGGCCAGCTTAGCAGCTAAATTATATTGAGGTGCTTCATCAGAAGGTGCAGTTTCATTAAGTGATGGATTTGGAAATTTAACCCCAAATCCTGAAACTTTATGATTATTTCAGTCACATGTCTTGACATTTTTGTTACAAATTTACCTGCACATCTATATGTTTTGCCAAGTTAGGTTCTTCCTACGTCTCTTGATCGGATTTCTATGGTGCACTTAAATTTTTGTAACGCACTTTAAATAAAATTGCCTTTTTATATTTATTTGGCATGTGCAAAAATTATCACGTGTTTAAGTGTACGATTTTATTTACTCCAAGAACGATCTGATTTAATTGAGAGACTCTGACCAACTAAATGCAGATGCTTAAAAGTTTTCCATGAACCGCGTGGGCGTTGGATAAGCTTACTTCCAAAAAAAAACAGATAATATTGCTGACTAAGATAAATCAGCTAACCAAAGTTCTTTTACACAAGCATGGCTTTATCTTTTGAGCTTTTGTTTTAGAGATAAGATAAGACAAGCAAAGTGACTCTCAAAACTGTATGACTTAAGCCATACACATACAAAGCTGACCATCACAAAAGAGATAGCGAAAGTGATCGGGGATCTGAAACCGAAAAAGGCACCGGGCGGTGACCTAAAAACACCAAAAATTATAATTGAACTTCCAAACTCTGCTATTGAGGCTATTTGTAAACTCTTCAATGGGATCATACGTCTCGGCTACTATCCGAGCAAATGGAAAAAATCTACCATCATAATGATACCGAAGCCCGGAAAATACCACACAATTCCTCCATCCTACAGACCAATAAGTTTATTATCATTTCTGTCTAAATTGTTCGAAAAATGCCTTCTTACACGCATAATACCATATCTGGAAGCACACAATGTTATCCCGGCACATCAATTTGGCTTCCGTCAAAGACATGGTACAATCGAACAAGTTAACAGAATAACATCAGAAATCCGCATTGCCTTTGAGAATCGGGAATATTGCAGCGCAACATTCCTCGATGTATCTCAAGCTTTCGATCGAGTCTAGCTCGATGGCCTCATGCATAAAATCAAAACACACTTGCCTACACACACTCATAAACTACTTGAGTCGTATCTGTACAACAGAGTCTTCGCAGTAAGGTGCAACACAACAACATCTGACGACTACATTATCGAAGCTGGAGTCCCGCAAGGAAGCGCACTTGGGCCTACTCTCTTCGTCCTATATACAGCGGATATTCCTACAAACGAGCAGCTAACAACATTTACGTTCGCCGACGACACTGCAATCCTAAGTCGTTCGAGGAGCCCAAGCCAAGCAACAACACAACTAGCCAATCACCTCATCGTAGTTGAGAGGTGGCTATCTGATTGGCGTATTAAAATAAATTAACAAAAATGTAAACACATAACGTTTACTCTCAACAGCCAAACATGCCCTCACTATCATTGACTACTCTCATAGCCTATCAACGAGTAACTATATGGCTCACCCAGCGACTACTTGCATCGAACGCAAGAAATTACATCTAAAACTAAACCAGCAGCAACATTGACATTCATACAACGCACCGTGGTATACTCGCAACCAAAACATCCATAGAGACCTCGGCATTCTTGCAGTAAAAGATGAAATTGACAAACAAAAGACGACCTACAAACAAAACTCTCCGTGCACCCAAATCACCCAAAAGGCTTGTTTCGGGTTTCCAGCAGAATCCGCCTTCAACGCAACGACCTTCCACCCCAGCAATAATTCTCAGGGCCACATTTCTCAGAACCAGTCTTATGACTGTTAGTGAGATTACTATAAGACTTTATACACTTATTGTTAGTATCCAAAATCAATAAATAAAAGCAAATTTTGATTTCAAAAAAAAAAAAAAACAAATTTCACTAGTCCGTCCAATCCTGGAGAACTGTTCACCAATTTGGAGTCCACAGTATGGTGTACATATAGACCGGATAGAGCCTGTGCAAAAACTTTTTATTATTTGCTCTACGCGGCCTTAACTGGAATGCAAGCCTTATTTACCATCCTACTCTAGTAGAATTTACCATATTTATCCAACTGAAGAACGATGCTTGGAACTAATTTGAAACTAATCGGTGATGTTGAGAGTCCCGAGTTACTGGCTCGCCTAAACTGCTTTGTGCCCAAAATGGTGATGATGGTGAGTTATATGAACCCATAGTATAATAAAAACAACCGGGCTTGAGTCAACAGCAATCAGGACTCAACCTGCCCGTTTGGGCTGACGCTCAAGCCTTTAAATTGTGGACTAGCCCGGAAAAATTACGGAGCTAAGAATCTCAGGCAATCAATATTGTTATAGGAAAGGAAAAACTGTCCTAGTAAAACTGGGTCAGCTTACTAAGTAGGCTTCTTGTATTTTGGATTCAAAGTGTGCATGTACGTATGCACCCGAACTAAATGAGAATGCGACGATTCAAATGAAAATTATTTTATGGGACAAACTACCTTTATATTAGCATCAAGTGCATTTACCATTTTGTGACCAAAAAAAATGATCAAGCCCAGAACCTCTTGGTGTCCAAAAAAAAAAAACAGAAGCGCCTGTGTTGCGACTAGCGAAAGCTGAAGAAATGGATATTTGGAGATAAGTTTCCAACGGCTCAAAAAAACTCAGGCCGTGATTAATATATTTAAGATATTCACCACTTTGGCTGTGTCCAATGGAGTCTTTCACATTCCGATCGAACCAAGAACTCACCTTATATTTTGATTTTTTTAACGACGTACTTACACTTAGTCAGGACGTTGAAAAAGAACTTGCTAACTTAAAAGATGTTTTAGGGTGCTTCTTGAAACGGCTTACGCATCGAAGTAAGGGCTAAATATTGCACTGTAATGTACAGTTTAAAGGGTACATCATTCAGAATGGAGCAATTCTCTATGGAAGCATACTCGAATGTTCGTGCATAGGTCATAGATTAAGAATTTGTTTAAAGGCGTCATTTGCTCTGCCTTCGCTCTCGAGTGACTTTTCCAGTGATGCCACGTAGGGGAAAACGGAAAAAAAGAGATATTTTCATTTAAACGATCGAACTGGAATCGAGTCCCATGGTAAGTACTTATTGCTGCACTGGACGCTCTTATTCCTTTTCTGTCAGCAGTTAACGTTTATGTAAATAAACACTTGTTTGCACTTTAAGCTTAGTAACGCTTTTGCGTTTCCTCGTTGAGTCCCGATCGCACGCAAAGGTGCTCGTGATCCACGCTTTTAATAATTAGGGGTGCCACAGAAAGTCGATCTAGCCATGTCCGTCTGTCCGTCCGCCCGCCCGATTCTACGCAAACTAGTTTTTCAGTTTTAAGGCTTGAAACTATCCCAAAAGTTGTCTTTCTATTGCAGGTAGTATTTATGTCGGAACGAGCCGGATCGGGCGACTATATCATATAGCTCTCATAGGAACAATCGGAAAAAATGTAATAAAGAAGTACAGCTTTGTTGTTATACCCTTGCAGAGGGTATTATAATTTTGGTCAAAAGTGTGCAACGCAGTAATGGAGACATCTCCGACCCTATGAAGAATATATATATTATAGATCAGGATCACCTCCTGAGTTGATATAAGCATGTCCGTCTGTTTCTACGCGAATTAGTCTCTCAGTTTTAAAGATATCGAATTGAAACTTTGCACACACCCTTCTTTCCTTTGCACGCAGTATATAAGTCGGAACGGCCGACTATATCCTATAGCTGCCATATAACTGATTGATCGGAAATGCCATATCTTTGGTGTTTTTAAAGTTAGGAAGTTGAAATTTGCTATGAGTTTCATTTTTGGCCAATCAATCCGACCTACCAAATTTCAAAAGGATCGGCTGACAATATCCAAAGCTGCCAAATAACTGAACGATCATAACTTTGGTGTTTGTAAATTTAGGTAGTTGAAATCTGCTATGGGTTTTTTTTTGGCCAATCAATCCGACCTACCAAACTTCATAAGGATCGGCCATCAATATCCTATAGCTGCCATATAACTGAACGATCCGAAATACCATAACTTTGGTGTTTGTAAAGTTAGGAAGTTGGGATTTTTTATGAGTATTAAGAATGCATCATATGAATAATTTTGGAGAATATAATTTACAGAATATTCTGCAAGGGTATATCAACTTCGGCTCCGCCCGAAGTTAGCTTTCCTTTCTTGTTTTTGAGTTTTTTTTGTTGATCTTTCGGATTTGGTGATATTTAAATACTATGAAATTACGGTTTTAAGTAAATTTAAATCAGACATCTACATATATCATATAGCTCCCATAAAAAAATCAAAAAAAAAAATGTATAAAAAAAAAATGTATTTTGCTGTTTTTAAATTTATCAAAATTTTCCTTTGAGATACAGTAATTATATACTACATATATCAGAATTACGCTTTTAGTTTTATCAAAATCGGACAACAACGATAAATACATATCTGCCATAGAAACGATGGCCAAATTCGACAAACATATAATAACAAATTTGGGATTTAACACTTTAAAAAAAATATAGTAATCAAAATAGTGTAAACGCGAACTGGGAGAGATAGGTCTGCTCCTTACAAGATTCAACTTAAAACTCGAACTTATAAACTAAGCTGGCGCTTATCAAACCTTAGATTGGGAGAAAGAACTCGATTGATAAATTGAGAGTGTCCAAAATGAGAGCACTGAGCATGAGAGCGATCTAGGTTTGAGCTACGTCTGCAATTTTACAGTATTGGGGGATAAAAGCTTTTTGGAGTTGGGGACATTTGTTTATAACGCAAGAGGATGTTTACATTAATAGGTCAGTCGTGGGAGCCGACAATTTGGGGTTTTCTTATTTGCTTATAACTCAATAGGATGTTTTTATTAATTGGCGACTCTTGGGAGCCGATGAATTTGGGTGTGACAAATGCGTAATGTAAATATGTTTATGTGGTAGATATGTGGGTGTGGGTATGTTACTTTATGTGGTAGATATGCAGGTGTGGGTATGTTACTTCCCCATCCATTAGAAAAGAGCCTGTCCTCAGGCGGATATATTAGGGTATATGTGAGTTGGTATTTAAGTTTGTTGTGATGTTTTCGTTTAATTGTAGGGTATTTTCATTTGGTGTAATATTTTCATTTAATTCTGATAGATTTTCTGGATTTGTAGTATTGTTTTTGTTTTGATTTTTATATTTAATTACAATGTTTTACGGAATACTCTTAAATTTATAAATGAAGTAAAGAATTAAAATTATAATTATTACAATTAAAATAGTAAGTATTATAATTTAAAATTTGTTATTTTTTCTCGTATGTATTCTTATTATATCTTTTGCTTCAATTATTGACAGTGGTTCCAACATTGTTACATTATTGTTTACATACATAGTTTGGGTGTAATCCATTATATTATTTGTTAATAAAATTTCTTCGATTTGTACAGAACAATTAAATGCTTTTACGATTTTATTTCCTTCGACAACTATTGCTTGATTTATACATGTTTGGTTTAAAATTGTTTTCGGTAAATTCCAAGAAATTAAAATATTTGGCTCTATATAATTTGTTTCATATTTTTTATACATTTTTGTGTATCTACATTCTGCATTGGCTTGGTTTAATATTCCTATAATGCATTTATTTGTAACTTTTTCTTTTGTGTTAAATGAAAATGTTTGATTATTTTGCAAATAATATTTGTCTTCTAAAGGTTCTGTTAATATGTCATTAAATTCATTTGGGTAAGGCAAAATTTTGAATATTGAAGTTTTTGTAATGTCTTGAGAAATTATCAATATTTGATTAGTATTGGTTTGTAACCAAGTAGAGGTTTTCATTATTAATAGTTTTTCTAAATTAACGTGTGTTAAGGTATCATGCTTAAGTAATTTAGGGTTAAAAATGCCTAGTCTAGTAAGTTGCATTCCTAGTCCTATGTCCTCTATATATTCAGTAAATTCTTGTAGATTAAAAATAAGTAATGCTATCCTTTCGTCTACATTATTGACCAAGCTTGAATGACTTATTGTTTCAATACCTTTGTTTACCGCATCTATTACTTTATTAAGTTCATTAACTTGAATTGTGTTTTGCTCTAAATTTTCAATTTTATTTATTATTTCTTCTTTATCTTATTCATCTAGTGTTCCAAATAGATATTTGTATGTTGTGCCTTTAAAATTCATAAGACCTCTTTTGCTACGTTTTGCAATTCTAATTCCATTCATTTCTCTGTTTAATTTCTCTGTTATATTCTCTGTATACAACTTGTTTTAAACCTGAAAATTCTTCTGACTGTTTAATTAAATTAGTATACGTTAGTTCAGTTTTGGTTCAGTTGACGGTTAAGCAATGATATTCGTAATTAGTTGGCAAGGTACCAGTTTTAAATATTAAATAACCGTTTTTTGCTTGAACGGAATTGATTTCCAAATTTTGGCCATTGGTAAGTTTTGTAATATGTATTAAAATTAAGAAGATGTTGATAGTGTTGATCAACAAGTTAGGTTTGGGTTTCATTTGGCGTGGCATCTGGAATTATCGTATTTATTTTCGTTCATTTTCTTTGTTTTCTTATATTTAGACTTATAATGTATTTTTTTTCTTCTTCTGTTAACTTCTTCGTAATGATTATCATCTAATTTTGTAATTTTTCCTGTCTTTTTAAACGGATTAGTGGTTTTTCGATGTCTAGTCTTAGTTTTTCTATTTTATTGATTTTATTTGACTGTGTATTATATTTTGGAGTTCTAGCAAACATAAAAATATCTGCAGGAGTTCTGCCTGTGGTGTTATGTTTTGTTTTATGATTATAGACATAAAGAATAGTTTTAAATTTTGTTGGCTTATTTTCTATGTCTGTTTCACTGTTTATGATTCTTAATTATTCATTTACTGTTTTATGAAATCTCTCAACATCAAAAATTCCATTTTTGCTTGTTGTTATATCAATAACAACATCTTCAGATTTTAACCAAAATTGCAATGCTGCACACATGAAAGCTGAATCTTTATATGCTTTAATTTGACTTGGTTTGCCCATTTCATTGAGAACTTTAGTTAATGCTCTCTTTGCTTCTAACCAATCTCGACTGCTGACTTCTATTAAGGTGGCAAATTTTAAATAAATGTCTATACAAGATACAAATTTTCTATTATTTATTATATAAAAACGAGGACGGAAGCTAACTTCGGCAAGCCGAAGTTTTAATACCCTTGCAGACTTTGTCGAAATTGCTAAAATTGAAAAGGTAGCGAAAGGAATAAGGTATACATAAATAAACTAGATTTATGTCATGTCAATAGCTTTTATACTGCAAAAATGTCATATAAAAATAGAAAAAAAGGGATATTTTCGGAGCCTTTAACAAAGCATCCTACGGAAGCTTTAAGATATAGACGTCCGATCGGCAAGCGCTTATACCCTGATCAAGATATTCGTAAATAAATAAGACTTGGAAAAATGTATGTCAATAGCGTACACACTGCGAGAAATATTCTGAAAAACATCAAATTTGGACCGATTGCACCCTATTGTTCCTATGGGAGCTATCAGATATTGAAGTCCGATCAGCACGCGCTTTTACCTTGATGAAGAAATGCATAAAAAAAATACGATTTGAAAAAATTTATGGCAATAGCCTTTACACTGCGCGAAATATTCTGAAAAACATCAAATTTTGACGGATTTTACCCTATTGTTCCTATGGGAGCTATAGGATATAGACGTCCGATCGGCACGCGGTTTTACCCTGATAAAGGTATGCATAAAAAAATACGATTTGGAAAGAGTCATGTCAATAGCTCTTACACTGCGCGAAATATCATCAATTCTTGCTAGGTATACCCGATTGTTCCTATGGGAGCTTTACGATATAGACTTCCGATCGGAACGCGCTTTTACCCTGATAAAGGTATGCATAAAAAATACGATTTGGAAAGATTCATGTCAATAGCTCTTACACTGCGCGAAATATCATCAATTCTTGCAAGATATATCCGATTGTTCCTATGGGAGCTATAGGATATAGACGATTTTCAAACTTGATCTGCGTACACATGTTCTAGGACGAGTGCGAAAGTTTCAGATCGCTAGCTTTTAAACTGAGCTCGCAAACGGTATTGAAACAGACGGACTCCGTATGAACGCTGAGATCTCGGAAACTATAAAAGCTAGAAGATTGGCATTTTGCATGTAGATTTTAGGAGTTCCTACGCAGCGCAAGTTTGTTTCAAAATGGTGCCACGCCCCCTCTGACGCCCACAAGCCACAAGCTGTGGCCACAGTTTTTATGGTATTATGAAAATTTTAATTGATATGTATTTGTTTCGTCAATACCTATCGATTGGCCTTATAAAAGTTTGCCACGCCCACTCTAACGCTCAAAAACTCATTAAACGCTTAAGCCTGGCTAGCGCCTGTACTAATATTTATTAAAGCGTTGATCAACCAACTTAATAGCTATAAAACACATGGAAATAACAAAGATGGAAAAATAACATGAAACATAACAGAAATGAGAAAAAGTAACAATTTTATAACAGAGACGGACTACACTATTGTCTCAAGACGCGGGTTTGATGACGTCCTCGTGTCCAAAGATCGCCAGGGTGTCGACCCTTCAGTCTTCTTCTGGTAGTTTGATTTGCCAAGGATGCTGCTAGTTGGTTGGTGTGGGCTAGTAGACGGTCATTGTATCGGCTAGAATGCATGTTGATCTGCTCTCTCACCGTGGGGATGTGAAGATCGCTAGATAGAACCTCGTTCCTTACATATCACGGTGCATTCGTAATTGTACGTAGCGCCCGGTTTTGCACTCTTTGGACCCTTATGACATTTGAGTCTGAAGCAGTGCCCCAAATTTGTATGCAGTAAGTCATTGAAGGAACTACAATCGACTTATACAGCAACATCTTGTTGCTGAGGCTTAGTTTACTTGTTCCTTTAAGCATCCAATTTAGTTTCCGAAGCTTAGTACGACATGCTGCTGTTACCTTCGTTATATGCTGCTTCCAAGTAAGTCGTTTGTCCAAAATCAAGCCCAAGTACTGAGCCTGGGAAGATTGCGGTATAACTGTGTCCTGGAATTTAACTCTGGGGAGAATTTTACTTCTAAGAGAGAAGTTGCAGTGCTGGGACTTATTCCCGTTTATCGAAATGTTCCATCGATTCGTCCATTCGCCATACAGGTCCAAACAGTTTTGGGTGATTTCGGTCGCTCCAATTCGACACGTTGGACCAAGTACGCTACCCTGAGGTACGCCAGCTCGACTGCATCTGATAGACGACCTTTCGCCTCTCACTTCTACCATAAAATTTCTTTCTAAAAGATACGATTTTAGGAGAAGATATTGTGCAGTTGGCAGAAGAGTTTTCAACTTAATCAGCAAGCCATCGTGCCAAACGCGATCGAAAGCTTCTTTGACATCAAGAAAGACTGCTGAACTGTACTGCTTGTTTTCAAAAGCTCCAAGAATGTGCTGTGTTACTCGATGGGCATGTTCTGGGGTACCATGGTGATTTCTAAAGCCAAACTGGTGGTCTGGAATGGCATCCTGTACACTTCTTACTGCCATCATTCTACTAAGGAATATTCTTTCAAATATTTTTGAAAAAGTGGGCAGAAAGCTGATCGGTCGGTATGACTCGACAAGGTTCTCCGGTTTTCCTGGCTTTGGTATCATCGTTATCACAGCACACTTCCATTGGGATGGAAAGTGGTGGATACGTAGCATTGAATTATAGAGGAGGACAAGGAACAGGATTCCCTTTTTAAGCAAAGCCTTGGCAATTCTGCTATCAATGCCATCGAATCCAGGCACCTTACTGGGATGTAATTTACGAATATGAAGGCAGACTGGGCTTCTGGGCTAACATGTTGGATCGGTAGTGCATCCGGACAAGGGGCATTAAGAAAGGCAAGTGTTTCTTCAACATGGCTGAAAGCGTTTCTCTAGTTCATCCGCAAAAGCTAGAGAAATCTCTGAGTCAGATCTGCACCATGTGTCGTCAGCTTTTTTTATGGGGATCTTTCGAAGAGGCTGTCGTTTCATATTTCGTTTACATTTCCAAAGGTTGAAGCCGTACGATTTGGTGGGGTCCGCGTTGAGAAGCATTTCATCAAAATATTCGCGCTTGGTTTGGTACAGAAGTTTTTTAAGATCATCTTCGGCACGACGATAAGAACTTTTGTCGACTGGATCTTGAGATCTCATATACCTGCGACGTAGGGATCTTTTCAACCTTACCAGTTCCATTACCTCAGGTTTTAAAAGAGCCTGGGGTGGGTTGGAAGGGTTTGAAACTTGTCCACAGGTTGAGGACTCGGCAGCGATATGGATATTCCGGACAAACATCTCCACAGCGTCGTTGATTTCCTCTGGAGAGCTTAACACCATATTGAGGTTATCAAGCCGGTTGACTGCTGCTTGAAAGCGAGGAAGGCTCGCATTTCGAGGAAGGATGCGAGGCCTGGAGCAAATTTTTTGCGCAGCGACTCTTAATTTGATGATCAATGGGATGTGATCAGAGCTAAGCTCAAGACCGTATCCCGCCGTAGACAGCAAAGTCAATGGCTGTTGGTGTTCTTTGGCTATATGGATAATGCGTAGGCCCTCCGGTTGCAAGGACCTGGACATTGGATCTTTGAACAAGGTCTGCGAGAGCTCTTCCGCGGGTGGTTGAGTTTCGAGAGCCCCACAAACGGTGATGAGCATTCCAATCCCCTGCGATTATGAAATTTGATCCCAGATCTTCAAAGAGCTTTTCAAAGTCGTCAGCAGAACATTAAAAGTTTGGTGGACAATATATAGACGCAATAGCGGTCTCGCCAAGGTCGGTTTTGACTTTGACTGAGATACATTGAACATTTTGACTTTGTAGACTATAGAACTGGTAACATTGTAGACAGGATTTAATTATAATTGCAGAGCCACCGCGTTTTCTATCGGCAGGATGAGTTGCTTGATAAATATCGTACCCGTGCAATTTGTAGTATGACCTTGAGCAAAAGTGTGTTTCACCAACCAGCATAATATCAATATTATGACTATGCACAAAGAGCTCCAGCTCAAGGCCTTTGTTGGCAAGTCCGTCGGCGTTCCACACATCAATGTTAAGGCCGATTTGACTCATGGTTGTGTTACATTAACTGGGAGAGATCCTGGAGTGTTTTGGGGTAACAGTCTTGTGACAAGTCCCATCATCGACACCATCATTTGGAATAGCTTGTCGATCTGAGCAACAAAGATCGACATTCTTTCGTTGGATTGCAGGAACATTTGCTCTTGACGCTGCCATTGCTGGTCGTTCATCAATTGCTGCGGGTTGCGTCGGTGTTGTTGACGGAGAGACTGCTGCTGTTGATCTGGCTGTTGTTGTTGTTGAGGAGCCAGTTGTTGCTGTGATGGCTGCTGCTGCTGTCGATGCGGAGCTTTTTGATGCTGACTCTGTATCCTGTTGTTGCTGCTCAGTGGGGGAAACTGAGGAGTCATAGGAACTTGTTGGAGCTGGGGACTGCTAACTTGACCACGGACAGCGTTAGCATAGGAGATTGGATTAGCAGAGTTGGACCGACCATTTTTAGGAGTTAGCTGTTTGGGAACGGTGCTGCGATGGGATGTGACATTTTTCCGTCGATTAGCAATCTGCTGATATACGACACAGCCTTTATAGCCAGCTGTACAGTTAACGCATTTGACAGGGTGAATATCTTTTAAGCAGGCCTCCACACCGTGTTGCAGGCCACATCTGACGCAGTTGAAAAGTTTTTGGCAATGATTTTTTGTGTGTCCAAATGCTTGACACCGGTGACATTGAACGACATCATCCTTTTTGTATGGGAGTTCAACTTGAACCCTTTGCCGACAAAGTGTCTTAATCTCATGGATGTCTTTGTTATTTGCCGCCGGTTCTAGTTCAACAAAAACCAGGTTGACGAACTTGGTTTTGTCAAAGCGACTTCTAGGTCTATTTACAAATCGAACCGAGTGTCCAGCCGAGATAATACTTTCCTTAATATTTTCCTCCGGGACGGAATGATGGACACCACTGATGACTACACTATAGGATCTATCTTCTTTCAACTGCCAGGAATGGTATGGTACTTTTTTAAGGGTAAGGGATTTTGTTATAGCTCTGTATGCATCTGAATCTGCAGCTATAATGGAAACATAGTTGTTGGGATGGCATTTGAGGGAGTATTTGGACGGGTCAACGAACTTGTCTGATCAACCACAATTGGGGGTGGTTTGTGGGAGGGAATTTGTTCCTGGCTGCCAGATGGACGACTGAGATTCTTGTTGTTGTTTCCGGTAATGTTGCCAACTTTGGTGTGGACAACGTTGTTGTTGCTAGGGTTGTTGGTAGGACTGTTGCCGTTGCTGATGTTGCTGCTCACCTGTCTTGAGCCGGTGGAAGTACTGGCTTTTTCGGAGTCATTGGGGCTGACCGTATGAGGAAGTTGGACATGTCCCATGTCTGTGTCCATGTCCGACAGTTCTGAGAATCGGTTGGCCGAAACATTCGTTTTTGGGGAATTTGAATTTCTCAGGATTTTGGTGATTGGTGATGCTGAATTTGATGATCTTGAGTCAAGTCGGCGTTTGTCGTTAGCCACATTATGTTAATGCAAAATCTAAAGTTGTTTAGCTGAGTAACGGGTATCTAATAGTCGAGCCACTCGACTATAGCGTTCTCTCTTGTTTATTAGTATTATTAGTATTTTGGGATTGATAATTTCTCTTATCTTGGTTTTGACTTTGTGTATTCTTTGTTCGATCTGAATAAAATGTTTCATAACAACCTTCTTGTTGGGCTACACATTTTAGTTTACTAGCATTAGTAATATCATACCTAGCCAATGTCATAAAAAGTCTGTCTGCCAATTTTTTCATAGTTACATCTTTAACTGTATTATTAAGAGGATTTGTGTATAAAATTGTATTTTCTAAAGCTAATTTATTTAATATTATAAAAGATTTGGACTCAATGTCCTCAACGAACTTACGTATACACCCCGGAAAGGGGGTGTTATACAGACGACTTAGTAGTTCTTCGCAGGGCGTCTGGGTTTTGTATTCCTTGATGAGGGCGTTCCTTAAGTCCCTCCAGCATCTGTCTGTTGATAGTTGAGATATCCTCTGGGCATCTCCGTGAAGCTTCATTTCGCTTGGCGTATACATGTTATGGGGTAAAGCTCCAGGATGAAATATATTCTCCTGATGAACGGGCTGAGTTCGAGCGTGTTGCCTCCAAATTGCGGCACTTGCCTGCTTTGGTTCAGGGCTTGATTTAGATGGTTTGCTGATAATAATAGCACTGGTTCTGCCATTTTTGGTATTTAATATTGTAAATTTTTCCCAATTTTAAGAGTTTTGTACTATGAATTTGATTTAAAATTCTTATACCTTGTCTCTTACCACTGGTGGGAGAGAACTAAGGTTGTGAGGGTTCGTCGTTGTCGGGAGGCTCAGGGATGGCCAGGGTTTGAAACAAGAATTTGTTTGTGTCAGGCGTGGTTGCTGAAAGAGAGTTCCGACCCAGCCCAGAGTATAATTCGTGGGAAATTACTTAGTAATTGATTAGGACTAGGTTTTATTTCAGTAAATATCTTGACATTTGATTAACAACTAACGAGCTCTCCGATTTGGCGGGGTGCCGCCCTTGCTGCCTTTGCTACCTTCGTCCAATTAGAATACCAGGTATCGGGAGCCGTCCCGCTGTTCGAGAGGACCAGCACGGGATGTGTTGCCTGAAATGAGAATGGTGTGCTTGGGGACCCTGAAGTCAGCCACAAGAGAGAATGTTTTGCTTGGGGACCCTGAAGTCAGCCGCAAGAGAGAGAATTTGTTGCTTGGGGACCCTGAAGTCAGCCACAAGGGAGAGAGAATTTGTTGCTTGGGGACCCTGAAGTCAGCCACAAGGGAGAGAGAGTTCGTTGCTTGGGGACCCTGAAGTAAGCCACAAGAGAGAGAGAGAGTTTGTTGCTTGGGGACCCTGAAGTCAGCCGCAAGAGAGAGAGAGAAGTGCTTGGGGACCCTGAAGTCAGCCACAAGAGAGAGAGAGAGAGATCAGCCGGTGAACCGTGCCGTAAGGAGGTGTGATCCTAAAATCAGACGTCTCCTAGGGATATCTCCAGGAGGAGGGACTACTACGGGAGCTAACTACTATGTATGAGCGGACTTGGATCGAATGATCTAGTCCACCAAAAAGTGACTTCGCTGCTTACCACCACTGGGGAGTTGCTTCTGCAACCTTAGACGGTTGGCTGCTAAGTGCCTTTCTATGGCCCGTGGTCCGTCTTATATAGGGCTCGGCGAGATCTAGTGTGACCGTCATCTGTGGGATTTGCCGGGCTAAGTGTGACCATCTCTCTTGGTCTAGTGTGCCCCTACATCATGAATTTGAGTTAATTTCTCAAGTCTTTCTTTTATTTATAACTTGGTTTTGTGCGCGCAGCGTCACACTCCCCCCCCGTTATGGTTTTTAGTGGTATAGTATCGTGACGTAATTTCCTCTGTTCGATACCACCCGCCAGGTTGCTTCTCCTTCCTTAATAAGCCATCGCTGCTGTCTTCCACTTCTTTTTTCCGCCAGCTTCTCCCGTATCCTGGCTCTTGCGTCGGTGACACTACCGCTCCTTCTGGTATTGTCCAGTTTTCGTCGCCGCGCTCCTTCTTATGGAGCTCTAGGATATCTCTGTCCGGTGTCTCGGTTGCTCGGCTCTCCTGGGCGGTTCTGGCTACCGTACTTATGGTTTGGCTGTTGCCCTGCCCGGACTGGATGTTCCTGGTTGTTTGCGGTGCCGTAGTCTTCTTCTTCGCCGGTGCCGTCCTCTTCCGTGCGGCTTCCGCCATTGGTATCGGCTCCACCAACTTGGCCCTAGTCTGCGCTGCTGCTATCTTTGCATGTTTTTCGCGGAATCTCAGCGCTGCCTCCGCGAACTTGTTCATGTTTTCGTGTTCGTTCTGTATTGTATTTGTTCCTCCGTACGGCTTAGTGTCTCCAATGTATACCCTATTTGTTTTCCGTGTGTTCGGAACTTTTACTGCCACTTTCGTCCGCGTCTTCCTTGCTTTTTCCTGCTGTGATCCCTTGTACTTCTCCTTGATCCAGGTGTCCGTGACCTCTATTGCTTTCAACTCGTCCTGTGCTGCTCTGGGTAAGGCGTCTGCTACCTCGTTCCACTTTCCCTTTCTATACTGGACTACGCCTAAGACCCTGGTATTAATTTTTGTCTCCGGTTGATCCACTTTGTCTCCGGCTGCTCTTATCTCTAGCTCCAAGCCTCCACACCTCAGCGTGCTGCGTGCCCCGGCTAGAAAGTCCATTCCTAACAGTATTCCTCCTGCCACTTCTGTTAGTATCATGAATGTTACCCTGAACGCACTTCCTCCAAATTGGATTTCTGCCGCGAATTCTCCTATCGCCTTCTGCGTTGCTCCGTTGGCCATTGTTATTTCTGCTCGGGTTCCACACCATTTGCCTTGTTGTTTCAGATCTTGATATCTGTTTCTGCTTATAGCGCTTCTTGATGCTCCTGAATCCACAATTCCTTTCGCTGTCTTGTTTCCGACCCTTATCCGGGCTACTATTTGGAACTCGTCGCAACATAGCTGTTCCCCTGCTGCTGGTTCCTTTATTGCCGCCTGAACTGCCAGCTTCAACTGCTCAGGTCTCCTGCAGCACTCCTTGGTTCTCGTACCGTTTCTTCCACAGATCCAGCAAAACAACCTCGGCGGATTGCTGCACGTGCTTGCCGCATGTCCGGTTCCTCCGCAGCGCATGCATATCTCTGGTTCTAGTTGCTGCTGTGCAGGTTGGCTTGTCTGTGTCCGGTCATCTGCCTCTATTTCTTCTACTTCCTCCGCTAGTTTGAGGAACTCTGTCAATGAGTTGAATCCTGCCCTCCTAGCGTACAGATTTATCTTGCTCCTGCTGTTTTTGTATACTCGGTCCAGTTTGGCCTCTTCTGAGAGTTTCGTGAATTGCATCAGTTTTCTTAGTCCCATCGCGTATTCTCTTACGGGCTCCGTTTCTCTCTGTTGCAATCTGAGTCTCCAACTGTTCCTCATACCTCGGCGGCAAAAAGTATTCCAGCAGTTCCGTTCTGAGCTGAGTCCACGTTACGATCCTGCTTGGCGTGGTGTTCCACCAATCACTCGCGATCCCCTCCAGGATGAATGGCATCGTCTGTATCAGCTGGTCCTTCCGTATTCCGTATCCTCCTGCCCACTGTTCCATTTTGCTCAGGAACTCCAGTGGGTTTGTTGTTCCTTGGTACCGGATGCCCCATCCACGTACCCGGTCTATGACATCTGTTTCCATTTTTATTTCTGACTTTCCTTCCGTTTCGACCCCTGGACTTGCTCCTTTGATGTCCATTATCTCCTCCTTTTGCCTGGTTACCACGATCGCCGGAATTGTTTCTTTCGCCGGGCTTTTTTCTCTCTTATATTTTTCCGACAGTTATGCGAGTCTTTGTCTGACCGTTTCTGTATGATCCGTTTTCTTTGCGAACGCTGCCAACAAACATCTTAAATCCTCGCTTCTTTCTGCCGTTCCTAATCCGAACTCTTCCGTGTACTTCGTTAGTTCGCTCTTTGGTGCCAGATATACCCAGCTCGACATTACTCCGCTGGTGTCGGTTTATCTCCTGCAACCACTTTAACCTGCTCGGGCGCCACTGTGACGGTTCGTCGTTGTCGGGTGGCTCAGGGATGGCCAGGGTTTGTCACAAGAATTTGTTTGTGTCAGGCGTGGTTGCTGAAAGAGAGTTCCGACCCAGCCCAGAGTAGAAGTCGTGGGAAATTACTTAGTAATTGATTAGGACTAGGTTTTATTTCAGTAAATATCTTGAGATTTGATTAACAACTAACGAGCTCTCCGATTTGGCGGGGTGCCGCCCTTGCTGCCTTTGCTTCCTTCGTCCACTTAGAATACCTGGTATCGGGAGCCGTCCCGCTGTTCGAGAGGACCAGCACGGGATGTGTTGCCTGAAATGAGAATGGTGTGCTTGGGGACCCTGAAGTCAGCCACAAGAGAGAATGTTTTGCTTGGGGACCCTGAAGTCAGCCGCAAGAGAGAGAATTTGTTGCTTGGGGACCCTGAAGTCAGCCACAAGGGAGAGAGAATTTGTTGCTTGGGGACCCTGAAGTCAGCCACAAGGGAGAGAGAGTTCGTTGCTTGGGGACCCTGAAGTCAGCCACAAGAGAGAGAGAGTTCGTTGCTTGGGGACCCTGAAGTCAGCCACAAGAGAGAGAGAGTTCGTTGCTTGGGGACCCTGAAGTCAGCCACAAGAGAGAGAGAGAAGTGCTTGGGGACCCTGAAGTCAGCCACAAGAGAGAGAGATTTTTTGGTTTGGGGACCCTGAAGTCATCCACAAGAGAGAGAGAGAGAGTTTGTTGCTTGGGGACCCTGAAGTCAGCCGCAAGAGAGAGAGAGAAGTGCTTGGAGACCCTGAAGTCAGCCACAAGAGAGAGAGAGAGGCCGGTGAACCGTGCCGTAAGGAGGTGTGATCCTAAAATCAGACGTCTCCTAGGGATATCTCCAGGAGGAGGGACTACTACGGGAGCTAACTACTATGTATGAGCGGACTTGGATCGAATGATCTAGTCCACCAAAAGGTGACTTCGCTGGGGAGTTGCTTCTGCACCCTTGGCTGCTAAGTGCCTTTCTATGGCCCTTGGTCCGTCTTATATAGGGCTCGGCGAGATCTAGTGTGACCGTCGTCTGTGGGATTTGCCGGGCTAAGTGTGACCATCTCTCTTGGTCTAGTGTGCCCCTACATGCGCGATCGTTGGCGCGCGCGTTCTCGGTTTGAATTTGAGTTAAACGCTCCTTTCATTTAATTTCTCAAGTCTTTCTTTTATTTATAACTTGGTTTTGTGCGCGCAGCGTCACAAGGTGTTTTTTTTTAGTAACTCTTGTGTTACGAACAAAGGCACTAACTTTTACAATAAAACGGGTTTTTGCAAAGTTTTTTTTTTTTTTAGTTGCTTGACAGTCACACGGGTCAAGACGTATTTTTTTTGTTAAAAAAAAACCTCGCAACCTGATCTTCAATAGCATGTTGCAAAAATTTAGGTTTCCGTTCGTATATTAGCGACACAAACCGACACTGCGATAGCTGGTTTAGAATTGCACTGGGACGAACGACGTTTGGGTTCTTTAAGGATATAACCGTATAAAAAGTTATATCCTATCGGCTGCGCCAATAACAAATTCGGGATTTAACACTTTGAAAAAAAAATAATTTTTTTTTATCAAAATAGTGTAAACGCGAACTGGGAGAGATAGGGGTGCTCCTTACAAGATTCAACTTAAAACTCGAACTTATAAACTAAGCTGGCGTTTATCAAGCCTTCGATTGGGAGAAAGAACTCGATTGATAAATTGAGAGTGTCCAAAATGAGAGCACTGAGCATGAGTGCGATCTAGGTTTGAGCTGCGTCTGCCATTTTACAGTATTGGGGGATAAAAGCTTTTTGGAGTTTGGGGACATTTGTTTATAACGCAAGAGGATGTTTACATTAATTGGTCAGTCGTGGGAGCCGACAATTTGGGGTTCATTCATTTGTTTATAACTTAATAGGATGTTTATATTAATTGGCGACTTTTGGGAGCCGATGAAATTGGGTGTGACAAATGCGTAATGTAAATATGTTTATGTGGTAGATATGTGGGTGTGGGTATGTTACTATACCCTGCAGTTCCGAAATTCATCTCTACAAAAATTCATCGCCCTTTCATCAGCAGCGGACTGCGACGCCGGCAGAGCCAAAGGCAAAGTCGGCAGAGCCGAGTGCGACGCAGGCAGAGCCGAAATTCTCAGTCCCCGATCGTAGGAAACGCAGAAAAATTTCCATCTCCCTATCTTACTCTGTCTCTCTCCCCATAAAATGAGCTGAGAGGTGGAGGACAACGTATTAAAATCACATCGACCTTTATACACCCTTGAAATTAAATTAGCATAATTTTTGTATTGTAGTCGTTGATTCTTATTAATTATATTATTTTATGGAAATACTTTTTAACAAGAAAGGAAAGCTAACTTCGGGCGGAGCCGAAGTTGAAATACCCTTGCAGAATATTCTGAAATTATATTCTCCAAAATTATTCATATGATGCATTCTTAACACTCATAAAAATCCCAACTTCCTAACTTTAAAAACACCAAAGTTATGGCATTTTCAATCGTTCAGTTATATGGCAGCTATTGGAAATAGTCGGCCGATCCTTATGAAATTTGGTAGGTCGGATTGATTGGTCAAATATAAAACCCATAGAAAATCCCAACTTCCTAACTTTACAAACACCAAAGTTATGGCATTTCCGATCAATCAGTTATATGGCAGCTATAGGATATAGTCGGCCGATCCCGGCCGTTCCGACTTATATACTGCGTGCAAAGGAAAGAAGGGTGTGTGCAAAGTTTCAATTCGATATCTTTAAAACTGAGAGACTAGTTCGCGTAGAAACAGACATGCTTATATCAACTCAGGAGGTGATCCTGATCAAGAACAAGGAGATGTCCCTTCACTGCGTTGCACACTTTTGACCAAAATTATAATACCCTCTGCAAGGGTATAAAAATAAAATAATTATGATCGTTTGAAAGGTATGTATTCTTTTTTTAAGTGAATTTAAGTTATGTGAATATTTAACAAAGTCGGACATGCTTTTATATACCCTGCTTTGACGCTAAGCGAAGCATGTAAAGACAAATTAGGCAAAGGAAAGAACAATAGGATTAACGGTGCCCTTGTTTTCAACCAAAGTTGTTTTCGCGGTTTTTACATGCACTTGCATTTGAGAGAACGAAGAGAACAGATCGAAGCTGAAATTTTTTGTGAAATGTTATAACTAAATTTATCAGAAATTTAGGTAAGTGTTATATATTTATTCATTATTTAAGGCGAAGCTTATAATAAAACTGTTTCGCCAGCATAAACTAAGCTGGACTTGGCCGGCGGCAAAACAAGAAACGCAGTAAGTTTTTATATATTTTATAATAATTTTAATAAGGGTTCTGGGCCAACAAAAGTTAAGCCGGACCCTCACCAACGTTTTGACGGCCCAAATGATCAGAAACTATAACCTAGATGGCAGCCAACAGAAGAAAAGGTTGAAATCATTCCCGAATTTTTTGTTCAAAGGTTGTTGAGTAAGTTTTTATGAATTATTTTTTTTTTTTATTAATATTTTATAATTTTAGATGCCATCGGACATGTTGAGCCGCGTGAGCCGGAAAAAGCCCTCACAAAGGCGATGAGGTGAATAAAAAACCTTCACGCACTGAAGAAAAAGGTGCCTAAAAAAGATGTGAGCCCCGGCACATCCAACGACACCAGCACATCCGTCACCCCCAAAATCCCCAACACCCTCAAGACCCCAGAAATTAGTTATATGGAATTAAGTTAATGAAATAATGTAATAAAATAAAAAGAAATTTATATGAAAATTTACTGAATGAATTTTACTGATGAAAAAAAAGCGATGAAAAGCGATGAAAATGCGATGAAAAAGTGATGAATTACCGATGAATTCATTAGTAATTCATCACTCTTTTATCAGTAACTCATCACTCTTTAATCAGTAATTCATCACTCTTTAATCAGTAATTCATCACTCTTTAAACAGCATTTACTGATGAACATGCGATGAAATAGTGATGAAAGAGTAATGAATTACTGATTAAAGAGTGATGAATTAATCAGTAATTCATCACTCTTTAATCAGTAATTCATTACTCTTTCATCACTATTGAATTAATCAGTAATTCATCACTCTTTAATCAGTAATTCATTACTCTTTCATCACTATTTCATCGCATGTTCATCAGTAAATGCTGTTTAAAGAGTGATTAATTAATCAGTAATTCATCACTCTTTAATCAGTAATTCATCACTCGTTGATCACTATTTCATCGCATTTTAATCACTATTTCATCTCATGTTCATCAGTAAATGCTGTTTAAAGAGTGATGAATTACTGATTAAAGAGTGATGAAAAACTGAAAAAAGAGTGATGAATTACTGATTAAAGAGTGATGAATTTTACAATGATTAACTCCTAGGACATGCCAATGTTAAATTCATCACTAATTTCATCGATTAATCTTCAGCAGTGATGAATTTTTGGTGATGAAAAAGCGATTAAAAGGTGATGAGCGGTACTGCAGGGTATGTATGTATGTATGTACGTAGCTTCCTTTCTTGTTTTGTTTTTTTTAATTCATTTTCTAAATCATTTTTTTGTAGTTATCTGGCAGCTATATTATATAGTATTATGCCCTGTTTCGACTTTTGCTACCTCATCTAAAAAGGGGAATAAATTTGTAGTGAAGTAAATAAATTTCTATCATTTTTTTCCTAACTAAATGTTCAAATAGAAAAACATAGATGGCTTTTATATTGGTCTAAAGCGTTCCAGGCTTAAAAATATTTTAAGGGATCTTTTTTCTTACAAAAATTCACACGGACCTTATATAATTTTCAGTACTTGCCAAGATGACGGCACTTCTAAATCAAGCACCACCAGTCTCATAATTCCCACCGTTATTCCCACTGAGATAAACCAGGTTTCTCCGGTAAGTTAAAAAAGCAGTACAATTACCCAATGCAAGTATAGCTAATAAATTTATTGTTTTTACATATTGTCCTAGACTAAGATTTATATTTCAAGCACAGATCCGGTAAGTAAAATAAATAACGAACAGTAAGCCAGTGGAAGAAATAAATATAAAAGAAATCCCGCCAACCGAATTCCCACTTTAAATTCAGGTGACACATAACAACCAAAACAGTAGCCATGAAAATATTTTATACAAGAACTAAAATATTGTTCTACATTGGGACACTGTATCTCAGTAATGGTATCTTTTTATATTCTCCTGTTAAGCCAACAACAATTGATATTTTTAATTTACTTATAATTATTTGCCAATTTAAAGTTCAAAGTTCAAGCCCAGCTGATTGACAGTACGACCGTAGCACGCTTAAATCGGATGAACTCTCGAAATTTTGGTCACACTGGAAATATTAAAGTTTTTACGCTAGCGTACTCGTTTGTCGATCTGTGTACTAGGCTTTAGGTCAAAAATGTATGAAAAAAACACAATAAAAGTGCAGCTATGAACTTTAAATTAGCAAATAATTATCAGTAAACTAAAAACAACAACTGTTAAATTTAAATTGTATTGTTTTTTCATTTCTTTGTACAGCGGCAGACTTGTCTTGCCAAGGTAGTTGATAATATCTTTTAAAGGCTCTTTCCCGCAAATACGATATTTGAATTTTAACTGCTTGTCAACAAACCCAGCTGATTGACAGTACGACCGTAGCACGCTTAAATTTGATGAACTTTCGAAATTTTGGTCACACTGGAAAGATTAAGGTTTTTACGCTAGCGTACTCGTTTGTCGATCTGAGAACTAGGCTTTAAGCTTTATTAAAATCGAATGACTATGAATTGTTTATGCGATAGCCATTTCATCCAATCACAAAGTATGTGTGAAAAAGGTACTCTAAAGTTGATTACAAAATGTAAAGTCGTTTATTATTTTATTTATATGTTTATTTTTCATAAACACGTATTCAATAATTATAGAAAAAGTTTTTTTAAGGCAGTTCTGTTTTTGTCCTATCCAAAACTCACTTTTTTTTATTTAGCTAGTTGTATCTATTTTCCCTATTATTATATTATAATTTCAGTCAAAAGTTTGTCTGTCCGTCCGTCTGTCTGTTTCTACGCAAACTAGTCCCTCAGTTTTAAAGCTATCTGCTTGAAACTTTCTTTCTATTGCAGGTAGTATATAAGTCGGATCGAGCCGGATCGGGCGACTATATCATATTGCTACCATAGGAAAAATCGGAAAAAAAATTCAAAAAAATTATAACTTTGTTGTTTTTAATTAATTTTTCTTTTCTTTAGAATTTGGTAATATTTAAATATTACGAAATTATAAATTTATTTAATTAAAAATCGGGCAACATTATCAAATAGCTGCCATTGAAACGAAGGGAAAAATCCAGCGCAAAATCGATATAGCTTCATTGTTTTTCGTAATATAGGCATAGAAATCGAAATGTAATAGATTTGTAACAACTGCAAGGGTATATCAACTTCAGCTTGCCGAAGTTTGCTTTCTTTCTTGTTTTACCCTTGCAGAGGGTATTATAATTTTGGTCAAAAGTGTGCAACGCAGTGAAGGAGACATCTCCGACCCTTTAAAGTATATATATTCTTGATCAGGATCGCGTCCTGAGTTGATATAAGTATGTCCGTCTGTCCGTCTGTCTGTCCGTCTGTCTGATTCTACGCGAACTAGTCTCACAGTTTTAAAGTATCGATTTGAAACTTTCCACACACCCTTTTTTCCTTTGCACGCAGTATATAAGTCGGAACAGCCGGGATCGGCCCACTATATCCTATAGCCGCCATATAACTGATTGATCGAAAATGCCATAACTATGGTGTTTGTAAAGTTAGGAAATTGGGATTTTCTATGGGTTTTATTTTTGGCCAATCAATCCGACCTACCAAATTTCATAAGGATCGGCTGACTTTATCCTATAGCTGCGAACGATTGGAAATGACATAACTTTGGTGTTTTTAAAATTAGGAAGTTGCGATTTTTTATTGATTTTATTTTTGGCCAACCAATAATGCAATTTACAGAATATTCTGCAAGGGTATATCAACTTCGGCTCCGCCCGAAGTTAGCTTTCCCTTCTTGTTAAATTTAAAAGTTGTCCGCAACTCAGAAAACTACCGTATTCGTTGTAAACCAATCTGAGTAAGGGCGACATTCTGAAATTAATTTTGTATCCTATGATGTTGTTCCTGAAGACACATGATTTAGCCGTTACTCGTAGAGTAAAAGTGTATATTGAATTCATAAAAATTGGTTCAAAATTATGAAAAATATCCTTCAAAAACTGCATCACTTTAAGACAAACAAGAGAGAACGCTATAGTCGGGTTCCCCGACTATCAGATACCCGTTACTCAGGTAAAGGGAGTGCGAGGGAGATGGAGATAGAAACTTTGATCACGCATAACTTTTTAACGAATGGTTAGATTTGAAAAATTTCTTCTACATTTCGATAGGTATTGATAAACACAATAAAACTGCATTTTTACTTTTCCGAAAAACTAAAATTTTTAAAACCGTATATTAGCGATTGTGGGCGTTAAAGGGGGCGTGGCACCTTTTTGAAACAAACTTGCGCTGCGTAGGAACTCCTAGAATCTGCATGCAAAATGCCCGTTCATACGGACAGACAGACGGACAGACAGACGGACAGACGGACATGGCTAGATCGACTCGGCTAGTGATCCTGAACAAGAATATATATACTTTATAGGGTCGGAAACGCTTCCTTCTACCTGTTACATACTTTTGCACGAATACAATATACCCTTTTACTCTACGAGTAACGGGTATAATTATATAAGAAATGACCTTAGGGGTACTGTACTGTACTGGCGTACAGTTTTCGTCGATCTGAGTACTAGGCTTAAACATTTTAAAAAATGGAGGGAAAAAATCAAAAAACCCGCAAAAGTCGATTCCTGGAGTTTACATGTGAGGACAAAATAACTTTAATACTATCTGTGGTGCCTCTTGTTAGAGCAAAATGATTCTGAAGACTAGTACTCAGATCGACGAAAACTGTACGCTAGTCATGAGAGAGTGCGAGAGGCAAACAGCTGGAGTTCACTTTTCGTCAACGCTTTTTTTCACCTCGGTCCTCAGATCGACGAAAAAATACCAGATAATTGCATAGCGTTGCCAGTCTGCGGAAATGAACTTTGAGTGAGCCCTAGCGAAAAGATTAAAAAATGTAATCTTTTGGCGTGCCCTTCTCACTGAACATATTACGAAAATGAGGGAAAAAATCAAAAAACCCGCAAAAGTCGATTGCAGGAGACTACATGTGAGGACAAAATAACATTAATTCTATCTGGGGTGCTTCTTGTCGGGCAAAATGTTTCTTAGGTCAAAAATGTACGAAAAAACACAATAAAAATGTAGCTATGAACTTTAAATTAGCAAATAATTATCAGTAAATTGAAAAAACAACTGTTACATTTAAATTGTATTGTTTTTTAATTTCTTTGTACAGCGGCAGATTTGTCTTGCCAAGGTAGTTGATAATATCTTTTAAAGGCTCTTTCCCGCAAATACGATATTTGAATTTTAACTATTTGTCAACAAACCCAGCTGTTTGACAGTACGACCGTAGCACGCTTAAATCGGATGAACTCTCGAAATTTTGGTCACACTGGAAAGATTCAAGTTTTTACGCTAGCGTACTCGTTTGTCGATCTGAGTACTAGGCTTTAGGTCAAAAATGTATGAAAAAAACACAATAAAAGTGCAGCTTTGAACTTTAAATTGGCAAATAATTATAAGTAAATTAAAAATATCAATTGTTAAATTTTAATTGTATTGTTTTTTAATTTTTTTTGTACAGCGGCAGACTTGTTTTGCCAAGGTAGTTGATAATATCTTTTAAAGGCTCTTTTCCGCAAATACGATATTTGAATTTTAACTGCTTGTCAACCAACCCAGCTAATTAACAGTAAGGCCGTAGTACGCTCAGTTCGTTTGAACTCTCGAAATTTTGGTCACACTGGAAAGATTCAAGTTTTTACGCTAGCGTACTCGTTTGTCGATCTGAGTACTAGGCTTTAAATATAAATGTTATGGAAAAAGGATACAAATTTAAGTTTTAAGTTTAGAGAATATATTTTGATAATCTTTATTGTAGTGACAAAAATATTAATTAAAAACAGTTGCTGGGAATTTTTATTTTATTTGTCAGTCGATATATTTTTATACCCTTGCAGAGGGTATTATAATTTTGGTCAGAAGTTTTTAACGCAGTGAAGGAGACGTTTCCGACCCCATAAAGTATATATATTCTTGATCAGGATTAATAGGGGAGTCGATATAGCCATGTCCGTCTGTCCGTCTGTTTAAAAACCGTTCGCGAGCTCAGTTTAAAAGCTAGCGATCTGAAACTTTCACAGTCGTCCTAAAACATGTGTACGCAGATCAAGTTTGAAAATCACCCCGATCGGACGTCTATATCCTATAGCTCCCATAGAAACAGTCGGATATACCTTGCAGGAATTGATGATATTTCGCGCAGTGTAAAAGCTATTGACATGAATCTTTCCAAATCGTATTTTTATGCATACCTTGATCAGGGTAAAAGCGCGTGCCGATCAGACGTCTTATAGCTTCCGTACTAAAAATTGTTAAATGCTGCGAAAATATCCCTTTTTTTCCTATTTGTATATGACATTTTTGCAGTATAAAAACTATTGACTTGAAACTATGCAAATCTAATTTATTTATGTGTACCTTATTCATTCGCTATTTTTTCAATTTTGTTTTTTTTTGGCGAAGTCTGCAAGGGCATTTTTCCCGAAGCGATGCCCACGATGGCATGCATACGTTGCAATTTACTTTGCATTTGTTATTTATATTAAAACATAATTGTTTTATTGCTTGTTTGATTTTAAAAATTTTAAGACAGTTTAAACTTTTTAAACATTTTTAGAGTATTAAATTCTTGGAAAATGGTGTAAAATATTTTTATTTTTATTATGTAAAATTAAAATGTATTTTCCAAACATATTAATAGAGAAACAGTTATTTTTTATTGTAAAAAAAAACAAAAGTGTTAGTGGTTACCATCACTAAATTTTTCCATCAAACATTTAAACACGCGTTGTTTGACTACAAAACAAAGGTCATCTCTGGCCATAAATTAAAACAATAAAGGAAGCAGACTTCGGCAAGCAAGTTTATATACCCTAGCAGTTATTACAAAATTACTACATTTCGATTTCTATGCCTATATTACTAAAAACTATGGCAGCTACATATATGATCTTGTTGTCCGATTTTGACAAAACTAAAAGCGTAATTCTGATATAGTTAATAATTACTATATTTCAAAGGAATATTTAAAAAAATAGAAAAACAGCAAAATAACATTTTTTGATTTTTGTATAGGAGCTTTAGATGTCTGACTTTAATTTAATTAAAACCGTAATTCCATAGTACTTAAATAAAACCAAATCCAAAAGAACAAAACAAAAAATTCAAAACAACAAAGCAATACTTTTTAAACATTTTTTTCCTTTTGTTCCTATGGGAGCTATATGATATAGTCGCCCGATCCGGCTCATTCTGACTTATATACTACCTGCAATAGAAAGACAACTTTTGGAAAAGTTTTAACACTGAATGACTAGTTTGCGTAGAAACAGACGGACAGACATACGGATATGGCTAGATCGACTCTCCTGGTGATGCTGATCAAGAATATTATACTTTAAAGGGTCGGAAATGTCTCCCTCACTGCGTTGCAAACTTTTGACTGAAAATAAAATACTATCTTAAAACCCTTCTCACTTTCCCATAAACAGTTGCGCCGGGGTCGAAACCGGCTTCGGTTTTCCCATGATTGAATCGACTTTTGTGGCTTCTCGTTTGGTTAATTTTACTTCTTCCTTTCTTGCGGCTTGTTCCGCTTCGGCGGAAAACTGGTTTGAACAGATTTTTTCTGTCTGTTGTATTATTGTTTCTGAGCTCTTTAAAAAACGGTAAAACGGTGCTGAAATAATAAACTCTGGTAAATACAATGATTTTTTCAGTTTTTGAAACCTCAACAATATTATCTAGTTCAGTTATTTTTTATTTACTTGAATTATTTTGGTTATCTTATTTAAGAATATCTTTTAATGCTTTACCTACCTTTTTAATGATTTTAAGTTTTTGCTTGGAGTTTATTTTTGTTATGCCATTTAACATTTTAATAACACTTTTCTTTTACCTTTGCATTATATTTATTTCACATTTATTTTATTTATTTATTTTTGTACAGATTACTTTATTTACACATTAAAATAAATTTCGCCTTGCTCTTTTGCTTGTTTTATTTTGCATTTCTTGTTGTATTTTTTTTTACAAATCTCCATAACCAACGAAGCACAACATAAAAGAGAGTTCCGCCGTCACAGAACCACAATTTTCGTTTAACCGAGAGCCAAGCACCTTCCGCTACTTGCATCCAACACGAATAGATGTTGTCTAAGAACTGAGAGACCTTTTTGAGGTGTATTGTGGATCGTGAGTTCTCGCCTACTACCATGATACAATAACATAACATGTTATGTTATTGTATCATGGACGAGACTACCTTATGTTATTGTATCATGCCTACTACTATCTGCCTCTCTTGTACTCAATTTTTCTACCCTTCTCTCCATCACCAGTAACTAACTTGTTGTTTACCCTTTAGACGTTCAAGTTTTTTTTTACTACTTGTGAACTGCGTAAAAACGGTTGAAAATGTACTTAATGACATAAAACTAAAACCACAAGTCGCCTTTTTTTAAGTCTGTGACACCAATTGGTGTTTTTTTTTATTTTTTTTAAATTTATTTTCTTTTATACCTAAGAGCGGGACAGTCAAGAAGCAACAAATTAATGATTAAAACACTGCTTAACGCACAGCCAAATCAGTAAAACTACAATATTTTCATTTTTGTTATTGTGGGAAATTTATTTCTTAAGATTTTTATTTTAACTAATGTTGAAAGCAACATTAAGTTTTGTAAGCTAATAGTTAAGCTTAAAACGTTATTGCTGATGCACGATTCGAGTTTCTTCGTTGCAAAATTAATTTCTTCGTTGCAAAATAATTTAAATACAAATACATACATACATATGTATATATATGATAGTTCTTTAACCTATACAGAATTTAAGATAAGGATTACGTTAATTGATGCGCTTTTTATATATGCCTGATGAAAATTTTAATTTTTTCTGTTATGTTTACAAATTTAAGATTGTTTTTTAATGATTTGATTTTTAATTCGACATGCTAAAAAATTAAAAAATGTTTTTAATTAGTAGAATGTGTCAACATGTACAGTGGCTCACAGCTTATTTCAACCAGTGGTCAAGTAAAACTTTAAATCGCTGTATTTGCTGTATATTAAAAGAGATATTGGAACATTTCAAACGCAGATTTATTTTAGATATTTTTTAATATTTATTTTGATTTTAAGACTAAAATAAGAAGTAAAATGAATGTCACAGTTTATTTTAACCAGCCCTAAAAATTATATTTTTTTAAAGATTATGAACTAAAAATGATATATTAATATTTTGTACTGACCAGCCTCCTGGTAAACAATCATTTTAAGTCTTTTTGGGATTGAGTCGACCAATTTTTAAGTCACTTGGGGACTAATTTTTGCCAATTCTTCGAGTTTTGCGTCGTTTAGGTCCGTCTTATTGAAAATGTTACGCTTTTGAACTTTTCTGTCCAACATAGCCCACAAATTTTCAATAACATTTTTATCTGGAGACGAGCAATTTTAAATGAGCCATGTCGGCAAAGTTCCCGATGTGTGTTTGGGATAATTGTCCTGATAAAATCGGAATTTATTATACCCTTGCAGAGGGTATTATAATTTTGGTTAAAAGTGTGCAACGTAGTGAAGGAGACATCTCCGACCCTATAAAGTATATAAGCATGTCCGTCTGTCCGTCTGTCCGTCCGTCCGTCTGTCTGTTTCTACGCCAACTAGTCTCTCAGTTTTAAAGATATCAAATTGAAACTTTGCACACACCCTTCGTTCCTTTGCACGCAGTATAAAAGTCGGAACGGCCGGGATCGGACGACTATATCCTATAGCTGCCATATAACTAGGGTTGTTGGATTTTGAAAAAATATCGTATTGATGATATTTGCTGTTTAAAAAATATCACTCAATGATATCTAAAATTATCGTTAAAAAATTTCGATATATCGAATATTTTTGATATTTTTTAATGTTCAGCTAAATTTTAATAAAGGTTTCCTGTTGCTGTAAATTTGGGTCTTTTATAGGCCTAAGAATGTGTATAATATGTATATGTGCACTTTTTAATTTGCTTTTATTTTCTTTAAAGTTAACGGTACAGTTTTTGTAAGTACGCAGTTTTGTATTAACATCTCCTAATTCAATGGTCCTCTTTGGGATTCATTCGTTGTTCCGTTTTTAATAAAATTTGCTGAAACTTGTGTTTTTAATAGGAAATAAGAATATAATGTGCAAATTGAGATTATTGTGTTATTGATAGCGAGTAAGATAAGAAGTGTGATCTAAAAATATTTTTCAATCAGCGGAACGTAAGTAAAATAGATTGTTTATCCTTATAGAATAAAATAATTAATATTAAGTTTGATTTTACGGTAGAATGCCATGTGGTTTACATTTGTCAGAGGAAGATCGCGGCATGATCAAAGGACTGGCTGAATCTGGCCAGACCGTTTCTTATATTGCTGCCAGATTAAATAGGCACAGGAATACAATTAATAACTTCCTTAAAAATCCGGAAAGTTAACGAAAAATAAAGCGAAGCGGCAGGCCCACTGAAATCGACGAGCGGTGCAAGAGACAAATTTGGCGTCTATCTGGAGATAAAAGGTCAACTAAATCTTGACGTATCCAAAAGACTATAAACAAAATTTTTAACTAGAACAAAATGGTTACATATGGTTCACGCGACGCTGTACCAAGGCTATTAAAGCGTCACAATTTCCTGAGCAATTCAAATTTTGGTGGGAGGAGGTGTATTTTCGGACAACAAAAATTGTATTTAGACGGTCCTGACTCCTGCCAAAAGTTCTGGCGCGACAAAAGGCAACCACGACAGATCTGCAATAAACGAAACCACGGTGGAGGAGCATTAATGGTTTGGGCCGGATTTGGGTATGCTGGGAAGTCTCCACTTTGTTTTATACCGACTAGAACAAATGCAGATATTTATATAGAGTTGATAGAAACAGTGCTCATCGAATTTGCTGGAGACAATTATGGGGATGAGTGGATATTCCAGCAAGACAACGCGCCAATCCACACAGCTCGTAAAATTAAAGACTTTCTGGCAGCTAGAAAAATACCGCTATTGCAATGGCCAGCGATCAGCCTGGACCTAAACCCAATAGAAGATCTTTGGGGAATATTTTCTAAAATAGTTTTCAAGAATGGCCGCCAGTTCGACACAGTTATTGACCTTAAAAGGCTTTGATCAAGGAAAGGGATCAAATTAATCCGACAACTCTGCAAAACTTGGTAATGCCCAATCGGATTAATCAAATTTGTATAAAGAAAGGAAATCATATAAATTATTAAGAATATTAATATTATATTTAAAATTGTTAAAAAATTGTTCAACTTGCATTTCGAATTTTCGTGCAGTATGCACATATACTTCTTTCATATAAAATTAAAGTTCTTTATTTAATTTAAAGTTATTCTAAACGTTTAGGAAAAATATATTGTTATTTTTTTGTTAATATGTATTCAAGCAATATACAAAATAATTTAATCAAAAACCTAATATAATTATTTAATTTTTTTTTTTAATAATTTTAATGCACATATATGTACTTCTTTCTCTGAGGTATTTAATTTCATCAACCATGAACTGCAAATAAGAGCAATTTGAGAGACAATAAACTATTTTTTATTTAAAACTGGAACTTGAACAACTCTTATTTACGTTCTTTGATTTAAAAAATAATAACAAAATTATGAACAATATTGTATAATATAATTTAATTTATTAAATATAATGAAAACAAATCTGTATTTAGTGATTTTAGAAATACTCGTTCCGTTACAAGTTGGTTTAGCCTAGTACTCAGATCGACGTAAACTGCACGCCAGTCATAGAGAGAGCGAGAGGCAACTAGCTGACGTTCCATTTTTGTCAACGTTTTTTTCACCTGGGTCCTCATATCGACGAAAAAAATACCAAACAAGAAAGGAAAGCTAACTTCGGGCGGAGCCGAAGTTGATATACCCTTGCAGAATACTCTGTAAATTAAATTCTCCAAAATTATTCATGTGATGCATTCTTAATACTCATAAAAAATCCCAACTTCCTAACTTTAAAAACACCAATGTTATGGCATTTCCAATCGTTCAGTTATATGGCAGCTATAGGATATAGTTGGCCGATCCTTATGAAATTTGGTAGGTCGGATTGACTGGCCAAAAATAAAACCCAAAGAAAATCCCAACTTCCTAACTTAACAAACACCAAAGTTATGGCATTTCCGATTAATCAGTTATATGGCGGCTGTAGGATATAGTCGTCCGATCCCGGCCGTTCCGACTTATATACTGCGTGCCAAGGAAGGAAGGGTGTGTGCAAAGTTTCAATTCGATAGCTTTAAAACTGAGAGACTAGTTTGCGTAGAAACAGACAGACGGACAGACAGACAGACAGACGGACATGGCTATATCAACTCAGGAGGTGATCCTGATCAAGAATATATATACGTTATAGGGTCGGAGATGTCTCCTTCACTGCGTTGCACACTTTTGACCAAAATTATAATACCCTCTGCAAGGGTATAAAAATTGGATAGCTTTGCCAGTCTGCGGAAATGATCTTTGGGTGAACCCTAGCGAAAAGATTCCAAAATTTAATTTTTTGGCGTGCGCTTCTCACTGAACATTAAAAATTAGGGAAAAAGTCGATTGCAGGAGTTTACATGTGAGGACAAAATAACAATAATTCTATCTGGGGTGCCTCTTGTCAGAGCAAAATGTTTTTTAGGTCAAAAATTTACGAAAAACACAATAAAAGTGCAGCTATGAACTTTAAATTAGCAAATAATTATCAGTAAATTAAAAAAATCGGTGACGGAAGCTAACTTCGGCAAGCCGAAGTTTTAATACCCTTGCAGACTTTGCCGAAATTGCTAAAATTGAAAAGGTAGCGAAAGGAATAAGGTATACATAAATAAACCAGGTTTATGTCATGTCAATAGCTTTTATACCGCAAAAATGTCATATAAAAATAGAAATAAAGGGATATTTTCGGAGCCTTTAACAAAGCTTCCCACCGAAGCTTTAAGATATAGACGTCCGATCGGCAAGCGCTTATACCCTGAATAAGATATGAGTAAATAATAAGACTTGGAAAAACTTATGTCAATAGCGTACACACTGCAAGAAATATTCTAAAAAACATAAAATTTGGACCGATTTCACCCTATTGTTCCTATGGGAGCTATAAGATATTGACGTCCGATCAGCACTCGCTTTTACCTTGATGAAGGAATGCATAAAAAAATACGATTTGGAAAGATTCATGTCAATATCTTTTACACTGCGCCAAATATCATCAATTCTTGCTAGATATACCCGATTGTTCCTATGGGAGCTATACGATATAGACGTCCGATCGGCACGCGCTTTTACCCTGATAAAGGTAAGCATAAAAAATACGATTTGGAAAGATTCATGTCAATAGCTCGCGAAATATTATCAATTCTTGCAAGATATATCCGATTGTTCCTAAGGGAGCTATAGGATATAGATGTCCGATCGGGAATTTCAAACTTGATCTGCGTACACATGTTTTAGGACGAGTGTGAAAGTTTCAGATCGCTAGCTTTTAAACTGAGCTCGCAAACGGTATTGAAACAGACGGACAGACGGACATGGCTATATCGACTCCCTTATTGATCCTGATCAAGAATATATATACTTTATAGGGTCGGAAACGTCTCCTTCACTGCGTTACAAACTTCTGACCAAACTTTCAAGAATTGATGATATTTCGCGCAGAAACTAATAGAGCGTGAGAAATGCCGCTAAAGAACTCAAATTAGATTGTGGAAGCTGCGTAAGAAGTTCTTGGCCTGAAGTTGTTTTCTAGCTGGGCAGATGATTATTTGGGGCTGCTCAGGTGGAATGCAAATGGTTAGTCAATTCATGAATTCAATGAAGCTATGTAGAATTTTCGCTGAGTTTTGCCATCGTTTCTAGGGCAGCTTTATGATATCGTTGTCCAATTCAAACCATTATTCCATAATATATAAATATTACACCAATCGGATTAATCAAATTTGTATAAAGAGAGGAAATCATATAAATTATTAAGAATATTAATATTATATTTAAAATTGTTAAAAAATTGTTCAACTTGCATTTCGAATTTTCGTGCAGTATGCACATATACTTCTTTCATATAAAATTAAAGTTCTTTATTTAATTTAAAGTTATTCTAAACGTTTAGGAAAAATATATTGTTATTGTTTTGTTAATATGTATTCAAGCAATATACAAAATAATTTAATCAAAAACCTAATATAATTATTTAAAATTTTTTTTTAATAATTTTAATGCACATATATGTACTTCTTTCTCTGAGGTATTTAATTTCATCAACCATGAACTGCAAATAAGAGCAATTTGAGAGACAATAAACTATTTTTTATTTAAAACTGGAACTTGAACAACTCTTATTTACGTTCTTTGATTTAAAAAATAATAACAAAATTATGAACAATATTGTATAATATAATTTAATTTATTAAATATAATGAAAACAAATCTGTATTTAGTGATTTTAGAAATACTCGTTCCGTTACAAGTTGGTTTAGCCTAGTACTCAGATCGACGAAAACTGCACGCCAGTCATGAGAGAGAGCGAGAGGCAACTAGCTGACGTTCCATTTTTGTCAACGTTTTTTTTCACCTGGGTCCTCATATCGACGAAAAAAATACCAAACAAGAAAGGAAAGCTAACTTCGGGCGGAGCCGAAGTTGATATACCCTTGCAGAATACTCTGTAAATTAAATTCTCCAAAATTATTCATGTGATGCATTCTTAATACTCATAAAAAATCCCAACTTCCTAACTTTAAAAACACCAATGTTATGGCATTTCCAATCGTTCAGTTATATGGCAGCTATAGGATATAGTTGGCCGATCCTTATGAAATTTGGTAGGTCGGATTGACTGGCCAAAAATAAAACCCAAAGAAAATCCCAACTTCCTAACTTAACAAACACCAAAGTTATGGCATTTCCGATTAATCAGTTATATGGCGGCTGTAGGATATAGTCGTCCGATCCCGGCCGTTCCGACTTATATACTGCGTGCCAAGGAAGGAAGGGTGTGTGCAAAGTTTCAATTCGATAGCTTTAAAACTGAGAGACTAGTTTGCGTAGAAACAGACAGACGGACAGACAGACAGACAGACGGACATGGCTATATCAACTCAGGAGGTGATCCTGATCAAGAATATATATACGTTATAGGGTCGGAGATGTCTCCTTCACTGCGTTGCACACTTTTGACCAAAATTATAATACCCTCTGCAAGGGTATAAAAATTGGATAGCTTTGCCAGTCTGCGGAAATGATCTTTGGGTGAACCCTAGCGAAAAGATTCCAAAATTTAATTTTTTGGCGTGCGCTTCTCACTGAACATTAAAAATTAGGAAAAAGTCGATTGCAGGAGTTTACATGTGAGGACAAAATAACAATAATTCTATCTGGGGTGCCTCTTGTCAGAGCAAAATGTTTTTTAGGTCAAAAATTTACGAAAAACACAATAAAAGTGCAGCTATGAACTTTAAATTAGCAAATAATTATCAGTAAATTAAAAAAATCGGTGACGGAAGCTAACTTCGGCAAGCCGAAGTTTTAATACCCTTGCAGACTTTGCCGAAATTGCTAAAATTGAAAAGGTAGCGAAAGGAATAAGGTATACATAAATAAACTAGGTTTATGTCATGTCAATAGCTTTTATACCGCAAAAATGTCATATAAAAATAGAAATAAAGGGATATTTTCGGAGCCTTTAACAAAGCTTCCCACCGAAGCTTTAAGATATAGACGTCCGATCGGCAAGCGCTTATACCCTGAATAAGATATGAGTAAATAATAAGACTTGGAAAAACTTATGTCAATAGCGTACACACTGCAAGAAATATTCTAAAAAACATAAAATTTGGACCGATTTCACCCTATTGTTCCTATGGGAGCTATAAGATATTGACGTCCGATCAGCACTCGCTTTTACCTTGATGAAGGAATGCATAAAAAATACGATTTGGAAAGATTCATGTCAATATCTTTTACACTGCGCCAAATATCATCAATTCTTGCTAGATATACCCGATTGTTCCTATGGGAGCTATACGATATAGACGTCCGATCGGCACGCGCTTTTACCCTGATAAAGGTAAGCATAAAAAATACGATTTGGAAAGATTCATGTCAATAGCTCGCGAAATATTATCAATTCTTGCAAGATATATCCGATTGTTCCTATGGGAGCTATAGGATATAGATGTCCGATCGGGAATTTCAAACTTGATCTGCGTACACATGTTTTAGGACGAGTGTGAAAGTTTCAGATCGCTAGCTTTTAAACTGAGCTCGCAAACGGTATTGAAACAGACGGACAGACGGACATGGCTATATCGACTCCCTTATTGATCCTGATCAAGAATATATATACTTTATAGGGTCGGAAACGTCTCCTTCACTGCGTTACAAACTTCTGACCAAACTTTCAAGAATTGATGATATTTCGCGCAGAAACTAATAGAGCGTGAGAAATGCCGCTAAAGAACTCAAATTAGATTGTGGAAGCTGCGTAAGAAGTTCTTGTCCTGAAGTTGTTTTTTAGCTGGGCAGATGATTATTTGGGGCTGCTCAGGTGGAATGCAAATGGTTAGTCAATTCATGAATTCAATGAAGCTATGTAGAATTTTCGCTGAGTTTTGCCATCGTTTCTAGGGCAGCTTTATGATATCGTTGTCCAATTCAAACCATTATTCCATAATATATAAATATTACCAAATCCCAAAAGAACAGTTAAAAACAACAAAGTTATAATTTGTTAATATGTTAGTTATAATTTTGAATTATTATTTCCGAGTGTTCCAATGGGAGCTATATGATATAGTCGGCCGATCCAGCTCGTTCCGACTTATAGACTACCTGCAATAGAAAGAAAACTTTTGGGAAACTTTTAAGCATATAGCTTTAAAACTGAGGGAATAGTTTGCGTGGAAACGGACGGACGGACAAATTTTTTAAATTTTATTTGTTCTTTGGGACTTGGTAATATTAAATACTATGGAATTACGGCGCAGCTGCGTTATTTTTAGCTTTACGAATAATTGTAATAGAATTAAGAATTATTTAATGACAGGTGGTAAGCTATTATTGTGTCGTGTCCAAAAACTCTAAAAAATATTTTGTAGTGAATTGTGTTTCTGAAATAAGCATGACGCCAATTGAATTGTTTTTTCAAAATAAGGAAATTTCATTTGAGTTTAGATTTATCGCATAGCTTGTTTAAAAGTAACATTATCATGATAAGTTTATTATTGGTCAGTTGAAATTGTTTATTTTTAGTAGAGGTCTTATTATTTTTAACGAGATTTTCGAGATACTATTTCGTGCAGCATCTGCAGCGTATGATTAATAATGTTTGGTTTGTTGGGTAGAACCAAAATCATTTTTATACCCTTGCATAGGGTATTATAATTCAGTCAAAAGTTTGCAACGCATTAGAGAGCTGCACGGCTGCACTCAAATTGTAGTACTCTCTCAGTACTCTTGAGTTGTGGACTCTAATTTGAGCACAACGCATTCAGCTGATCGAGTTCGCATCGCACTGTATTCTCATTTGAGCGCAATTTTGAGTATTCATATGAAATGGCATTGAATGAATGTGTGTGCAAAACGGAATGAATGAATGAATGAAGCATATAATTGACTGAATACTCAGAATACAATTTGTGCGCCGCTTATTGCGCACTGCGTTTTACTTTTCTGCAAGCGTTCGCCAAGATGAGTTCGGAAGATTTTGGCGGAAATAATGTAAGTAATTTATGTGTTCGTGTACTAAAAATTATTTATTATACCCTTGCAGAGGGTATTATAATTTTGGTCAAAAGTGTGCAACGCAGTGAAGAAGACATCTCCGACCCTATAAAGTATATATATTCTTGATCAGGATCACCTCCTGAGTTGATATAGCCATGTCCGTCTGTCCGTCTGTCCGTCTGTCCGTCTGTCTGTCCGTCTGTCTGTTTCTACGCAAACTAGTCTCTCAGTTTTAAAGCTATCGAATTGAAACTTTGCACACACCCTTCTTTCCTTTGCACGCAGTATATAAGTCGGAACGGCCGGGATCGGACGACTATATCCTATAGCTGCCATATAACTGATTGATCGGAAATGCCATAACTTTCGTGTTTGTAAAGTTAGGAAGTTGGGATTTTCTATGGGTTTTATATTTGGCCAATCAATTCGACCTACCAAATTTCATAAGAATCGGACGACTATATCCTATAGCCGCTATAACTGATTAATCGGAAATGCCAAAACTTTGGTGTTTGTTAAGTTAGGAAGTTGGGATTTTCCATGGGTCTTATTTTTGGCCAATCAATCCGACCTATTAAATTTCATAAGGATCGGCCGACTATATCCTATAGCTGCCATATAACTGAACGATTGGAAATGCCATAACTTTGGTGTTTTTAAAGTTAGGAAGTTGGGATTTTTATGAGTATTAAGAATGCATCATATGAATAATTTTGGAGAATATAATTTACAGAGTATTCTGCAAGGGTATATCAACTTCGGCTCCGCCCTGAAGTTAGCTTTTCTTTCTTGTTTTTATGTTCAATGTGATTGTTTAGTTTATATACTAATGAGAATTGTTTGTTACTTAAAATTGAATTGTGAATTTGTGAATAAAGGTTTGTTGTCCGACGTGAACGTTTAACGCAAAACCATAATAACTGTAAACTAAAATCTCCGTTCTTAGGTATCGGTATTTGATAAATGGCCTAATATATTAAAGGAAAAACTTGTAAGCGGGGAGTATTCTATAAATGGAAAAAGAGGTCGAAGTAAGGTATGGGACATTTTTGGCGGCGTTATAGGCTTCAATGGAAAGGTAGTAAATGATTTTGTGTCATGCAAGTTATGTTATTTTTTTTTTTTTTTTTTTATTAAAGCTTGGTTTTATATATTGGATCTTCTCTTTATGAGTCTAACAATAAGTTTGCAAATCTTAAAATAATACCTTATCTAACAGTTTAATTTTAACTGAATAGAGACTACATGGTCCTAATCATTAGCGTTGGATTGGATGGTCGTTGCGGCGAAGACGAGAAGTGCTGGTAACTCGCGTGAGGGCTCTCGCGAGATGATTTGGATGTACTGATAGCCTGTTGTAGTACTTTGTTGTGATTTGTGCTATCTCTTCTCTGACGAGTGATATGTGGAGGTCCCTGTGAATGTTTACATTCCGAACGTACCACGGTGCCCCGGTGATGGTTCTGAGAATTTTCGATTGAGTTCTTTGCATTATATCCACACTGCTGTTACTGGCATTCCCCACAACTGAGAGCCGTACATCCAGATTGGTTTTAAAACGGTGTTGTATAAAAGTACCTTATAGTCCAGGCTAAGGGGCGAGCGGCTATTGATAAGCCAGTGGAGGCTGTTGGCTTTGAGCTTTAAATGTGTTCTTTTGGCTTCAATGTGGCTGCGCCAAGTAAGACGTCTATCGAGGTGTACGCCAAGATATGTTACTTCGTTTGCTGTCGGAACCACTGTGTTGTTTAGAGTAAGTGGAGGGCAGTCTTGCCTGTTAAGTGTGAACGTTACGTGTTTGCATTTTTGTTCGTTAACTTTGATTCGCCAGTCGGATAGCCATTTCTCCACTGCCACTAGGTGTTTAGCGAGTTGCGCCGTTGCTTGCTTGGGACATCTCGAGCGGCTTAGGATCGCTGTGTCATCAGCAAAAGTGGATGTTGTTAGTCTCATGCTCGTTGGGATGTCCGCAGTGTAGATAAGGTAGAGTGTTGGTCCTAACACGCTGCCCTGAGGAACTCCGGCCCTGATGTTGTAATCATCTGACATGGCAGCATTACATCTAACTGAGAATTTCCTGTTGTAAAGGTATGACTTCAGAAGTTTGTGAGTGTTGGTTGGGAGCATTTCTGTTATTTTGTGCATTAAACCTTCTAACCATACTCGGTCAAAAGCTTGTGATACGTCCAGAAATATCGCAGTGCAGTACTCCCTTTGTTCGAATGCATTTCGGATTTCTGAAGTTATGCGGTTGACTTGCTCGATGGTTCCATGTTTTTCTCGAAAACCGAATTGATGAGTCGGGATTTTGTTGTGTGTTCTGAGATATGGGGTAATATGTGCCAAGAAGCATTTTTCGAAAAGTTTTGATAGGCACGTTAGTAAACTAATTGGTCTATATGATGAAGCAATTGTGCGGTCTTTGCCAGGTTTTGGTATCATTATGATTATCGACTTTTTCCATCTCTCTGGGAAGTGTCCGTGTCTCGTTATTGCATTGAAGAGTTGGCAAATAGCTCGAACTGCACAGAGAGGAAGTTCAATAATCATTTTTGGTGATATTAGGTCGCATCCTGGAGATTTTTTTGGGTTGAGTTGTTCATTTATGACTTTGAGTAACTCATGTGGTCTAAATACAATTGGTTCATACGTAGATGTGTCGATATCTGATGTTGCTGGCAGTGAGATCCCGTTTGATGCTGTATTGGGCTGAAATACATTTTGAAGATGTTCTGCAAATCTGTCGGCTCTTTCTCCGTCGCTGCGCGCCCAGTTGCCTGTGGATGTCCTTATTGGCATTGCAGATTCTAATGGTGCACTGAGTGATGAGTGTGCTCTCCAAAGTGGGAACTTTGAGCTCATTGGGGATAACTGCTCAATGTAATGTTTTTGGGACCTTTCTTCTTCATGACGTAATGCAACTGAGAGCCTCCGTGTAGCATCTTTTAACTTTTGTTTTGCAGATGGTGATCTGTTGGATTGCCAGTCTCGCCGTGAGCGTCGCTTTGCTAGAACAAGCTGTTCTATTTCAACGTTCGTGTATCTATGATTGTACGCTGTTTTTTGCGTTTGTGGAGTTGACATACGAGCTGCTGCGACCAAGACGGATTCAAGAGTGTTTGTGGATAAGTTGATATCAGCTTCGTCATTCAAACGTGGGTTCAACTCAATATGCGAACTTACATATTTTTTGTACTTAAGCCAATTGGTTTTATTCGTTGTTAGTCTAAATGGCTTATCTACCGCAACTGGATGTAGATTTAGTTGAAGGAGTACAGGCGAGTGATCAGACGATAGATCTGATAAGGAGTTGGCGCTTATCAGGTTGCGTGGAATGTTTTTTGTGACTGCAAACTCTATCAAGTCTGGCAGTTTTCTGGGATCTGTTGGCCAATATGTAGGTGTCCCAGATGACACACAGTCTAGCTTGTTGCTTGCTTTTATTATTGCATTGTACAACTGCCTTCCCTTTGGAGTAACAAGTCGAGATCCCCAGTGCGTATGCTTGGCATTAAAGTCTCCTGCTACTATAAATTGTTCGCTCAGAGAGTTGAAATAGTCCGTGAATTGGGATTCGGATATTGTAAACCGAGGAGGACAGTATACGGCGGCAAGATTTAAAGAACGGTGATCCATCTGTACATCTATAGATGTAGCTTGCATGTAGTTAGTGGCGAAGCTATTGTGGAAGCAGTGCTTAATGCGATTTCTAATCAGAATCCCAGTGCCTCCATGTGCTTTCCCGTCTGGGTGATTCGTGTTATAGAAGAAGTAGTCTCGAATTTGAAAATTGTATTTATTTGTAAGATGAGTTTCTGCGAGTAGCATTACATCGATATGGTTATTATTTAGGAATTGAGTTAACTCGAGTTTGCGCTGTGAGACGCCGTTGGCGTTCCACAGTGATATACGGAGTGGAGCCATTGATTACTTAGTCTGTTTTTGAGCAACAAGCAGCTCAATCAGAACGTTCTGGTTACGCATAAGATCTTGCATAGTTGTCTGCATGAATGACATGAAATCCATCATACTTTGTTGAAGATTACATATCATTGTTTCAATTTTGTTCGTAGACTGTTCTCCTGGTTGATGAGGGGAAACTGATGATCGTGGCTTGGTGGGAGCGGTACTTTTCAGACCCATTTTTAGAGCATTTGCAAAGCTTTCGGGTTTGTCGGTGAACTCATTGTTTGTTGAAGATTTCACGGCTGTAGGGGGAAGACATCACGCGTAGATTTCATAGGTGTTATATGTGGGCGAGCAGTGGTCACTCTTTGGTGTGTACGACTTTTTAGTTCCTTGTAGACTGGACAGCCCCTGTAATTAGCCGTATGGTTACCTCCACAGTTTCCACACTTTTTGCTGCGGGGATCCTCTTTATTTTTGGGCATTTGTGAGAGTCATGAAGGTCTCCACAAGCAACGCATACTGGACGAAGCGTGCAATAAGACCTTGTGTGGCCATATTCCTGACTAATAATTGTCTGCACCGGCCCATTTCTTTTATGCGGCTCTTCTACAGTTATTCTGCGGTGTAGTAGAAACTGGAGAGTAAAAATTGGATGCACTTCATTTTTTTTTCAGAGGCTTGGATTTGGTTTCGGGTTCAAGTTCTACCTTGAAAAGAGGTTGAGGCTTTCGTTCTCTATTTAAAATGTTAATAACATTTTTTACATTAAAACCTTTCTCCTTCAGTGCGCCTGTAACTTCAGCTGGTGTTACTTCCGGTTCAATACCTTTAAGTACTACCTGCTGGCCTTTACTGCTTTTTAATTGGTACGTGTAGAAGTTTTTATTGTTGTCGTTTAGGTACTTCGACAAAATTTTGTAGTTTACTTCCGTATTAGTCTGAACTTTTGTTTCGTGAATATTTCCCTTTGTTAAAGGAATTATGTGGAAATTGTCTGGTCCGATTAGATTCAGTATCGAGTTTACGAGGGCATTAGAACTTTTCTCTCGAATGTAAATCGGCGGCGGCTTAGGCTTTTATTGTCCCCTACGATGTATTCAGGAGGTATATCATCGGATTTATCTGCCAAAATAGCAAATCTGTTTGCTTCTATGGGCTTCTCTATTGTAGATTGTTTTGAGGTGCCGCGAGTTATTTTAGCAGAATTACCAAGTCTAGAGTTCTGCGGGCTGAGCTTACGTTTTATTTGTATATACCGATCCATACCTGTCTGTACGGCCGAACTTTGTTTTGAAGAGAGCGCGCTGGTGTAAGGTGCTGCATTATTTGCTTGCACAGCAGATTTCGTTGTTACAGTAGATGGTATTGCGCGAGCAGTCGATACTATTGTAGTTGTTGTAGAAGTTGCCGTTGCAGTTGCTAGTGACGTCACTGTACTGGTGACCGTGGCTAAGCAGGTTGGCATGAGGGAAGGGTATGGGGTTTTGTCCAACAAGAGCGCTGGAGAGCAAGAGCGCGCCCTGCCTAGCGATGTTGGATTGAGTTCATTACTCGGGCTTGGTGTTATTGATCGCGGTTGGTTAGTTTTTGTTGGGTTTGCGGTCGCGTTGTCTTGCATTGACACTATTGAATGGTAGGCGTTGTTACGTTGCAGAGAGAGCCGACGCTCGTCTTGCTGACGTTGGAGCACCGTATGAGTGTCGAATTCACTCATAACTTAATGTTTTAGATTTTCTTCTAGTTTATTTACACAAAAAGTACGAAGTTCATCGCACTAAGCGTCTTTTCGCCCACTGTGTGTTGTTGTTTAGAGTTTGCACTGCTTTTATTTAAATTTTCGTTGACGATAAGAAGACAGGAAAAACACGTCTGCACTCGCCGACGTTCGCAATCGATTCTTATGTTATAGCATTTATAAATATACGGGGAGCACATCTAATTTAGTTAAGCATAAATGCTACTTACTGGGCTGCAGTAAAAACAACAACCTGTCACTGTTTAATGTTAATTGTGATACAAAAAAGGAGGCAACCACTATTGCTACTGAATGGATAATAAAAAATTGTCGTCCATTTAAGTTGATCAGCGATTCAGGCCTTGAAAGAATTCAGTAAGTTTTGATCAAGGTGGGCAGTACCTACGGCTCTAACGTGGACTATGACCAACTGTTGCCGAATCCAACGACAATATTAAGGAATGTGGCGTCTCTGTACGAAACTCACTTCGGGCCAGTCAAAGCAGACATTCAAAAATATAAATGTTATGGATATGTACTTACAAGCGATATTTGGACAGACAATAATTTAAGACTATCATACTTGTCTTGTACTATGCATTATGCAAAGGACGGCATATTGATGAACCGTCTACTGGCTGTTAAAAGCATGAAAGGAGAGTTGTAGTTGTTTTTATTAGGTGTGAATGTTCGCGCTAAGATGATAGAAATATTTGAAAAATTTTCTTGCGAACTTAAAGAAGACCATCCCGTGATTGTTACAGATGGGGGTTCGAATATGAGAACGGCTTTTGGCACATACGATTAAATTCACTGCATCAACCATTTAATACATAACGTAGTAGAAAAATCTGCTAAGACAGTACCAGAGCTATCACAAATAATAGTTGAGTGCAGCAAATTGGTGAAATACTTTTAAAAATCCGGCTCCAATTCAGATTTAAATCTTTCCTTAAAAAGCTTTAGCCCAACGCGTTGGAATACTGTTTTTTATTTATTGAAGTCGATAGAGCAAAATTGCATTGATATTACAAAGATTCTAAAAGAAAAAAATGAAACAATTAGAATAGAACTAATTCACTTAAATGAGCTTCGATCAATAACGTGTCTTCTAGAAACATTTGCAGAGATATCGACAAAATTGGAAGGTAATAAATATCCAACAATTCATTTGACTATACCCTACGTAAATAAATTGAAAAAATCTTGCCAAGCAAACATAGCCGATAGTAATCTTCTTGCCAAAGTCAAATTAGTTTTGCTAAACCATATTTCAGAAACCATTCCGTAATATATTACAAAATTTCAAAAAATAGCACTGTTTTTGTTTCCACCAACAAATAAATTGCTCCAATTTTCAGAAAATGAGAAAAATACCATTATAGATGACTGCAAAGAAATCGTCGTGGGTTTTTTATTAGATGAGGTTTCCAACGAAAATTTATTGATTTCATCGAAGTCCAAAAAGCTACAACCACAATAGATCAAATAGACAAGGAAATAAACGGTTATTGTAACACAAGTGTAATTTTTTCAGATAGTTTTGATTGCCTTAGTTGGTGGACCGACCCTAAAAAAATGTTCCCCCTCTTATTTAAGACTAGTAGTAAGATTTTTTTGTATACCAGCAACTAGCGCGGCTTCTGAGAGAGCGTTTTCTGATGCCAGAAACTTAATTACTGAAAAACGCTGCAGTGTATCAAAAAATCCGGAAAGCATAAATTAAATTATGTTTCTACATTCTAATATAAATAATATTTAATAAGGAAAAATTAATAATTAGTTTTTAAGCGAAATATACATATATGAAATGAAAATAAACATTGTATTATTGTCTCTTATTTAATTTCGCAATAATAAATACAGCTCACGTAAAAGGAAACAATGCGTCATTCATCGCACTCACTATTTTTACCCGGTTCTTTCGGCATTCAATTCGCTCTCTCTATGTGTGAGTTCGATGAGTTGAGTACAGCGGCAGCGCACACATTCATTCACATTCATTGCAATTCGCAGCCGAATTCATTCAACTCATTGGCAGATGAAGGTCTCATAAGCCGTTTTGAATGCGGCCGTGCAGCCCTTTACAACGCATTAGCAGATAAGGAGATATTTCCGACCCTATAAATTATTAGTATATATGTAAGACTGTGTAGAAGACATAGAGAATAGGAACAGCAGGAACAGCAGTAGTAGCAGTAACAGCAGATCAGCAGAATAACAGCAGGAACAGCAGTAACAGCAGAATAACAGCAGGAACAGCAGTAGTAACAGTAACAGCAAAAGAACAGCAGATTAACAGCAGCATAGCAGCATAAAGAGAGCGATACGACAGGAGGCATTCGGCGGAGACGACAGCAGCTCGACGGAAGCAGAAAAACGATGCGGAATAGAGCTGAAAACTACGCAGTAAACTTGTTTTCTTCCAACTTATACTTTTAATCTAAACTTAATATTAATAATAAAACTGAGGTGACCTAATAACCCACCCCTCATATATATTCTTGATCAGCATCACCAGGAGAGTCGATCTAGCCATGTCCGTCCGTCTGTCCGTCCGTTTCTACGCAAGTTAGTCTCTCAGTTTAAAAGCTATCTGGTTGAAACTTCCCAAAAAATGTCTTTCTATTGCAGGTAGTATATATGTAGGAACGAGCCGAATCGGGCGACTATATCATATAGCTTCCAAAGAAACAATCGGAAAAAACAATTTTTAAAAAGTATAACTTTGTTGTTTTAAATTTTTTTTTTCTTTTGGATGTGGTATTTTTTAAATACTACGGAATTACGGTTTTAATTAAATTAAAATCGGACATCTATATCATATAGCTCCCATAAAAAAATTAAGAATTTAAAAAAAATAAAAATTAAACAAATGTATTTTCCTGTTTATTTATTTATTAAAATATTTCTTTGAGAAATAGTAATTATATACTATATCAGAATTACGCTTTTAGCTTTATTTTGATCGGACTATTTATTTATTTTACTATCGGACGGCAATATTTTATATGTAGGAACCATGGAAACGGTGGAAAAATCCAGCACAAAGTCGACATAGCTTCATTTTTTAGTAATATAGGCATAGAAATCGAATTGTAGTCGTTTTGTAATAACTGCAAGGGTATATAAACGCGCATTGATGGGGCTGATTAGCTGTTCCGGCGTTGCTAGAGATAGTTTTCACCGAGCTGATGATCTGACTGATTGACTGGCCAAAAATAAAACCCAAAGAAAATCCCAACTTCCTAACTTAACAAACACCAAAGTTATGGCATTTCCGATTAATCAGTTATATGGCGGCTGTAGGATATAGTCGTCCGATCCCGGCCGTTCCGACTTATATACTGCGTGCCAAGGAAGGAAGGGTGTGTGCAAAGTTTCAATTCGATAGCTTTAAAACTGAGAGACTAGTTTGCGTAGAAACAGACAGACGGACAGACAGACAGACAGACGGACATGGCTATATCAACTCAGGAGGTGATCCTGATCAAGAATATATATACGTTATAGGGTCGGAGATGTCTCCTTCACTGCGTTGCACACTTTTGACCAAAATTATAATACCCTCTGCAAGGGTATAAAAATTGGATAGCTTTGCCAGTCTGCGGAAATGATCTTTGGGTGAACCCTAGCGAAAAGATTCCAAAATTTAATTTTTTGGCGTGCGCTTCTCACTGAACATTAAAAATTAGGAAAAAAGTCGATTGCAGGAGTTTACATGTGAGGACAAAATAACAATAATTCTATCTGGGGTGCCTCTTGTCAGAGCAAAATGTTTTTTAGGTCAAAAATTTGCGAAAAACACAATAAAAGTGCAGCTATGAACTTTAAATTAGCAAATAATTATCAGTAAATTAAAAAAATCGGTGACGGAAGCTAACTTCGGCAAGCCGAAGTTTTAATACCCTTGCAGACTTTGCCGAAATTGCTAAAATTGAAAAGGTAGCGAAAGGAATAAGGTATACATAAATAAACTAGGTTTATGTCATGTCAATAGCTTTTATACCGCAAAAATGTCATATAAAAATAGAAATAAAGGGATATTTTCGGAGCCTTTAACAAAGCTTCCCACCGAAGCTTTAAGATATAGACGTCCGATCGGCAAGCGCTTATACCCTGAATAAGATATGAGTAAATAATAAGACTTGGAAAAACTTATGTCAATAGCGTACACACTGCAAGAAATATTCTAAAAAACATAAAATTTGGACCGATTTCACCCTATTGTTCCTATGGGAGCTATAAGATATTGACGTCCGATCAGCACTCGCTTTTACCTTGATGAAGGAATGCATAAAAAATACGATCTGCGCCAAATATCATCAATTCTTGCTAGATATACCCGATTGTTCCTATGGGAGCTATACGATATAGACGTCCGATCGGCACGCGCTTTTACCCTGATAAAGGTAAGCATAAAAAATACGATTTGGAAAGATTCATGTCAATAGCTCGCGAAATATTATCAATTCTTGCAAGATATATCCGATTGTTCCTATGGGAGCTATAGGATATAGATGTCCGATCGGGAATTTCAAACTTGATCTGCGTACACATGTTTTAGGACGAGTGTGAAAGTTTCAGATCGCTAGCTTTTAAACTGAGCTCGCAAACGGTATTGAAACAGACGGACAGACGGACATGGCTATATCGACTCCCTTATTGATCCTGATCAAGAATATATATACTTTATAGGGTCGGAAACGTCTCCTTCACTGCGTTACAAACTTCTGACCAAACTTTCAAGAATTGATGATATTTCGCGCAGAAACTAATAGAGCGTGAGAAATGCCGCTAAAGAACTCAAATTAGATTGTGGAAGCTGCGTAAGAAGTTCTTGTCCTGAAGTTGTTTTTTAGCTGGGCAGATGATTATTTGGGGCTGCTCAGGTGGAATGCAAATGGTTAGTCAATTCATGAATTCAATGAAGCTATGTAGAATTTTCGCTGAGTTTTGCCATCGTTTCTAGGGCAGCTTTATGATATCGTTGTCCAATTTAAACCATTATTCCATAATATATAAATATTACCAAATCCCAAAAGAACAGTTAAAAACAACAAAGTTATAATTTGTTAATATGTTAGTTATAATTTTGAATTATTATTTCCGAGTGTTCCAATGGGAGCTATATGATATAGTCGGCCGATCCAGCTCGTTCCGACTTATAGACTACCTGCAATAGAAAGAAAACTTTTGGGAAACTTTTAAGCATATAGCTTTAAAACTGAGGGAATAGTTTGCGTGGAAACGGACGGACGGACAAATTTTTTAAATTTTATTTGTTCTTTGGGACTTGGTAATATTAAATACTATGGAATTACGGCGCAGCTGCGTTATTTTTAGCTTTACGAATAATTGTAATAGAATTAAGAATTATTTAATGACAGGTGGTAAGCTATTATTGTGTCGTGTCCAAAAACTCTAAAAAATATTTTGTAGTGAATTGTGTTTCTGAAATAAGCATGACGCCAATTGAATTGTTTTTTCAAAATAAGGAAATTTCATTTGAGTTTAGATTTATCGCATAGCTTGTTTAAAAGTAACATTATCATGATAAGTTTATTATTGGTCAGTTGAAATTGTTTATTTTTAGTAGAGGTCTTATTATTTTTAACGAGATTTTCGAGATACTATTTCGTGCAGCATCTGCAGCGTATGATTAATAATGTTTGGTTTGTTGGGTAGAACCAAAATCATTTTTATACCCTTGCATAGGGTATTATAATTCAGTCAAAAGTTTGCAACGCATTAGAGAGCTGCACGGCTGCACTCAAATTGTAGTACTCTCTCAGTACTCTTGAGTTGTGGACTCTAATTTGAGCACAACGCATTCAGCTGATCGAGTTCGCATCGCACTGTATTCTCATTTGAGCGCAATTTTGAGTATTCATATGAAATGGCATTGAATGAATGTGTGTGCAAAACGGAATGAATGAATGAATGAAGCATATAATTGACTGAATACTCAGAATACAATTTGTGCGCCGCTTATTGCGCACTGCGTTTTACTTTTCTGCAAGCGTTCGCCAAGATGAGTTCGGAAGATTTTGGCGGAAATAATGTAAGTAATTTATGTGTTCGTGTACTAAAAATTATTTATTATACCCTTGCAGAGGGTATTATAATTTTGGTCAAAAGTGTGCAACGCAGTGAAGAAGACATCTCCGACCCTATAAAGTATATATATTCTTGATCAGGATCACCTCCTGAGTTGATATAGCCATGTCCGTCTGTCCGTCTGTCCGTCTGTCCGTCTGTCTGTCCGTCTGTCTGTTTCTACGCAAACTAGTCTCTCAGTTTTAAAGCTATCGAATTGAAACTTTGCACACACCCTTCTTTCCTTTGCACGCAGTATATAAGTCGGAACGGCCGGGATCGGACGACTATATCCTATAGCTGCCATATAACTGATTGATCGGAAATGCCATAACTTTCGTGTTTGTAAAGTTAGGAAGTTGGGATTTTCTATGGGTTTTATATTTGGCCAATCAATTCGACCTACCAAATTTCATAAGAATCGGACGACTATATCCTATAGCCGCTATAACTGATTAATCGGAAATGCCAAAACTTTGGTGTTTGTTAAGTTAGGAAGTTGGGATTTTCCATGGGTCTTATTTTTGGCCAATCAATCCGACCTATTAAATTTCATAAGGATCGGCCGACTATATCCTATAGCTGCCATATAACTGAACGATTGGAAATGCCATAACTTTGGTGTTTTTAAAGTTAGGAAGTTGGGATTTTTTATGAGTATTAAGAATGCATCATATGAATAATTTTGGAGAATATAATTTACAGAGTATTCTGCAAGGGTATATCAACTTCGGCTCCGCCCGAAGTTAGCTTTTCTTTCTTGTTTTTATGTTCAATGTGATTGTTTAGTTTATATACTAATGAGAATTGTTTGTTACTTAAAATTGAATTGTGAATTTGTGAATAAAGGTTTGTTGTCCGACGTGAACGTTTAACGCAAAACCATAATAACTGTAAACTAAAATCTCCGTTCTTAGGTATCGGTATTTGATAAATGGCCTAATATATTAAAGGAAAAACTTGTAAGCGGGGAGTATTCTATAAATGGAAAAAGAGGTCGAAGTAAGGTATGGGACATTTTTGGCGGCGTTATAGGCTTCAATGGAAAGGTAGTAAATGATTTTGTGTCATGCAAGTTATGTTATAGCATTTATAAATATACGGGGAGCACATCTAATTTAGTTAAGCATAAATGCTACTTACTGGGCTGCAGTAAAAACAACAACCTGTCACTGTTTAATGTTAATTGTGATACAAAAAAGGAGGCAACCACTATTGCTACTGAATGGATAATAAAAAATTGTCGTCCATTTAAGTTGATCAGCGATTCAGGCCTGAAAGAATTCAGTAAGTTTCTGATCAAGGTGGGCAGTACCTACGGCTCTAACGTGGACTATGACCAACTGTTGCCGAATCCAACGACAATATTAAGGAATGTGGCGTCTCTGTACGAAACTCACTTCGGGCCAGTCAAAGCAGACATTAAAAAATATAAATGTTATGGATATGTACTTACAAGCGATATTTGGACAGACAATAATTTAAGACTATCATACTTGTCTTGTACTATGCATTATGCAAAGGACGGCATATTGATGAACCGTCTACTGGCTGTTAAAAGCATGAAAGGAGAGTTGTAGTTGTTTTTATTAGGTGTGAATGTTCGCGCTAAGATGATAGAAATATTTGAAAAATTTTCTTGCGAACTTAAAGAAGACCATCCCGTGATTGTTACAGATGGGGGTTCGAATATGAGAACGGCTTTTGGCACATACGATTAAATTCACTGCATCAACCATTTAATACATAACGTAGTAGAAAAATCTGCTAAGACAGTACCAGAGCTATCACAAATAATAGTTGAGTGCAGCAAATTGGTGAAATACTTTTAAAAATCCGGCTCCAATTCAGATTTAAATCTTTCCTTAAAAAGCTTTAGCCCAACGCGTTGGAATACTGTTTTTTATTTATTGAAGTCGATAGAGCAAAATTGCATTGATATTACAAAGATTCTAAAAGAAAAAAATGAAACAATTAGAATAGAACTAATTCACTTAAATGAGCTTCGATCAATAACGTGTCTTCTAGAAACATTTGCAGAGATATCGACGAAATTGGAAGGTAATAAATATCCAACAATTCATTTGACTATACCCTACGTAAATAAATTGAAAAAATCTTGCCAAGCAAACATAGCCGATAGTAATCTTCTTGCCAAAGTCAAATTAGTTTTGCTAAACCATATTTCAGAAACCATTCCGTAATATATTACAAAATTTCAAAAAATAGCACTGTTTTTGTTTCCACCAACAAATAAATTGCTCCAATTTTCAGAAAATGAGAAAAATACCATTATAGATGACTGCAAAGAAATCGTCGTGGTTTTTTATTAGATGAGGTTTCCAACGAAAATTTATTGATTTCATCGAAGTCCAAAAAGCTACAACCACAATAGATCAAATAGACAAGGAAATAAACGGTTATTGTAACACAAGTGTAATTTTTTCAGATAGTTTTGATTGCCTTAGTTGGTGGACCGACCCTAAAAAAATGTTCCCCCTCTTATTTAAGACTAGTAGTAAGATTTTTTGTATACCAGCAACTAGCGCGGCTTCTGAGAGAGCGTTTTCTGATGCCAGAAACTTAATTACTGAAAAACGCTGCAGTGTATCAAAAAATCCGGAAAGCATAAATTAAATTATGTTTCTACATTCTAATATAAATAATATTTAATAAGGAAAAATTAATAATTAGTTTTTAAGCGAAATATACATATATGAAATGAAAATAAACATTGTATTATTGTCTCTTATTTAATTTCGCAATAATAAATACAGCTCACGTAAAAGGAAACAATGCGTCATTCATCGCACTCACTATTTTTACCCGGTTCTTTCGGCATTCAATTCGCTCTCTCTATGTGTGAGTTCGATGAGTTGAGTACAGCGGCAGCGCACACATTCATTCACATTCATTGCAATTCGCAGCCGAATTCATTCAACTCATTGGCAGATGAAGGTCTCATAAGCCGTTTTGAATGCGGCCGTGCAGCCCTTTACAACGCATTAGCAGATAAGGAGATATTTCCGACCCTATAAATTATTAGTATATATGTAAGACTGTGTAGAAGACATAGAGAATAGGAACAGCAGGAACAGCAGTAGTAGCAGTAACAGCAGATCAGCAGAATAACAGCAGGAACAGCAGTAACAGCAGAATAACAGCAGGAACAGCAGTAGTAACAGTAACAGCAAAAGAACAGCAGATTAACAGCAGCATAGCAGCATAAAGAGAGCGATACGACAGGAGGCATTCGGCGGAGACGACAGCAGCTCGACGGAAGCAGAAAAACGATGCGGAATAGAGCTGAAAACTACGCAGTAAACTTGTTTTCTTCCAACTTATACTTTTAATCTAAACTTAATATTAATAATAAAACTGAGGTGACCTAATAACCCACCCCTCATATATATTCTTGATCAGCATCACCAGGAGAGTCGATCTAGCCATGTCCGTCCGTCTGTCCGTCCGTTTCTACGCAAGTTAGTCTCTCAGTTTAAAAGCTATCTGGTTGAAACTTCCCAAAAAATGTCTTTCTATTGCAGGTAGTATATATGTAGGAACGAGCCGAATCGGGCGACTATATCATATAGCTTCCATAGAAACAATCGGAAAAAACAATTTTTAAAAAGTATAACTTTGTTGTTTTAAATTTTTTTTTCTTTTGGATGTGGTATTTTTAAATACTACGGAATTACGGTTTTAATTAAATTAAAATCGGACATCTATATCATATAGCTCCCATAAAAAAATTAAGAATTTAAAAAAAATAAAAAATTAAACAAATGTATTTTCCTGTTTATTTATTTATTAAAATATTTCTTTGAGAAATAGTAATTATATACTATATCAGAATTACGCTTTTAGCTTTATTTTGATCGGACTATTTATTTATTTTACTATCGGACGGCAATATTTTATATGTAGGAACCATGGAAACGGTGGAAAAATCCAGCACAAAGTCGACATAGCTTCATTTTTTAGTAATATAGGCATAGAAATCGAATTGTAGTCGTTTTGTAATAACTGCAAGGGTATATAAACGCGCATTGATGGGGCTGATTAGCTGTTCCGGCGTTGCTAGAGATAGTTTTCACCGAGCTGATGATCTGCTCTCTGCGATGGACTCGCAGTTTCATAGTCGTAAGCGCTAAAAAGCCGCTGGTGGTATGCAGAACCCTCAATCGAACAGGACAACAGAGCATTCCTGCGGATCAGCAACTGATTGCAGCAAACCCTCAATGTATCATATTCACAACTAATTTCTAACCTCCTTCTTTCCTATTAGAATGCAAGAGCAAGCTTTGCATCTCATATTAACCGGAAATCTTTTGATTCGAAGTTTTTCCAGGTAAGTACACAATATTTAGGTATTTAGGTATCTAGACGGGTGAAGTCTTAATTGGAGTTGACTCAAATCTCTCGTCAGAGGAGTTATTTTTTGAGGAATTCAATACCATTGAGTTATCGCTTCCTGGTAACTCTATATACATAACTGGCTTATATATTTCGCTGTTGTCTGAACTTCCTAATTATTCAAATCACCTTTCCGTTATCAAGACTGTTGGGCCACTATTGAATCTTGAGAAAAACATGAATGTAATTTTGATGTATTAATCTGTCTTGAAGTGTATTGATCTAATTTGTAAACCTGAGCTGCGCTCTCAGTGGTTAAGCTTAAGTTCACGCTGTCATGTAATTCACCACACTGGCCACGAAGGCTATTATCCAACGTAAGAATAAAGAGTTCAATTTTGGTACTGCGACAAGACGGTTGGATTTGCTTCATTAACTTAACTATCCCCCCCGACTGCCTACAGTCTCATGTGGGTCAGGAAAACGCTCCTGTTCCATCGAACATTTTGGCGCCCAACGTGGGGCAGGATAGTTAATTTAAAAAATTAAAAAATCCTTAGTGTTCAAGTCAACCTGATCGCCCAAAGTTAATTCCGTAAGCCGCCCATTGTTACGTTACGATTCCAGCTACTTCATATGTGATGCGCTGCTCAACGTTCACCTAACGTCACACGCACACTTGCATCCGTAGACACGGCAGTACACCCCCCATACACCATCGTTGGAAGGCGCGGGTTGCTCAGAAGATCTGGATTACGCTACGCTGTTTCCAGTCTGCTACGCCACCTATATTCTCGATTGCGGAGCCGAATCTCCATCGCCCCGTCGACAATATCATTTTTAACCTGGAAAACCGTTTTGCTGGACTACGTAACGCCACAACGGTAAGGTTACGTCATCAGTGCCAACGCCGCCAGAGCGCTCACGCCAATCGCTGGGTCTCCTTTGGTCTCATTCCGCCGTCACTGCAGTGCTTTTGGTTTTAACCTGCAAGTCCACTGTCACCACGAGTGCCAATAGCAGTCACCGCGCAACGCATCAACCTGTAACTGGTTCATTGCGGAACCAAAGCGTTGCCATATATTGAACTACACAAGTTGGCAGCATACGTCTATAACTGCACACCAGAAGCTCTAATTTATAATTACATACACTTTACAAGGGCTTATTGTAAGTGAATCACAATTACCATGTGTCCCACACCGCTAGACGTATTAAAACAAAAGCGATCTAACATACGCAGGAGCATTTCCCGCATTGGAGCAGCAGTCGCCAAGACGGAGAAGGTTGAGAAGCCAAATGCCGCGCTGACGCCAGCCGAACTCACGTGTCGGCTAACTATTTTGGAGGCCTACTTCAAACAAATCATGGCCGTCCAAACCGAAATCGAGGCACTCGACTCAACCGAGGAACAGCTAAACTACCGGGCCGAGCTGGAAGATCTGTTCATCGCTACAAAGGTGACCATAAAGGATCAGCTTGGAGACGACGTCCACAATTCTACGCCGCTCGCCCAAGACACGCTACTCAGGCCTGGACCAACATCGTCTCTTAAGATGCCAACTCTTGCGCTCCCGACCTTTGCTGGCGAGTACGCGGAATACAGAAATTTTATTACTACGTTCCTGCAAGTTGTAGATCAGCAGGAAGCGCTATCGCCGATCGAGAAGTTTAATCACCTCATAAACTGTCTCAGAGGCGTCGCCTTAGAAACCATCAAAGCGTTTCAAGTTACTCCTGATAATTACAGCAAGGCCTTACTTCGCCTAAAGAGCAGGTACGATAACCCCACCATCGTGTTCCTGGACAACATAGCGTCACTCTTCAAATTGCCAACTGTGACCACCGAAAATAGTGTACAGTTGCGCAGCCTGGTTGACAACGCACCAGCGTTATTTAACTCGTTGATATCTTTAAGATCCGAAGCGCAGATAGCTCAAACGATGTTCATTGCTATTGTCATGGAAAAGGTAGATAAGAGAACCCGACAACTCTGAAATGAATCTCTCACGTTCGCAGCACTACCCTCTTGAAATGCCTGCCTCTCCTTGATTGAGCGGCACTGAGGACTTGGAGTCCTCAATACATCACATCGGCAATATGAATACGGCTCAAAATACATCCGGCAGAACGCGACAACCGCAAGCTCCACGCATGGGCCACAGCTTTACGTGCTCCACGCAAGCGTGTCCTATATGCTATGGCAGGGATCATCGGATTTTTAAATGTTCGCGACTTCAAAACATGACACCTGCCCAACGTCTAGAAGCTGTACGGACAAAATCGCTGTGCTCAAACTGCCTTGGAAAGGCTCATCATCCATCAAATTGTCCATCATCAAATAGGTGCAGAATATGTTCACGGCTGCATCACACTATGATTCACTTCGATTCGTCAGGACAGGAATCCAGGAGTCCTAGGCGGCCAAGTCCGACTAACGCGCCACCTCAGCACCCTGTCGCTGAGGCCGTAGCTCACGCACACGTGGATACCCACCACGACCAAATCATACTGACTACAGCAGGATGCAGGATGCTGTGGGCAACTACGTACCAGGACGTGCCCTACTGGAGTCTTGCTCCCAAGTTAACTTCATGTACGAAGACTTCGCTTAACAACTTCGTTTGCCCCGAAACAAGGGACATATCGACATTCGAAGCATCGGTGATTCTTTCACCCGCATCAAGCATCGCACTTCAACCGTTGTCTAGTCACGATTGGGTGAAGCAGAGTCGAATGCTGTATAACCTCGAGAATCGCCTATCAACCCGATGCAGAAATCGACATTTCATCATGGAACCTCCCAGACTACGCTCCACTGGCTGATGAGAGATTTTATCAGTCTCGCCATATCAACCTTCTTCTTGGCACAGAAACGTTCTTCACCGCTTTGTCTATTGGCCAAATCAAGTTGGGTCCCCATCTCCCCATGTTGCAAAAGACGATCTTTGGATGGGTAGTATCAGGGCGTACTGGCAATCAAGGCCATGCCGCCCAATTAACCCTTACTCCACCGCAAGCTAAATGCGAATCAATCTTCCAAAAATCTGTCTGTCAAGTAGCGGATAGAAGACTGATGGTTCAACTGCCCTTCAAGGATGACCCTAATCTGTTGGGGAGGTCTCTTGAAACAGCACGGCTAAGATTTGCATCGTTGGAACATCGCTTAAGCCGAAACGCGAATTTGCGAGCCGAATACACGAAATTCATGGAAGAATATGAGCGTGTGGGTCACTTGGAATTAGTAACCAGCCCACTCCTCAACAAACCCCACTACTACATACCACACCACTGCGTGTTTAAACTCAACAGCACGTCAACAAAACTAAGGGTAGTCTTTGACGCCTTCAAGATGTACCGGCAGGTATTAATTGATCCAGCGCATCGTAAATTTCAGTACATCTTATGGAGAAGCTCCAACGACCAGGAGATTCGCAGCATACCAGCACATACCGTTACTTACGGCACCGCATCAGCGCCGTATCTAGCAATTCGCAGCCTGTCTCACCTCGCCGATCAACATGCAAATTCACATCAAATTGGAACTGAAGCCATAAAATCGTGTTTTTAAGTGGATGACTTTCTCGGTGGAGCAAATACGCAAGATCAATTGAACCAGATTCAAACCGAAGTCATCGCTATCCTAACGGCCGGCAAGATGGAACTGGCAAAATGGCACTCCAACCATCAGGATTTCGTCAATGATACAACGGTCAAGGAGCTAAATCTCGACGACAACGCCACGACAAGCACATTGGGACTGAAGTGGGACCATTCGAACCATTCTCTCGGTGGCCTCATCCCTCTTCTATCCGCTGGGACTTGTCTCACCAGTTATTATGGTGGCAAAAATCCTTCTACAGGAAATTTGGCTTCTTAGACAGCAGTGGGATGAATCAGTGCCAATGACACTCCAACAAGCGTGGCTATCGTTCGTGTCGTCGCTACAGCATTTGGACTCTCTGCTCATCCCACGTTTCTGCCTGCAGCCCCATTCAGATGAGCTACAACTTCACGGCTTCAGCGATGCTTCAATAAGAGGGTATGGATGTTGCATTTACGCAAGAACAAGGCGTGCCGATGGCCACGTGGAAGTTCATCTAATCGTCTCAAAGTCGCGTGTGGCTTTAACGAAGAAGAAGACGCTCCCGCAGCTCGAGCTCTGTGGATCTGCGCATCTTTTAGCACGACTCTACAACCAGATAATGGCAGCTTTTCTACAACACACGCCCGAGACTTTTCTGTGGACAGATTCACACCTGGTGTTGCATTGGATTCGACAACATTCTGCGACACTTTCTACGTTTGTCGGCAACCGGATATCCGATATCCAAGAATTCACTGTCTCTGGAGGTTTGTTCCGACACGGCACAACACAGCTGAAATGATCTCCAGAGGATGCAACATTTCAGAACTCACCAACTCACGGACCTACATTTCTATCAAATCTGCCGACATTATGACCGCCTAATGTACACGGCAATCTGGACATGGATGTCGTATCTTCAGAAAAACGCAAGTCAGCATTCCTTGCATCGACATCGCCTTCCAGAAATAGAGTCTTGGAAGTCTCCACAACAAGGAATCACACCAGTCTGGCCTAGGATTGGTAGCATGGATGCTTCGATTTTGCGAGCGATGTCGGAAGAAAAACCCTTTCACTACGAGGTCACTTTCCCCACTGGAATGCTTTCGTCGCATGGAACCTACAACAGCGATATTTCATCGAGGAAATAACTCTTTTGCAAAAAGGCGCGCCGGTTCGTAGCCATCTTAAATCCTTATCGCCCTTCTTGCAGATCACAGATGGATTCAACCTACTTCTCGTCGGAGGACGATTGGAACTCGCATCGATCCCAGACACCCACAAGCATCCCATATTGCTTCCCGCTAAGGATGTTGCTACCGTCAACTACGTACGTCATCTACACCTGCGGAGCTACCACGCTGGTGCAAAGGTCCTGGTGGGACTAATGCGGCTGGAGTTTTGGGTCGTGAATGCCCGAGATGTCGCTCGTCGTGTTGTACGCAACTGTGTCCACTGTGTGCGCTACAGGCCTAAGCTGCTGCAAAAACTTATGGGCAGCCTCCCAGTCGAGAGACTTACCCTGTCAAGACATTTGCTCGGTGTGGGATAGACTTCTGCGGGCCGGTTCATACTTATCTACGCGTTCGACATCTTTTGCGACCTAAAGGACTTTTTCTTCAGCACCAAAAACCAGCAAGACATTATATCGTACCGTACAAACGAAATTGTAACGTTCCATTTCATACCTCCTAGGGCTCCACACTTTGGCGGCCTCTGGGAGGCTGCTGTTAAGAGCGCCAAGAATCTCTTGTGCCGCACGCTCAAGGATGCCCGACTGACCTTCGAGGAGCTCTCAACTGTCGCTGCTGAGACTGAGGCGATCCTAAACTCTCGCCCGCTCTCTCCACACTCATCGGATCCCAGCCGTCTTAACGCCTGGTCATTTCTTAACCGGGGACTCCCTTCGAGCACTCCCAGACTGGCCTGTCAAGGATGATCAGCTCAACTGCTCTCAACGATGGAAGCGTGTCAGCGCCATCAAGCAACACATCTGGAGGCGCTGGTCTACGGAGTATCTTCACGAGCTTCAGGCCAAATCAAACTGGACGACTGGATCTTCGAATATTGCAGTCAACGAAATGGTCCCAATCCACGAAGACCATGTCCCTCCTCATCGATGGCTGTTAGGTCGCATCGAAGCAACTATACCAGGTCAGGACAACCACGTCCGAGTCGCGGATGTCCGGTCGTCGAAAAGAATTGTAAGGCGACCGATTCACAAATTGACCCGTTTACCAATAAATTTAAAGTACTTAGCTACTTTCAATGGGGCCGGAATTTTGCTTAAGTTCACGCTGTCATGTAATTAACCACACTGGCCACGAAGGCTATTATCCAACGTAAGAATAAAGAATTTAAGCTTAAGTTCACGCTGTCATGTAATTAACCACGCTGGCCACGAAGGCTATTATCCAACGTAAGAATAAAGAATTTAAGCTTAAGTTCAGCTGTCATGTAATTAACCACACTGGCCACGAAGGCTATTATCCAACGTAAGAATAAAGAGTTTATTTTTGGTATTGTGACAAGACGGTTGGATTTGCTGCATTAACTTAACTATCCCCCCCACTCCCTACAGTCTCATGTGGGTCAGGAAAACGCTCCTGTTCCATCAAAAAACTTTCCGATAGGGATCAGTTAGTAGTTCTAGATTTTAATATACCTGGAGTTACTTGGCCCACTGAGGATGGATCGAATGTATTACTACTAGCAAAACTTGATTTAATTGACGGCTTGCTTCAAATATTGTCATCTCAAGTAAACTATCTTCGAAATTGATTTGTGTTTTGTATAAAATCCTGAAAATGTGTTTCTGTAGCACCACTCACGCAACCTAAAGATCCATAGCATCCTACAATCGAACTTACAATTGAAAAAAGTACAGTTATAAAAGAAAAATCTGAAAAATCCTAAACAATTTTATTTTTGGTTTTAATTGGTCTGAAATTTACTTATGCAAAAATATGTCCGATGCAGTTAATGTTTTTATACCCTTGCAGAGGGTATTATAATTTCAGTCAAAAGCTTGCAACGCAGTGATGGAGACATTTCCGACCCTGAAAAGTATATATATTCTTGATCAGCATCACCAGGAGAGTCGATCTAGCCATGTTCGTCTGTCCGTCCGTCTGTCCGCCCGACCTTCCGTCTGTCCTGCCATTTAGACGTACAATCCGATCTAGATAATTTTCAAAACTGGTGCCGAGATAATTTACTAAATTTAAACGGTTCCAAGTGCAAGCTGATGACTTTTTATGGGGTCAATCCGATATACTCTTGTAAAAGATCATTTACGTGTGGAAACTAAACTAAAATTTTCTAATCACATTTCGTCCATGGCTTACAAAGCCAGAGGAGCGTTTGGTTTTATTAATAGGTAGTCAATAGAATTCGATGTTCCTTATGTCACTTAAACTTTATTTATTTTCGTGGGACTCAACGCAACAAAAAACAAGAAAGGAAAGCTAAATTCGCGCGGAGCCGAAGTTGAAATACCCTTGCAAAATATTCTGTAAATTTTATTCTCCAAAATTATTCATATGATGCATTCTTAACACTCATAAAAATCCCAACTTCCTAACTTTAAAAACACCAAAGTTATGGCATCTCCAACCGTTCAGTTATATTGCAGCTATAGGATATAGTCGGCCGATCCTTATGAAATTAGGTAGGTCGGACTTAACAAACACCAAAGTTATGGCATTTCCGATCAATCAGTTATATGGCAGCTATAGGATATAGTCAGCCGATCCCGGCCGTTCCGACTTATATACTGCGTGCAAAGGAAAGAAGGGTGTGTGCAAAGTTTCAATTCGATATCTTTAAGACTGAGAGACTAGACGGACATGCTTATATCAACTCAGGAGGTGATCGTGATCAAGAATATATATAATTTATAGGGTCGGAGATGTCTCTTTCACTGCGTTGCACGGTTTTGTCCAAAATTATAATACCCTCTGCAAGGGTATAAATATATATGTATGTAAGACTGTGTAGAAGAAATAGATAATAAGAACAGCAGTAGTAGGAGTAACACAGATCAGCAGAATAACAGCAGGAACTGCAGTAGTAGCAGTAACAGCATGAACAGCAGTAGTAACAGTAACAGCAGAACAGCAAAAGAACAGCAGATTAACAGGAGCTTAGCAGCAGAAAGAGAGCGATACGACAGGAGGCATTCGGCGGAGACGACAGCAGCACGACGGAAGCAGAAAAACGATGCAGAATAGAGCTGAAAACTACGCAGTAAACTTGTATTCTTCCAACTTGTACTTATGATCTATACTTAATATTAATAATAAAACTGAGGTGACCTTATAACTCACCTTACATTTGGGGGCTCGTCCTAACTTGGAAATCGCAAGTGAAAAGTGACGCCGTCCCGAGAAGTCTCAAAAATCAAGAAGCACGGAGTTTAACTGACGCCGAGAAGTTTGATCGCAAAAGGGAAAAAGCAGATGAGTGAGAAGCCAATAAAGCAGGAACATTCTAAAATTCCGATTGCGAAAAGGAGACAGCCGTATTACACAAGATCAGTTGCCGCAGCAGAGCAAAAACACAACATGAGCAACACAAAGCAACAAAATCTAGTCGAAGCAGGTGTGGGGCAAAATACAGCAGCTGAAACAAAAGAAGTCTCTTTAATCGACGAGAATACAAAAACACTGAAGGAACTTGTCCAGCTTCTGGCGATAAAGATGGGAGCAGAAGAGCAAAACAGTGGTTGCTCAATAACGGCGGAAAGCTTCGCAAAAATCATTCCGGAGTTTGAGGGAGAATCCATGCCGGTCAAGAATTGGTTTGACAATTTCGATCTAAATGCTGCAGCTTATGGCCTGAACATAAAGCAGATGTATGTACAGGCACGTGTCAAAATGACAAACACAGCAAAATTGTTTTTGGACTCTACTTACGTACATCAAGAAACGCAAGCAGGAATCGTTTCACGAGTACCTTCTGCAGATGAGGAAGATTGCAGCTCTTGGCAGCATTGATGCACGTTCTGTAAGCCGCTACATCGTGGACGGTTTAAACTTGAGGAGTGACTTTAAATACACTCTCTACAGTTGCAAGTCCTTTAAAGAGCTGTAGGAGCAGTATGAAGTGTTTGAACGCGTCGGCGAAAAGGGAAATAAGCCGTTTCAGCCGAACGATGGAAAATGAACGCCGAATCAGAAAAAGCAGCACGAGTTCAACGACAGAAAGAGTCATTGTTTTAATTGTGGATCTGCTGATCACCTCCGCAAGGACTGCAAAGCTGCCACGAAATGCTTTAGGTGCAATAAAGAGGGCCACATGTCTAGGGATTGCCCTGGGTTAGCTGCTGGTGCCCAAGTTGTGTGCAGTGCAAGTCGCATGAAGATGGTTACTATCAACGATGTCGAAGTGGAGTGCTTAGTGGATACTGAAGCCGATGTCTATATTGAGAAAGTTCATCTTTAACAAAATAACCAATGTTATTTTGAGAGATGTGCTTCGAAGCTTCGTGGACTGGGAAAGAAGACCACGTGCCCAGTTGGATGTTTTTTGACTGAGGTAGCAGTAGATGAGAACATGACGCCACACAAGTTCGTTGTCGTAGAGGACGAAGGCATCGAGTATGACGCGCTGCTTGGATTCGATTTCGTTTCGAAGTTCAGTTTTTCATTGTCGGCAGAAGGATACAAGTTTTCTTCCCCGTTGGGGGAGAAAGCTTGTGAGGAACTAAACCAGATGAGTATTTATAATATTATTAATACAAATGATGAAATCGATGCTCCCCCCCAGTATGCAAAGGCGGTATCGATGCTAATTAGGAACTACAAGGCGGTGGATTCAGTAGCGGAGGTTCCAGTCAAGCTACGAATTGTTCCGGATGGCGAGATCGTTCCATTTCGTCAGTCACCAAGTCTATTCGCAATTGCCGAAGAGAAGGATGTCGAAAAGCAGATCGACTAATGGTTAACTGCTGGAATTATACGCCTATCTACATTAAACTTTGCCAGCCGTCTGGTGCTGGTAAACAAAAAGGATGGCACACGCCGTATCTGCGTGGATTTTCGTAAGCTGAACTCGATGGTGTTGAGAGACTGCTTTCCCGTCCCTGTAATCGACGACGTGCTCGAAAAGCTGCAAAAAGCGAGTTATTTTACGGTGATGGATTTAGAGAACGGTTTCTTCCACGTTGCCATTGAGGAGGAAAGCAAAAAAATTCACAGCATTCACGAATGAATACGAATTCAGTAGAACACCATTTGGATTTCGGAACTCGCCAGCGGTGTTTATTCGCTATGTAAACCATGTGTTTCAGGAGCTGATGAACAAAAATATCCTCGTTTTGTACATGGATGATATAATAGTTCACGCCGAGACTGCAGAGCAATGCTTGGAAAAGACGTTTTTATAAGAGCTGGAGCGTTTGGCCTGAAAATCAAGTGGCGAAAATGTCACTTCTTGCAAAGGAAGATTTACTTCTGGGGCCACAATATTGAAGACGGAAACCGGTGGCCTGGACAAGAAAAGACTGCTGCGGTTAGCAAGTTTTCGGTGCGAAGAATGTCAGAGCAGTTCAAGCTTTTCTGGGGCTGACTGGGTTTTTTAGAAAATTTTTTCTGAATTACTCGCAGATTGCACGCCCGTTGACTGACCTGCTGCGAAAAGAGGTCCGTTTTGAAATGACTGAGCCTCAGATGAATGCATTCCAGAGTTTGACTAAGGAACCCGTTTTGAAATTGTATATCAGAGGGACCAAAACTGAGTTACATACGGATGCATCAAAAGACGGATTTGCCGCGGTATTAATGCAGTGGTTCGATGGCAGACTCCACCCAATCCAGCATTGGAGCAAGAAGACAACAGAAGCTGAGTCTCGCCAGCACAGTTACATCCTGGAAGCAAAAGCCGTGTATCTGGCGGTAAAGAAATTCAGACATTATCTGCTGGGATCGCCGTTTAAGTTGATAACAGATCACAGCTCGCATCAAAAACGCTCGAGGAAAAGATGAGATGCTAAAGGCAATTATGGCAATTTTAGCCAGCTGTCCATATGAGGGGTACAAGATGAAAGCGGGACTGGTCTATAAGGAGGTGAACGGCAATGATCTCCTCGTAATCCTGAAAGCGATGGAAAAAGAAGTTATTGTTGACGCCCACAGTGCGGGTCATTTTGCGCTACAAAAAACTGTTCATGCTGTGCAACAATCCTATTGGATTCCTCATTTGGAGCAAAAAGTTCAGCAGGTTGTGAGCAGGAAAGAAGGAATTTTGAACTGCATCGATAAAGGTAATCAGCCTCTTTATACGCTGCACGTTGATCATCTGGGCCCCATGGATGCCACTGGGAAGCAATATAAGTACTTATTTGCGATGGTGGATTCGTTTTCGAAGTTTATATGGCTTTTCCCTACGAAGACTACCAGCTGCGCGGAAACGCTGAAGAAAATAGAGATGTGGACCGAAATTTTTGGCAACCCAGTGTGTATGGTTTTGGACAGAGGTTCCGCTTTCACAGCCAACTTGTTTGCAGAGCACATGGAGAAAAACGGTATCGAGCACGTGTGGAGCACAACCGGAGTCCCCGTGGAAATCTTCAAATCGAGAGGGTAAATCGCACGATCTTGTCCATAATTTCTAAGTTTTCGGCAGAGGATCCAGCCAAGTGGTTTAAGGCGGTACCAGAGGTGCAGAGAGCTGTTAATTCCCACTTACTCGCGTCAACGAAGAAGTCACCGTTTGAGATAATGTTTGGCGTGAAGATGAATAATAAGCGAACTGATCGTATTATTCAGCTTTTAGAGGAAGAAATGTATTCAAACTTTGACGAGCAACGGCAGCAGCTTAGAGTAGATGCGAAAATTGAGATTCAACGTGCACAGGATTTATGCAACTATCAAGTTGGAGATTTAGTCGCAATACGCCGGACACAGTTTGTTGCAGGGAAAAAGCTGGCTGGAGAATATTTGGGACCGTATGAAACAACAAGAGTCAAGAGAAATGGCAGATATGAGGTTCGGAAGGCAGCAGATATAGAAGGTCCACCTAACACTGCCACCAGCTGTGATAACATGAAGTTGTGGCGTTACGTGAAGGACAATGAGGATGCTTGGTCATCTGGAACAGATGAGTAATCAGGAATGGCCGAATGTAAGACTGTGTAGAAGAAATAGAGAATAAGAACAGCAGGAACAGCAGCAGTAGCAGTAACAGCAGGAACAGCAGTTGTTGCAGTAACAGCAGATCAGCAGAATAACAGCAGAAACAGCAGTAGTAGCAGTAACAGCAGGAACAGCAGTAGTAACAGTAACAGCAGATTAACAGGAGCATAGCAGCAGAAAGAGAGTGATACGACAGGAGGCATTCGGCGGAGACGACAGCAGCACGACGGAAGCAGAAAAACGACGCAGTATTAGCTGAAAACTACGCAGTAAACTTGTATTCTTTCAACTTATACTTATAATCTATACTTAATATTAATAATAAAACTGAGGTGACCTATTAACCCACCTTACATGTATATATAAATCTCAAAAATGTTAGGTGAGTTATTGGGTCACCTCGGTTCCTCTATTAAGAGGAACAAGGCGTACGAACTCGAAAGATCTGCGACGGAGACTGTTGGAGTTAGCACATGAGGGTCTTCCAGGAGAGAATGCAATAAGGCCCCGACACCGCTTAAAGGGGAAAGTATGGTGGCCACGAATGAATAGAGAAAACACTGAAGACTTCGAAAACACCTGTCGTAGCTGCATTTTGATGTCTGCTTCAGTACGTCCGACCCCAATAAACAGGATCTCGTTTACAAATGGCCCATAGAAGTGCTTGGCAACCGATCTGGAGATGGAGAAAGTTTTCGCAAGGCTAATAAGATAACAAATGTAGCTAGAACTAAAGGGATATTAAATTAACTTTAGTTGTTTCTCACAAGCTAACACAAACTTTCGATCCAACGGTATACGAGGTGACCAGCAGAGACGGGAATGTGGCCCTGGTAAGCGGAAATGGGAAGTCGTATACGAGGAACGTCAGTCACCTTAAGAAAGCCGAGTCCGCAGCAATATCGATGGCTTAATGACGATCAAGAATATATGCAGGATGATCCATCTTCCCGGCCGGATATAAAAAACTAAAAAACATACACAATAACCAAAAAAATAATAAAATATATAAAGTTAAAAAAAAAAAAAAAAAAAAAAAAAAAAAAAAAAAAAAAAAAAAAAAAAAAAAAAAAAAAACCCTCAAAAAAAAAAAAAAAAAAAAAAAAAAAAAAAAAAAAAAAAAAAAGGTACCATCTGGTGTCAAACAGAGGCGACATTGACCGGCCTTTTTTTGTGGATTTATCTAAAAAGCTAGGTTTACGCCAACCAGGCTTTTGACGAGCTTAAGGCAAACATTCGTGCTGAAATCAACGCTATAACACCCGATATGCTCGGAAAGGTAATTGCAAACGCAGAAAAAGGAGTCATTTTGTAATTGCTAACAAGAGTGGAAACTGATTTGATGTTGTTTTCAAAAACTAGTCTAGAAAAATTGGAAGATACCAATATAAACAAAAATACACCCCACATAGAAATCAGTTGTTTTTTCTGAAAGATATTCAATGTTTACATACCGACATACAAGATGGAACCCCTGTATACTTTATATGGTCGGCAACGCTTCCTTCTACCTGTTACGTACTTTCCAACATATAGGAAAAATAGGAAAAACGGGTTTAGTTATAAAAAACAAATATTTAAGCACAAAAGAAACCAATTTTACTCTCGGACCCTTTAAAAACCTAAACATTTAAAATAATAAAAGTAATAATAATAATAGTCTTTAATAAATGGTAGACTCAGCCCCTTTAAATATAAATATTTGGTTGCTTAGTAACATCTTTCTGGTTTCATTAGAATAATACTTCTTAATAAATGGTAGTGACGAGTCATCAAAGATGTATGGGGCCTATCGTTGTCATGATGGAACACAATGGAATCTGATGTAATCAAGCGTAATTTAAAAGATAATGCCAATGCCTATCCAACAATATACAGCATTGCCAGATACGATTCCATTTGACTTCACAAGAGAAGCGCGAAATTTAAATACAAAAACCTGTATGTCATACCCAAACAACCTTATATAATAACTATGAAATCTCTGTTCATACACTTTAAACCAACACTGAATTAAGCGTGGATAGCATTCATTTTTTAAACCCATCTCCCCATTGAGAGAAACAAACGTTCCCCAATTTCGTTAATTCTAATAATCCTTTTACTTTTAATACTGATTTCTTTATTACTTTCAGCATTAAAAAAAAAACATTATCAACATTTTTACAAAAATAATTTTCCAAAAACACATCGAAAATAATACCGAAGACTTAAATGAAAACAATAAAACTTAAAAAGAATCATGGAAATAACTTTTGCTGAACTTAATAATTAAATTTTCTCAGTTTCTCTTTGCTGTTGTCCGATGATGTTAAGTAAAATTACTGTACAGCTGGCTGACATAAGTTGATAAGATCTAGCCTGTTTAATACTACAAGAAACATAAATGCACCTACATATAACAAGCTTGCTAGCTCTGATTTTAATGCTATTATGTTAATCCGAGAATTTCATTCTAATGTTTCACGTACACACAACGTCCACGTCTTAGTGACTGCAGTCCCAAACTATGGCATGCCAGACTGTTCAAGGCCATGCAGCGCATTACGTATTTTTATTTCTTTTAAGATAAATTACTTGGATTTTCTGTGTTATTTAAACGTGTAAATCTTTGTTTATTTTTTCGTTAAGTGCATATCTCTTATGAAATCTTATGGTTGGATCTGCATTCCAAGTTTAACTAATACGTGACACGGTCGACTTATGATTCGACCATCACCGTAATTTTCGCGTTTTCTGGTAGAGCATGCTACATCGTTTGGATCGCCCTGCAAAATGTGCAATGCCTTGTTTTGTGTTTGGACATCCTAGGGTGCGTGAGCTCCCCATCGTTTTTGGCTTTATGGTCGCCTTTTTGGTGTGGAGACTACTGCTGGCGGTTGCGTACGAGCAACACGAATTAATGGCCGGCACTCAACTGTTTCTGGACCCTTTTCCCTACGTTTTGATGTTTCAGCCAGATTGAATGTCGACAAAGTTCATATACAAACATACCTTCAGAATTTTTCCATCACTTTGTTTTTCTGCTTTAGTGAATATATTTGCGCACCACTTGGACTTACCGTCAATAAACATGGTGGGCAATATCTTTACAAAAGCATACTGAAGTTATTTTTGTAAAAATGTTGATAATTTTTTTTTTTTAATGCTGAAAGTAATAAAGAAATCAGTATTAAAAGTAAAAGGATTATTAGAATTAACGAAATTAGGGAAATTTTGTTTCTCTCAATGGGGAGATGGGTTTAAAAAATGAATGCTATCCATGCTTAATTCAGTGTTGGTTTAAAGTGTATGAACAGAGATTTCATAGTTATTATATAAGGTTGTTTGGGTATGACATACAGGTTTTTGTATTTAAATTTCGCGCTTCTCTTGTGAAGTCAAATGGAATCGTATCTGGCAATGCTGTATATTGTTGGATAGGCATTGGCATTATCTTTTAAATTACGCTTGTTTACATCAGATTCCATTGTGTTCCATCATGACAACGATAGGCCCCATACATCTTTGATGACTCGTCACTACCATTTATTAAGAAGTATTATTCTAATGAAACCAGAAAGATGTTACTTAGCAACCAAATATTTATATTTAAAGGGGCTGAGTCTACCATTTATCTGATGGACGTTGATGCACTACGAGCAGTACAAACAAGTGGCCCAACGACACCAAGCACGTGCTTGTTACGCGCGGGCCCTGTTATCAATTTGGGCAAAAAATGCGAGTTCGCGAGGAAAATACATAAATTAAGTAGAGACAAGACACAAGTGAAAATAAAAGGCTCAATTAAGAGAAAAGCAAATGAGTTAAAATATTAGTTTTTAATAACGGGATAGAAGTGGAAATGCAAATTAGTTGATAAAGGTTGTTATAAGTATTACATAGAACGCGAAAGGGCTCGTGCAGACAAAAATTTGATGAACATCGTGGCAAATTTAGAGGGATATAATTTCGTGTTAGTCTAACAGGAACATTGAAAGTTAGGCGGTTTACAAGTTCTGCAGAATCAATATCACCTCTTATAAGATTATGCATAAAAATAGTACCAAGCATTTTTCTACGATTTACAAGTGTAGGTAAATTAAGCAACAGTAATCTACTCTGGTAGGAAGGTAGCCTTACGTTTTGATCCCAGTTCAAACTACGAAGGGCAAATAGAAGAAACTTTTTTTGTACCGACTCAATACGGTCAATGTGCACTTGATATTGTGGACTCCAAACCGACGAACAATATTCCAAAATAGGACGGACAAGGGAGGTAAATAATAATTTGGTCGTATAAGGGTCATCAAATTCTTTTGACCAACGCTTTATAAAGCCAAGAACACTCATGGCTTTATTAACAGTGGACATTATGTGGCAGTCAAATTTAAGTTTAGGGTCCAGAAGAACACCTAAATCGTTAACTGAATATATACGGTCGAGTGAACTATTTTCAAGAGAATAACTAATAAACGTAGGAGTACCCCTATAAAAAGTCATAACGTTGCATTTAAGGTAGTTCAACTTTAAAAGGTTGTACTCACACCATTCATGAAAACAATCAATATCTGACTGTAAGTTAAGTCCCGACGCTATATCATTATATGATAAACAAAGCTTAACATCATCAGCATACATTAGTACACGAGAATGTGTTATGATAGAGGGAAGATCGTTGATAAACAAAGTAAACAGCAAAGGGCCCAGATGACTTCCCTGAGGGACTCCAGATGTCACGTAGATCAATTTTGAAACAGAATTCTTGAATATAACCCTCTGAGTCCTACCATTCAAGTAACTTGAAATCCAAGTTAATAGATTACCAGGAAACCCAAGCAGATCTAATTTGAATAAGAGAAGAGAGTGGTTGACGGAGTCAAAGGCCTTACTAAAATCTGTATATATAACGTCAGTCTGCATTTTTTTCTGAAATCCATTTATTACAATAGATGACAATTCAAGAAGGTTGGTGGTGGTCGATCTTCGCTTAACAAAACCATGCTGACACGGTGATATAAGCGAGGAACATAAATGTTGCAAATGAGAAGTGATAATACGTTCAAATGCTTTAGGAATTGCCGACAATTTGGAAATACCTCTATAATTCTTGGCATCAGCCTTCGCACCCTTTTTATGAAGTGGAATAATAAAAGAGTCCTTCCAGATAGTTGGAAAAACTGATGATGAAATAGACAAATTAAAAAGTTTAAGAATCGGTTTACAAATGGTTGACGCACAAAACTTGAGCACACATCCAGGAAGTCCATCTGGACCGGGAGAATAAGTCGGCGTTGTTGTTTCTAAATCTATTAAGAGAGAGTTTTCAGTAATTAAAGGGGTAAAAATACAATTTGCCCTATTTAAGGGATTAGGGTAGTTAGAATTTGACCAAGCTGTCGAACTATAAGTGGTTTGGAAAAACTCAGCAAATAAATCAGCAATGTCGGAATCCGTCGATGCCTCCGTTGAGTTTAGACGTACCGATGAAGGCAATGCCGATGACTTACGCTTGGCATTAACAAAGTTGTAAAACTGTTTCGGATCATTTGAAAATTCAAATTTACATCGATTTAGATACATAGAATAGCAATGACTGTTGAGAACATTAAAATCCGATCGAGCCACTACATATTTCGAAAAATCTGATGGCTTACCCGATTTTTTATACTTTTTATAAGTATTTGATTTAAGGTTTTTAAGTCTTTGAAGCGCATTGGTAAACCAAGGAGGCCTGTTTAGGTTTAAAGGAAACCTATCAGGAACGCATTCATTAAAAAAAGTATTTAACGCTATATAGAATAGTTCAGTGGCACTATTAATGTCTGTACAATTGTACAAGTCTGTCCAATTATAATGAGAAATCATATCGTTAAGTTTATTATAGTCACATTTACGAAAACATCTCATTTTAGTTGGGGGCACTAAAGGAGAGAGGGTATCAGAGCAGGGGAGGCAAATTGTCAATTCCATTGTTGGATGATATCGGTCTTCAGGTACAACAAGAGCGTCAATTCTACATACCGTGACCTCGGACGGGTCTGAAACAAACACAAGATCTAATTGTCTATTTAAAGAATTTCGTATAAAGCTTACTTGCTGTAACGATAATTCTAAAAGGCCATCTACAAAATCATTGGCAGATAAAGGTATAGCGACAAGTGAGTCAGTGGGAGGAGACCAAGAAATATCAGGTAGATTAAAGTCACCCAAAACAATCAAAAGGTCTCTATTAGAAAGAAGGGATATTACGGATTTTATTGCGGACAGATGGTGCTCATAAATTACTAGATCAGAGCCAGGTGGAATATAGGAACATGTAACAAAAATAGATAAAGATGGCAAGGAAACTTTCACACTTACAAATTCAATTTCGTTAGGGATATGAGTGAGAATTCTTTCGGATGTTAGGCTAGAGGTAACGGCAATCAGTACACCGCCCCCCTACGTGAGGAGCGATCGGTCCTATAAGTATTAAAGTTATTTGACAGAACTTCAGAGTCAGATATCTCTGGTTTTAGCCAAGTTTCCGTAAAAGCCAAAATATCTTCGGTGAATGCAGAGGAGTCGGCAAAAAGCTTGTGAAGCTTCATATTTAGTCCCCTAACATTTTGATACGCCAAGAATAAACTTTTTAGTTTTTTGGCACAGTGGAAGGCCTGTTATTTGTTCTCGGTTTATTTGGAACAAATTCTTTAATTACTAAATCATCATTAAGCCAAAAACTTTCAGAAAGTAACACATTAAACACATCAGGCGGAGCAAATATTTTAAAAGACGATATCCTACGAGCGTAAGAAAATCGAAATTGTTCAACTGCAATATCCTCGGATGGGAATTTTTCACGTATAAATTCCAAAACATCCTCAGATGTAGTATCTGGGGTGAATCTAGAAACAAATAATTGCTTCCTTTGTGGAACAACTGAAAGTTTCTTACGCCCCCCAGCAGCAGTCTGAACCACATTGGGCTGAGAACCAGGAACGGTGCCTACTGTACCTGTAGGTACGGTCGGCAAAGAATTCTTTGACTTAGGCAGTACTGTAGATTTTATTCTGGAAACAGAGGTTCCACCCGAACTAGCTGTATCCATAGGCACAGTTGGTTCATTTACCCCTGTGTCAACAGAAACTGCTGCTACCAAGTTCGGATTTGGGGTGGATTCCACAATCATATTAACGGCGGTTAAACTGGCTTTTTTACGTTTAGGCGACTCGGTTAATAATTTTTTATTATTAAACTGGGCACAGACGGAATTGAACCCCTCATTGAGCTGTTTAAAAGCTCCTGAGATATTCAATAGGCTGTCTCGAGTCTGCTTCATAAAGCCGCTCATCTCAACTACCATTTCCTTGCAGGACCCACATGACCACATGAGACCAGAATTAAGATCAATGAAATCTTTGACTCTGCCAGTAAATCCTGCACATTTAACGTGCATCATCGAATCGCAGAGCCAGCAAAAAATAAAAGGGTCTTTAGTTGAAGACGCAAGAGTACAATTTTTTTTAGAACAGACAAGAGCCATTGTAAGTTTAAAGCAAAAAATAAAAAAATAAGAATATGAAAAATACCTCAAAGTAAATTTGGCACTGGGATCAAATTCAAAAACCACAAGGGGACAAAACACAAGAAAAAGTAAGAGCGCGAGATCACGAATTAAATCGAATAAAGAGAGCACGAGAGAATAAATCTTATATCGACTGAGCGTGGCTTGTGCAACACAAACAACTTTAATCAATAAACAAATGCAATGTAAAGCATGCAAGAGAGAGAGAGTTAGATAAATAAACGAAAAAGTCTACCAGAAGTTCATAGAGAGTAAATTACAGTTATAAAATAAAGCGGGAGAGATTGAGAGGGAGTAAAAGAGTTCTAGCAAGTATAGAGAGCGTAAATTACACTAACAAAGCTACAAGATTAAACAAATCTAATAGAAATGTTAAAACAATTAAAAACACATACCCGTTAACTGGGAGATCTATTTAAAATTTCTAACACAAATATTAAATTGAGCTTTGAAAATAAATAAACACAAAACACTCGCACAAAATCACTAAAAAAATACAAAAACTCAGAGCACAAAGGTAAACACAACTGTTCACAAGCGACGCTAAATCGATTATTAAAGACTATTATTATTATTACTTTTATTATTTTAAATGTTTAGGTTTTTAAAGGGTCCGAGAGTAAAATTGGTTTCTTTTGTGCTTAAATATTTGTTTTTTATAACTAAACCCGTTTTTCCTATTTTTCCTATATGTTGGAAAGTACGTAACAGGTAGAAGGAAGCGTTGCCGACCATATAAAGTATACAGGTGTTCCATCTTTTATGTCGGTATGTAAACATTGAATATCTTTCAGAAAAAACAACTGATTTCTATGAGGGGTGTATTTTTGTTTATATTGGTATCTTCCAATTTTTCTAGACTAGTTTTTGAAAACAACATCAAATCAGTTTCCACTCTTGTTAGCAATTACAAAATGACTCCTTTTTCTGCGTTTGCAATTACCTTTCCGAGCATATCGGGTGTTATAGCGTTGATTTCAGCACGAATGTTTGCCTTAAGCTCGTCAAAAGCCTGGTTGGCGTAAACCTAGCTTTTTAGATAAATCCACAAAAAAAAGGCCGGTCAATGTCGCCTCTTTTTGACACCAGATGGTACCTTTTTGCATCGATATTTTTTCCGATATGCACGTTGAGTTTATACAACGGAACGACTGTTTTCGGTGTAATGTGACACTATTTCATAGCGTTTTTTCGTACTGAATTGACGTTTCCAAACCATATATGATGCAGTAATCAGTTGGTAAATGTGAAAGTTATTCAGCTTTTACATACCGACACGAAAGATGGATCATCCTGCATATATTCTTTATTCGTGCTTTTCAGTTAAATATATTTATTTACACAGTCGTTGACTGCTCACTTTCATTGCTTCTTTTCGACTCCCCTTGAAGTCAGAATACGACCCAAACCACCTCGCGTCTTGGTGAATTTATGGATTCTGTTTTGGGCTTGAATCCAGCTGACACAGGTTCTTACATATCTCCTTTTTCTAAACGCAGTTTGAGACCTCCCTGTGGCATCTGTGAGGTGGTCTCCGCATCAATTGGTTTGGTTGTGGAATATTCATCAGTCCTCTCCGGGGATTGACCGCAGCTGCGGACTCGGCTTTCTTAAGGTGACTGACGTTCCTCGTATACGACTTCCCATTTCTGCTTACCAGGGCCACATTCCCGTCTCTGCTGGTCACCTCGTATACCGTTGGATCGAAAGTTTGTGTTAGCTTGTGAGAAACAACTAAAGTTAATTTAATATCCCTTTAGTTCTAGCTACATTTGTTATCTTGTTAGCCTTGCGAAAACTTTCTCCATCTCCAGATCGGTTGCCAAGCACTTCTATGGCCCATTTGGAAACGAGATCCTGTTCATTGGGGTCGGACGTACTGAAGCAGACATCAAAATGCAGCTACGACAGGTGTTTTTGAAGTCTTCAGATTCTCTATTCATTCGTGGCCACCATACTTTCCCCTTTGAGCGGTGTCGGTGCCTCTCTCCTGGAAGACCCTCATGTGCTAACTCCAACAGTCTCCGTCGCAGATCTTTCGAGTTCGTACGCTTTGTTCCTCTTAGTAGAAGATTACCGAGCGTCAACACTTTAAATCGAAACGGATAGAATGGACTCGATGTAGCTAGCTTGCACCAATCATCCTTTGCATCTATTATTTCCCCATCTTTAGTACCACTCTCGGCTATCTCTGAGATTCATAACGAATCTTGTTTTGAATTTGAGACAATATGAAATATGTTTTTCTCTCCCTGCCAATCGAATAAGTTTGACTCGGCTTCCTGGGACAGTCTCGACAATGAGTCAGCGATGTTTTCTTTTCCAGGCTTATACACCACCCGGAGACATCACGATTGTTGGCGTTAAATCCACCTCTCGATGCGAGCTGAAGGTCTGGGGTGGGCTTAAATATAGCTTCAAGAGGCTTATGGTCCGTTACCAAGTCAAATTGTAGACCGATCAAATAAAAATAAGCACCGAAACCGCTCCTTATGCTTTTGTACTAGCGTCCGCAATCAAAGTAGTCCGATTTTAAAAGCTAACTTCTGCACCTCACCCAATATGAATTTCTCGTACAATTTGAGCAATCCTCTCAATGGCTCTGTAGTATCGGCCAAATCCGGTATAAACTTCCTAACATACGTGACCAAACTTAAAAAACTGCGGACCTCCTCCTTATTTTTGATCTTTTTAATCTTGTCCTGATCCATCTCAATACCCTTGACAGAGAGGATTTGACTAAGCAATTTTTGGCGTATTTGTTTACCAAACACACTTCTCCTCGTTGAGTAATACATTATGTCATGTGGTGCTCATCGACGGTATTGCCAAAAACTATAACGTCGTCGATATAGTTTATGGCATTTGGGCACTGTGCCAGCAGCTCATCCATCAGCCTTTGGAAAATCTTCGGATCTGAGTTCACTCCAAATAGCAACCTCCTATACCTGAATAGCCCGCGTTGTGTAATGATAGGGATTTTTCAGATCGAGCAGAGAAAAGTATCTGCGTTCTTCAGCTTGGTCATCAATGAGTCGATCGTCGGAAAAATGGTGGCATGGTCGTCAACCAGTATCTGCCAATCTGTTTGGCTGCATAGATTGTGTTTGGAACCGGAGTCGATAACCACCTTCGATTTGCATGGAATAATATCGTCACTATCCCCCTTGTTGGCTACTCGAAAACAATCAGTGCTTACTGGTTTTTCCCCGTCGGGCACACGCTCACAATTTTCCAGCCTAATGTATGTGTCCGTACGACGAGGGCTTTTGCTCAAGACCCGTCCGCGTCGTGGGTTATGGTCTTGCATCTCCGTGCGAAGTGTCCAATCTTGGAGCATTTTCTGCACGTGACGCTTCTTGCTGGGCAATCTGGGCTGTTCTCAAAAAAAAATCTTCTCATTGTCCCCCTTTGTTTCGCCGAAAGAGCATTTCACAATTTGTCGACGCAAACGCATTTAAAATTCGGTAAAGCCTTCATCTTCCAAAAGAACCATAGTCCGGAAAAGGTGCCTTTCGAAAACCTAGTTTCCTTGTGAAGAAAAATAATCATTTAATTTTTCCACTAGAGGTGTCAAAATGTCATTATTTGCTTCCTCGTCGAACGCAACAAGTGCACCGGGTAAGTTGTACACCACTGACTGCAACTGTTATCTCCTCTGACTTTATGTAGATGGTAAAAGACCGCAGCCATGTCTCCCACTCAAATCCCCACAACGCCTTATCAACTGCTTTAAATAGAAATGGTTTAAGCTCTGCCATTTCGGAAGATTACTGAAGTTCAAGATAAATAATAAGAACATTCCCCGAACATTGAATAAGAATTTTTGTTCAGCTCCAATAATAACAACTCGCTGTTATTATCATTGGCCTAATGTTCACCAACACCATACTCTTAAACATGCTTTCTTGCTAAGCCCTTTAGCATTCGCTCTTGCATTTAAATCTCTCTCTCATTTTACCACCACCTCTTTATTCCTTTTCTTTTCGTGGTGAAAATGTGAGAGATGAACTCTTTAGATTTACATCCGCACACTTGCTTTACTCACCTCTTCTTTCGTGGCGTGCTTCCGTTTCCTTTTTCATTTTCTTTTTTTTTTCATTTCATCAGCCCGAATTCAATCGGCTCCCGATGAACAGTCGCTTTACCCACTTCTTCGTTTTGTGGCGTGAAAGACTCAAAATACGACGCGAACCACCTCGCGTCGTTGTGAATTTATGGATTCCATGTTGGGTTCGAATCCCGATCAGCTGACACAGTCCCCACAGATTGTAACGCCACAAATCACAAAACTACATATGTATTTAAAGACCTTACAGAGTTAATTATATCAAATTTTACTCATAACTGGTTAAGCATAGGAGTACTTGGAGTTGTTATTACAAAATTACACTTCTCAATGGATTTTTATTTAATTAAACAAAATGTGGCCAATCGTATAGTCGTTTACTTAGACATTGAACAAAACTTTAAGCTTAAGAACTTAGATTTATACAAAGTTAACCACATTGGTAACACAATTACAAAAGAGCATCCCTTAAAAAAAGATTGATATTGTTCAGTGCTATCGATGTCAGAAATTGGACTCACAAAATCCTGTTGTGCCAAAACTCTCATAATCATTCCAGCAACAAATGCCCTAAAGATAAAGAACAACCAACAAAATATGCCAACTGCTCACGCTGTCGGAACGACCTGAAAAACAACAAACACGATAATAATAACAAGAAAGTTTATATACCCTTGCAGTTATTACAAAACGAATACATTTCAATTCCTATGCCTATATTAGGCTGTATCGATTTTGCGCTGCATTTTGCCATCGTTTCTATGGAAGCTATATTATATTGTTGTCAGATCTTGACAAACTAAAAGCGTATTTTTGATATAGAAAATAATTACTCTATCTCAAAGGAATATTTTGATAAATAGAAAAAACAGCTAAATACATTAAAAATAATTGTTTTTTTATTTTTTATTTTTGTGAGAGCCATATGATATAGATATCCGATTTTAATTAAATTAAAACCGTTATTATAATATTACCAAATCCCAAAGAACAACAAAACAAATAAAAACAGCTAAGTTATTCTTTTTAAAATTTGTTTTCCGATTGTTCCTATGGGGTATTGCATGTCGTCCGATCCGACTCGTTCCGACTTAAATGCTACCTGTAAGCAAATAGCTTTAAAACTGAGAGATTAGTTTGCGTAGACGTCCGGACGGACGGACGAACACACAATTCACTACCAAATATTTTTTTGGACACAATAATAGCTGACCATCCGTCATTAAATAATTCTTAATTCTATTACATTTATTCGTAAAGCTAAAAAGAGCGCAGCTGCTACGCCAGTGACGCCGGCAGAGCACAAGTCGGCGTTTATGTAAAAATATATGTATAAGTAAAGGCTGGCGAAGAGCCGCCGCGGCAGAGGGGTGGTATTATGTTCACATGGTAACAGAGCCGTAGCGCATGTCAAATTTGCCGACTCAGCTCTGCCCAGTCTGATTGTACTCAACGGCAATCATATTACCGGGGACTTGAGGAACTGTTTGGGTGTATTCGATATGTGAATATAGAACATCTCCCTCCTTTAGAAAAATTACGTAATTAAATGAAGTTATTTTCTTAGTATCTTTATTTGTACAAAAATATATATAACATATAGTGACATATGCATGTCGGAGTTTTATTTGAAATATTAGATTTAATTATTATTTGTAAGTCTCTCAGTGTATAAGTTATGCAGAATAAATAAAGTTCAAAGAAGATTGCAGAAAGAGAGAGATTTAGTGTGAGAGCGCGGTGGGGAAGGAGAGCGAAATCCCTGCTGAGCGTGGCGCAATGATGAAGAGTAAGATGAGCAAAGGAGAGCGGGGCAGTTCGACTTAACCCTTCAGAGAGAACAGATCCAATTATTGAGTGTTGAAAGGAAACCATTGCGACTCACTGCGCTGTGTACTGAAAGAAACCCTGATTCACAATGGCCGAGGAACCTGACCCTATATCTCCAACATGCACATATTCTTCTATGTACCAAGAAATAAAAATATGCAATGTAAGCAATCCACAGCCGGAGCAGGCGGGGCTGCTCTTCAATAACAGAAAAAATTCTTAAATCACTAAGGGCCGCGCCCTAAGTAGCACTCTCAATCTCAAATTATTGTATACAATCAAAATCGCAAGCGGGCGAAATCGCTACCATACTTATGTAAACAAAAGGCAACACAAGTAAGATTTTTGTTACAAGAATTTAGCCGAAACCCAATTATCAAATAATAAACACACATCACCGCATTCAATAGTGTTTTTTTTTTCTCGCGCGGAGTCCCACGGCCCACTTACCCGCCCAACCAACCGAGGGGCGCAGCCGTGTTTCGTACGGCACGATTCGCGATAAGATAGACGCGAGATAAGAAAATATAGGTAAAGGTTCGGGGAAAAAAGTAATAGTTAGATCAATCTTGTGCGAATGAAAATAGTATTACAGAGAGCGGCAGAGAGTCAATATTTGAGATTACAGGAAAAAGTCTATTATAGTCAGAACATAATACTCTGAAAGGCTCATGCAAGGCATAGTTAGATCTACAATGATTTAAAATTAGGGGAATATAATTTCTAGTTAATCTACTTGGCACAGAAAAGTTTAGCCGACTTAACAAGTCGGGGCAGTCAATATCACCATGTATAAGGTTTTAAATAAAGATAGTACCAAGCATCGTTCTACGGTTGGCTAGGGAGGGTAAATTAATCAAAAGAAGTCTACTAGAATAAGAAGGTAAGTTAAGATTTGCATCCCAGTTTAGGCGCCGTAAAGCAAAAAGAAGGAAGTTTCAATTCAAAGTTCGGCGTTGATACAAACCCAACGGCTTGATAACTTATTCTACTCAAGCCCAATAAATTCACTGGCGCAGTCGTTGATCTTAACCCAATAGTTGTATAACTTATTCGACTCAAACCCAATAATTTCACTGGAATTTCACGAATCTCGAGTGGAAAATAAATTACATTTTTTAATCCAGTACTCGATAAATAATTGCGCTACACATTTTAAGACCCTTCAACTTGGATTATAATACCAATTCGGTTGTCCAACAAAAAGTATAAGAATAAATAAATAAAAAACAATAAGTCCAAAGGCAACTAAAAGTTAAACAACATATACAATTTTAAGAAAATTGAATTAAGCAAACACTACAACTTCAATAAGTGAAATCAAAATAAAAATAAAACAAAATTTGTTTTTTTTACTGTAACAACAAAATTACAACTTTACAATAACAATGGCACAAGCAATTATCGGCCGCACTCCAAATTGTGGCGCTAAGCTATAACAACCTTTCTGAATTTCACTCTACCAAACTAATGATGTACAACAACAGAGAGTTCTACTTGGAGCCATCGAAGGAAACTTCGACGGACACGTAACACGATCAATGGGCCTTCCAAACATCAAAGATTGGCCTACCCCTAGATTGAGACTAGTTGCAGAATTAAAACCCCAAACACCGAATTACAAACTGCAGGAGAACTTCAGGGAGACACCTTAGAAAGGAAATCTGAGAGCATTCTTCAAATAAGCTGAAAGACGACGTTAACTGCTGATTTCGAAATTGCATCTGTAAGGTAACCAATCAGATTTTCTTATTCTAAAATACTGATCAGAAAATTACCAATACTATTATTCACTATTTTAGTTCATCATGGTTCGTCATCATTCAATCGCTCTTCTCAGTGAACGGTCGTGTTTTTGTTTTGCGCTTCGGATTTTCATTTTCTTTTTGAAACCACCGGGGTTAAAACAAATCTTTTTTAACATTTCTACACCTTTAAGTGTCTTCAACAACTTTCCGTTCGCTTCGCGAGTGCATCGTGATTAACTTGTGTTTAAAAAACTTAAAACTTTTAAACATTATTTCGGTGCTGGTTTGTTGTTATTGTTTTTATATTGCCTCCCTTTTAAGCATTTCTCTTCGTCGTTGGGGGCTGTTGGAACGGCACGCACTCCAACGGTAATTTCTCTCTCTCCACCTCTCTGAATATATCTTTGAGGAGTTGAACATCATAGCGGAGTTGTTGGAAATTAACGTTGTTACGCTCTTGACCTATCACTCTCTCTGTCCATCCCGCTCAGAGGTGTCTAATATCGGAGTTAATCGGTGTTAAGCTCCCGCTCTCGCCCTTTTGGTTCTATCTCGTTTCGAGGTGCCCAACATCAAAGTTAGTCGGTGTTTCGCTCCCGCTCTGTCGCTCTCCTTTCTCTCTTATCAATAAGTTTTTGAGCGCTTTCAATTTTTGTGCGCTATAGTTGCAAAGTGGTTCGAGTGATAATGGCTTTCTGCTCATTAAAAAATCGTAAGAAAGTTATATCGACTGGACAGAAGAATATTCCCTGTTCTGGCCTGGTTTGCGATGCGTTCAATAAGAGGAGTGTATGAGAACCAGGCAATATCTATTAGGCGGCTCACAAAAAGCAGTGTTATGCAATTAATCCGCAATATTCCGCAAAATTCCAAAACAGCATTTGTATATTAAAGGAAATAAATACCCCCAACTACAACAACCCTCCACATCTAAAAATACTAACTTCCGGGTTACCAAACGACTTAGACCATCGGATAGTGAGCAAACGAAAATGTCTATTGACAAATTGAGACACACACGAATACGGAGAATTACAACCTACAAAACAAAGGTTGCACATACCAATGCCTTATAGACACAGGATCCACAATAAATATGATCAATAAAAATGTATTTTGTCTTCCTATTCAAAATACCAAATGTGAAGTATTGACATAAAATGATGCTATTATGAGCCTATTGAACAAATTGATTACTTTACCCAGCAATAGTATTTTTAAAACAAATTAACCATTTTATGTACACAGTTTTTCTAATAATTACGATATACGAGGGCAGGCCGATAAGTACTTGGCCTCACCGCCCGATGGCGTCACTATTGCAAGAGAAATTTACTATCGTGGAGTACATTCTCGTAGACGGCTACTGTCGAAATTTCAGCCGAATCGGACTCGTAGTTATACCCGTTACTCGTAGAGTAAAAGGGTATATTGTATTCGTGCAAAAGTATGTAACAGGTAGAAGGAAGCGTTTCCGACCCTATAAAGTATATATATTCTTGTTCAGGATCACTAGCCGAGTCGATCTAGCCATGTCCGTCTGTCCGTCTGTCTGTCTGTCTGTCCGTATGAACGCTGAGATCTCGGAAACTATAAAAGCTAGAAGATTGGCATTTTGCATGCAGATTCTAGGAGTTCCTACGCAGCGCAAGTTTGTTTCAAAAAGGTGCCACGCCCCCTTTAAAGCCCACAATCGCTAATATACGATTTTAAAAATTTAAATATTTCGGAAAAGTAAAAATGCAGTTTTATTGTGTTTATCAATACCTATCGAAATGTAGAAATTTTTCAAATCGGACCATTCGTTAAAAAGTTATGCGTGATCAAAGTTTCTATCTCCATCTCCCTCGCACTCCCTTTACCTGAGTAACGGGTATCTGATAGTCGGGGCACCCGACTATAGCGTTCTCTCTTTTTTTGTTTTGACTGCGTGTGGAATCGGACGTGTCCGCGGATTTTAGAAAAATCGAAAAAGAGCAATATCGGTCTGTGATTCGATTCTTGTTTTTGGAAGGGAAATCGCGCAGCGAAATCAAAGAGCGCTTGGATGCTGTGTACGGTGACTCTTCTCCTTCGACGGCGGCCGTCAAAAATTGGTTTAACGAGTTAAAAGGCAAAACGGTCACAGGGCTGTACTACACCGAATTATTGGGCCGATTGCCGCCGAATTGCAGAAAATATGGCCCCATTTGGCGAAGAAAAAAGTGCTCTTCCATCATAACAACGCACCGGCTCACACTTCCGCCCTCTCCAAGGCCAAATTGGTCGACTTGGGCTACGAACTACTACCCATCCAGATTGTGACTTCTTTTTGTTTCCAAACTTTAAAAAGTCACTCGCTATTTTGCAGACCTCGAGAAAACGTATTTATCAGACGGGTCAAAGAAGTTGGAGCATCGCTGGGTCAAGTGTATCGAGCTAAAAGGAGATTATGTTGGAAATAAATCGCCACTTTTCCAACATTTTCGTTTTTCTTTTGGAGGCCAAGTACTAATCGATGACAATTATCATTTTTGATAAAACATACAAATTAATTACTTCAAAATCAGCAAAAAAATTGTATATCCAAAAGGCACCAGAACCAATTAAAAATTCAGCTCAGGAATCAATCAAAAAAATATATTTTGAATTGTTTCGATTAGATCACCTGAATCATGAGTAAACTTTAGGGTTGAAAGTTTTATTACATAAATACAAAAATCTTCAATATGAAGGAGACTTTCTAACATTTACAAATATCATTAAACACGAACTAAGTACAACACATAACTCCCCAATTTATTTAAAACAGTACCAACTTGCTCAAGCGCACGAAATTGACGTCGAAAACCAACTGCAGGAAATGCTTAATCAGGGGTTAATTAGGGAAAGTAATTCACCATACAATATTCCAACCTGGGTAGTACCCAAAAAAACGGTTGCTTCTGGTAAAATAAGTATAGAGTAATAATAGATTATAGGAAGCTTAATGAAATAACTATACCCGATAGATATTCAATACCAAACATGGACGAAATCCTTGGTGAACTAGTAAAATGCAATATATCACAGCTATCGATTTGGTAAAGGGATTTCACTAAATAAAAATGGAACCAGAATCAATATCTAAAACCTTTGAATGTATTTGGCCTTAAAAATGCACCCGCTACTTTTCAAAGGTGCATGAATAATATCTTTCGACCTTTTTTTAACAAACACTGTTTAGTGTATTTAGATGATATTATAATTTTTTCCACATCCCTTACCGAACATTTAAATTCATTATAACTAGTTTTTTCCAAACTTACAGAAGCCAATTTAAAATTGCAGTCAGTTTCATATTCAATTCCAACAAAAGTAAAAGAGATCAGAGCTCTTCTTGAATTAACCGGTTATTATCACAAATTTAATCCAAGCTACGCAGACATAGCAAAACCAATGACCAAATGTTTAAATAAGGAGCTAAGACAGATACACAAAATCTCGAAGCAATCAAAAAACATAAAGATTTAATAATTAGAGAAGCAATTCTCCAATTACCGGATTTTGAAAAAAAAACTCACTTCAACCATAGATGTCAGTAATTTAGCCCTTGGGGTCTGCTTTCTCAAAATGTTCATCCTATTTCCTTTATTAGCAGAACGCTTAATGAAAAGAACGAAAAAGAATTACTCGGAATAGTTTGGCCCACTAACCTCTTAGATAGCTGCATACCTTAAAAGAACCGAATGCCCAGTTACAAAGATGGAGAGCTAAATTAAACGAATACCAATTTACAAACGACTTTATTAAATGGAGGGAAAATTCAGTTTCCGATGCATTATCAAGAATTAAAATTGAACAAAATCATTATAGTGACGTTACTCAACATAGTTCAGAAGTAGGCAATAGCAACCTTATTCTTTTAACAGTAAGCCAATGAACTATTTCAAAAACCAAATAATTTTCATTAAATCCAAAAAAAATAAAGTAGAGCATTCAACAATATTCGGTAACTCCATTACTACAATTCAATATAATGTAATAACACTTGAAAAGGCCAAACAAATTTTACTTGATCATTTTATTCATAAAAACATAACCATTTACATTGAGAGCGATGTTGATTTTGAAACTATTCAAAAAGCCTACAGAGAAATTATTAATACCACCTACACTAAAGTAATTCGCAGCCTCTACCTATAAAAGAATGTTTGTTCATACATCGAATTCAAAAAAAATAATACTTCAATCACATGAAAATCGTTTACATCTATGTATACAGAAAATGACTAAATTATTCAAAGAAATGCATTTCTTTCCAAATAGCCAACTATTCATTCAGAATATAATAAATGTATGCAATATAGGCAATTTAGCTGAAACAGAACTTAGAAAGACCAAAATTCCTTTTAAAATCATCTGACGGAAAACATTAAACAGTTGCATTGACATTTATTATAAATTCGCCACACTTGAGCAAACTTAAACAACGGACTGGATAGAATGCAGGAACGCGCTAATACTCATTTTTAATCTGTTAGGGAAACCCAAATTACCTAAGGCAGAAAGAGTCGGAGCTTTCTCCAGCTAGGCTCTAAAACGAAGACTTGAAGCAGAAGGAATTGAATTACAACTCAATACGCAAAAAACCGTATAGCAGACGTTGAAAGACTACATAAGACAATAAATGAAAAAATCCGTAAAGTCAATTCATTCGATGGTGAAGAAGTAAAATTAAGCAAAATAGAAACAATCCTTTACACATACAACCATAAAATTAAACATGACAACTGGGCAAACACCTCCTCAAATATTCTTATACGCGTCCAATGGGCATCCAATATTAGACATTCAAAACTTGTGTTTAGAAAAAGAAAAGTTTTTATTATTAATTCGGTGCTGGTTTGATGTTATTGTTTTCTATTGCCTCCCTTTTCAGTCTTTCTCTTCGTCGTTGGGCGCTGTTGGAACGGCACGCACTCCAACGGTAATATCTCTCTGAGGTGTCTTATACCGGAGTTAAACGGTTAATAATCCCGCTCTCTCTCTCTTTTTGTGGTCTCGTTTCGTGGTGCCTAACATCAAAGTTCATCGGTGTTTCGCTCCCGCTCTGTCGCTCTCCTTGCTCTCTCATTATAAAGTTCTTAGGCGCTTTCGATTTTTTTTGTCCGCTGTAGTGTACAGTGGTCCGCGGTCAGTGATAACGGCTTTCTGTTCATTGAAAAATTACAAGAAAGGTATCTCGGCTGGACAGCAAAGTATTCCCTGCCATACAAGTGATAAAATTTATCGCGCAAAGTGTCTTGGCTATTCTGGCCTGGTTCACGATGCCATCCATAAGAGGAGTGGCCTACGCTACTACTGTGATGAATGTATCGTATATGAGAACAAGGCAATATCTATTTGGCGGCTCACAAAAAGCAGTGTTACGGAATTAATCCGGAACTGCCACAAAAATTCTGTAGTAGCAAAAAGGGTTGCATGTGTTGTACAAAAACGGTTACTTGTGTTCGGGTGCCCCAGCTAAAACATGAATTTTTTTCACGGCTCGCCACAGACCTCTCATCACTGGATATTACGGCTTATATCCGTGACAAAATCCAAGTTGATGATTTGAAGGTCGAACAATTTAAATTTTCTTATGTATATCATCATTTAGATTTATTCTTGTGCTTTCATTGTGTACAGTTCTGGCCGAGGGCAATTTTAAAGTGAGGCAATAAGATAGTTCGGAAATGGTAAATACCTTGAAGCGATCACTAATTTAACTCATTTTTCATTCCCATATAATATTATGATATGTCTAGAGACCTGGTTAAGGCCAGATATTCTTAGCTCCGAAATTCTCCCGGATAAGTACACAATTTACTTGATCGTAAGTCCTGACGGGAAGGTGGAGTCCTGATTGCTGTCGACTCAACCTTTTACTCTGAACTACTAACTTTCAAAAAATTTTATATTTTTTTTTTTTTTTTTGTAATATATGCTTTTATTTATTGAATCTTCTCTATATGAGACTAACAATAAGTATATCAAATCTTAAGAATATGACTTAACTTACAGTCATGTAGACTGAATTTAGACTAACGGGCCCTAATATTTATTGCTGGGCTGGTAGATCGTTACGATGCAGACGAGTTCTGTTCGAAACCCGTCTTAGGTTCCTTGCGAGATTATTTGGGTGCAGTGTAAGCTTGTTATGGTAGGCCGCTTTCTGCTTTGCTATTTCATCTTTGACCGGTGGTATGCCCAGATCCCTGTGGATGTTTTCGTTCCGAACATACCATGGTGCCCCAGTGATTGTTCGCAGAATTTTTGATTGTGAGCGCTGTATGATGTCAATGTTGCTGTTGCTCGCGTTCCCCCAGAGCTGGGAGCCGTAGGTCCAAATGGGCTTAAGTGTGGAGTTGTAGAGAGGAACCTTAAAGTCCAGACACAGGGGTGATCGAGAATTTATAATCCAGTGTAGGCTGCTAGCTTTAAGTCTGAGATGTACTTTCTTGCATTCAATGTGCTTCCGCCAGGTTAGGCGTCTGTCGAGGTGGACGCCGAGATAAGTTACATCGCTGGCTTGGGGAATCTGCGTACTATTTAGAGTTAGCGGGGGGCACGATTGTCTGTTAAGGGTAAACGTTATATGTTTACACTTTTGTTCATTAATTTTGATTCGCCAGTCTGATAGCCACTTCTCAACTACCACCAAATGATCAGCCAGTTGAGCTGTTGCTCTAGTTGGGCATCTCGAGCGGCTCAGGATTTCGGTGTCGTCAGCAAATGTGGACGTAGTCAGCCTCTCGTTCGTAGGGATGTCTGCTGTGTATAGGACAAACAGGGTAGGGCCCAGTGCGCTACCTTGTGGGACTCCGGCTTCAATGTTATACTCGTTGGATGTCGTTGTATTGCATCTAACCTCGAAGACTCTGTGGTAGAGGTACGACTTAAGTAACTTATGAGTGTTTTCTGGCAGTAATGTTATGATTTTATGCATAAAGCCTTCAAGCCACACTCGGTCGAATGCCTGAGAGACGTCGAGGAATATCGCACTACAATATTCCCGATGTTCGAAGGCTGTACGAATTTCTGAAGTTATCCGGTTGACTTGCTCGATGGTTCCGTGGCTTTCACGAAACCCGAATTGATGTGCCGGGATTAAGTTTTGGTCTCTTAAATATGGTGTAATGCGCGTGAGCAGGCATTTTTCCAGTAATTTGGACAGGCACGATAGTAAGCTTATTGGCCTGTACGATGAGGGAATTGTGTGGTCTTTCCCAGGCTTCGGTATCATTATAACCACGGACTTTTTCCATTTTTTGGGGTAGTAGCCAAGTTTTGTGATCCCGTTAAATAGCTTGCATATAACATCCACTGCGCAGTTTGGAAGTTCAATTATCATTTTTGGGGTTATTAGGTCGCCCCCTGGAGCCTTTTTCGGTTTTATTTGCTTCCTAATGACGTTAGCAATTTCAGCTGCTTGAAACAAAATCGGGTTGATTGCAATTTCAGAGCTAAGCGCCGGTAGTTGAAAAGAGTTTGTGGCGGCGTTCGGCTGAAATACATTTCGTAGGTGTAAAGCAAATGTTTCGGCTCTGTCTTCGTCACTGCGGGCCCAAGTACCCGAGGAGTTTCTAATCGGAGTGACTGATTCTATCGGAGAGCTTAAATTTGGGTGAGCTCTCCACAAAGGATGCTTTGTACTGGTCGGCGACAGTTTCTCGATGTACCGGCGCTGCGCAAGCGTGTTTTGAGTGTTTTGGTGAGTCTGCGGGTGGCATCATTATAGAGTTGCTTCGAATGGGGCGATCTGCAGGATTGCCAAGCGCGTCGTAGACGTCGTTTTTCCCGAACCAGTTGTTCGATTTGCAGATTAGTTTTGTATTGGTTGCTACGCACGATTGTCTCTTCTGGTGTTGAGATTTTGGCTGCTGCCACGAGTACTGACTCCAGGGCATCAGCACAGAAGTCGATGTCGTTCTCTATGTTTAACTGTGGTGTTAGTTCAATGTGGGAACTTACGTACTTTTTGTACTTTAACCAGTTAGTTCTAGTCGAGGTCAGCCTGAAGGGGTGCTCGATTACTTTCGGGCTTTGAAGGAGAGTTATTAAAACTGGCGAGTGGTCAGATGATAAGTCCGAAAGCGATTTGGCGCTTACTAGATTTCTTGGGATGTTCTTGGTCACAGCGAAGTCAATTAAGTCCGGGAGTTTTCTGGGGTCAGCTGGCCAATATGTGGGGCTGCCAGGGGAGACATAGTCGAGTTTGTTGCTCAAATTTATGATTGCTTTATACAGTTGTCTTCCTTTGGGCGTCACGAGTCTTGATCCCCAGTGCGTGTGCTTGGCGTTGTAGTCTCCTCCTGCTATAAAGCGATCTCCGAGTGAATTGTAAAAGTCCAAGAATTGATCTTCAGTTATTGTAAAACGCGGTGGGCAATAGACAGCGGCTATAGTGATACTGCCGTTGCCTGCTTGTAGTTTTATAGATGTAGCCTGCAAATAATTTGTTGCAAACCTCTGGTGAAAGTGGTGCTTAATGCGTTCCCTGATTAGGATTCCAGTTCCTCCGTGAGCCTTACCGTCCGGGTGATCTGTGCAGTATGAAGTATAACCTCTTATTTGGAAGTTGTATTTACTTGTGAGATGCGTTTCTGCCAGCAGCATTACATCTATTTGGTTTTCATTTAGGAATTGAGTTATTTCAAGTTTGTGCCGTGAAACGCCATTGAAATTCCACATGGATATTCGAAGACAAGACATCGATTATTTAGATTGTTGGGATGTCAGCAAATTTATTAAAATGTTTTGATTTTGCATAAGGTTTGTCATTGTTGTTTTCATGAAGGACATAAATTCCATCATACCCTGTTGTAAAGTCAGCATCATGGTTTCCATGCTGTTTGGTATTTGTCCTATTGCTTGCTGAGGTGTAATTGTATTTTGCTCAGAGCATTGAGCTTGTGGGAGTCCCGTCTGATTGGCAAGTCCTGATTTTAGGGCACTGGCGTATGAAACTCCACCTTTGTGTTGAGGGGCCCAAATGAAGATCTGGCTGCTTTCGCAAAGAAAACATTAGGTGTGGTTTGGGATTGCACGTACGTATTTCGTGCATTCTGGGAGCGTGCTTGTTTTGCTTGTTGAAACTGACTCTTCAGCTCTTTATAGACCGGGCAGCCTCTGTAGTTTGCGGTATGGTTATCTCCACAGTTAGCGCATTTCTTTGTCTTTGGGTCTTCTTTGCTTGCAGGGCAAGGTTCGGATTTGTGGAAGCCACCACAAGCTACGCAGACTGAACGAAGCCCGCAGTTGTTTCTGGTGTGTCCATACTCTTGGCAGTTTGTGCATTGCAGCGGGCCATTCCGCTTGTGCGGTTCTTCAACAGTAATCCTTCTATGCAACAGGAATTGCAGTTTGTAGATCGGGTGCACTTCATTTTTCTTCAAGGCTCTGCTTTCTGGCTCCAGTTCGACCTTAAAGAGTGGTTGCGGCTTTTTATTTTTGTTGATAATATTAATAATATTTTTAGGGAAGAATCCTTTTCCTTTCAGTGCCTCTTTTATCTCATTGGTGGATACGTCGGGCTCTATGCCCTTTAGCACTACTTGCGAGCACTTGCTACTCTTGAGCTGGTACGTGTAGTAGGGTTTCCTAGCCTCGTCTAGGTAATTAGTTACAGCTCTGAATTGATCTTCAGTTTTAGCTTGAAGCTTTGTTTCGTGAATATTCCCTTTAACAAGAGGAGTAACATAAAAGTTGTCATTCCCGACCAGCACAACAATTCTCTTTACTAGGGCATTTGAATTCTGTTCCCTTATGTAAATTGGTGGGGGCTTTGGTTTCTTTTGAACAGCCTGTCCAGATTCGGATTGATTATTATCAATTGGTTGTTCGCTGCCTTTATTTGGGCAATTTTGTTTTGGTTTATTTCCAACCATTTTATTTCGCGGGCTTAGCTTCCGTTTGATTTGGATGTAACGATCCATGCCAGTCTGTATAGCCGGACCCACTTGTTGTTGTTTGATATTGCCGATATTGGCACTCGTACTTACAATTGGCTTTGTAGTTTTATTCAGCGCTGCAGTAGTTGCAAACGCATTCGAAATCGCGTTGTTGTTAACGGCGACCGTTGATGTTGTTGTTGCAGTGGCTGCGGTTGCAGAAATTAACGAGGTCGCAGTGCTCGTGGCTGGTGAGCTGTGAGTCGAAGCTGGGGGTGGGGTTCTACACTGCAAGCTCCATGAAGTGTGAGTTGGTGTGAGTAGGGCGGGAGAACAAGACCGTGCTCTCGCACTGTCAATGTTCAGTAGGGCTGAGTTGCTCTTTGAAGAAGTTCTTTCTACTTCTGTATCATGGGTTGAGAAATAAGAGATATAACTGTTTCTCTGGTCTACGGAGCTTCTACGCTCATTTTTTGAATCGCCGCTCATTGAGCTATCACTCGTGGCACTTCTTAGTTTTTATAATAACTTTGCACTAGTTTTATCATAGCACTAATTATTATTTACTGTTTTTTAGCAATTAGATTGCCTTTGTTACACCACTCCAGTATTTTTAGTTATTGTTTTTCACTTTTGAGCGGCTTTTTTTTTTTTTTTTTTTTTTCCGGAGCTCGCGCCAAACACGTCTGCACTCTCCGGCTTACTATCACTGAAAAAATTTTATGAAATCGAATTCCTAGGTATAAAATTATCGTTTTCCGGTGGTTTTGTATATATTACTTCACCTTTCCCTTATTCAGTCCATTTCCAAAAAACTGTCAGATCGATATCAATTAATAGTATTAGGTTATTTTAATATACCTAGTGCGACTTGGTCCCCAGACAAAAACTCTAATATTTTACTTCCTTTAGCGCAGCATGACTTTATTGACGGCTTGCTTGACATTGCGCTATCCCAAGTGAACCATGTTAAAAACTCCTTAGGACGTTTACTGGACTTGTGTTTTGTTTCAAATTCAGAAGGCGTTTGCCTATTAAAAACATCACCACTTACACAACCGGAAGATCCTTATCATCCAACTCTAGAGCTGATTGTAGATGCGAGAACAGAGCTGAATAAAAAATCCGAAAAGTCAGTTTAAAGAATCCGCTGCTTTCGTAAGGCAAACTTTCATCTTTTAAATACTTTTATATCCGGCTATTCCGAATTTTATTCATGCACTAACATGGCTGAGGCCGTTAATATCTTTTATAATGCATTGAACTCCTTCTTTTATCTGTGTGTTCCGTTATAAATTCACAATATGACACGATAACCTGGGTGCTGGTGCGTTATCTAGAATTACGCATGTTGATGACCTTGGCGTTCTTCTAGACCCAAAGCTTAAGTTTTGTGACCATATTACTTCTATGGTCAATAAAGCCAATGAATACGATGATCCCTATGTTACAAAGACTCTGTTCATTTCACTAGTCCGTCCACTCCTGGATTACTGTTCAGCTGTTTGGAGTCCCAGTAAGGTGTGCATATAGACCGGATAGAGTCAGTGCAAAATAACTTTTTATTATTTGCTCTACGGTGCCTTAACTGAAATGCAAGCCTTATTTTACCATCCTACTCTAGTAGACTTCTCCTAATTAATCTACCATCCTTATTAAACCGTAGAAAGATGCTTGGCACAACTTTTATTTATAAACTTAGTCACGGGGATGTGGAGAGTCCCGAATTACTGGGTCGCATAAACTTCTCCGTGCCTAATAGAACTACCAGGAACTATGTTCCTCTTTAAATATTTGTAGATCCAACTATGATATGCAGTTCACCCTCGACAGCCTAAGCGATCGGACGTTTTCTTCCGCGAGACATATAAGTAACGCAACATCTAAGCACAAAGCAAACGACAAGATACAGACCTCTTATCTACGTTTCGAGCACTGCAACAGACAAATTCGGCAACTTTAAGCAATCTTATAGTTTGTTGACCCCAACATGTGCGAACCTCCGGACATCTGGAGAAAACACCCTCCCGACGAAATATTCCTAGTGGCAACTAGTTTAGATGATCGCTTCAAGTCTCTGACTGAAATTTCTCCCTTCGTGGTTAAAAAAACCATTGACTATGCAATTCATGGAGAAGTCAACAGTGTTACAAAAACCAAGAACGGAAATCTCCTAATAAAAACAAAAAACAAGATTCAAGCTGAAAAGCTCATCAAACTAAACATAATGCCAACAAATAATCCCCACATCATTATCCCCATTAAAATCTCTGAACATCGCACCCTAAACTGCATTAAAGGAATTATATATTCAAACGACCTCAGAGGAATTGAAGAAATCGAAATATTGGAAAACCTTAAACCACAAAAAGTAGAAGCAGTGGAAAAAATCTACAAATACATCCCCGGACAACCACTCCATAAAAAGAAGGAAAATTATACAGGCCTCATCAAAATCACCTTTAAAACATCCAACCTACCAGAAAATTTGTTCATCGGATACGAAAGAGTTCAGGTACGCCCTTACATTCCGCCTCCAATGCGTTGCAACAACTGTTATAAGTATGGTCATACCGCTAAATTTTGCAAAAACGCCGCTACCTGTGGAAACTGCGGACTTGCAGCCCACGTAACCTCAGAAATATGTCATAACGAAGCAAACTGCGTTAATTGCACCGCCCAAAAACTTCCTCAAACAAATCACCACGCCCGCAACAGAATATGCCCAATCTTCCTGTCCAACAAGGAAGTCCAAGCAATCAAGACCCTACAAAAAGTGGATACCAAGTCAGCTTGGTCAATATACAACAAACGGCAACACGACGGCTCACTATACTCCTCAACAGCCAAATCCAACACAACAAACGCCAATCAAACACAACCATCAACAATCAGGAAAACAGTAAGCTACAAGTCAAACGAATTCGACCTACCCATCGCAACTGACCCTACCCAAGACGAACCCATGTCATCCGGACCAGCACCTCCAAGAACGTCACCACATCAAAAAAACCAGCAAAAATCCTCACACTAAACGCTTCTAATAGGACCAAACGTCTATTAAAAAGCGAACCAACATCAATTCTAACCAGAGCTAAACTCCACAACATTAATCCAATTAAACATAACATATAACTAACTTTAATTTTTATCCACATACTATATACATTAATCTAAGTCAAATATGTTAAAAATTATCCAATGGAACATTCACGGCTATAGAAACAACTATTTAGAACTACAAATGTTAATTAAAGCACAAGCCCCACACATTGTAGCCCTTCAAGAAAGCCATATATCAAACCTTTCCTCTCTTCCCACCCCAACCAACTTCACACTCTATACTAGCGCCAACAACAGCAACAGTTTTGGCGGCACAGCCCTCCTAATCCACAACTCCATCTCTCAAAACCACATCACTTTTAGCACAGACTTCGACGCTGTTGGAGTTACCATTCACTCCAAGGCTAAATTTAATATAATCGCTGCCTACATCTCACCTTCCAAAACCTTTAATAAAAGCAACCTAGAAAACGTCCTTGATTCGCCAAGTGACCACACACTAGTGGTGGGCGACTTTAACAGCTGGCACCCCTCCTGGTGCTCACCAAACCAAAACAGAAGAGGTAAAATAATAGCCGAATACATAGACCACTCTGACTACGTACTTCTCAATGACAAGTCACCCACTCATTTCTCCACCCATAAGACCTTCACACACATAGACCTATCCTTCGCCTCAGCCTACATAGCTCCAGAGATCCAGTGGGAAGTGTCGGGCGACCTCCACGGTAGTGACCATTTCCATATACTTTTATCAATGTTTAACAACCCAACCTCTCCCACCTTTACTTCCAAACCATCCTTCAAACTCCTAGCTGCAGACTGGGACCTCTACAAGAAAAAAGCTACAAATCTGAACACTTCGATCCTACCAAGCCCCAACGTCAATCGTGAGGCAGCGCTTATAAAAAAGATAATAATACAAAGTGCTCACCTTTCTATACCCCAAAACACCACCTTTTTCCTTCACCGCACTGTTCCCTGGTGGAACAAAGAACTGTCTCTTCTTAAAAAAACAAAAACAATAAATGGAACAAACTAAAAAGAGAAATTAATACCTTCAACAACATCGAGTATAAAAAACCTAACGCCAAATTAAAAAGAGCTGTTAGGGAAGCAAAAAAAGCTTCTATAAAAAAATTTACAGAAAACATAAATCAGTTTACAAACCCTACGAAAACGTGGGACAACATAAAACGACTGTGCGGCCTTTATCCGCAAAAACATATCCACTGCATATGCATCCCCGCCGAAATAACAGACCAAACTGAGATCGCAAATTCTTTTGGCCAAACTTGGTCTGAACAAGCCGAAGACAGGAACTTTTCCCCCCAATTCCACATTAACAAGCAACTACTGAACCAATCCCTACTTACCACCCCTCAAACACAGCACTAGAAATAGAAAAAAATATCTCCTTGATTGAATTTTCGTCTGCTCTGAACTCCTTAAGAGGCAACACACCAGGCTTAGATCGAATCTCCTACTCAATGATCAAAAATCTTCCCATCCCAGTTAAATATAGAATAGTTAACCACTTTAACAACATACTCCTTTCCCACATCCCCCAATCGTTTAAACTCAGTCTTGTATTACCCATAATTAAACCGCATAAACCAAAAACAGAAATAAAATCATATAGACCTATCGCTTTAAAACCATGTCTAGCCAAAGTACTAGACAAAATTATGGCTAAAAGGTTGTGGTGGTTCGTTTTAAACAACGATCACATCCACAGCTGCCAATTCGGCTTTAAGCGAGACAAATCTGTTCTACATAGTCTGCTCTACGTAGACCACCTAGCTTCCAGATCCATTGCCCTCAAAAAACACCTGTCAATAATATCACTTGATTTTACAAAAGCTTTCGACAGAATAGGAATCCACACAATCATTCATCAACTGCACAATTGGAAAGTAGGTCCCATAATTATCAATTATATTACAAATTTTATGACAAACAGGAAAATTATAGTCAAATCAGGAAAATGCCTTTCCAATACTTTCCCCCTAAACAACGGTATCCCGCAAGGTTCACCTATATCAGTTATACTATTTCTTATTGCCTACAATTCCCTCTCCAACACCCTATCACTCTCAAATGAAATTAAATTTTGCGCTTACGCCGACGACTTCCACCTCCTCATCCAACACAATAACAGAAAAAACCCTACATCCAACCTAACAAACATTTTCAATCACATAGACGAATGGTGCTCACAATCGGGTTCAGTCCTTTCAGTCGAAAAATGCCAGAGCTTACATATTTGCCGCAAACACAATTGCAAAGCCAAAATAATCTAAGGTGATACAAATATACAAAACACCTCCACTCTAAAAATCTTCGGACTTACAATAAACCAAAGATACAATTGGAACTCACACATAAAAAAACTAAAATCCGACCTCGCCAAGCCCCTAGGTATAGTTAAACACCTATCCTCTTTCAAATACAGCACAAATACCACAACCCTAGTCCAAATAATCAAATCAATAATAATTTCTAAAATAGACTTCTGCCTTCCCATATACGGCCGAGCACCTAAGTCCCAACTCTACCACCTTAAAACCACTCTAAACTCAGCTATACGTTCAGCACTGGGAGCATACCGCTCCACACCCATCAACAACCTACTAGCAGAATCCGGCATTAATACAATAGAAAACAGAAGAGACTTCCTTACCGGAAAACTCTCCAAGAACCTCATCCAAGCCAGAGACACCCCCTTAAGAACCCTCACCAAACCCCCGAACAGAACTCATAGATACCCCAGCACAATAGACCAAATTGTTAAAATCTGCAACTCCCATTCAATCCCATTTTCCCCAATAAAGAAAAAAACCTGTAAAAAATTTAACATGTCTAACATCATTAAAGCCACTAACACCTCCCTCTCAAAACACAACAAAAACACAACTCCTCCTATAATTTTCCATCAACTCTTCCATTCCCTGAAATCCTGCTACCCTAATCACAACTTCGTATATACAGATGGCTCCAAAGCCAACGGAATAACCACATTTAGCATAACAAACGAATGCGAAACGATAAAAACGGGACTCCTTCCTACCTACTGTATTCCCTGCCATACATGTGATACAATTTATCACGCAAAGTGTCTTGGCTATTCTGGCCTGGTTCGTGATGCCATCGATAAGAGGAGTGGCCTACGCTACTACTGCGATGAATGCATTGTATACGAGAACCAGGCAATAACTATTAGGCGGCTCACAAAAAGCAGTGTTACGGAATTAATCCGGAACTGCCGTAAAAATACGGACCTGCTCGTGGCGCTTGAATCGCAGCTCACTAGTCGCATGCTAGCTGAGCCCGATTCCCCAAAGCGCAAAAAAATCGCGGTCGGTGGGCATTCTATGGCAGGTGCCGTGCAACCTGCTGCCCGCGATTCGATTCCAGCTCAGCTGCCAAACTTAGGCGCCACTCAAATGGTACTAAGATCGGGGGAAAAAAGTGATTCGGTATCCTAAGTTGCTGGAATCGGTGTGGCTCCGCTAGGTATTTCCGCTCTGTCCGATCAAAATAAAGTAGTGGCCCCAACACCTCATGTAGACTTAACGTCCGGATTACCGGCCGATACTGGTAGTATAGATACAAATTCTGTAGTACCAAAAAAGGTTGCATGTGTTGTACCAAAAACGGTTACTTGTGTTCGGGTGCCCCAGCTAAAACATGTATTTGTTTCACGGCTCGCCCCAGACCTCACATCACTGGATATTACGGCTTATATCCGTAACAATATCCAAGTTGATGATTTGAAGGTCGAACAATTTAAATTTTCTTATGCTAGGAAAGTATCAAAATTTAAGATTGGTATTCCCTGTGCTCTTTTTGCATCTGTGTGTTCCACCAGTTTCTGGCCCGAGGGCATATTTGTAAAAGAGTACAAAGCTAAGAGAAACAAGAGAGAACGCTATAGTCGGGTGCCCAGACTATCAGATACCCGTTACTCAGGTAAAGGGAGTGCGAGGGAGCTGGAGATAGCCTTTATAGTTTCCGAGATCTCAGCGTTCATACGGACGGACAGACAGACGGACAGACGGACATGGCTAGATCGACTCGGCTAGTGATCCTGAACAAGAATATATATACTTTATAGGGTCGAAAACGCTTCCTTCTACCTGTTACATACTTTTGCACGAATACAATATACCCTTTTACTCTACGAGTAACGGGTATAAAAAAAATAGTTCAGGGGAAATGGAAAATACCATTAAAGAACCATCCCCAGCGCCCTCCACATCCTCTTCTGTCCCAAAAAACTAGCCTCCTCTTTTCTTCTTTGCTATCAGAATACAAGAGGCTTACTTAGTAAGCTGACTTAATTGTATTCGGATAGTTTTTCTTTCCCATATAATATTATGGTATGTACAGAGACCTGGTTAAGGCCGGATATTCTTAGCTCCGAAATTCTCCCGGGTAAGTACACAATTTATAGGCTTGATCGTCAGTCCAGACGGGGAGGTGGAGTCCTGATTGCTGTCGACTCCACCTTTTCGTCTGAATTGCTGACTTTCGAAGAATTTTATGACATCGAATTCCTAGGTATAAAATTATCGTTTCCCGGTAGTTTTGTATATATTACTTGTTCATATATCCCACCATCATCCGAGTTCCCTATTTACGCAAAACACCTTTCCGTTATTCAGTCCATTTCCAAAAAACGGTCAGATCGAGATCAGTTAATAGTATTGGGTGATTTTAATATACCTAGTGCGACATGGTCCCCTGACGAAAACTCTAACATTTTACTTCCTTTAGCGCAGCATGACTTTATTGACGGCTTGCTTGACATTGCGCTATCCCAAGTGAACCATGTTAAGAACTCCTTAGGACGTTTACTGGACTTGTGTTTTGTTTCAAATTCAGAAGGCGTTTGCCTATCAAGAACGTCACCAATTACACAACCGGAAGATCCTTATCATCCAACTTTAGAGCTGACTGTAGACGCAAGAACAGAGCTGAATAAAAAATCCGAAAATTCGGTTAAACGAATCTGCTGCTTTCGTAAGGCAAACATTCATCTTTTAAATACTTTTATATCCGGCTATGACTGGTCCGAATTTTATTCATGCACTAACTTGGCTAAGGCCGTTAATATCTTTTATGATGCATTGAATTCCTTCTTTTATCTGTGTGTTCCGTTATACTATCCGTCAATTTAGGTATTGCTTAGGTATTGCGCTAAGGCCCTGTGCAAACCTCTTCACAAGTTGTTTACCTTATCTCTTGAAACCTCCCAATTCCCAAATATTTGGAAGGAATCATTTGTTATTCCTCTTTTCAAAAAAGGTAACAAGTTAGAAGCCGGTAACTACAGAGGTATTTCTAAGTTGTCAGCTATTCCTAAGCTTTTTGAAAAAATTATTACTCCTCATTTGCAGCACCTTTGCAGATCAATCATTTCTCCATGTCAACACGGATTTATTAAACTCACTTCATTTGTGATAAAAGGCTTCAATAGTAGTTTTCAAACAGACGTCATTTACACTGACTTTAGTAAAGCATTTGACTCTGTAAATCACTTACTTCTCATTCAAAAACTTAATCTTTTAGGTTTTCCAGTTGATCTGCTTAAATGGATTTCAAGTTATCTGAATGGCAGGTCACAAAGGGTCCTTTTTAAAAATTCAATTTCTGAAATTCTCCGTGTTACCTCCGGTGTCCCACAAGGGAGCCATCTGGGTCCGTTACTTTTTACATTATTTATTAATGATCTTCCCTCAATTATAAGTCATTCTCGCGTACTTATGTACGCAGATGATGTTAAGTTGTGCCTGCAGTATAAGGACATTTCCTGCCATTTAGACTTGCAATCCGATCTAGATAATTTTCAAAACTGGTGCCGAGATAATTTACTAAATTTAAACGGTTCCAAGTGCAAGCTGATGACTTTTTATCGGGCCAATCCGATATACGCGACTTACACGTTAAGTGGCAGCTCTTTGGATAGAATAACTCTTGTAAACGATCTTGGCGTTCTCTTGGACCCCAAACTAAAATTTTCTAATCACATTTCGTCCATGGTTAATAAAGCCAGAGGAGTGCTTGGATTTATTAAAAGGTGGTCAAAAGAATTCGATGATCCTTATTTGACTAAAACTTTATTTATTTCGCTAGTCCGTCCGATTCTGGAGTATGGGTCTCCCGTCTGGAGTCCACAATACGGAACACATATTGGTCGTATTGAATCTGTACAAAAAAACTTCCTTCTTTTTGCTTTACGGCGCATAAACTGGGATGCAAATCTTATCTTACCTTCTTATTCTAGTAGACTTCTTTTAATTAATTTACCATCCCTAGCCAACCGTAGAACGATGCTTGGTACTATCTTTATTTATAACCTTATACATGGTGATATTGACTGCCCCGACTTGTTAAGTCGGCTAAACTTTTCTGTGCCAAGTAGATTAACTAGAAATTATATTCCCCTAACTTTAAATCATTGTAGATCTAACTATGCCTTGCATGAGTCTTTCAGAGTATTATGTTCTGACTATAATAGACTTTGTCCTGTAATATAAAATCTTGACTCTCTGCCGCTCCTAAAAGATTAATACTTGCTTCATTGGCACAAGATTGATCTAACTATTACTTTTTTCCCCGGACCTTTACCTTTATTTTCCTATCTCGCGTCTATCTTATCGCGAATCGTGCCGTACGATACACGGCTGCGTCCCTCTGTCGGTTGGGCGAGTAGGTGGGCCGTGGGACTCCGCGCGAAAAAAAAAAAAAAAAAAAAAAATTTCAAATAAACCTCCGTGGTTTAATAAAGAGTTGTCACACCTAAAAAATATTAAGTCCAGACTTTTCAATAAATTTAAAATGTGCGGTTCACAATCTGCCTTCTCTCGGTACCTAAGGGCTCGGTCAAATTTTATCGTGCTTAACGCCCGGTGTTATAAAAGCTATTTGACTCGTTGTAGGGTCCAATTTTCACAAGATCCAAAACAGTTTTATAATTTTGTTAACACTATGCGTAAATCAGCCTGTTACCCCGCATCGCTATCATTCGAAAACTCTACGGCAAACTCTGATCAGGCAATTGCCGATCTATTTGCATAGTTTTTCAGACAACTTATTCTGTTTCATCCCGTCCAAATCCGTCTTATTCAAATGCCATACCCAAGTCGAACTTGATTTTTTGTCCGAGGTTAAGCGAAAGCTCCTTTCTTTTGGATCTCCATAAAGTTAAGCCAGTCTATTCACCGGGTCCGGACGGAGTTCCAGGCTGCGTGCTTAAATACTGTGCTGAAACTCTGTGTAGACCTCTGTACAAATTGTTTACCTTGTCTTTAAAAGCATCTCATTTCCCACTTGTTTGGAAGGAGTCATTTGTCATTCCCCTTCATAAGAAAGGAAATAAATGCAATACAAGTAATTACAGAGGCATATCCAAATTATCCGCCATCCCAAAGCTTTTCGAAAACACTATTACACCCCATTTGCAACATCTTTGTAGATCGATTATATCTCCATGTCAACATGGATTTATAAGGCGAAGATTTACGACGACAAACCTCTTGGAGCTAACGTCTTTTGTAATAAATGGCTTTAGAAAGAACATGCAGACTGACGTAGTTTACACTGATTTTAGTAAAGCGTTTGATTCAGTAAATCACTCGCTTCTTGTATTATATCTGATGGACGTTGATGCACTACGAGCAGTACAAACAAGTGGCCCAACGACACCAAGCACGTGCTTGTTACGCGCGGGCCCTGTTATCAATTTGGGCAAAAAATGCGAGTTCGCGAGGAAAATACATAAATTAAGTAGAGACAAGACACAAGTGAAAATAAAAGGCTCAATTAAGAGAAAAGCAAATGAGTTAAAATATTAGTTTTTAATAACGGGATAGAAGTGGAAATGCAAATTAGTTGATAAAGGTTGTTATAAGTATTACATAGAACGCGAAAGGGCTCGTGCAGACAAAAATTTGATGAACATCGTGGCAAATTTAGAGGGATATAATTTCGTGTTAGTCTAACAGGAACATTGAAAGTTAGGCGGTTTACAAGTTCTGCAGAATCAATATCACCTCTTATAAGATTATGCATAAAAATAGTACCAAGCATTTTTCTACGATTTACAAGTGTAGGTAAATTAAGCAACAGTAATCTACTCTGGTAGGAAGGTAGCCTTACGTTTTGATCCCAGTTCAAACTACGAAGGGCAAATAGAAGAAATCTTTTTTGTACCGACTCAATACGGTCAATGTGCACTTGATATTGTGGACTCCAAACCGACGAACAATATTCCAAAATAGGACGGACAAGGGAGGTAAATAATAATTTGGTCGTATAAGGGTCATCAAATTCTTTTGACCAACGCTTTATAAAGCCAAGAACACTCATGGCTTTATTAACAGTGGACATTATGTGGCAGTCAAATTTAAGTTTAGGGTCCAGAAGAACACCTAAATCGTTTACTGAATATATACGGTCGAGTGAACTATTTTCAAGAGAATAACTAATAAACGTAGGAGTACCCCTATAAAAAGTCATAACGTTGCATTTAAGGTAGTTCAACTTTAAAAGGTTGTACTCACACCATTCATGAAAACAGCAAAGGGCCTAGATGACTTCCCTGAGGGACTCCAGATGTCACGTAGATCAATTTTGAAACAGAATTCTTGAATATAACCCTCTGAGTCCTACCATTCAAGTAACTTGAAATCCAAGTTAATAGATTACCAGGAAACCCAAGCAGATCTAATTTGAATAAGAGAAGAGAGTGGTTGACGGAGTCAAAGGCCTTACTAAAATCTGTATATATAACGTCAGTCTGCATTTTTTCTGAAATCCATTTATTACAATAGATGACAATTCAAGAAGGTTGGTGGTGGTCGATCTTCGCTTAACAAAACCATGCTGACACGGTGATATAAGCGAGGAACATAAATGTTGCAAATGAGAAGTGATAATACGTTCAAATGCTTTAGGAATTGCCGACAATTTGGAAATACCTCTATAATTCTTGGCATCAGCCTTCGCACCCTTTTTATGAAGTGGAATAATAAAAGAGTCCTTCCAGATAGTTGGAAAAACTGATGATGAAATAGACAAATTAAAAAGTTTAAGAATCGGTTTACAAATGGTTGACGCACAAAACTTGAGCACACATCCAGGAAGTCCATCTGGACCGGGAGAATAAGTCGGCGTTGATGTTGCTAAATCTATTAAGAGAGAGTTTTCAGTAATTAAAGGGGTAAAAATACAATTTGCCCTATTTAAGTGACTAGGGTAGTTAGAATTTGACCAAGCTGTCGAACTATAAGTGGTTTGGAAAAACTCAGCAAATCCGTCGATGCCTCCGTTGAGTTTAGACGTACCGACGAAGGCAATGCCGATGACTTACGCTTGGCATTAACAAAGTTGTAAAACTATTTCGGATCATCTGAAAATTCAAATTTACATCGATTTAGATACATGGAATAGCAATGACTGTTGAGAACATTAAAATCCGATCGAGCCACTACATATTTCGAAAAATCTGATGGCTTACCCGATTTTTTATACTTTTTATAAGTATTTGATTTAAGGTTTTTAAGTCTTTGAAGCGCATTGGTAAACCAAGGAGGCCTGTTTAGGTTTAAAGGTGACCTATCAGGAACGCATTCATTAAAAAAAGTATTTAACGCTATATAGAACAGTTCAGTGGCACTATTAATGTCTGTACAATTGTAAAAGTCTGTCCAATTATAATGAGAAATCATATCGTTAAGTTTATTATAGTCACATTTACGAAAACATCTCATTTTAGTTGGGGGCACTAAAGGAGAGAGGGTATCAGAGCAGGGGAGGCAAATTGTCAATTCCATTGTTGGATGATATCGGTCTTCAGGTACAACAAGAGCGTCAATTCTACATACCGTGACCCCGGACGGGTCTGAAACAAACACAAGATCTAATTGTCTATTTAAAGAACTTCGTATAAAGCTTACTTGCTGTAACGATAATTCTAAAAGGCCATCTACAAAATCATTGGCAGATAAAGGTATGGCGACAATTGAGTCAGTGGGAGGAGACCAAGAAATATCAGGTAGATTAAAGTCACCCAAAACAATCAAAAGGTCTCTATTAGAAAGAAGGGATATTACGGATTTTATTGCGGACAGATGGTGCTCATAAATTACTAGATCAGAGCCAGGTGGAATATAGGATCATGTAACAAAAATAGATAAAGATGGCAAGGAAACTTTCACACTTACAAATTAAATTTCGTTAGGGATATGAGTGAGAATTCTTTCGGATGTTAGGCTAGAGGTAACGGCAATCAGTTCACCGCCCCCCCTACGTGAGGAGCGATCGGTCCTATAAGTATTAAAGTTATTTGACAGAACTTCAGAGTCAGATATCTCTGGTTTTAGCCAAGTTTCCGTAAAAGCCAAAATATCTTCGGTGAATGCAGAGGAGTCGGCAAAAAGCTTGTGAAGCTTCATATTTAGTCCCCTAACATTTTGATACGCCAAGAGTAAACTTTTTAGTTTTTTGGCACAGTGGAAGGGCTGTTATTTGTTCTCGGTTTATTTGGAACAAATTCTTTAATTACTAAATTACTAAATCATCATTAAGCCAAAAACTTTCAGAAAGTAACACATTGAACACATCAGGCGGAGCAAATATTTTAAAAGACGATATCCTACGAGCGTAAGAAAATCGAAATTGTTCAACTGCAATATCCTCGGATGGGAATTTTTCACGTATAAATTCCAAAACATCCTCAGATGTAGTATCTGGGGTGAATCTAGAAACAAATAATTGCTTCCTTTGTGGAACAACTGAAAGTTTCTTACGCCCCCCCAGCAGCAGTCTGAACCACATTGGGCAGAGAACCAGGAACGGTGCCTACTGTACCTGTAGGTACGGTCGGCAAAGAATTCTTTGACTTAGGCAGTACTGTAGATTTTATTCTGGAAACAGAGGTTCCACCCGAACTAGCTGTATCCATAGGCACAGTTGGTTCATTTACCCCTGTGTCAACAGAAACTGCTGCTACCAAGTTCGGATTTGGGGTGGATTCCACAATCATATTAACGGCGGTTAAACTGGATTTTTTACGTTTAGGCGACTCGGTTAATAATTTTTTATTATTAAACTGGGCACAGACGGAATTGAACCCCTCATTGAGCTGTTTAAAAGCTCCTGAGATATTCAATAGGCTGTCTCGAGTCTGCTTCATAAAGCCGCTCATCTCAACTACCATTTCCTTGCAGGACCCACATGACCACATGAGACCAGAATTAAGATCAATGAAATCTTTGACTCTGCCAGTAAATCCTGCACATTTAACGTGCATCATCGAATCGCAGAGCCAGCAAAAAATAAAGGGGTCTTTAGTTGAAGACGCAAGAGTACAATTTTTTTTAGAACAGACAAGAGCCATTGTAAGTTTAAAGCAAAAAATAAAAATATAAGAATATGAAAAATACCTCAAAGTAAATTTGGCACTGGGATCGAATTCAAAAACCACAAGGGGACAAAACACAAGAAAAAAGTAAGAGCGCGAGATCACGAATTAAATCGAATAAAGAGAGCACGAGAGAATAAGTCTTATATCGACTGAGCGTGGCTTGTGCAACACAAACAACTTTAATCAATAAACAAATGCAATGTAAAGCATGCAAGAGAGAGAGAGTTAGATAAATAAACGAAAAAGTCTACCAGAAGTTCATAGAGAGTAAATTACAGTTATAAAATAAAGCGGGAGAGATTGAGAGGGAGTAAAAGAGTTCTAGCAAGTATAGAGAGCGTAAATTACACTAACAAAGCTACAAGATTAAACAAATCTAATAGAAATGTTAAAACAATTAAAAACACATACCCGTTAACTGGGAGATCTATTTAAAATTTCTAACACAAATATTAAATTGAGCTTTGTAAATAAATAAACACAAAACACTCGCACAAAATCACTAAATAAAATACAAAAACTCAGAGCACAAAGGTAAACACAACTGTTCACAAGCGACGCTAAATCGGCATATATTAAAGCTAGACTTATTATGGTTTCCATGTGATCTTCTAACATGGATCTCAAGTTATCTGAGTGGTAGGACTCAAAGAGTCCTCTTTAAAAACTTGATCTCTGATTTGATCCGAGTTACTTCAGGCGTCCCACAAGGAAGCCACCTTGGCCCACTTCTTTTTACTTTATTTATAAACGATCTCCCTCTAGTCTTGACAAAGTCGCGTGTTCTTATGTACGCAGATGACGTTAAGTTATGCCTGCAATATAACGAAATTTCTAGCAGTTCAGACTTACAATCTGACCTAAATGCTTTTCAAACATGGTGCTGTGAAAATCTTTTGGATTTAAATAGCGCTAAGTGCAAAGTAATGACATTCTTTCGAGTGAACCCACAATATGCAACGTATACGCTGGGTGGTTGCACGTTGTCTAGAATTACGCATGTTGATGACCTTGGCGTCCTCCTTGACCCAAAACTTAAGTTTTGTGACCATATTACCTCTATGGTGAATAAAGCCAGGGGAGTTCTTGGATTTATTAAAAGGTGGTCAAAGGAATTCGATGATCCCTATGTTACAAAGACTCTGTTCATTTCACTAGTCCGTCCAATCCTGGAGTACTGTTCAGCAGTTTGGAGTCCTCAGTATGGTGTACATATAGACCGGATAGAGTCTGTGCAAAAGAACTTTTTATTATTTGCTCTACAGGGCCTTAACTGGAATGCAAGCCTTATTTTACCATCCTACTCTAGTAGACTTCTCCTAATTAATCTACCATCCTTAGTAAACCGTAGAACGATGCTTGGCACAACTTTTATCTATAAACTTATTCACGGGGATGTGGAGAGTCCCGAGTTACTGGGTCGCATAAGCTTCTCCGTGCCTAATAGAATTACCAGGAACTATGTTCCTCTTACATTAAATATTTGTAGATCTAACTATGATATGCATGAACCGTTTAGAGAACTGTGTAACGACTACAATAGACTATACCATGTTATTTCTACTACCGACTCTTTGCCAAGCCTAAAAGCATTAATTTTATCATACTTAGCTCACAATTAGTATTAGTATTAGCCTCGTACGTATTTCTGACTTAGTCTGTCCGCTTCTATATTGTCCTTTTTCACTTCTCGCGATCTCGTTTTTACGCCCATTGGGTAATAGGGTTCCGCGCGTAACAAGCACTGCTTGGTGTCGTAAGGGCTACTTGCTTGTGCTGATCATAGTGCAACGTCAGAAAAAAAAATATTAACGAAAAGAAAATAGATAAAATAAATGAAGATCGACAGGAATTTACCATTGACACTAGATACATAAAAGGTCCAATTCAAAAGGAAAAGGTAGAAAATCCATTTGAAGCAAATGAAAATGTAGAAAAAATAGACGAAGATCATTACAAAATGACTAATCGAAATAGGGAAACCCAATACTACCCAACACAATTTAAGAAACAAAAGATTACTAATAACGTTAAACTTCCACAAAAATAACGAATTACTACTTATTTCACATATCCCTATTAACCACAAAATCATTAACACCATTAAAATAATTCCTTATCCCGACCGTAATAGGTCTCAGTTAGACTATTCAGATCATATTTTGAAGATGAGAATAAACAATATACAATAAAAAACAAAAAGAAGTTAATAATGAATGCATAAAAAATATAATTAAGCGCAAGAATCCAATTTGTAATTTTATACCAACTCTATCAAAAGTAATTTTGACAGTTTGTACATTGCTCTATTGGCACTTCCACCTTAATTCTTCGGTGCAATAGGTATTGCAGGTTATAGATTGGGTGCATTTTATTTTTCTTTAAGACTCTGTTGTCTGGCTCCAGCTCTTGAAGAGCGGTTGCGGCTTTTTGTTCCTGGTAATGATGTTACTATTGTTCTTTGCAGAAAAACCGTTTTCTTTGAGGGCATCGGTAACATCAGGCTCGATTCCTTTCTCTTTACCCAGTTCTGGTTGAGTCTCAGCTGGGAGGGCAAATTCATTGTCTCCTTGGACACGGTTTATATTTGGCTTATTACCCACCGCGGTGTTCTGCGGGCTAAGCTTACTGTAGTATGTTCACATATCGAATGCACACTGTACTCAGTGTTATGCATTAATATAAATACAAACACTCTTACTTCCGCGGCGACTCTCCGTCATAAGCGTCGACCGCAGCTCTGCCGTCGTCTCTGCCGGCATAGCTGAGCGATCGTTACCCATATGCACCAAGGCAACAGAACCAAAGAACATTCAAGTAAAACATTTCAGCAGCTATGGCTGGCACCCCTCAAGTTACTTAATTTAAATAAGTAAGTTTACAAGTGTACTAATAATAAAGAAGATCTAAAAAAGTGAAAACCACTAAACGGAAAGTTTGCACAGAAGAATAAGAAGTCATGTGTGAGTGGCAGTCCGCCCTTGCGCCTCCGTGGGCTGCACACAGCACAGAGGGAAAATAAGACTTGTGTGAGTGGCAGTCCGCCCCTTGTACCTCCGTGGGAAATTAAAATACCCTGTGCAGCCAGCATAGTAGAATAAGAAGACATGTGTGAGTGGCAGTTTGCCCCTTGCGCCTCCTTGGGAAATTAAAATACCCTGTGCAGCCAGCACAGAGTGAAAAGAAGACTTGTGTGAGTGGCAGTCCGCCCCTTGCGCCTCCGTGGGATATCAAATAGCCTGTGCAGCCAGCACCGGTCCCGTCCGGCGCATCTGCGATTTTTTTGTACCTAGGTAGGGATAATTTAAAATATCATATCTCAGAAATTACCATAGAAAAATATATCAGAAAATTTAATTATATACATAAAAAAAAAATAATTCACTACAGATTCCTAATGCAGGAAAAATTCAAAAAAAAAAAAAGAGAAGAGGTCAAAAGAACTTCCTAAATCTTAAAATAAAGGAATTAAAAAGGCAACTGTACGCTGAAAAAACAACCCCAGTACCCTGGGGAGAAAATGTAAAAATTAAGAAAGAGTTAGAACATACGTACAGAGAGCTGGATGCTTATAAAAATAAGAAAGACACGAAAGAAGCACGAAAACCAAAGTGCCCTGCAGATTGTAAAGGGCGAATATACATGTCACCCGAAAAAAAAAATATATAAAAAAAAATAATGATATGAATGAACATTTTTATTTCAAATAAATGAAAAGTGACGCGATATCTACATACAGTATAGAAATAACTCCCAAAATCGGTTTAATTGACACGAAAACAATGGACTCCACTGCTAATGTCATTAATAAAATCGAATCAAAAAATATTGATACCGACTTAAAAAATATATTATTATCAATAATTCTTTTCATTATGAGTGCATACATTTTGTATAAAGCCTATGTGTACCACAAAAACTGTGTATCAGAGAGGGCGATAAACAAAAGCCAGGCTAACGATCTGGATAAAATATTAATTAATAAAGTGAAAACAATTATTATAAAAATATGTTTCAAAATAAAAATAAATTACAAAATTTGTATATATATGCAGTGACATACTAAAAAAAAAGAGAATTAAAATTTTGAAAGGAAATAAAAATTATTAAAAACCATGAATACCATAGATTGCATTAGAATTACTATAGCCAAAAAGGGTATTAGTAGCTACAACTAATGCATTCGACCTATTTTATGGTTTTTAAAAAGGGATTTGCGCAAGCAATGGGTTTCGCTAAGGTGTACAGTTTATTTGTTCTGTATCCCAAATTTCGGACAACAAAAAAGACCTGTCCTTTTTCTATACCTAAAAACCGGACCTGTATACGCACAGATAGGGTAACGGAATTTCGTTAACCTCTGTGATTTAAAAATAGAAACTGTCCTGATGGGAGAGAGGGAGAGAGAGGAAGAGAAAGTCTCTCTTAGAAATATTTGAGCATTTAAACTAGATCTGAAATTTTGTTGATTTGACCAAAGTAATTTTAGAATATAAGGTTGTATATTATTAATGTCTGGCTTGAACACTTTAAATTGGCCGAACATAAAATTCTATATTTGAAGAGTTTAACTCAATAAAAATTATTTCATTTATGATAAATAATTTTAGTAGTACAAAATAATTTGCGGCCTCTACACTTTAACTAAAATAATAAATTATTTAAACGCAGTATACAAGTTATTTATATACCACTTTTAATTTCCAAAGTAAAATTATCCACATAGGCATGAACAGAACATTAAAAATTTTTTAAAATGTCAATCGGCCACAAAATTTTCTGTAAATGTTATACAAAAATTCTATGCTGTTATTACAATGTGTTTAAACCTGTTCGCGCGCACTTGCGGTTCAAAAAGGCTATTTTACCGCACCCGATTCCTACATTATTTTACGTTTTTTTCCGCAAGAGGGCGAGAATGAGAGGTAGGACATATGCGACCCGCCAAATGGCCAAAGCGACATCTATATCTCAGTATGCGCGGCTTAGCTCGTAAAGCGTCATCTAAGAGTCATTATTTTTGGGTGGCTAGGATTGGAAACAAAATACATTTAAAAAAGGGGATTGCATATGTCCTACCTCTCATTCTCGCCCTCTTGCGGAAAAAAACGTAAAATAATGTAGGAATCGGGTGCGGTAAAATAGCCTTTTTGAACCGTAATAACAGCATAGAATTTTTGTATAACATTTACAGAAAATTTTGTGGCCGATTGAGATTTTAAAAAATTTTTAATGTTCTGTTCATGCCTATGTGTATAATTTTACTTTGGAAATTAAAAGTGGTATATAAATAACTTGTATACTGCGTTTAAATAATTTATTATTTTAGTTAAAGTGTAGAGGCCGCAAATTATTAACATTTATTTTGTACTACTAAAATTATTTATCATAAATGAAATAATTTTTATTAAGTTAAACTCTTCAAATATAGAATTTTATTTTCGGCCAATTTAAAGTGTTCAAGCCAGACATTAATAATATACAACCTTATATTCTAAAATTACTTTGGTCAAATCAACAAAATTTCAGATCTAGTTTAAATGCTCAAATATTTCTAAGAGAGACTTTCTCTTCCTCTCTCTCCCTCTCTCCCATCAGGACAGTTTCTATTTTTAAATCACAGAGGTTAACGAAATTCCGTTACCCTATCTGTGCGTATACAGGTCCGGTTTTTTAGGTATAGAAAAAGGACAGGTCTTTTTTGTTGGCCGAAATTTGGGATACAGAACAAATAAACTGTACACCTTAGCGAAACCCATTGCTTGCGCAAATCCCTTTTTAAAAACCATAAAATAGGTCGAATGCATTAGTTGTAGCTACTTTAAGCTGCAGTTGTATTCATTCCCTAGACTTAAGGTTGTAAAGTCATTTAATTGGTGGTATGAAATCTCTACAAGATACCCCCATCCATCTGATCTCTAGGAAATTTGATTTGATCCCACCCAAGTAAACATATACATACGCACAACTGTTCAGTCGCCATCACAATTGTTTGACGACCTTGCCTTTCTAGATATTTTCCACCCTCAAAGACATACACAAACACACACCATCACAGATTTTCCTTACAGCAGTCAACCAATCGAATGTATTGGTTGCATGTATTTGATTCCCAAGTGTACTGTTACTTTTTTGGGTATAAAAAGTGGGTCACACAAGAAATGTATATTCAGTATTCTTTTTTAACCCAATATGTCAATCTCTAACGATTCAGTCATTTTCGTCGATACGGTCGAAGAAATTGTACAGGACGTGGAGGTCGCTAACGAGGTTGAAGACTTTCTTCAGGACATATTCGCACCGCACATTTCCTCAACACAAACGATTCCGGCCGACTTGACATGTGCAGATTTAGTCGATGTACCAATTAGCATGACGTCTGCGGAGTATCTAGCATTACAGCAAGCACACGAAAATAGTGTTTGCTCCGTAAGCTGGATTGATGCTGTTTTTGCTCAACCGTTCGAGATGGACGAGGAGCCTCAACCGGACTTCTCATTCAAATTTCCAGCTGATGATAGTCTATTTGACGAAATTGAAGAGGCCCAAGCAAATCCGTACATTGGGTTGCTTGATGATAGTTGGAATAAGGAATTATGTAAATTATCCAATAAAAAATAAAAATGTTCATTTAATATTAAGACGAATTAAATAAAACAAATTTTAAATAATATTTGTACTGTTTTTTTATTTGTTTTTGGTTATTTTTCAACCTTAGATCCTACATTGCTTTATGGCTCAGATTGAAGTTATGTTTCAGTAGGATATGCATATACAAATTGTCTCGCAACCAGAATCTTTTTATTTCCGGACAAAAGAAACATTGGTAATAGTACGATCTAGATTTTTGATAACTAAAGTTGTGTACTTTTAAGGTATGAATTTTCAAACCATTGCGGGTAGTAAATGATGTAGAATTAGTGCACAACTCGCAATTAAACGTATCCATCTCGGTTCTATAACAAACTGAAGGATCTAGAAATTATATGTTCTTATATAAGATGTTGAAGTGAAAATGTGTGTGTGTGTTTTATATAAATATATATATATATATATAATATATATATATATATATATATATATATATATATATATATATGTATATTCATACACATATACATAAGTACTTCAAGAGTATAAAAGGCTATGTATTCTTTTTAAATAAATTAGTGCACAACTGAAAATTACCTGATAATAACCAATCCGGACTAACGAAGCTCTAAAATGGTTTGTTCAGCCCAACATGTTTATTTAACATCGTATTAGAATTTACTTTATTTCTTCAGGATTTTATAACAACCCTTAATGAATTGAAGCCTCTGATTGGTTATACAAAACTTGAAAATCTATGTATTGGTTTTGAGTATAAGATTATTGGGTGCAAACTGAAAAAAACACCTTATGGAAATAAAATAGCTCTTTATTTAACAGACAAGGACAACGAAAACATTTGGATATTTTTACCTAAAAGTTATGTAAACAAGTTTTCCACTAAGACACCCTTTAGGAAGTTAAATGAGAATGGTATTTCTCACATTGTATACAAAGGAAAAGATATGAATAGATATAGTCCTGCTCTAATCGAATTTATATCTACAAATAAATAAAGTAAATAAGGACAACTCCCCCCATATAAGACCACAAGATTCTTTCTTCTGCATCAGTCGTTTGCGCAGTCTTAAAGAGTAAAAACCATTCCAAATAAGCAACTATTAAAATGCACTCGAAACAAATTGAGTTGTTCTTAATGCAGTTCGAAGACATGATCTTCGAGGAGCACGTAACCAGACTGGAATATTTACGTCTTACACTGGAGGATTTGGAAGACAAGGAACTTATTCACTCAAAGTATGGTTTTCACTACAAGCTTTGTCCCTGGAGCGATGAAGACGCCTCGGTCGGACCGGATACCTGCCAGTGTCATAGACTACCTCTATTAAAAGACGAAGCCGTTAATATTATGTTAAGACATTATAAGTTGAACCAGAGATTTTATAGAACCCCCACAATAAACAATATTAATTGATTTTATTTTAATTAAATTGTTTTTTATTTTTAAAATATTTCTTAAACATTTTCAGAATAAGCTTATCATTATAAAAAAATCATTTCTCTTAAAATTTTTTAAGAAACAGCTTAAGGATTTTTTTTTACTTTTAAAAAGACCATACAGTATACAATAATGTCCACAAGTATTTGAGAAATATCCTTGTAGTTGCTGTTTGTTATAAAAATATTTAACAGAATTTTTTTTTAAAAAGGTTATGTACTCTTTATTTTGGGGGTATTGCCCATAGGAGTCAAAAAACTCAGCTGACCTATTACTATTAAAATGGAATGCAATCCAATGTGTACCAGGTTGTGCTGAAGTATCAGTGTTGGCAATAATTAGAGCCGGAAACTTAGAAATCCTTTTTGGTAGCTGATCCGATGGAAAAACTCCTTTAAAAATTTTTTTTGTATATGTATTCTTACATAGTAAATCAATAATTTGTAATGTATTCATGTTTAAAGGAGAACTCTGATATTTCGATTCTTATCAATATCAATCATTGAGTCGTATTCGCAATAAACTAAACAAGTTACTGCTTCAGTAAGTGGTGCCGAAAATCGGCCTTCAATGCGGATGGTCCCTTGAGAAATTAAATTCGAGCACACAGTTGAGTTTGAATGATCAGCAGTTAGGTCAAAGGCTAATATAAAACTGTTTTTATCAAACATTTCCTTTGTAATTTGCAGGCCCCGATCGTAATGTTTTATTCCACTCCCTCTAAATAGCATATTATATCCTCGCGCGCTTTGGGCATTTTCGGTGTTGGAGTAATCAAACTCAAGGGCCTGAGAAGGAACTTGCACTCCATTAACCAATAGGTTAAATCGTTGAACTTTAAAATGCTCAAAATCGAATGGGTCCAATCCACGATTTCCTGAGTATGCACGGTTTTTTACCATACAAAACGCTACAAAATTTGGTAATTGCCCAATAACAGCGTTATCTATCGATAATGTATTGTTTCCTGGGTATATAGTGAAAGACTTTACTTCCACTTTGTTGAATGGATATATAGCATTTTTTGTTTGTAATACATGATGATGAGCCAATAAAATGCTGGGGTTGATAGTTATATGATTCATGAAAAGTTGCGCTTCCAATATCTTCAGATTTGATTCCGTTTCGTTTTCCATTAAATAAAATGAAGTTTTCTCAATGTTAAAATTAATCCTTAAATCAACGTTGTTAACAAGCAGTTTTGGTTGATTAAATATATCTCCATGAATTTTACCAAACAATTCAACCTTATTACTATTTTTAAATATATTTTTCAGAGTTTCATTTGTTGATGGGTAAACATATTGACCTGCTGTTATTTTTCCAAAATTGGGATAATAACCTTGAGCGGCCAAGTGGCTTTCTGACGCATCACTCCCATAGTTTAAAACTGTCTGCAAATACGCTCTATAATGATAGTTATTATCACTCTGCGATACTAAAATGTTATTTAAATAAACTGAAGAACTGCGAAATATCGAATGTAATATATTGTTTACTACACCAACGGCGTTTCCTTCAATGACGGTGTTGTCATTTTTTTTTAATTGTACTACAAGACGTAAATAAACACTTGATAAGTCTCTATATGTCTCACCATTACCCAAGCAAACAAATTCGATTGATGAAGCACTGTCTAAGGATGCAATTGGATTGTATGATACTTCTTCAGTTCTTAAAATAGAGCTTTGCGTGGGATGGGGAGCAAACAAATCCAATTCGCTTTTCATGCATTCAATATGGTTACTCATTTTGACTTAGAGAAAATATCACTAATATTTATCTTTCTTGAAGACTTTTTTCTTTTATGCTGCGTCTGGGTACGTTTACGATGTGTTTTGGATGGTAAATGAGGTCTTTTTTTTCTTGTACTGCGCTTTTTATTTCTTTTCCCGTTTCCATTTTGAAAGCGAGTCATTTTATCAATAGCTTTATTTGAAAGATTTTGTAAAGCAATTTTACTCTGTTCTTGAATGATATTTCTCAAAGGTTTTCTACCGATCTCATTGAACACTGCCTTTCCAGATTCAGAAGCTTGATCTTTAATAGCGGTTATTCCAGAAAGTAAAAGTGGTTTAATATAATTAAAAAGCCCACTAAAAAAGTTTCCAATTCCGCGTCCTTGTTGAACTATTTGGGGTGATACATAAAGGCTTCCTATGTTGCTTAATCCTCCACCACACTGATTTAAATAATATTGATGATAAGATTTCACCATGATTGCTGTTTTTATTCTGAATTAATTACAATTGGGGGAGTATTATTTATAACATTAATTATCTCCGTCTTCTAAAGTGAAGAGTAACAAAAATCGGCACTGTAGACGATTCAAACGGAACCTTATAACCATTTGAATCGGTAATTAATATTGAGATCTCGTTTGGAGACCATATGTCTAAAGGATAATATTCAATATTTTTAAATTGAATATTTTTTTCTTTACCGTTGTAATGCAATACTCGAAGACATCGGGGTCTCTTACAACCAACAATCCTCGGCTTGATTATATCAGTATAAATAAAAATTAATCCATTTTCATGTATTTTTGACTCCATTGTTACATTTGTATATCTAAATGTTTCAGCATTTACTAAACTAACAAATTCAGTTGTACTATTTCCTGTATTTTTAGGTATATTTATTTCTTTATCAGATGCATTTTTAATGTAATTATTTAGATATATATCGGTAATACCGACTTCCCAAGCATCGTTCATATCTTCAGGAATATTTACAATGTTAGTAAATGCACATTTTACATTATCAGGAAATACATTTAGTGAATAATTGCTGAGCAATGTGATAAATGTGATCATTTGCTTCCGAGTTTAGATCTTCATCACTTTCAGATGGTAAATCTGGTAACTCAACCTTTTTCGGTAGTGAAGAGTCAATTTTTAATTTTAATCCTGAAGTGCTAGGGTTTGTATCAATCCAATCAGTTGTTTGAGATTCATTAGTTTGAGTTGAGATAGGGGGTGCTTTTTGTTCATTTGGTACATGCCATAATTTATTACGTTTTTTATTTTGGTAGTAAGACAATTCTTGACGAATTTTAATCCATTTGTCGAAATCACTTATTTTGTTATCATTTAAAATTGGTAAAAATTTTAAACTTATTAATTCATTCCCCCTGTCATCGCTTATTAATTTTTGATAGGTGTTGGGGGTCATCAAAATGACTTTGTTTAAATTATGTTTATTTTTAAGCATGGTTTAATATTTTTCCGAAAATTCCAGAAAGCAATGAATTTATAAGAATTGGTAAAAATCCTCCTTTTTGAACTAGAACTTTTCTCTTGGAATTTAATGTGCGTTTTGGACAGGAAAGGTAGCGTAATACTTTTTTATACTTTTTGAGCGCAGTTAGATGTGTTTTTGTAACCTTATGATTTCCTTGCAATGTATTTAATACGATCTCTACTAATGTTTTAACTAACTCACTATCGCTATTACTTATAATTGCCTTCCGTAGTTTGTTGTTAGCTTTTTTGAGCACATACAATATATGTTTGTTCGCTTTTAGACGACTTAGATTCTTTTTGTAAACCATTTTCCTCTGAATAACACACTGTATATTCGGAATTAAAAATGTTAGTTCTAAATCTTAAGAGATCGTTGATTCCTTGGGTGAGATCAATAAGTAAATATCCATGAGGTTGCTCCGTAACTTCCTTATATATTCTAAATAGTTCTGCGGGATTTTCAGGATAAATTTGTCTTGCTAAACATTGAAATTGAATCTTATCACGGGGGTTTTTAAAAGCAACAATATATTTTGTATTTAGTGAAATATCTCTGGTATGTGATGATTTATGAAATATATTTTGAGTTACAACTACAACTGATAAATTTCTATGGTGCGATCCTTTCGTAAACAGTTCACACACATTTTTATTAAATGCCCCCATCATCAAATCATCCAATATTAAAAGAATAGGTTCATTAGTTTCGTTTTCAATTGTTTCGGGGACTCCTTTATAGTACTCAACATTATTAAAATTAGGTTTAGCAGTATCCTCTCCATAACACCAAATAATCCGATCTATGGAAACATTTAGCAAATCATTCTTTTTATTTATTAGATTTTCTAAAAACGTTGTTTTTCCGGATCCTGAAGGTCCGCAAATTAACATTGTGAAGGGATGTATGAATTGTGTAAACATTTTATTATTTTAAATATATTTTATTATATTAATATATCCTTAAATTACATTATTATTATTTAGATTTTTCCTGGTCACGTTTTTTTGAGCAGTTCTTTTCGAAATGAGTGTCAGATCCGCAATAATTACAATAAATTAGTTGAGTGTATCCCCTTTTGCGGGGGTCATTACCAAACAAATTCTTAAAGGTATCCATTGAATAAGACAACCTCTTAGTTCGACTATAATTTTTTTACTGATAATCAAATATATGTGTTAGGATTACAATATACTTCATAATTTGAGTTTTCTAAGATTACAAATAGTTTAAACAAATTATTTAATGAACATCTAAGAGGAATTTTTTTCGTGTGGATTTTACAATTGGTGAAAAAATTTGGAAGCTGTGCTAAACTTCTTCCAATGTCAATATCGATAATGGTTGTTGATAAATATTTACTTAAAAAATGTTTTTTAATTTCACCACGAACGATAATTGCACTATACTTATTAAGTGGTGAAAGTATTTCTTCTAGACATGTATATGGTATATCTCCAGCTGACCAATCCAATCCATTAATGTTCTGTCGATTTAAGTGTTGCTGTTTAATTGTTTCATTATCCAATTCCTTTATGTTGAATGGTGGTTTGAAATGAAAGAAATTGGGGACGACTGTTCCGGTCTGCATGAATGCTAACTCCTTAACAAAAACTTGTTTATTGTTTCCAAGTAAATATTGAAAATCTACTATAACGCTAGATTTTCGATCTACAGTGTTCATGATTGCTTGAGATTTTTTTATCAACTGAGGCTATGACTACATAAAGTTTCCCCTTTATATAGCGGTCTGATCGGTACAAATGAGTAGTTTAGAAAGACGGCTCAACCATAATGGACACGTACCAAGATACAAAAAATAAAAAACCCCGAAAAAATCAGGATCATGAAGTTATTTTCGGATTCGATTATTATGTAGTACATAATTTAAAAATAAAATGTGGATTGTCAACATCACGAAAATTTTCACCAATGCTCTGGATGCAGCAAAGTAAAAATAATTTCGTGGGATTTGAAAAAGATCAATGGATGCAGCTTGATCAATACGATTTTTTGTTGCCTGATTCAATTATTGATCATCCAACTATGTCTACTATAAAATGTAATTTTAGATTTCGAAAATCCGATAAGCAGTATGTAATGGTAATAAACCAGTATGGCAACAAAATTGAATTTGATAGTGAATCCTGGAGATCCCTACTAAGATTAGGTATATTTTTTACTACATTTTTATGTTGGAACTCAATATTAAGTCAACAAGTTACATACCTTTACTATAATCACATTATTCCTAAGTGCGTTTCATTACAAAAATATGATGTTCAACTATCTGATTTAGAAGGATCTTACGATAAAAATGTTCAAATAGATTTAACCAGACTGTGTTTTGAAATTTCAAAAAAGATGCGTAAGGAAATAAAAAGCGATGTACTTGTATATAAGCAATCACTAATATCTAAACCTTCTTCAACACCTAATAAAAAATAACATCATGAGCAAACAGCAAGTTGTTAATGAAATTCATAAACAGGTTCGAAAAAACTTTATTCGGCGCAAATTTGTTCAAAAAGGAATAAATGATACCTGGCAAATTGATTTAGTTGAAATGATTCCTTTTTGGAAAGAAAACAGCGGATATAGATATTTACTGACAGTTATTGACACATTCTCTAAATACGCGTACGCCGTACCTGTTAAAACCAAGTCTGCACAGGAGGTAGTAGAAGCAATGAACACAGTATTTAAAACTGCAAAAAATACCCCTAAGAATATTCAGTCAGATCAAGGTAAAGAATTTTTTAATTCTTCATTTGGTTCCTTAATGAAACAACATCATATAAATCATTATCATACCTACACACATTTAAAAGCATCCATATGCGAGCGTTTTAATAGAACATTAAAAAGTAACATGTGGAAAATGTTCAGTATGCAGGGAAAATATAGATGGATACATAAAATCAATGAACTTGTCCATGAATATAATAATTCGTATCACAGAACCATTAAAATGAGTCCAGTTGATGTATGCACTCAAAATGAGGAGTTTATATTGAAATCAGTTTACAATATTCCAAAAATATATCCACAACACAAATTTTATGTAGGGGATTACGTACGAATAAGTAAATATAAGGGCGTGTTTATGAAGGGGTATGAACCCAATTGGACAACCGAAGTTTTTAAAGTAATAAAGATTAAGTCTACTTACCCTGCAACGTATGAGTTAGAGGATTATAAGAGTGAACCTATTGAGGGATCATTTTATGAACAAGAACTTCAACGAGTTAAAGATCCTAATGCGTTCTTGGTAGAGAAAATATTAGAAAAGCGAAAGAATCAACTCAAGGTTAAGTGGCTTGGTTTTGATGAAAGTCACTCTTCGTGGATAGATAAACAAAGTTTGCTGAAATAGTAATTTAGAATAATAGACATACACACCCAGATTTTATTTAAAAATTTATAATTTTATTTTATTTTTTTTTTTTATTTATTTTTTTTTTTATATTTACACAAATTTACAAATTATACATTTTAAATATATTAAATACATTTTTGATTAACTATACATTTTTTTTGTTTAATTTTAACTATCACCTGAAATATTTCTTATTTCAAAATGTCCGTGAGCTAGTGTATGTATTTTATCAGGTAATATAAACCTTTTATCATCCTTATAATTAAGACTTATTTTATTAACTATTTCAGTATAAAGATTATGAGCTCTACTTCTAATTGTTCGCTGTTCGCCATAATAAGTTTTCTTTTGTTTGATACATTCTATATAATCATTATGCGATAGCTTATTTACAACCGATCTTTGAACTCCCTTAACCTTTTTTATACATTCGTAAGGACTTTGGTCTGAATTTTGATTACTGTCCTTCACAACTAAGATTGAGTAGGCTTTGGCCTTTAGACCCGCAAAGGACTTCATTATTTTTCCTGCATTTTCGTCTTTCATTAAGCCCAGTTCTTTATTATTGGCCTGAACTATATTATATTTATTATTTTCATTGTAGTTTGATGTATCAAACCGACTAGGATTTTTTTTTATTAATTTATAAAAGTCTTCTTTGGATGATATAATAAAGGAATCGGTATCCATATAAATAATACTTGACGAAGGACTCTTTATAGAAAGAAAATTATAAAAGTAATCATACATTAACCATTTGGACAGTTCTAAAACACTGGATCCAATATATATAGGCTTATCATAAAATATACATGTTTGTGTGGACTCGATTGCAGCTAAATTAGGACCAAAAAGTTCTACACTATGAAAATTGTGACTGGCGATTCGTTGTCTAAAACCAGGTGAGTTTTGTTTTGATTGGTAATGAGAGACCAGTGCCACGATTCTTCTTTTCTGGACATTTTCCATTGTTTTCCCGTACACAGCGTTATTCATTAATTTAAAAAAATTTTTTTCAAATTCATTTTTAGCTAATTTTCTATGATTTGTGTTTAAATCAATGTAGGGTTTTAGCCAACAAGATTGTTTAAAAGTTAGTACTCTATGAATTTTTTTTACTATAATCCCGTGTTGAATGCATAATTGTAGGTATTTTAAATGTATAATATAATTTTCTTTATCATTTAAATCAGCTATTAGCTTGGGAATTTTTGAACCTGGTGGCAATTTACTTTCAGGACAGAAGGGCAATGAATTATGCGCGTTATGAAGTTCAACAGGATATTTGAGGTCTACTTCGAGCATGTACCCATAATCCCCGTTTGCTGGCATATTTTTTATATCTAACTGCATAATTTCCTGATAATCTAAAAATTTAAATTCTGACAAGGGAAGGGGTTGACTCATGGCCCAACCATATAAATTATTAGCATCAATGTATGCTAAGAAATTAGTGGGTTTGCTTTTATCGAAATCTTCCATGTATTTATTATTAGCACTTGAAATTCGTTGAGTGCATTGAGTCAATCCTCCTCGAATAGATCTTTTAAGAAAATTGTACATATCAGGATCACTTATTAGAGTTAATTCTGTTCGCGTGAATTTTAACATTGCATCCCAGGAAATTGAGGGAGCCGTTACATAATTGACGGGATCAAGTTTATAGATTTGTAGACAAATCTTTCTAAAATTTTCAAATACGTCGGCTAAAATCATTACATCGCTTTCTAAATATAATTTTAAATAGTCCCTTAGAGTTTTACAATTAAAGGTTGTCCAAACCTTTTGAGCGAATTCATATTCTTCGGCAGAACAGGCTTGGTCTGTGAGGGAATTGAAAAAATATTCAATTGGAGGAAGTTCTGGTTCATTAAATTTTTTAAAGCTATCTAAAAAGTCGTAAGGGAATACCCCCTTTCGCCTCATTTGGGTGAATTTCTCCCCCTGAAATTTAGTTTTCAATAGACTGAAATTTGTATCGTCCAAATAACTAGCTAGTTTTTCTAGGCTTGAATTTAAAAACCTATTTGAATCTATAAATTTAATTTGATATCGACAACTAGCATTTATTCTAATGGTTTGGGTGAGGGCAATATATAATTCCTTATTGCAAGGTATTGGCTTTAAATTATCACCTAATTCCTTAATAAATAAATGGATATCGTACCTTGAGAGATTATGAAAAATTACTGGGAAAAACGCCTCTTTTAGCTTATACTCTACTTTACAATTCTTATGAATAGGACCTATATAGCTACCAGTAAATTGATTGAAGTATGGGTCGGCGGTCCCCCGAATTGGTAGCTCGCAGGCGCAGCAATCTTCATTTTCGTTCTGGTACTCCTCGCATGGATCCAATGGTCTGGTTGGATCTTCCTGATGATTCCAGTATTTATTGTAAAGAGTCAAAGTTGTATCCTTGAGGGCCTTACAAAATTGTTTGATACAATCAGGACCTTAAATAAATGAAAATATTATTATTAGTATCAATTTACTATTAGAATATAATATTGATAATTACCTTCATATGTCCATTGTTCATTTAAAGTTTAATCGTGTTTGTGTACCACACAAAATGAAACCGCGCAAGCAATATGCTTCTGGGCTTTGGTTGTTGATGAAATTGTTGGCTTATTTATTGCTGTATGAATATTTTTTAATACTGCTTCGATGTCCGCATATATAACTATTGGCGGAGATAGTTTTTTATAATAGTTTTTAAACTTCGTAACCGAATTCGGAGTTGGATAGGTCGCGGCAACTTTACCACACTCCTTTGTATCGTGTGTTGAATTTGTCGTTGTTATGAACTGCAAGCAATTTTCACAAAAATTTGCAGGAGTTCTAGACTTGGAACATTGCGAATAGCAAAGTGTTCTCATACAGGTAATATATGCGTAATGTAAAGAATTTTCCTTTTCAATTAGTAACAAATTTATATGTGAGGGCCTAGACTTAAAATCAGTCCTTACTACGGGCCCTACAATTTGTTTTCCTGTAGCGTCAATTTCATATACATTTACGCTGAAATTGGGATTTAATTTTTCGAATATCTTTATCCCTTTTTTTGTAATAGGAAACTCTATTCCAGTAAAAATTAATGTTGCTTCCTTGTATTGAATAATTTCCTGTGAAATATTAAAATTTCTATAGAAGGCAGGGAATTGTAGTTGTTCTCTAGCGGCCCTTCTTTGTCTGGGAGTTGGAAATTGATCCAATGCATGGCTTTTTAAAAGCAATAGAGGCCAGTAAACTCCACTTAAAACAATATTCATCATTGTTTTTAACATTAATTAAAGCATTTTTAGCTTTAATGGTTGAAGGAGCAGGAATATAACCTCTAACGGGAATGTGTTCCAGTTTAATTACTGTAATATCGAAATATTTAAATGCTTTTATAGCCCATCCTGAGTCTCTCTCCTGAAACTCGCTACTAGCATTAGCCAAATAATCGATACCTTCCTTAATTCGAGGAAGTAAGGAATCAACATCATAAACCGAAAGATATGCTGTACCAAAATGTTTAAATGTTTCAACACAATCTCCATCATCGGTGTATTTTACATATAATCCATAAATTTGGATACTGAATTTTATAGATTTAAATTCATCCATTCCATGAGTAAGAATTTGTACCATGTTGGCTTGACATTGCTTATAAAATTCTTTAAGGTCAATAAAATCTTTTGTATCGGAGGATTGAATCCGATATGACCTAATTGGGAACTCTGTTTCCGACGACAGGTGTATAACTTCAACATTTTTATTCGTTCCCGCAATAGCATTCTTGTGCTTTTCTGACCTAATATGCTTTATTTTTCCTGATTGTGGGTAAGTTTCTCCACACAATTCACAATTAATATCAACCGAAGTCTTTATCTTTTTCGCATTGGTATTTTGAATGGAATTACCTTCAGTCCTAATCCGTTTAATTGCAGCTCCTGAAGTGGAGGGTTGGTCATCATAATTTTGGCGCTCAGATATAGGCTGTAAATGCTTATTTTTAATCTGAGCGCCCATCAGCACTTTAAAAGCATTTTTAGGTCCGAGACACCTATTGTAATGCTCACTAAATTTTTCCGCTATCTACAGACAAATAACACAAATAAAAAATAATTTTTTTTTTTTAAGAAATTTTTTTAAAAGGTTTTTAAAAATTTTAACAAACCCCCCGCGTGTACGCCACAATGGCTTTTCTTACATTTATAATAGTTTTAAGAGAAATTACATGGAGTTCAATAAATATTAAGACATAGTAAGATTAAATAAGTTATATCTAAGTTCGAATCCCAGGGTGGCAACGCTAACCGATATTTAGCCAAGGCGCATTTAATACTAGAAAAGCAAGGAGCTAAGATACCAGTAGTAGGAAAATACTAGAAATCCCGAATGCGGGAACAAGGAGAAAAGGGCACGCGATCACACCATAACCTGGAGCAGGGCCTCTTGGCTCTTCTCTCGGGATCGCGAAACGAGGTAGACGTGTGATCGGCACACGGCTCATGCGAAACTTCGAGGCTCCACGTGCACTCCGCAAGTTGACTCGCAAAGTAGGTCAAACGGGACGCCCGACGCGACCTTTCGCAGTTCTCCCTTCGCGAGTGTTCCGTGGGTTTAATTTGGCCAGGCGCCACGCTGCCAATCGTGGGTGACATTGAAGAGGTTAGTACAAATAAGTCCTGATACGCTCAGAACGGACTCGGGTGAGACAAATCCCAATAAAGTTTTACGGTCGTGTAATCATATCTCCCGATCTTGTGTTTTCTTTTCGTAGTTAAATGTGAACCTAACCTAACCTAACCTCATTCCCAGAGTTACTTTGGGCCCGAACGTGGACATACTTCCCGTTCGCCACTGTAGCCGTAGTTTTTGCTCCGAGTAGTACCATCGGACCCGAACGCGGACCCCTTCCCGTTCGATCCGGTAGTTTTCCCATCCCCCTTGCGTAGTTTGGGATTTGTGCGTGGACACCCGTCCCGCCGGATCCATTCCCCGGTAGTTTCCCCACTCCCTTGCGTAGTTTGGGATTTGTGTGTGGACACCCGTCCCGCCGGATCCATTCCCCGGTAGTTTCCCCACCCCCCTTGCGTAGTTTGGGATTTGTGCGTGGACACCCGTCCCGCCGGATCCATTCCCCGGTAGTTTCCCCACTCCCTCGCGTTTACATCCTTCTATTTCCTGCGTAGTTTGGGATTTGTGCGTGGACACCCGTCCCGCCGGATCCGTTCTCCGGTAGTTTCTCTTTCCCTGCGTAGTTTGGGATTTGAGCGTGGACACCCGTCCCGCCGGATCTATTAACCTAGTGTCTGGTCTACGTAGTAGTTTGGAGACTGGCACGTGGACACCCGTCCCGGCCGGTCAGACAAGTCGAATCCCTCTGTCCCTTTACTATCCGGCCCCGCCCCTCCCAAAGTATCTTCCCGGCTCGGCCTCGCCCGAAGGTCCAGGCCGGTGGATTTTTCGCCCTCGACGCGAGACCCAGGACTTCAACACCCGCAAAGTATTCTCCCGGCTCGGCCTCGCCCGAAGGTCCAGCCCGGTGGATTTTTCGCCCTCGACGCGAGACCCAGGACTTCAACACCCGCAAAGTATTCTCCCGGCTCGGCCTCGCCCGAAGGTCCAGGCCGGTGGATTTTCCGCCCTCGACGCGAGACCCAGGACTTCAACACCCGCAAAGTATTCTCCCGGCTCGGCCTCGCCCGAAGGTCCAGCCCGGTGGATTTTTCGCCCTTGACGCGAGATCCAGGACTTCAACAACCGCCCAGTATTCGCCCGGCTCGGCCTCGCCCGAAGGTCCAGCCCGGTGGATTTTTCGCCCTCGACGCGAAACACACGACAAGGATTCCACACGTCCACGCTTCCGTCGACACGGACAAGAACCCTCGGTGCAGACTCCCCATTAAAAATCATCCGTTCACTAGTAGAACGGAACTCTCTAGTCCGGTGTTTCGGTGATTTACAAATTTCTTGTAAAGGACTCTTGGATCCGACTGAGATCTGTACCCCGGCCGAGAAAACATCCTTACAAGTGGCGCCCGAGCAGGGACGCCGAGACTAGCTAGAGATTTATACAAGTGGCCTAAAAACCCACTGTGAAAAGGGTAGAGTCGCCCTGGGAGTCGAGACGAAACGACCAGAGGAATAGAGGGAAATAAGACGATGAGTACTCCTAAGGAATCCGACGGTGAGTACGAAGAAGATAATTATATCAAGAACCCTGGTGTAGGAGTCCGCTGGATATATGCACGCCGAAGAGACGAACTCAACTCCCTTGCCGTTGAGTTCGGCTTCAAAGCGGATGGTACCGTCGAAGAGGCCAGGAAGGCGTTTGCCAACTTGGTCAGCGCAGGGTCCTTCCCACAACGCGTGTGGAGCCGGCTAGCTCAGCTGCAGGAGCAGTACAGCAGTCGGGCCCCGAGCCCCGTTCCCACCGGAAAGAACGACGAGATGGAGCAATTCGCAGAGTCCCTCCGAATCCCCGTCATCTCCGACGCTGCGCCGCTCGAGGTTCCCGCTCGTCATCGAGGAGTACATCCCGGAACGGCACACGGTGCCCGGATGCCGCCCAAAGACGTTCGCTTGGCCACTGGCCTGCAGGGGCAGGAGGTGCGGAGTAATACGACTCCCACTCAGCACTTGCTCCCTGAGAAGATACACAAGTGGAACCTACGGTTCGATGGTAGCTCGGATCCGCTAACCCTCATCGCTGTACTCGAGGAGAAGATGACGACGTATAGGATAAATCCGGAAGAGATTCCCCGGGCTATGTCCGAAATCTTCGAGGGCCCGGCGGCACGGTGGTTCCGTACTAGCCATCTGCAGTCTGCCTCTTGGGGAACTTTCCGGAGGGAATTCCTGGAGTTCTTCCTACCTCCGCGATATTTCGAACGATTAGAGGACGAGATTCGGACTCACGTGCAGAAAAGAGGAGAGCCTTTCAAAACATACCTGATCGAGCTTAGGACGAAGATGCAGCAGGCCGGGTACCGAGAAGAGGAAGAGTTGTACCGCGCGTACGAAAACATGGCTCCAGAGTACCGGCTATACATCAAGCGTAGTGAATTCGGGACGTTGAAGCAGCTGACCCACATGGCTACTGAGTACGAATGTGTCAAACAACTCGAGTCGACTCGAGACGGGACCACAGGAGGGACGGACAGGGACCGCGAGGGACCGCAACCTCGGCGTTCACCGAACCCCTTTCGGAACTTGGAGAGTACTACACAGGCAGGACACGTGACTCACCGGATGATCGGGCAAGAAACCTCACGAGTGGACGTGCAGCGTGCCTGCGGCCGTTGTGGTGAGAACGGACATTTCCGTCGCGACTGTCCCAACCCACGTCGTGACTTTTGTTGGGATTGTGGCCGGGTGGGAGTGCTAACAATAGAGTGCTGCCGTCGAAATGCCTCGGGAAATGGAGGACGTCTCCGCCGGAATCCGGGTGCGGCAGAGACGAACGAAGCAACGGCCCGACCCCAACAAAACCCCCGTTAAGGATACACGGTGGGCTCATCACAGCAGCGATAGAAGTCGGAGGAAGGTGGGTAGACGCCACCGTTGATACAGGGGCATCGAGGAGTTTCGCTAGTGAAAGTTTTACAAAGCTGGTTGCCCGCGCAGACGAGGTTCGTGAAGTTGTCACCAGAATAGCGTTGGCCGATCGGTCATGTCTGGATGTGACAAAATTGTGGCGTACCCCGGTCACGTTGGCGGGCACCACAGTTCTCTTACCCATGTTGGTGATGCCCACCATGTTGGACCGAGTAATACTTGGGATGGATTTCCTCAAAGCAGCCGGGACGCGCGTGCGATGTGGACAGGCCACCCTCGAATTGCGATCCGAACCCCGAGCGAGAGGGGATCCTTTGTTACAACCAGTACTCATACCCCCGAAGGACGATCGAGAAGGAGCGGTACACTCTGACAAGTTTAAGGTCCAATTGGGGACTGCCAGACAAGGAGGAACAGAGGTTCTTAGCCCGACGCCTACGTGGGACGCGGCCACGACACAAGACACTGGGAAAACTGCCAGGACGGAGGCGGAGGACCACGACAAAGGGCGACAGATTGTACCATCGAGTCCGAGGCAACAAGGCTTCCTCGAACGAGAGTTAGCTTTGTTCGAGAGTCTCCAGGGAGTATCTCAGATCGCCGAGCATCGTATCGTCATGCGCGACGATAAACCCTTAAAGCAAAGGTATTATCCCAGGAACCCTGCGATGCAACACGTCATCGATACCCAAGTAGATGAACTGCTCCGCGCGGGAGCCATCGAGCCTTCCAGGAGTCCACATAGCGCACCGATCGTGTTGGTGAAGAAAAAGGGGGCGATTGGCGCATGTGTGTCGACTATCGACAGTTGAACGCACACTCAGTGCCCGACGCCTACCCTGTCCCGAGGATCAATCACATCCTGGAGAAGTTGCGTCACGCCCGGTATATCTCCACGTTGGATTTGAAAAACGGCTATTGGCAAATACCCATGGCCAAGGATAGTCGTCAATACACGGCCTTTACGGTTCCAGGTCGGGGACTATATCAATGGAAGGTCATGCCCTTTGGCCTGCACTCCGCCAGCGCAACGTTCCAACGTGCTCTGGACAGTGTGATTGGGGCGGAGATGGAGCCGGTTGCCTTTGCCTACTTAGATGACATCATTGTCGTTAGCGCTACGGAGGAGCAGCACCTCGCACACCTCGCCGAAGTGTTTCGCAGATTACGGGCGGCAAATTTGAGGATAAATCCAAGGAAATGTACATTCTTCAAGCAGAAACTGGTTTACCTCGGTCATGTGATCAGCGGCGAAGGGATTCAGACTGATCCTGAGAAGGTGTCTGCGATCAATGGGCTGAAGACCCCCACCAACCTGAAGGAACTACGCCAATGGATCGGGATGGCATCCTGGTACCGGAGATTCGTCCCGGGCTTCGCGACCATCGTGCAACCGGTGACCGCATTGCTGAAGAAAGGCCGGAAGTGGACTTGGGGACCGGAACAGCAAACCGCCTTGGAAGAGATTAGAAGATGCCTGACCACCGCCCCCGTGTTGGGTTGTCCGGATTTCGACCGGAAGTTTGTCTTACAGACCGATGCGAGTGACATAGGCTTGGGAGCGGTGTTATCTCAGGACGTCGAGGGCCAAGAGAAGGTCATCGCATACGCTAGTCGTCGACTAACTCCCGCGGAGCACAATTACACGACGACAGAAAAGGAGTGTCTGGCCATCATCTGGGCCATCAGGAAGATGCGATGTTACCTGGAAGGCTACCGATTTGAAGTCGTTACCGATCACTTGGCTCTCAAATGGTTAAATTCCATCGAAAGTCCTTCCGGCCGAATAGCGCGCTGGGCTTTGGAATTACAACAGTTCCAATTCGACGTGCGTTACCGACGAGGGAAGTTGAACGTCGTGGCTGATACGCTTTCCCGACAGCCCTGTGAGGTACTTCAAGGCGCTATCGAGCTCAAGGACCACTGCGAATGGATCAGGAAGATGAAAGACAAGGTACGCGACGAGCCTGAGAAGTTCTCTGACTACATGATGGAGAACGGTCAGCTCTATAGGAACATGGGTTACCGAGCAGACGACGAGGACTACTTCCCGTGGAAACTCTGTGTACCCACTTCCTGTAGAGCCCGCGTCTTATACGAATGTCATGATTCCCCAACCGCAGGACACTTGGGTGTCCGAAAGACGATCACCCGCCTGTCGCAAAGATATTTCTGGCCCGGCATGTACCGCGATGCAAAACAACACGTTCGGCACTGCGAGTCGTGCCAGAAATTTAAGACCGTTCAGACCAAAGCAGCAGGGAAAATGCTTACCCGTGTCGTAAGCGAACCCTTCGACATTCTCTGCGCTGACTTTGTAGGTCCGCTGCCCCGATCGAAACAAGGGAACTCGATGCTTCTCGTTTTCCATGACGTGTTCTCCAAATGGGTAGAGTTGATCCCACTCCGGAAAGCCACCGCTGCGGCAGTCCAGAAAGCGTTTCGGGAACGTATACTCGGGCGAGTGGGCACTCCCCGGAAGTTCGTGTGCGACAACGGAACCCAATTCACAAGTCGGGCCCTAAAAGACTACTTTGCTAAGCTCGGCGTGGAAGTCCAGTACACGGCTCCGTATTGTCCGCAGGAGAATCCCACCGAGAGGACCAATCGCACGGTGAAGACGCTGATTTCTCAGCTGTCGGAAGGAGACCAGAGTACGTGGGATAATATGTTGCCGGAGATTTCCCTCGCTATTAATAGTAGTGTATCGGACTCGACTGGGTATACTCCCGCATTTCTAACTCAGGGACGGGAGCTACGCTTGCCTGCGATGCTGTATGACGAACTCACCCCTGGATCAGCGGTCGCGCATACGGGTCCTGAAGACAAGGCGTCACACCTCCAAGGGATCTTCGACATCGTGCGGTCGAACCTGCAACGAGCATCTCTGGAGCAGGCGAGGCACTATAACCTTCGGAGGCGCGAATGGAGACCAACGCTCGGGAGCCAAGTATGGCTGCGACAACATCCCTTATCAAAAGCGACCGCGGGATTCGCCGCCAAACTCGCTCCTAAGTATTACGGTCCCTACACCGTCGCGAAGTTCACATCGCCGAACTTGGTACGTTCGGCGGCGGATCGCCAACATATCTCAACTTAAACCCTACCACGCAGAGGACGCCCTCGATGCGAGCGACGACGACATCGCCGGGCCAAGTAACCCGGCACGGTAAGCGGTCTGGAACTACGAAATAACTTTAAGATCCATACTTGTGATAGGTTAAGATTAACGAGTCCTTTGTTAGCTACACCGTTAGGTAGGGAATTCGAGAGGTAGGGTTATACCAATGAGTCTAGATTACTGTTTCAGATGGACGACGTGATCATGCTGTCCGATGACTCCCAAGGCACCGAAGCCTTCTATCCACGGGCGAACGACGGGGGTAGTCACGGAGAAGGCGCTCTCAGGTTTACCGTCACGATCAAGAGCGATGGACGCCTCTATATTGCGCCGCGGGAAGAAAGGGGGGGGTGTGACGATCCCGCCTAGGAGGCGTGTACGCCACAATGGCTTTTCTTACATTTATAATAGTTTTAAGAGAAATTACATGGAGTTCAATAAATATTAAGACATAGTAAGATTAAATAAGTTATATCTAAGTTCGAATCCCAGGGTGGCAACGCTAACCGATATTTAGCCAAGGCGCATTTAATACTAGAAAAGCAAGGAGCTAAGCTACCAGTAGTAGGAAAATACTAGAAATCCCGAATGCGGGAACAAGGAGAAAAGGGCACGCGATCACACCATAACCTGGAGCAGGGCCTCTTGGCTCTTCTCTCGGGATCGCGAAACGAGGCAGACGTGTGATCGGCACACGGCTCATGCGAAACTTCGAGGCCCACGTGCACTCCACAAGTTCATTCGCAAAGTAGGTCAAACGGGACGCCCGACGCGACCTTTCGCAGTTCTCCCTTCGCGAGTGTTCCGCGGGTTTAATTTGGCCAAGCGCCACGCTGCCAATCGTAGGTGACATTGAAGAGGTTAGTACAAATAGGTCCTGATACGCTCAGAACGGTGTAGCGGACTCGGGTGAGAAAAATCCCAATAAAGTTTTACGGTCGTGTAATCATATCTCCCGATCTTGTGTTTTCATTTCGTAGTTAAAAGTGAACCTAACCTAACCTAACCTCATTCCCAGAGCTACTTTGGGCCCGAACGTGGACATACTTCCCGTTCGCCACTGTAGCCGTAGTTTTTGCTCCGAGTAGTACCATCGGACCCGAACGCGGACCCCTTCCCGTTCGATCCGGTAGTTTTCCCATCCCCCTTGCGTAGTTTGGGATTTGTGCGTGGACACCCGTCCCGCCGGATCCATTACCCGGTAGTTTCCCCACTCCCTTGCGTAGTTTGGGATTTGTGCGTGGACACCCGTCCCGCCGGATCCATTACCCGGTAGTTTCCCCACTCCCTCGCGTAGTTTGGGATTTGTGCGTGGACACCCGTCCCGCCGGATCCATTACCCGGTAGTTTCCCCACTCCCTCGCGTAGTTTGGGATTGGTGAGTAGACACCCGTCCCACCGGATCCGTTCTTCGGTAGTTTCCCCCGCCCCCCCTTGCGTAGTTTGGGATTTGTGCGTGGACACCCGTCCCGACGGATCCGTTCTCCGGTAGTTTCTCTGTTCCCCTGCGTAGTTTGGGATTTGAGCGTGGACACCCGTCCCGCCGGATCTATTAACCTAGTGTCTGGTCTACGTAGTAGTTTGGAGACTGGCACGTAGACACCCGTCCCGGCCGGTCCAGACAAGTCGAATCCTCGCCTCGTTGTCCCCGTTTTCCTATCCGGCCCGCTTCCCCTCCCAAAGTATTCTTCCCGGCTCGGCCTCGCCCGAAGGTCCAGCCCGGTGGATTTTCCGCCCTCGACGCGAGACCCAGGACTAACACCCGCAAAGTATTCTCCCGGCTCGGCCTCGCCCGAAGGTCCAGCCCGGTGGATTTTTCGCCCTCGACGCGAGACCCAGGACTTCAACATCCGCAAAGTATTCTCCCGGCTCGGCCTCGCCCGAAGGTCCAGGCCGGTGGATTTTTCGCCCTCGACGCGAGACCCAGGACTTCAACACCCGCAAAGTATTCTCCCGGCTCGGCCTCGCCCGAAGGTCCAGCCCGGTGGATTTTTCGCCCTTGACGCGAGACCCAGGACTTCAACGACCACCCAGTATTCACCCGGCTCGGCCTCGCCCGAAGGTCCAGCCCGGTGGATTTTTCGCCCTCGACGCGGAACACACGACAAGGATTCCACACGTCCACGTTTCCGTCGACACGGACAAGAACCCTCGGTGCAGACTCCCCATTAAAAGTCATCCGTTCACCTGTAGAACGGAACTCTCTAGTCCGGTGTTTCGGTGATTTACAAATTTCTTGTAAAGGACTCTTGGATCCGACTGAGATCTGTACCCCGGCCGAGAAAACATCCTTAACACTGCTCGTAATGCGTTTCTGAAAACCTCAATAGATTCTCGCAGATATCTTTGTTGTCGCAGCATCGCACTGACATTAAAGCCATAGTTATAAGGTTTTTTTTTTTATTTTGTTAACAACAAATTTTAAACAAAAGAAAGTCTACAAAATGGCAGCCTTGTTGAAAACCGACGATGTCTATTCCTTCCTTAGTACAGAATAACTAACTTTTAGGCCTTATTCATACATTCGAATGAAACCTTTTTTAACCTGTAGTTTAGGAAGGGTGTTGGGGACTGTGGGAGTTTCGCATTATCAAAATACATTTGAGAATATTGTGTCTGTGTATGTCTTTGAGGGTGAAAAATATCTAGAAAGGCAAGGTCGTCAAACAATTGTGATGGCGACTGATGACAGTTGTGCGTATTGTATATGTTTACTTGGGTGGGATCAAATCAAATGTCTTAGAGATCCAGATGGATGGGGTATCTTGTAGAGATTTCATACCACCAAATTAAATGACTTTACAGCCTTAAGTCTTGGGGAATGCGTTCGAACTGACGTCAAAGGTGCTTAAATTCATTTGTGCATTCGGCCTGTTTTTAAAGGTTTTTAAAAAGGATTAGCTTGTTCAATGGGTTTCCTAGTAAGACGGTTTGTACATTTTATTTTGTTCAATCGTATCCCAAATTTCGGACAACAAAAAAGACCTGTCCTTTTTTATACCTAAAAAACCGGACCTTATACGCACAGATAGGGTAACGTAATTTCGTTAACCTCTGTGATTTAAAAATAGAAACTGTCCTGATGGGAGAGAGGGGGAGAGGGGGGGGGGGGGGGGGAGAAAGTCTCTCTTAGAAATATTTGAGCATTTAAACTAGATCTGAAATTTTGTTGATTTGACCAAAGTAATTTTAGAATATAAGGTTGTATATTATTAATGTCTGGCTTGAACACTTTAAATTGGCCGAACATAAAATTCTATATTTGAAGAGTTTAACTCAATAAAAATTATTTCATTTATGATAAATAATTTTAGTAGTACAAAATAATTTGCGGCCTCTACACTTTAACCAAAATAATAAATTATTTAAACGCAGTATACAAGTTATTTATATACCACTTTTAATTTCCAAAGTAAAATTATCCACATAGGCATGAACAGAACATTTAAAATTTTTAAAATGTCAATCGGCCACAAAATTTTCTGTAAATGTTATACAAAAATTCTATGCTGTTATTACAATGTGTTTAAACCTGTTCGCGCGCACTTGCGGTTCAAAAAGGCTATTTTACCGCACCCGATTCCTACATTATTTTACGTTTTTTTCCGCAAGAGGGCGATAATGAGAGGTAGGACATATGCAATCCCCTTTTTTAAATGTATTTTAGATGACGCTTTACGAGCTAAGCCGCGCACACTGAGAAATAGATGACGCTTTGGCCATTTGGCGGGTCGCAAATGTCCTACCTCTCATTCTCGCCCTCTTGCGGAAAAAAACGTAAAATAATGTAGGAATTGGGTGCGGTAAAATAGCCTTTTTAAACCGCAAGTGGCGCGAACAGGTTTAAACACATTGTAATAACAGCATAGAATTTTTGTATAACATTTACAGAAAATTTTGTGGCCGATTGACATTTTAAAAAAATTTTAATGTTCTGTTTCATGCCTATGTGGATAATTTTACTTTGGAAATTAAAAGTGGTATATAAATAACTTGTATACTGCGTTTAAATAATTTATTATTTTAGTTAAAGTGTAGAGGCCGCAAATTATTTTGTACTACTAAAATTATTTATCATAAATGAAATAATTTTTATTGAGTTAAACTCTTCAAATATAGAATTTTATGTTCGGCCAATTTAAAGTGTTCAAGCCAGACATTAATAATATACAACCTTATATTCTAAAAATTACTTTGGTCAAATCAACAAAATTTCAGATCTAGTTTAAATGCTCAAATATTTCTAAGAGAGACTTTCTTCTCTCTCTCCCCTCTCTCCCATCAGGACAGTTTCTATTTTTAAATCACAGAGGTTAACGAAATTCCGTTACCCTATCTGTGCGTATACAGGTCCGGTTTTTTAGGTATAGAAAAAGGACAGGTCTTTTTTGTTGTCCGAAATTTGGGATACAGAACAAATAAACTGTACACCTTAGCGAAACCCATTGCTTGCGCAAATCCCTTTTTAAAAACCATAAAATAGGTCGAATGCATTAGTTGTAGCTACTGGTATTAGCCATAATTAGAAACAGAGCAGAGTCTCTATCAATTTCAGATTTTGTAGACGAGTATATGATTAGATACGACCTAGCTTTTTCCTCGCTTATTCGTTGCAGCCGCACGCAAAAAGCAATAGTACTGTTTACCGTAATAAACATGCAAAGATTCTTGTAGATTCTTTCAATCGATACCGACAATTTTAAATACCCCTTTGACAGTAGATCAAGAAATAGACCTAACAGAAAATGAAGATTCCGATTCGAACGAAGGAATTTAAATAAAAGAAAAAGATCTACATGGTCTAACAATTCTGCAGTAACAGAAGCAGAAGAAGAAGAAGATATAGAATCAGATATAAGTGTGCCAGAGCATATATAAAAGATATCTCGAATGCCATTCTCGTGAGTCTATAATCCGGAGAGTGCAGACGTGTTTTGCGCGAGCTCCGGAAAAAAACCTTTAAAAAGTGAAAAACAATAACTAAAAATACTGGAGTGGTGTAATAAAGGCAATCTTATTGCTAAAAACGGTAAATAATAATTAGTGCTATGTACAAAACTAGTGCAAAGTTATTATAAAAACTAAGAAGTGCCACGAGTAATAGCTCAATGAGCGGCGATTCAAAAAATGAGCGTAGAAGCTCCGTAGACCAGAGAAACAGTTATATCTCTTGTTTCTCAACCCGTGATACAGAAGTAGAAAGAACTTCTTCAAAGAGCAACTCAGCCCTACTGACCATTGACAGTGCGAGAGCACGGTCTTGTTCTCCCGCCCTACTCACACCAACTCCCACTTCATGGAGCTTGCAGTGTAGAGCCCCACCCTCAGTTTCGACTCACAGCTCACCAGCCACGAGCACTGCGACCTCGTTAATTTCTGCAACCGCAGCCACTGCAACAACAACATCAACGGTCGCCGTTACCAACAACGCGATTTCGAATGCGTTTGCAACTTCTGCAGCGCCGAATAAAACTACAAAGCCAATTGTAAGTACGAGTGCCAATATCGGCAATATCAAACAACAACAAGTGGGTCCAACTATACAGACTGGCATGGATCGTTACATCCAAATCAAACGGAAGCTAAGCCCCCCAAATAAAATGGTTGGAAATAAACCAAAACAAAATTGCCCAACTAAAGGCAGCGAACAACCAGCGGCATCTAGTAACAACAGATTCGCCCTATTGTCGGAAATTGATAATAATCAATCCGAATCTTGACAGGCTGTTCAAAAGAAACCAAAGCCCCCACCAATTTACATAAGGAAACAGAGCTCAAATGCGCTGGTAAAGAAAATTGTTGAGCTTGTCGGGAATGACAACTTTTATGTTACTCCTCTTGTTAAAGGGAATATTCATGAAACAAAGCTTCAAGCTAAAACTGAAGATCAATTCAGAGCTGTAACTAATTACCTAGACGAGGCTAGGAAACCCTACTACACGTACCAGCTCAAGAGTAGCAAGGGCTTGCAAGTAGTGCTAAAGGGCATAGAGCCCGACGTATCCACCAATGAGATAAAAGAGGCACTGAAAGAAAAAGGATTCTTCCCCAAAAATATTATTAATATTATCAACAAAAATAAAAAGCTCCCACAAGCTCAATGCTCAGAGCAAAATACAATTACACCTCAGCAAGCAATAGGAGAAATACCAAACAGCATGGAAACCATGATGCTGACTTTACAACACGGTATGATGGAATTTATGACCTTCATGAAAACAAGAATTACAAACCTTATGCAAAATCAAAACATTTTAATAATTTTGCTCACATCCCAACAATCTAAATAATCGATGTCTTGTCTTCGAATATCCATCTGGAATGCCAATGGCGTTTCACGGCACAAACTTGAAATAACTCAATTCCTCAATGAAAACCAAATAGATGTAATGCTGCTGGCAGAAATGCATTTCACAAGTAAATACAACTTCCAAATAAGAGGTTATACTTCATACTGCACAGAACACCCGGACGGTAAGGCTCACGGAGGAACTGGAATCCTAATCAGGGAACGCATTAAGCACCACTTTCCCCAGAGGTTTGCAACAAATTATTTGCAGGCTACATCTATAAAACTACAAGCAGGCAACGGCAGTATCACTATAGCCGCTGTCTATTGCCCACCGCATTTTACAATAACTGAAGAGCAATTCTTGGACTTCTACAATTCACTCGGAGATCGCTTTATAGCAGGAGGAGACTACAACGCCAAGCACACGCACTGGGGATCAAGACTCGTGACGCCCAAAGAAAGACAACTGTATAAAGCAATCATAAATTTGAGCAACAAACTCGACTATGTCTCCCCTGGCAGCCCCACATATTGGCCAGCTGACCCCAGAAAACTTCCGGACTTAATTGACTTCGCTGTGACCAAGAACATCCCAAGAAATTTAGTAAGCGCCAAATCGCTATCGGACTTATCATCGGACGACTCGCCTGTTTTAATAACTTTCCTTCAAAGCCCGAAAGTAATCGAGCACCCCTTCAGGCTGACCTCGACTAGAACTAACTGGTTAAAGTACAAAAAGTACGTAAGTTCCCACATTGAACTAACACCACAGTTAAACATAGAGAACGACATCGACTTCTGTGCTGATGCCCTGGAGTCAGTACTCGTGGCAGCAGCCTAAATCTCAACACCAGAAGAGACAATCGTGGGTAGCAACCAATACAAAACTAATCTGCAAATCGAACAACTGGTTCGGGAAAAACGACGTCTACGACGCGCTTGGCAATCCTGCAGATTGCCCCATTCGAAGCAACTCTATAATGATGCCACCCGCAGACTTACCAAAACACTCAAGCAAGAAGAGGAGCTTGCGCAGCGCCGGTACATCGAGAAACTGTCGCCGACCAGTACAAAGCCTCCTTTGTGGAGAGCTCACCCAAATTTAAGCTCTCCGATAGAATCAGTCACTCCGATTAGAAACTCCTCGGGTACTTGGGCCCGCAGTGACGAAGACAGAGCCGAAACATTTGCTTTACACCTACGAAATGTATTTCAGCCGAACGCCACCACAAACTAACGCCGCTTAGCTCTGAAATTGCAATTAACCCGATTTTGTTTCAAGCACCTGAAATTGCTAACGTCATTAGGAAGCAAATAAAACCGAAAAAGGCTCCAGGGGGCGACCTAATAACCCCAAAAATGATAATTGAACTTCCAAACTGTGCAGTGGATGTTATATGCAAGCTATTTAACGGGATCACAAAACTTGGCTACTACCCCAAAAAATGGAAAAAGTCCGTGGTTATAATGATACCGAAGCCTGGGAAAGACCACACAGTTCCCTCATCGTACAGGCCATTAAGCTTACTATCGTGCCTGTCCAAATTACTAGAAAAATGCCTGCTCACGCGCATTACACCATATTTAAGAGAACAAAACTTAATCCCAGCACATCAATTCGGGTTTCGTGAAAGCCACGGAACCATCGAGCAAGTCAACCGGATAACTTCAGAAATTCGTACAGCCTTCGAACATCGGGAATATTGTAGTGCGATATTCCTCGACGTCTCTCAGGCATTCGACCGAGTGTGGCTTGAAGGCCTTATGCATAAAATCATAACATTACTGCCAGAAAACACTCATAAGTTACTTAAGTCGTACGTCTACCACAGAGTCTTTGAGGTTAGATGCAATACAAGGACATCCAACAAGTACAACATTGAAGACGGAGTCCCACAAGGTAGCGCACTGGGCCCTACCCTGTTTGTCCTATACACAGCAGACATCCCTACGAACGAGAGGCTGACTACGTCCACATTTGCTGACGACACCGCAATCCTGAGCCGCTCGAGATGCCCAACTAGAGCAACAGCTCAACTGGCTGATCATTTGGTGGTAGTTGAGAAGTGGCTATCAGACCGGCGAATCAAAATTAATGAACAACAGTTTAAACATATAACTTTAAATGCCCTTAACAGACAATCGTGCCCCCCGCCAACTTTGAATAGTACGAATAGACGCCTAACCTGGCGGAGGTACATTGAATGCAAGAAAGTACATCTCAGATTTAAAGCTAGCAGCCTACACTGGATTATAAATTCTCGATCACCCCTGTGTCTGGACTTTAAAGTTCTTCTCTACAACTCCACCCTTAAGTCCATTTGGACCTACGGCTCCCAGCTCCTGGGGAACGCGAGCAACAGCAACGTTGACATCATACAGCGCTCACAATCAAAAATCCTGCGAACAATCACTGGGGCACCATGGTATGTTCGGAACGAAAACATCCACAGGGATCTGGGCATACCACCGGTCAAAGATGAAATAGCAGAGCAGAAAGCGGCCTACCACAACAAGCTTACACTGCACCCAAATAATCTCGCAAGGAACCTAAGACGGGTTTCGAACAGAACTCGTCTGCATCGTAACGATCTACCAGCCCAGCAATAAATATTAGGGCCCGTTAGTCTAAATTCAGTCTACATGACTGTAAGTTAAGTCATATTCTTAAGATTTGATATACTTATTGTTAGTCTCATATAGAGAAGATTCAATAAATAAAGCTTAAATAACAAAAAAAAAAAATGCTATTCCGGAATTTGACGGACAAAAGATACACCTTCAAAGATTTGTAACAGCTTTAAAGCTAGTTAACTTGACTAAAGGGACATTCGAAGATTTGGCTAAGAAGTCATTAAATCAAAAATTATAGGATCTACACTATACAAGGTACAGAATGAATTAACAATAAATTCAATCATAAAAAAATTGCAAGATACTATAGTCGGTGAAACATCCGACGTAGTCAGAAAGGCAAAACAGCCGAGAAATATACAACAGAAATAGACAACTTACGAAAGCTCCTTGAAGCTTCGTACATTGACGAAGGCCTACAAGCCGAACACGCTGACAAATTCAGCACAGCGGAAGCCATCGCCACAATGGTTAAAAATTTTGAGCATGGCCGCCTAAAAACAATTTTAGTGTCAGGCAACTTCTCAACTATGAATGAAGCCGTCACTAAGTACATACAATGCAGTTGTGAAATGACGGGCAATGCCAACTCAGTATTGTACACACAAAGAGGAAACAACTATCGCAGTAGAGGTAATAACCGAGGTAATAGCCGAGTTAATTATCAGAATAACGGATATTACCAAAATAATGGCTATAAGGGTTATAACCCAAACTATAATAATCAGACCAACAACAATTATAGAGGTCGTGGCCATTTTAGAGGAAGCAACCGTGGTGGAAACACCAATAATAACAGAAACAATAACAACAATAACAATACATATACAAACAGTCAAAACAATAATAATGTCCGACAGGTACAAACCACTTCGGAAAACCAATAAAGACCCTTAAGATAAAAAACCCAGTAAAGAATACGGTTCAAACTATCAACCTAAACTTCAATCTTTTTGTTTCACTTAAAAATGAACACACAAATAAATTATAAACATACATTATACATTATTAGTTGATACAGGTGCAGACATCTCTTTAATAAAAGAAACTTCAGACTCATTTAACAATGTTAACTATAAAAATATTACCCAAATGTCAGGTGTTGGTGAAGGAACATGCAATTCAAAAGGATTAGTATCAATAGAACTTCTTTCAAGCAACTATGCTATACCGCATAGTTTTCATATAGTAGCATCAAATTTCCCTATTCCATGTCATGGAATTATAGGCATAGATTTTATGAAAAAATACAAGTGTCAAATAGATTTCTTATGCTGAGACCAGATAACCTCTATAATCCCATTCATATTCCAATAAACCATTCACTTGAAAATAATTTGCCAATTCTACCAGCAAGATCCGAAGTTGTCCGAAAAATTGCAATAAATTCAGCAACCAGGTATATATTAATACCGAACCAAGAAATCCAAAATGGAATTTAAATGAATACGGAAATTCCATTGCAGATTCTAAAGCCACTTTTGTCCGAATTTTGAATACAATAAATAAAACTGCAATCATTCAACTAATTACACTAAAAGTTGAACCATTGGATGATTATGACATAATTAAATCTAATAAAAATGTAAACCAAGAAGAAATTTTAGACAAATTGAACAAAAATTTTCAGCCTAAGTTACAAGAAATACTTAAAGAATTATGCACCAAATACACAGAACAAGTACAAAAATAGTTGAATACAAAATAGTATTACCTTCAGTTTCTGAATACAACATTCCATTATTAACCGTCCCGAAAAAATCATTACCAGATTGCGATACTAAAAGGTGGCGTTTAGTAATTGATTACCGCCAAATTAACAAAAAAAATTGATCAGATAAATTTTCACTACTAAGAAGAGACGACATTCTTGACCAATTAGGTAGAGCTAAATACTTTTCATGTCTAGAAATGATGTCAGGATTTCATCAAATAGAACTCGAAGAAACGTCTAGAAATATACCGTCCTTTTCCACGAGCAATGGCTCCTATCGCTTCACGCGATTACCCTATGGTTTAAAAATAGCACCAAATTCTTTCCAAAGAATGATGACAATTGCATACTCAGGTATCGAACCTTCCCAGACATTCTTGTATATGGATGATCTAATTGTCATCGGAAAAGTGCACATTTTTCAGACACGAAGTGACTTTCCTTGGACACAAGTGTACTGACAAAGGTATTTTGCCAAACAGTAAGAAATACGATGTAATAGAAAAATACCCAGTCCCGACGGACGCAGACAGCGCTAGAAGATGCGTTGCATTTAGCAATTACTACAGACGTTTTATTAAACATTTTTCCGATTACTCACGTCACATAACTAGATTATGTAAAAAGAATGTTAAATTTGAATGGACTGATCCATGTCAATAAGCATTCGAATACCTTAAAATTCAATTGATGAATGTTGAAGATAAATGTTTCAAATTCAAAATTACCCGCCAAGTCAGAGGGCGCTTTAAATATCATATCGATTGTATCGATATGAAAACATAAACACATAACCAAAAAGCTGTCGAAGAGAGAAAATAAACACGAGTTTGAGTTCAGAGAAATATAGTTTATTTACTGGCCTAAATAACTAAATAAGTAAAAGTTATAATAGGTTATGGGCCCAGGAACGTTTAAAGTAAAAGAAAAAAGTAAATTTTGCTCGATTACGATGGATTTGGCGAAGCACGTCACAAAGCTCTCAGGCGCGACCGATTGGCCGATTTGGAAAAGAAAAATTAGGGACCTGATAGATTATCACGACGGTGCTCTCGACGCGTTGGACGGAAAGATCGTCAAACCGGATCCATTGCCAGAAGGTGCCTCAACAGCAGATGAAAAGAAGCACAAGGAGAAGAGCGACTTTTTTCGTAAGGCCAACAGCTATGCAAAATCCATGATTACCACTGCGGTCACGGACTCGGTGTACCAGAAGATCATGGACAAGGATACAGCACACGATACGTGGGAAGCCCTGAAAAATCAGTTTGAAGCAACAGCGAAGGACCAGGTATTCAGGATATGCAACGAGTTTTTCGCTTTCTCTTGGAATCCAGGTAACGATGTATCAACCCACATAGCAAAATTGCGTAGTCTATGGAATGATTTAAATCAAGCTTTGAAGGCTAAAAATGAAACTGAGCTGCCAGATTTGATACTTGCTTGTAAAACGCTACATATTTTGCCGAAAACCTTTGAAACGTTCCGTCAAAGTTGGATGCTCTTGACAAAAGAAGAAGAAAAGACTTTTGACGAATTAACTAATCAAATTGTCATGTTTGAGAGAAATTTTAGAACAAAAGAAAATGACGAAAAGGAAAGCCAGGGGCTTTTTCTACCACAGCAAAAAATTCGCTTACCTTCGATACCTGCCGCTACTGCAAGAAAAAGGGGCACTGGATCAGGAACTGCATAAAATGGAAAAAGGATGGACGTCCGAAGCCGAACTACCAGAATGCTGAACAAGGAAATTGTGCAGAACCAACGTTAACTCTCGTCTCAGTCCACAATGGCGTGTTTGCAGCAGAGGCAAGCTTAGAGGTCGACTGGTGGATAGACAACGGTGCAACAAAACACGTTGTGAAGACTGCGAAGTATTTCGAGCATTTTGAGAAGTTTGAGAATCCGAGTTGGATCAGAGCAGCTGGAAATGAAACCTTGTCAGCTTTGGGCCAGGGCACAATCAATTGTCAATGAAAAAATTCTTTTTCTTTCTTTGAAAAATGTATGGTTTGTTCCCAATATAACGAAGAACCTGTTTTCAGTTTTGGCTGCCCAAGACAATAATCCAAGTAGTCGTTTCGAGTCGTCAGCAACCGAGTGCACCCTCAAAATAAACGACAAGATTGTCCTCGTTGGAGCCAGAGAAGTTGGAGGAACACTCTACAGAGCAGCGATCGAGCCCATACTTCCAGAACGAAACGTCGATGTCAACGTCGCGACTTCAGGAACTTCAATTCTCCAACTCTACCACGAAAGGTGGGGACATCAGGACAAGAACCACATCAAGGACTTGCTCAAAAGAGAAATGGGCATTCAAGTCAAGCTCGAGAGTAGCTTTTGCGAGCCTTGCACCCTTGGAAAGACGCATCGATTGCCATTTGGCACGAGGAAACCAGCGATGAAGCCAGGGGAACTGATGTCAGGCGATGTTTGCGGCCCATTTGAGGATTCTTTCCAGAAGAAGAGGTATCTGGTAGGTTTCGATATGGGTACATCGTCAAGCAGAAATCAGAGGTCAAGGACGTGCTGCGAGACATGGTTTCTCACGCCAAGCAACAAGGGCACACAATTCGAGAATTCCTGAGCGACAATGGAGGAGAATTCGACTGTGCAGGAGTGAGAGAAACTCTTCAGGAAGCTGGTATAACTTTTCGACTCACCGCTCCGTATACTCCAGAACAAAACGGTGGTGTCGAGAGAGAGAATCGAACAATAGTCGAAATAGCGAGAACTTTCAAGTATTCTAATCCAGAAATAAAATTTCCAGAAGCAATTTGGGCCGAGTTGGTTAGCACAGCAGTCTACGTTCTCAATAGGACGGGCAAATCTTCGTTGAAGGGTCTGAGCCCTTACCAACTTTGGCTGGGCAAGAAACCAAGAATCAAACATCTTCGAATCGTAGGATCGACGTGCTAAGTACACATTCCATGCCAAAAAAGGAAGAAAATGGACGAAAAAGCTAAAAAGGGGTACCTGGTGGGTTACGACGGCGATGAGAGGTATCGTATTTACTTACCAGAGAAGCACAAAGTAGTCGTGTCGAGGGATGTAAAATTTCAAGAGAAATTCAGCAACTGTGAACCAGGCGTCAACCTACCTTTCCAAGATGTTGGATCCAAGGACGTCGTAGAAGACAAGGAAGAAGAAGACGTGAGCTTGCACCAGAGCGAAGACGAAGACTTGAAAGAAGACACAGCCGAAACAGGAAGCGAAGACAATTACGAAACTGGAGAAGAAACAAGCTTTGACGAAGAAAACAACAAGAGAAAAATGCAATCAATGCGGTTGAGGGATCGTTCGAAGTTAAAGAGACCGAAGCTTCTGGATGACTACGTAGCAGCAGCCGAGAATTTTGTGCTGGAGAGTCCAGATTCCTTCCATGAAGCCATCAACAGCAACGTCGAGTGGAAAAAGGCAATGGACAGGGAAATTGATTCCTTACATCAGATTGAAACTTGGAACTTGACAAGACTCCCCAGAGGATCGAAAGCACTTCCGTGCAAGTGGGTCTATCGAGTCAAAACCCACCCCGACGGAAGTATCGACAAATACAAATCTCGCTTGGTCATCAAAGGATTCGCCCAGAGACGAGGGATTGATTACGACCAAACTTTTAGCTCTGTCGCAAGAATGGAAACAATCCGCTCAGTGTTGAGCGTTGCAGCCAAAAATGATATGTTTTTGTTCCAGTTTGACGTCTCGACAGCTTTTCTATACGGTGAATTGGACGACAAGGCAATTTACATGCAACAACCTGAGGGATACGAGCAAGGACAGGGGGCTTGTTTGCAGATTGAAGAAGAGGCTCCCCGCGGAAAAAAAAAGGGGGGAAGAATTGAAAAAAAAACGGCCGGGGGTTTCCAAAAAAAAAAAAAAAAAAAAAAAAAAAAAAAAAAACAACCCACAAAAAAAAAAAAAAAAAAAAAAAAAAAATTTTTTTTTTTTTTTTAAAAAAAAAACACAACCAAAAAAAAAAAAAAAAAAAAAAAAAAAAAAAAAAATAAAAAAAAAAAAAAAAAAAAAAAAAAAAAAAAAAAAAAAAAAAGATTTATAAAAAAAAAAAAAAAAAAAAAAAAAAAAAAAAAAAAAAAAAAAAAAAAAAAAAAAAAAAAAAAAAAAAAATTTTAAAAAATTTTTAAAAAATCTTTTTAAAAAACCAATTAAAAAAATAAAAAAAAAAAAAAAAAAAAAAAAAAAAAAAAAAAAAAAAAAAAAACAAATATTATACCCAAAAAAAAACAAATACAAAAAACCTAAAAAAAAAAACAAAAAAATTTAAATAAAAAAATTTAAAAAAAAAAAAAAAAAAAAAAAAAAAAAAAAAAAAAAAAAAAAAAAAAAAAAAAAAAAAAAAAAATTAAAAAAAAAAAAAAAAAAAAAAAAAAAAAAAAAAAAAAAAAAAAAAAAAAAAAAAAGAAAATTTTAATTTTTTTTATTTTTTTTAGATCTAATCAGGGATCATCATCATTTTGCCTCAGGAGCCATTTCATGGAAAAGTCAAAGGCAGGCCATGGTGGCCATTTCTACTACAGAGGCTGAGATCGTAGCAGCCAATGAAGCTGCAAAAGAAATAATTTGGCTTAAAAGATGGTTTCAGGAAATCGACAGATTGGACCGAGCCCCGATCCTCCAGGTCGATAATACTGTTGCCATGAGGCTGGCCCAAAACCCCGAATTCCATCGCAGGACCAAGCACATAGCCAACAAGCATTTCTTCATCAGGGAGAGATTTGCTGAGGGAGAATTTGGGATCGAACAAATCCCGACTGAGGAACAACTCGCAGATATGATGACGAAACCGATCCTCAATACTCGTCTCCGGATTCTTTGCAACAAGATTGGACTCTTCTGAAGGAGAAAAAACACCATTTATTTTTGCTTTATATAGAGTCATAAAATTTTCAAGTTTGTCAATTGAATTGTTATTTTTGAATTCTCACAAGGGAAAGTGTTGAAGATAAATGTTTCAAATTCAAAATTACCCGCCAAGTCAGAGGGCGCTTTAAATATCATATCGATTGTATCGATATGAAAACATAAACACATAACCAAAAATCTGTCGAAGAGAGAAAATAAACACGAGTTTGAGTTCAGAGAAATATTGTTTATTTACTGGCCTAAATAACTAAATAAGTAAAAGTTATAATAATGAAACCCACACTACTGTAGTATTCAAATTTTAATGAAGAATTTTGTATAACAACAGATGCAAGCAAACAAGCGTGTGAAGCTGTTTTTACCCAAGATTACAATAACACCCAGCTACCAGTAGCCTATGCATCAAGATCATTTACCAAAGGAGAAACCAACAAAAATACAACAGAACAAGAGTTAGCAGCTATCCACTTTTTTTTTTTTTTGTAATATATGCTTTTATTTATTGAATCTTCTCTATATGAGACTAACAATAAGTATATCAAATCTTAAGAATATGACTTAACTTACAGTCATGTAGACTGAATTTAGACTAACGGGCCCTAATATTTATTGCTGGGCTGGTAGATCGTTACGATGCAGACGAGTTCTGTTCGAAACCCGTCTTAGGTTCCTTGCGAGATTATTTGGGTGCAGTGTAAGCTTGTTGTGGTAGGCCGCTTTCTGCTCTGCTATTTCATCTTTGACCGGTGGTATGCCCAGATCCCTGTGGATGTTTTCGTTCCGAACATACCATGGTGCCCTAGTGATTGTTCGCAGGATTTTTGATTGAGAGCGCTGTATGATGTCAATGTTGCTGTTGCTCGCGTTCCCCCAGAGCTGGGAGCCGTAGGTCCAAATGGGCTTAAGTGTGGAGTTGTAGAGAAGAACTTTAAAGTCCAGACACAGGGGTGATCGAGAATTTATAATCCAGTGTAGGCTGCTAGCTTTAAGTCTGAGATGTACTTTCTTGCATTCAATGTGCTTCCGCCAGGTTAGGCGTCTGTCGAGGTGGACGCCGAGATATGTTACATCGCTGGCTTGGGGAATCTGCGTACTATTTAGAGTTAGCGGGGGGCACGATTGTCTGTTAAGGGTAAACGTTATATGTTTACACTTTTGTTCATTAATTTTGATTCGCCAGTCTGATAGCCACTTCTCAACTACCACCAAATGATCAGCCAGTTGAGCTGTTGCTCTAGTTGGGCATCTCGAGCGGCTCAGGATTGCGGTGTCGTCAGCAAATGTGGACGTAGTCAGCCTCTCGTTCGTAGGGATGTCTGCTGTGTATAGGACAAACAGGGTAGGGCCCAGTGCGCTACCTTGTGGGACTCCGGCTTCAATGTTATACTCGTTGGATGTCGTTGTATTGCATCTAACCTCAAAGACTCTGTGGTAGAGGTACGACTTAAGTAACTTATGAGTGTTTTCTGGCAGTAATGTTATGATTTTATGCATAAGGCCTTCAAGCCACACTCGGTCGAATGCCTGAGAGACGTCGAGGAATATCGCTCTACAATATTCCCGATGTTCGAAGGCTGTACGAATTTCTGAAGTTATCCGGTTGACTTGCTCGATGGTTCCGTGACGAAACCCGAATTGATGTGCTGGGATTAAGTTTTGTTCTCTTAAATATGGTGTAATGCGCGTGAGCAGGCTTTTTCTAGTAATTTGGACAGGCACGATAGTAAGCTTAATGGCCTGTACGATGAGGGAACTGTGTGGTCTTTCCCAGGCTTCGGTATCATTATAACCACGGACTTTTTCCATTTTTTGGGGTAGTATCCAAGTTTTGTGATCCCGTTAAATAGCTTGCATATAACATCCACTGCGCAGTTTGGAAGTTCAATTATCATTTTTGGGGTTATTAGGTCGCCCCCTGGAGCCTTTTTCGGTTTTATTTGCTTCCTAATGACGTTAGCAATTTCAGGTGCTTGAAACAAAATCGGGTTGATTGCAATTTCAGAGCTAAGCGCCGGTAGTTGAAAAGAGTTTGTGGCGGCGTTCGGCTGAAATACATTTCGTAGGTGTAAAGCAAATGTTTCGGCTCTGTCTTCGTCACTTCGGGCCTAAGTACCCGAGGAGTTTCTAATCGGAGTGACTGATTCTATCGGAGAGCTTAAATTTGGGTGAGCTCTCCACAAAGGATGCTTTGTACTGGTCGGCGACAGTTTCTCGATGTACCGGCGCTGCGCAAGCTCCTCTTCTTGCTTGAGTGTTTTGGTGAGTCTGCGGGTGGGGGCGATCGAATGGGGCGATCTGCAGGATTGCCAAGCGCGCCGTAGACGTCGTTTTTCCCGAACCAGTTGTTCGATTTGCTGATTAGTTTTGTATTGGTTGCTACGCACGATTGTCTCTTCTGGTGTTGAGATTTTGGCTGCTGCCACGAGTACTGACTCCAGGGCATCAGCACAGAAGTCGATGTCGTTCTCTATGTTTAACTGTGGTGTTAGTTCAATGTGGGAACTTACGTACTTTTTGTACTTTAACCAGTTAGTTCTAGTCGAGGTCAGCCTGAAGGGGTGCTCGATTACTTTCGGGCTTTGAAGGAGAGTTATTAAAACTGGCGAGTGGTCAGATGATAAGTCCGATAGCGATTTGGCGCTTACTAGATTTCTTGGGATGTTCTTGGTCACAGCGAAGTCAATTAAGTCCGGGAGTTTTAATAACACCCAGCTACCAGTAGCCTATGCATCAAGATCATTTACCAAAGGAGAAACCAACAAAAATACAACAGAACAAGAGTTAGCAGCTATCCACTTTTTTTTTTTTTGTAATATATGCTTTTATTTATTGAATCTTCTCTATATGAGACTAACAATAAGTATATCAAATCTTAAGAATATGACTTAACTTACAGTCATGTAGACTGAATTTAGACTAACGGGCCCTAATATTTATTGCTGGGCTGGTAGATCGTTACGATGCAGACGAGTTCTGTTCGAAACCCGTCTTAGGTTCCTTGCGAGATTATTTGGGTGCAGTGTAAGCTTGTTGTGGTAGGCCGCTTTCTGCTCTGCTATTTCATCTTTGACCGGTGGTATGCCCAGATCCCTGTGGATGTTTTCGTTCCGAACATACCATGGTGCCCTAGTGATTGTTCGCAGGATTTTTGATTGAGAGCGCTGTATGATGTCAATGTTGCTGTTGCTCGCGTTCCCCCAGAGCTGGGAGCCGTAGGTCCAAATGGGCTTAAGTGTGGAGTTGTAGAGAAGAACTTTAAAGTCCAGACACAGGGGTGATCGAGAATTTATAATCCAGTGTAGGCTGCTAGCTTTAAGTCTGAGATGTACTTTCTTGCATTCAATGTGCTTCCGCCAGGTTAGGCGTCTGTCGAGGTGGACGCCGAGATATGTTACATCGCTGGCTTGGGGAATCTGCGTACTATTTAGAGTTAGCGGGGGGCACGATTGTCTGTTAAGGGTAAACGTTATATGTTTACACTTTTGTTCATTAATTTTGATTCGCCAGTCTGATAGCCACTTCTCAACTACCACCAAATGATCAGCCAGTTGAGCTGTTGCTCTAGTTGGGCATCTCGAGCGGCTCAGGATTGCGGTGTCGTCAGCAAATGTGGACGTAGTCAGCCTCTCGTTCGTAGGGATGTCTGCTGTGTATAGGACAAACAGGGTAGGGCCCAGTGCGCTACCTTGTGGGACTCCGGCTTCAATGTTATACTCGTTGGATGTCGTTGTATTGCATCTAACCTCAAAGACTCTGTGGTAGAGGTACGACTTAAGTAACTTATGAGTGTTTTCTGGGAGTAATGTTATGATTTTATGCATAAGGCCTTCAAGCCACACTCGGTCGAATGCCTGAGAGACGTCGAGGAATATCGCTCTACAATATTCCCGATGTTCGAAGGCTGTACGAATTTCTGAAGTTATCCGGTTGACTTGCTCGATGGTTCCGTGACGAAACCCGAATTGATGTGCTGGGATTAAGTTTTGTTCTCTTAAATATGGTGTAATGCGCGTGAGCAGGCTTTTTCTAGTAATTTGGACAGGCACGATAGTAAGCTTAATGGCCTGTACGATGAGGGAACTGTGTGGTCTTTCCCAGGCTTCGGTATCATTATAACCACGGACTTTTTCCATTTTTTGGGGTAGTATCCAAGTTTTGTGATCCCGTTAAATAGCTTGCATATAACATCCACTGCGCAGTTTGGAAGTTCAATTATCATTTTTGGGGTTATTAGGTCGCCCCCTGGAGCCTTTTTCGGTTTTATTTGCTTCCTAATGACGTTAGCAATTTCAGGTGCTTGAAACAAAATCGGGTTGATTGCAATTTCAGAGCTAAGCGCCGGTAGTTGAAAAGAGTTTGTGGCGGCGTTCGGCTGAAATACATTTCGTAGGTGTAAAGCAAATGTTTCGGCTCTGTCTTCGTCACTTCGGGCCTAAGTACCCGAGGAGTTTCTAATCGGAGTGACTGATTCTATCGGAGAGCTTAAATTCTGGTGAGCTCTCCACAAAGGATGCTTTGTACTGGTCGGCGACAGTTTCTCGATGTACCGGCGCTGCGCAAGCTCCTCTTCTGGCTTGAGTGTTTTGGTGAGTCTGCGGGTGTCATCATTATAGAGTTGCTTCGAATGGGGCGATCTGCAGGATTGCCAAGCGCGTCCTAGACGTCGTTTTTTCCGAACCAGTTGTTCGATTTGCAGATTAGTTTTGTATTGGTTGCTACGCACGATTGTCTCTTCTGGAGTTGAGATTTTGGCTGCTGCCACGAGTACTGACTCCAGGGCATCAGCACAGAAGTCGATGTCGTTCTCTATGTTTAACTGTGGTGTTAGTTCAATGTGGGAACTTACGTACTTTTGTACTTTAACCAGTTAGTTCTAGTCGAGGTCAGCCTGAAGGGGTGCTCGATTACTTTCGGGCTTTGAAGGAGAGTTATTAAAACTGGCGAGTGGTCAGATGATAAGTCCGATAGCGATTTGGCGCTTACTAGATTTCTTGGGATGTTCTTGGTCACAGCGAAGTCAATTAAGTCCGGGAGTTTTAATAACACCCAGCTACCAGTAGCCTATGCATCAAGATCATTTACCAAAGGAGAAACCAACAAAAATACAACAGAACAAGAGTTAGCAGCTATCCACTTTTTTTTTTTTTTGTAATATATGCTTTTATTTATTGAATCTTCTCTATATGAGACTAACAATAAGTATATCAAATCTTAAGAATATCACTTAACTTACAGTCATGTAGACTGAATTTAGACTAACGGGCCCTAATATTTATTGCTGGGCTGGTAGATCGTTACGATGCAGACGAGTTCTGTTCGAAACCCGTCTTAGGTTCCTTGCGAGATTATTTGGGTGCAGTGTAAGCTTGTTGTGGTAGGCCGCTTTCTGCTCTGCTATTTCATCTTTGACCGGTGGTATGCCCAGATCCCTGTGGATGTTTTCGTTCCGAACATACCATGGTGCCCTAGTGATTGTTCGCAGGATTTTTGATTGAGAGCGCTGTATGATGTCAATGTTGCTGTTGCTCGCGTTCCCCCAGAGCTGGGAGCCGTAGGTCCAAATGGGCTTAAGTGTGGAGTTGTAGAGAAGAACTTTAAAGTCCAGACACAGGGGTGATCGAGAATTTATAATCCAGTGTAGGCTGCTAGCTTTAAGTCTGAGATGTACTTTCTTGCATTCAATGTGCTTCCGCCAGGTTAGGCGTCTGTCGAGGTGGACGCCGAGATATGTTACATCGCTGGCTTGGGGAATCTGCGTACTATTTAGAGTTAGCGGGGGGCACGATTGTCTGTTAAGGGTAAACGTTATATGTTTACACTTTTGTTCATTAATTTTGATTCGCCAGTCTGATAGCCACTTCTCAACTACCACCAAATGATCAGCCAGTTGAGCTGTTGCTCTAGTTGGGCATCTCGAGCGGCTCAGGATTGCGGTGTCGTCAGCAAATGTGGACGTAGTCAGCCTCTCGTTCGTAGGGATGTCTGCTGTGTATAGGACAAACAGGGTAGGGCCCAGTGCGCTACCTTGTGGGACTCCGGCTTCAATGTTATACTCGTTGGATGTCGTTGTATTGCATCTAACCTCAAAGACTCTGTGGTAGAGGTACGACTTAAGTAACTTATGAGTGTTTTCTGGCAGTAATGTTATGATTTTATGCATAAGACCTTCAAGCCACACTCGGTCGAATGCCTGAGAGACGTCGAGGAATATCGCTCTACAATATTCCCGATGTTCGAAGGCTGTACGAATTTCTGAAGTTATCCGGTTGACTTGCTCGATGGTTCCGTGACGAAACCCGAATTGATGTGCTGGGATTAAGTTTTGTTCTCTTAAATATGGTGTAATGCGCGTGAGCAGGCTTTTTCTAGTAATTTGGACAGGCACGATAGTAAGCTTAATGGCCTGTACGATGAGGGAACTGTGTGGTCTTTCCCAGGCTTCGGTATCATTATAACCACGGACTTTTTCCATTTTTTGGGGTAGTATCCAAGTTTTGTGATCCCGTTAAATAGCTTGCATATAACATCCACTGCGCAGTTTGGAAGTTCAATTATCATTTTTGGGGTTATTAGGTCGCCCCCTGGAGCCTTTTTCGGTTTTATTTGCTTCCTAATGACGTTAGCAATTTCAGGTGCTTGAAACAAAATCGGGTTGATTGCAATTTCAGAGCTAAGCGCCGGTAGTTGAAAAGAGTTTGTGGCGGCGTTCGGCTGAAATACATTTCGTAGGTGTAAAGCAAATGTTTCGGCTCTGTCTTCGTCACTTCGGGCCTAAGTACCCGAGGAGTTTCTAATCGGAGTGACTGATTCTATCGGAGAGCTTAAATTTGGGTGAGCTCTCCACAAAGGATGCTTTGTACTGGTCGGCGACAGTTTCTCGATGTACCGGCGCTGCGCAAGCTCCTCTTCTTGCTTGAGTGTTTTGGTGAGTCTGCGGGTGGCATCATTATAGAGTTGCTTCGAATGGGGCGATCTGCAGGATTGCCAAGCGCGCCGTAGACGTCGTTTTTCCCGAACCAGTTGTTCGATTTGCTGATTAGTTTTGTATTGGTTGCTACGCACGATTGTCTCTTCTGGTGTTGAGATTTTGGCTGCTGCCACGAGTACTGACTCCAGGGCATCAGCACAGAAGTCGATGTCGTTCTCTATGTTTAACTGTGGTGTTAGTTCAATGTGGGAACTTACGTACTTTTTGTACTTTAACCAGTTAGTTCTAGTCGAGGTCAGCCTGAAGGGGTGCTCGATTACTTTCGGGCTTTGAAGGAGAGTTATTAAAACTGGCGAGTGGTCAGATGATAAGTCCGATAGCGATTTGGCGCTTACTAGATTTCTTGGGATGTTCTTGGTCACAGCGAAGTCAATTAAGTCCGGGAGTTTTCTGGGGTCAGCTGGCCAATATTTGGGGCTGCCAGAGGAGACATAGTCGAGTTTGTTGCTCAAATTTATGATTGCTTTATACAGTTGTCTTCCTTTGGGCGTCACGAGTCTTGATCCCCAGTGCGTGTGCTTGGCGTTGTAGTCTCCTCCTGCTATAAAGCGATCTCCGAGTGAATTGTAAAAGTCCAAGAATTGCTCTTCAGTTATTGTAAAACGCGGTGGGCAATAGACAGCGGCTATAGTGATACCGCCGTTGCCTGCTTGGAGTTTTATAGATGTAGCCTGCAAATAATTTGTTGCAAACCTCTGGTGAAAGTGGTGCTTAATGCGTTCCCTGATTAGGATTCCAGTTCCTCCGTGAGCCTTACCGTCCGGGTGATCTGTGCAGTATGAAGTATAACCTCTTATTTGGAAGTTGTATTTACTTGTGAGATGCGTTTCTGCCAGCAGCATTACATCTATTTGGTTTTCATTTAGGAATTGAGTTATTTCAAGTTTGTGCCGTGAAACGCCATTGGCATTCCACATGGATATTCGAAGACAAGACATCGATTATTTAGATTGTTGGGATGTGAGCAAATTTATTAAAATGTTTTGATTTTGCATAAGGTTTGTCAATGTTGTTTTCATGAAGGACATAAATTCCATCATACCCTGTAGTAAAGTCAGCATCATGGTTTCCGTGCTGTTTGGTATTTGTCCTATTGCTTGCTGAGGTGTAATTGTATTTTGCTCAGAGCATTGAGCTTGTGGGAGTCCCGTCTGATTGGCAAGTCCTGATTTTAGGGCACTGGCGTATGAAACTCCACCATTTGTGTTGAGGGGCCCAAATGAAGATCTGGCTGCTTTCGCAAAGAAAACATTAGGTGTGGTTTGGGATTGCACGTACGCATTTCGTGCATTCTGGGAGCGTGCTTGTTTTGCTTGTTGAAACTGACTCTTCAGCTCTTTATAGACCGGGCAGCCTCTGTAGTTTGCGGTATGGTTATCTCCACAGTTAGCACATTTCTTTGTCTTTGGGTCTTCTTTGCTTGCAGGGCAAGGTTCGGATTTGTGGAAGCCACCACAATCTACGCAGACTGAACGAAGCCCGCAGTTGTTTCTGGTGTGTCCATACTCTTGGCAGTTTGTGCATTGCAGCGGGCCATTCCGCTTGTGCGGTTCTTCAACAGTAATCCTTCTATGCAACAGGAATTGCAGTTTGTAGATCGGGTGCACTTCATTTTTCTTCAAGGCTCTGCTTTCTGGCTCCAGTTCGACCTTAAAGAGTGGTTGCGGCTTTTTATTTTTGTTGATAATATTAATAATATTTTTGGTGAAGAATCCTTTTTCTTTCAGTGCCTCTTTTATCTCATTGGTGGATACGTCGGGCTCTATGCCCTTTAGCACTACTTGCGAGCACTTGCTACTCTTGAGCTGGTACGTGTAGTAGGGTTTCCTAGCCTCGTCTAGGTAATTAGTTACAGCTGTGAATTGATCTTCAGTTTTAGCTTGAAGCTTTGTTTCGTGAATATTCCCTTTAACAAGAGGAGTAACATAAAAGTTGTCATTCCCGACCAGCACAACAATTTTCTTTACTAGGGCATTTGAATTCTGTTCCCTTATGTAAATTGGTGGGGGCTTTGGTTTCTTTTGAACAGCCTGTCCAGATTCGGATTGATTATTATCAATTTCCGACAATAGGGCGAATCTGTTGTTACTAGATGCCCCTGGTTGTTCGCTGCCTTTATTTGGGCAATTTTGTTTTGGTTTATTTCCAACCATTTTATTTTGCGGGCTTAGCTTCCGTTTGATTTGGATGTAACGATCCATGCCAGTCTGTATAGCCGGACCCACTTGTTGTTGTTTGATACTGCCGATATTGGCACTCGTACTTGCAATTGGCTTTGTAGTTTTATTCGGCGCTGCAGAAGTTGCAAACCCATTCGAAATCGCGTTGTTGTTAACGGCGACCGTTGATGTTGTTGTTGCAGTGGCTGCGGTTGCAGAAAATAACGAGGTCGCAGTGCTCGTGGCTGGTGAGCTGTGAGTCGAAGCTGGGGGTGGGGTTCTACACTGCAAGCTCCATGAAGTGGGAGTTGGTGTGAGTAGGGCGGGAGAACAAGACCGTGCTCTCGCACTGTCAATGTTCAGTAGGGCTGAGTTGCTCTTTGAAGAAGTTCTTTCTACTTCTGTATCACGGGTTGAGAAATAAGAGATATAACTGTTTCTCTGGTCTACGGAGCTTCTACGCTCATTTTTTGAATCGCCGCTCATTGAGCTATCACTCGTGGCACTTCTTAGTTTTTATAATAACTTTGCACTAGTTTTATCATAGCACTGATTATTATTTACTGTTTTTAGCAATTAGATTGCCTTTGTTACACCACTCCAGTATTTTTAGTTATTGTTTTTCACTTTTGAGCGGTTTTTTTTTTTTTTCCGGAGCTCGCGCAAAACACGTCTGCACTCTCCGGCTTACTGTTTCGACTTCTCAAGCTATCCACTGGGCGATAAATTATTTTCGACGATATATTTATGGAAGATATTTCAAAGTCAAAACAGACCATAGGCCATTAACTTATTTTCAATGACAAACCCGAGCTCAAAACTAACACAAATGAGATTAGACTTAGAAGAGTATGATTTTACTGTGGAATATCTTAAGGAAAAAGACAATCATATAGCCGACGCGCTTTCAAGAATAACGATAATAGACTTTAAAAATATTCAAACGAATAATAAAATTCTGAGAGTCACTACCAGAAACCATAGTAAACAGAAAAATTCCTGCGCAGGAACAGAAAAAGAAAAAATCTATTTGCCTAGGAAAACTCTAAATGAAGCTTCTCTGCCCAACATATACGAATTCATTGTAAATGACGAGGTACGAATAACAGATTCACTATGTTTACTAAAGCATGGAAAAAAAGTTATAGCAAGAATTGATGTTAGCGATTTGTACACCAATGGAATTCTCGACTTAGGTCAGTTCTTTCAAAGGCTTGAAAAAGAAGCCGGTATACCTAATATCAGCAAACTCAAAGTGGCACCGAGCGAACAGATCTTTGACACAATCTCAATGGAATCTTTTAAAATAATGGGCAATAAAAAATTACAATCTTTAAGAGTAGCGCTACTTAAGCCGTTGACCCTATTTTAAAATAATGATAAAGAGAAAGAAGCATTACTGTTTACATTCCATGACGATCCAATACAAGGAGGTCATACAGGCATAGCTAGAACATTAGCAAAAATAAAAAGGCATTATTATTGGAAAAACATGACTAGAGACACTTTAAATTATGTTAGAAAATGCCTCAAATGTCAAAAGTCAAAAAAGTCATTGACTATAACTGAAACGCCTCAAATGGCTTTTGGCAGGGTAATTGTGGATACGATTGGTCCACTACCCAAATCTGAACAAGGAAATGAATATGCAGTAACCTTAATCTGCGATTTAACTAAATACCTTATGGCAATACCAATTCAAAACAAAAGTGCAAAAATAGTAGCAAATGCTATATTCGAAGATTTTATTCTGAAGTACGGTCATAACGGACATGGGAACAGAATATAAAAATTCGATAATTGAAAATGTATGTAAAAATTTGAATGTCAAGAACATAACTTTTACAGCACACGATCACCAGACTGTAGGAACCGTGGAGCGAAGCCACAGAACATTTAATGAGTTCATCCGTTCATATATCTCAGTTGAAAAAACTGATTGGGATGTATGGCTCCAATACTTCGTATATTTTTTCAACACAACACCATCTATGGCACATGACTATTGTCATGTTTATTGTCAGTTTTTGGTAAAACTTCAAATTTACCTCAACATTTTAACAGTATAGACAAAATAAAACCACTATATAATATAGATCACTATGCTAAGGAATCTAAGTTTAGACTTGAACAAGCATTTAAGAAAGCTAGATTAAAGTTAGGGTCTAATAAGCAGAAACAAAAAATAAACTATGACAAAAATACTTTAGATTTTGGTTTAAAAATAGGAGATCAGGTTTTATTAAAAAATGAAACAGGGCATAAGCTAGAGTTTAAATATACTGGACCCTATAAGGTTGAAAGTATAGAAGATAAAGATAACATAGTAATTTCAAATAATAAAAATAAGAAACAAACAGTACATAAGGATAGGCCATACTTCATAATCACTTTAATTCTCTCATATACATATATATATCACGTATGGCCATTCATAAAATAAGAACCATAATTATAATGGAAAACAGATACAAAAAAAATATAAATATTACTTTTTGATTAAATAATACTTTCTGATTCGAAAAAAAAAAAAAATAATAATAAAAAAAAAAATAGAAAAATAAAATAAAATGTTCATTTATATCTATATACATACACTAAGAAAATAACTCCATGGAATTACGTTATTTTTCAAAAGGAGGGAGATGTAGTATGTTCACACATCGAATGCACACTGTACTCAGTGTTATGTATTAATATAAATACAAACACATTGTAGCACTTGGCCACAATATTTACATATAAATCTACAACCCAAGCAGTTCCCACAGTGCACGGTAATATGACCACTCTTGAGTGCACTGGGAATGGACATTGCAGATTCAGCATAATTGGCATGCGTGACCGCTCTGTTACCAAGTGAACATAGCACCTCTCTCTTCCGCGGCGACCCTCCGTAAAGTCTTATTATTCACCAAAACAAAAGTCCGCGGTAAGAGCCTTTGCGGTAGAAGTTGTTGGTTTTGCTGCCGTTTGCTGTTATATTTGGTGCGATTGCAAAAGTTTTAACGCTGTATGTTGCTGATGTGCCAAGGGTCGATTCAGATGGTGGAGGGTTTTACATTGAGAACACCACGCCGTTGGAGGGGGAGTAACAGAGGGTAGAGAGGGTAGAGAGGGTGACAACGATCGTGCTCTTTGGGTATCGACTGACAGTAGAGCCGGGTGGATCTTTGTAGACATTTTTTACACTTCGCTATCGCGCGTAGAGTTATACAAGAAGTACCCGTCTCTTCGGCTCACCGAGCTTATGCTCTCTTTATTTAGTTCGTCGGTCATTAAACTTTTAGCGTTATAAAATAATTTGCACTTGATTTAATCATATCACTGATTTTTTTTGTTTTAGCGTCTTTTCGCTTATTTTGTAATACACCAATTTAATTTTATAAATTTTATTTGTCCTTAATACATCCACTTTCTTCAACTTTTACCGGAGCTCGCGCAAAGAAAGTCCGCTCTCTTCGGAGTTTATTGAAAAATTATTAGAATAGAAAACATTGTAGATTTAAAATTGGAAATGTTATTTGATTTACCGTGTGACGACCCAGCGTCACAAATAATAAAATAACATTCCAAAAACAACACACAATGATCTTTTATTCTCCCTACGCTACACCACATTCAAAACACGCGCCAAAATCGCGCACTTTTCAAAACGGGCGCCTAAAAACAATAAACTGGTTACACTAATATATCGATAGTCGACCACCATTGTGATGGTCAGCTTTGTATGTGTACGGCTTAAGTCATATACATACGTAGTTTTGAGAGTCACTTTGTTTGTCTTATCTTATCTCTAAAACAAAAGCTCAAAAGATAAAGCCACGCTTGTGTAAAAGAACTTTGGTTAGCTGATTTATCTTAGTCAGCAATACTATCTTTTTTTTTTTTTTGAAGTAAGCTTATCCTACGCCCACGCGGTTCATGGAAAACTTTTAAGCATGTGCATTTAGTTGGTCAGAGTCTCTCAAATAAATCAGATCGTTCTTGGAGTAAATAAAATCGTACACTTAAAACACGTGATAATTTTTTCACATGCCAAATAAATATAAAAAGGCAATTTTATTCAAAGTGCGTTACAAAAATATTAAGTGCATAATAGAAAACCGATCTAGAGACGTAGGAAGAACCTAACTTGGCAAAACATATATATGTGCAGGTAAAATTTGTCACGAAAAATATCAATACATGTGACTGAAATAAAACATAAAGTTTCAGGATTTGTGGTTGGATTTAAATCCACCAATTATTGAAACTGAACCTTCTGACGAAGCACCACAAAATAATTTAGCTGCTAAGCTGGCCAGGCGACGTTCAACCTGGTCAACTAAAAACTCACAGCAGCGCAGCGAAAGAAAATAATTTGGAGGAGAATTAAAACTATATACTGGACTATATACTACCACAGATATTTTATTTTTAATTAATAATTTTTATATTTATATAACCTAACCTAACCATTAAAGTTACAGCCACTCAGCTACAGGCCTGCATGCAAATTAAATTTTGTGTTGTTCGATGAATTAAAAAATACAATTTTTTTTATTATATTTATTTGGTGATAAACCTTTTATTCTTAAACACTTTTAATACAAGACACTTTTTATTTTCTAATTTTTTTACAACCGATCGCGGTCACGATGAAAATAGGACTGCCGCTTTATTTCTAAATCTAATCCAATGAACCTCGGAAAGGAGCTTTTCTTTTTGAACTTTAGAACTTCAATTTATGTTTAGATTAAAAGCTTAGGATGAAACTGTTGCATCTCATTGTGAAATTCAATTATGCTGACCGATGCAATTTGGTGGGAACTTGAAACGCAAAAGGGCGCAATTGATTGGGATTCAAACGGAAGCTGATGTTTACTTTAATTTTAATTTGCGCTCAAGATGAAACTGTCACATTTCATTGTGAAATTCAATTAGCAATTGATTGGGCTTCGAACAGAAGCTGATGTTTACTTTAATTTTGATTTGTTTAACTTAGTTGGGGAACCAAGATCGGACCTCAAAGCCAAAGGCAAAGACAAAGGCAAATGCAGAGTTTGAAAATATTGTTTATAAAAGCCATAAGTGGCCTGGTTTCACGGGTTGGATAACTCTCCCCCTTCTAAAATGGATCGTCCCGATTCAATATGAAATTCATTTAATTGCTCTCTTAATTCTGTTATAAAATTTTCTTGGTTAATAGATTTTTCTGGTTCTGGCCGTTTTTTTTTGGTTACAAATAATATAGCATTTTTGTATTTTATAATAAGTAAAAAAATCAAATATATAATGATTAAAATTAATAATATAAAGGTAAGTGATATTTTAGTATTATTAATTTTAATAAATGGATTTAAAATGTTTATATTATCTAAAGAAAGTTCCGAGTTATTTGATAGTATATAATCGGATATTTCATAATTTTTGAAGTGATTCGTAGTTATGTAATCAAGAATTTTGTTTTCCAAATTGGTATATGAGATATTATTAATATTGGTTGTGTCATTAAATGTTATTAAAAATGAACCGTTTAAATGGAAGTTGTTAACAATATTGTTACCATTTATAAGAATGGCACCATCTTGTATGATGTCAATTTTTTTATTTTTTTCTCTTATTTTTTTACAAGTCGATTTCTCTCCATTTAATAATCGGGTGAAACAACTTTTTTCCTTAATTAAAGTGAAATAATTATTAAAAAGTTCGTTTTTAAAGTTAGACATTTCATAAAACATATTTGCGCATTTTGCGACTTCATTGCTTAATACTAGTTTCCCATCTTTTTGAGATATCGCTCTAGCGTGATAAATTTCGCATCTATTTTTAATTATTGGGTATTTTATATAAATGATTAAAAGTTCTTTATGGAGTGCGATTTAAAAAACAGAGATGTCCATTAAATCAGCGATAATTACTGGTTTTTGTTCATGTTTTAATATTTCCATGATGTCATCATTGTTCAAAATTTTGGTATTAAAAACATCAATTTTTGCTAGTGTAATTGTGTCAATTAAATTTTGCAGATCAAATGTTAGTAATCGTAAACGATGTTTTCGCAGTGGTAAATCTTGATCAATAAAAACATTTTTAAAATCATCAGAAAGAGATTCAATTTCTTTGAACAATTTGGAACTGATAATAGATTGCTTATTATTATTTTCAATTAATTCATTGATTTTATTCTGAACTTTAATAAAATCATCATGATCCGGGGTTCCAGCTAACCATTTCCATACAGTGCCTAACTCGTTTATACCTCTTTTTGATCTAGTTGATATTAATTGTGATAAAATTAATTCGATTACTTCTATGTCATATTTAATTTCCCATTGTGACCTTTTATTAGAATCCCTTTTTATATTATCTGATTCCAATTTTATTATTTCTTTATAAAAACTTAAGTTAGTTACGTGGAATAAATCTGCGTATGAATCGTACGTCAATACGTCTTTATTGTCCTTGAATAAAAGATACTCGTGACTTGTATAGTCAATTATTTCTGATTTTGTTAATAAAATAAGGTGTAATATGAGCACCTGATAAAACATTTTCTGCAAAAGGTAAAAAAAAGTAATATATAAATATTTAGAATTTTATATTATCTTTGTGAATAATCCTATTTCTATTGTTGATTATTATTTTGTTAGGTAAATTTTCTTTAACTACTTGTTTTTTATATCTAGTTTTAAGTTTATTTCTTTCCCCGTGTTTCTTCTCATAAACTACCTGTCCTACATGATAATCTTTGTTTTTTTTGTTTTCATTATGTATTTCTAACATTTTTTCTTGTGTATTTTTTAAAATTTTAGGAATGTTATCGTGCTCTATTTTATTATATAGTACGTCAAAAGGTTTTTGGTTCGTTGTTGAATGAATGCTCTGATTATATTCTTGAGCGGTCCTTATTACTATTTCGGAATAGTCTGTTAAATTAAATTCTTCTTTTATGCATCGAGCTAATTCTGTTAATGTAGAATGTGCCCTTTCAACTTGTCCGTTTGAGGTACTGTGCCTCGGGTCTGCGTAATGTAAAGTTAAACCGCACCTTTGTGCAAAAGATTTAAATTGGGCCGAGGTAAAGCTCGGTTCATTATCGGTCATTATTATTTTGGCTTGCGGAAATTGTTGAAGAAGTTCCATTACTTTATTTTTGATATTTAATTTATTTTGGATTTCTTTTACTACTAGAAATTTTGAGTAAGCGTCAATACAAGTTATGAAAGTAAGACTTTGCGCGTAATATATATCAATGTGTAAATTTTCGCCTTCTTTACTTGGGATTGGGGCTTCTCCAATTGGAATTTTAATTGGATGTCTGTTATATTTGTTTTCGTTGCAAATTTTACAATTTTTTATATATTCTTTTAATTTTGTAAGTAAGTTTGGCCAATAATACAATATACTGATTTGTTTATAATTTTCGTCTAGTCCCCTGTGCGCTCTACAATGTGTTTCTTCGATTATAAGTGCTCTGTCTTCAGAATTTTCTACATCTTGGACAAATATTCTTATATACAAAAATTTATTCATAAAATTATCTTTAAGTGGTTTTTGAATTCTATAAAAGTCCTCTAAAGTACAATGAATACCGACTGTTAAATTAGGAGGAATATATTCCCTTAAGATTGATATCAAATTTTCGGGAGTGTCAAAGTCTATTATATGTCTGGTATTTTCGAATATATTAACCGACTCATGTATTGTATACCTCCCCGTTGCTAATAGCAATTGTTGCTTAAACTGGTTTAAGGGCTTACGGGTTTCTTGTATAACATTCTCAAAACTACTCTCTGCTGAATGCTGAGTGTTTTGATCTGAGACCGATTCGTTACTGTCAGTTAAGTTGTTGATTTGAATCCTTGATAAGGCGTCTGCAACTACATTAGTTGTACCTGGCTTATAAATGACTTTTGGAGTGAAACTTTCTATGAAGGAATACCAGCGTTTCATTTCGATATTAGGATTTTTATCAGAAATTGCGAAAGATAATGGTTGATGATCGGTTTGAATTTCAATTCCAATCACTCCGTATAAGTAATTTCTTAGATTTTTAAGGGCCCATACTATGGCTAAAAGTTGTGGTGGTCAGGGTAACTTTTTTATTATAGTCCGGTTGAACTAGTTCTACTTGAGCAATGAGATTTTCTTTCAGCTCGTTGAAAGCTTTAATAGCTGGGTCATCCAGCTGAATTAACATTTTTGTTGACATTCTTTTTGAAATTTTGCCATTATGACCTCCAAGATATTTGGTTAGAGGTTTCGCTATGAAGGCGTAATTTAAAACAAATTTTCTATAATAGCCCGTAAGGCCTAGGAAACTTCTTAGTTCCCGAATATTTTTTGGAAGGGATACTTATTAATGGTGTCAATTTTTTCTGGGTCTGTCTTGATGACGTTATAAGATACGATGTACCCTAGAAAACTGGTTTCGCGTTTAAAGAATTTTGATTTTTCTAAAGAGATTTTCATGTTTGCCCTTAATAATATATTTATAATTTTGTTTAAGTCTTCATAATGTTGTTCAATCGAATTTGAGAGTATTATTATGTCGTCCATGTAGACATGACATGTTTTCCCTATTTGTTCTCTAAGGATGTCGTCCATTGCTCTCTGAAAAATTCTTGGTGCATTTGTTAGTCCGAATGGCATTCTTAAAAATTCATATTTTCCATTATTTATTGAAAATGATGTTTTTTCGACATCAGATTCTTTCATTAATATCTGATGAAAACCTGATTCTAAATCTATTGTTGAAAAATATCTTGCTTTTCCCAAATTGGATAGAATTACTGATGGGTCTTGCATTGGGTACCTGTCAGGTATGGTACTTTCATTTAATTTTTTATAATCAATAACGAGTCTTAATTTACGGCTTCCGTCTTGATTTTCTCCTTTCTTTGGGACTACCAGAACTGGTGAATTGTAAGGGCTTCGGCTAGGCCTTATAATTTCTTCTGATAACATTCTACTGATTTCACTATTCACGAAGTCCGTGACAGATAAAGCATACGGATATTGTTTCCCATATATTGGCCTGTCATGAATAAGATTTATTTCTCCTTTTATGTCTGTTCTAAAAGGAATTTGCATATTGATCTTTGAATGCTCTTTTTCAATATAGTGAACTATTTTTTTCTTTAGTACGTCTAATTGATTAGTACCTAAATTATTTATCTGTTGTTTGTCGGATAACTCAACGACGGCGGGCTTGAAATTTTTACATTTCAGACAATTTTTATTTATTTGATTTTTGACGGTATTTACTTCGTCGGTACTCTCAGGATTTTTAATTCCCAAGATATTTATACCCGTTACTCGTAGAGTAAAAGGGTATATTGTATTCGTGCAAAAGTATGTAACAGGTAGAAGGAAGCGTTTCCGACCCCATAAAGTATGTATATTCTTGTTCAGGATCACTAGCCGAGTCGATCTAGCCATGTCCGTCTGTCCGTCTGTCCGTCCGTATGAACGCTGAGATCTCGGAAACTATAAAAGCTAGAAGATTGGCATTTTGCATGCAGATTCTAGCAGTTCCTACGCAGCGCAAGTTTGTTTCAAAAAGGTGCCACGCCCCCTTTAACGCCCACAATCGCTCATATACGATTTTAAAAATTTAAATATTTCGAAAAAGTAAAAATGCAGTTTTATTGTGTTTATCAATACCTATCGAAATGTAGAAGAAAATTTTCAAATCGGACCATTCGTTAAAAAGTTATGCGTGATCAAAGTTTCTATCTCCATCTCCCTCGCACTCCCTTTACCTGAGTAACGGGTATCTGATAGTCGGGGCACCCGACTATAGCGTTCTCTCTTGTTCTCAGGATTTTTGATTCCCAAGATATTTTTATTTTTATTGACGGATATTTCTACGTCGGCGTTCTCAAGATTTTCGAATCCCAAGCTTTTCTCACTATTTTCCACAAATAATGAATCTGTTTTTTCGCTACTTTTATCATCGAAATATTTTTTTATAATAAATTCTTTTAACGGAAGAATATTATTTACTTCAATTAAACTTATTTAATTCCTCATTATCATAATATTTTAACTTTTCTATTTTCCCTTTATATTCCAAGACTCCCTTTTCTATATTTATTATAGCTCCAATTTTTATACCCTTGCAGAGGGTATTATAATTTCAGTCAAAAGTTTGCAACGCAGTGAAGGAGACATTTCCGACCCTATAAAGTATATATATTCTTGATCAGCATCACCAGGAGAGTCGATCTTGCCATGTCCGTCTGTCCGTCTGTCCGTCCGTCTGTCCGTCTGTCCGTCCGTCCGTTTCTACGCAAACTAGTCCCTCAGTTTTAAAGCTTAAAACTTTCCCAAAAGTTGTCTTTCTATTGCAGGTAGTATATAAGTCGGAACGAGCCGGATCGGGCGACTATATCATATAGCTGCCATATAACTGAACGATCGGAAAAGCCATAACGTTGGTGTTTTTAAAGTTAGGAAGTTGGGATTTTCTATGGGTTTTATATTTGGCCAATCAATCCGACCTACCAAATTTCATAAGGATCGGCCCACTATATCCTATAGCTGCCATATAACTGATTGATCGGAAATGCCATAACTTTGGTGTTTGTAAAGTTAGAAAGTTGGGATTTTCTATGGGTTTTATATTTGCAATCAATCCGACCTACCAAATTTTATAGGGATCGGCCGACTATATCTTATAGCTGCCATATAACTGAACGATTGGAAATGCCATAACTTTGGTGTTTTTAAAGTTAGGAAGTTGGGATTTTTTATGAGTATTAAGAATGCATCATATGAATAATTTTGGAGAATATAATTTACAGAGTATTCTGCAAGGGTATATCAACTTCGGCTCCGCCCGAAGTTAGCTTTCCTTTCTTGTTCTTAATAAATTGAATCCAATTAGAAGGTCAGATTCTAATCCTTCGATTTCATAAAATAAATGTCTTGTTTCAAATATATTTATAATATGATAATATTTTATAATTGAATACCCATGAACTGTAGTTACCTTTTTGTATATTGATAACTCATTTTTATTTTCAAAAATTCCCTTTTTTATATAACATGCAGTGGCTCCTGTATCTATTAAAATCTTCAACTGCTTTTTTGTTTTCCTGTCTATCCTATTTAAATAAGGCATTCCCCTGTAGGGGTCTGGTCTAAAAAATGATCTTCATTAATATTATTTCATCTGGTTATTTTATTAGCTGGTTGATTTACTGTTCCATTTGGTTCCCTTTTTTGAGCTTGAATTTGCTCTCTATTTTGATTTGTGTGATAATAATTAGAACGATTATTATTTTGATAATAATTATTATTATATCTTCCTTGATTATTATTTGCCTGCCAATTATTATTTCTTCCTTGATTATTATTTCCCTGCCAATTATTATTCGGCTGCCGATTATTATAAGGTTTATTCTGGAGTTGAATCGATGGATCAACATCCATTGGCTCGACGGCTTGTTGCTTATGATTGTTATTTTGATTATTGTTTTGCCAAAAATTTCCCCTTTGTGGCCAATTATAATTTTGGTTATTACTAAAATTATTTCCCATTTTATTAGAATTATTATTTTGTCGTATTTGATTAAATCGTAAGTTGTTTGCCATATTTATTTTCATTTTTAAATCCATTAAACCTATTTGCAAATTGAGCACGGAAATTATTTGATTCTAATTCTTGGACCTTTGCCAAAGCATTGGGCAAATCTGGTGGATTTAATGAGAAAAGTGTTTCTGAGATAGATCCATTTAGTCCGGATATAAATATTCGTAGAGCATTGCTCCTTATTATTTTGTTTGTTTCCTTGGTAACTACGCTCTCCTTTCCGTATGTCATTATGGTTTTATTTATTAATAAAGTCATTTTTTTATAGACTTCATTATAAAATTCTGTAACTGTCATTCGTCCCTGCCTGAGGATACTTAGTTCTGACTCGAGTATATGTATTGGTCGTTTATCGTTATATAAGTTAACACCAGCCAACCGCCCCCTTCCCTATACCCCTCTTGAGCCCTACGACACCGAACACCGCACCATTCACCCCTCTCGGTTACCCACAAACTGGAACCCATTCCATTCACCCCACTCAGTCATCAACAGCAACAATATTAAAGTGGCTATAATTCCAAGTGGCTGCAATAACATCGCCGAATTATGAGACCAGCAACAGCAACGCAGCGACCCAGCCAGCGAACGCCAACGACGACAGCGATGCAGCAACAGCGACCCAGCGACCGAATGTCAACAACGTCAGAACGACAGCGACAGCGACGGAACGTCAGCGATCGAATTGCATCGGCAACAGCGCAATAGCGGAAGAACACCGAGCGTCGGCTAGCTGCCTCTGCTATAGCCGCCGCTACCCCTACCCTTCGCCGAGCCCAGGCATAAGTGCAGCGTTAGCATCTGGAGTGGAGAAACACTTCGGGTCAGACACCCAAAACCGTTGGTGTCGGCTTGGATATTTCTGCAACCGCTCTGCCAGCGGTCTGCTGACGTCGCGGCGCTGCCCAAGCCAACAAGCCACAAAAATATAATTGTTAGAATTAATTCTATTTGTACCCCCGATCTGAACACTACAATATTCTTGAATAATAAAACCGCTTGTAACGAAAGAATTCGATTACAGTTTTATTTTAAAGTAAATTCGTTTTAAATAAAAGGGAATAAGAAGGACGAAGTAAGAAGGACGAAAGTAAGGAGGACGAAGGATCAGCGGCACGAATCAGCATGAAAATCATATCACTTAGGTAATATAAGGGGAAATATCCCCCCTCTGACCATGACAGGTCATAACTTATATAAAGTCCAATCTAGATAAGATTGCTTGAAAATTTAAAACGGTGCCATGATTGGTAAGAGCATCATGGGCAGCTCCCATAATTTTATTTCGTAAAATTGTTAAGGCAATAAAATATTGTTCGCTTTGAATTTTATAAAGACTCATTACAGTTTCTGCAGCTTCCCTCCATCCTACATATTGTGTTGGTTCCCCAGTGAATTTTGGTAAAGATTTTACCACTTCAAGTGTGGTATCGCATTTTATAGTTGGGTCAATTGCTTGAATTTTATAATCTTCCACAGTGTTTGCATCTGTGGCTAACCTTCCTTCTAAACCTTCTATTTTCCTGGTCACTTCATTCAACTGAACATTTATTAATCTATTTATTAATTCCACTGTTAAGCCTCCCGCTGTGGCTATACTACCTGCAGAAAAATTTGGTGCTGAACCTCCGGTTGCCATTTTTAAATTTAATTCACCAAAGCTATTTATTAAATCTTCCAGATTGTTTCTTTATTAATTATTAAATCTAGGTTCGCGATTTAACTTACTATTTTTATCAATGTTTAATTTTTTTTTTAATATTTTTTCTCAATTCCCTAATTTTAAATTATAATCTTTTTAAAATAAATAATTGTTTGTTATTATTGAAAATTAATTCCTCACGAAACTGTCCCGATGGGGTCTTTCTTCTATGATGTTGAGGGTATCTTCCTTCTTGGATTCAGCGAAGATTAATGGCGTGAGAATGGCCTTCCTTCCTTCTTTAATTTTATTGTTTCAGCGTGTTGTTTTTTTTGTTGTTGAAAGTTCTTGTTTGATAAAACAGTTTTTTTTTTTTATTTTAATGCGTTTTCGGTTTTTTATTGAATTAAATTTTGTGTTCTTGTATTGTTTTGTTTAAAATTTTGGTCCACCTTTATTTTAAATTCACCTTTAAATGGATTATTTCATTTATTAATTTCCATTTAATTTTTTTTTAACGATCACTGCCACTTGGTTGTGCCGTTTGGTGGATGTTTTAATTTTTCCACTAAAAATGAAGAGTTGTTGGCCGCGCGAGCTCCGTTTATATTTAACGTATATTTCATTAAATAATTTTTTGGAACTTTTTTAGACGCGGCCCCACGTTGGGCGCCAATTAAATTTTGTGTTGTTCGATGAATTAAAAAAATACAATTTTTTTTATTATATTTATTTGGTGATAAACCTTTTATTCTTAAACACTTTTAATACAAGACACTTTTTATTTTCTAATTTTTTTACAACCGATCGCGGTCACGATGAAAATAGGACTGCCGCTTTATTTCTAAATCTAATCCAATGAACCTCGGCCAGGAGCTTTTCATTTTGAACTTTAGAACTTCAATTTATGTTTAGATTAAAAGCTTAGGATGAAACTGTTGCATCTCATTGTGAAATTCAATTATGCTGACCGATGCAATTTGGTGGGAACTTGAAACGCAAAAGGGCGCAATTGATTGGGATTCAAACGGAAGCTGATGTTTACTTTAATTTTAATTTGCGCTTGATTTGTTTAAATCATTAAGTTGGGCGAACCTTTAATTTTGATTTGTTTAACTTAGTTGGGGAACCGGACCTCAAAGCCAAAGGCAAAGACAAAGGCAAATGCAGAGTTTGAAAATATTGTTTATAAAAGCCATAAGTGGCCTGGTTTCACGGGTTGGATAACTTGCACACGTGGATTTAAAAAGGTAACAAGTAAAAAACAAAACAAAAATAAATAAATAAAATTTAATAAGATTATTATACAAATATATATATAAGAAATATAAAAAAAAATGGTAGTCAAGTAAAACAAAACAAAAAAAAAAAGAAAAATCAATTTCTATAGTTTTATAGTCTTGTTCAACGGAAAATTATATAATCAAATTAATTATTTAAGCATTATTTACCCTTCAATAAGTTAAGAATACATATATTAGGATAAGCTTTCTCTCAAGAAATTAAAAATGAAGTATTTGTTAATAATTAGAAAAGAGATAAGATATTGAAATGAACGTTATTATTTTTATATAGATTTTTATTGCAATTAAGAACAAGAATTATATTTGAATGTTAACATGGAATTGAAACTGAACTAATTTAATATAATGGGGTACTAAAAGAAAAACAAACACACATCAAATCACTTAAGGGTTAACACACCAAATTCAATGCATTGCAAAGTGTTAACAAGGTTGGGCGGGTAATATAGGGCACTTACACCAAGCTCATAAAAAAAAAAAAAATAAAAAAAATAAAACAATACGCATAAACATAACTAAAATTGTAACATCTGGCTAGGTTAGCACATTCTCTTGAAATTTCGTTAGCTAGTTTTGATAAAAGATCCCCCCCAATCCGACGAAGTCCTAGCCGAAAACGTCCCAGTGCTAACCGCTCTTAAATCAAAAATATAGTTAAAAGGCAACTCCTGTTGCCACGAGAAACATTACAAAAGTGGCGCCCAAAGTGTAGGCAAAGAGCAAACAAAGGCATTAAAAATTAATAAAGAAAATGTTTGAATTTAACACCAACATCCGTTAAGCCTTATTCTAAGCAATTAAAATCATTGTTGGAGAAACCTCTGGTATACAGCTGATGTAGTGGTACAATACTGTACATAGCCGTCCGAAGTATGCGAAAACAATTGTTTTATGAGCTAAAATAAGAATTTTGTGAATTTGAGAATTCGTCATTGTGAGTGAAATAAATTAGAGCAAAATGTCAGTGAGACACAGTTTAGATCGGCCAAGTATGCCAAACAATGAAAGTAGTTGTGAAATATGTTCTCAGCCAATGACGCAATTAGATATGAGATTAATTACTAGATGTATGCATACTTTTCACAGATTGTGTATATTAAATTGGCTTGATAGTTCTCGTTTATGCCCGGTTTGTAACCATAAGGTAACACGAAATAGTCTTATGGAAGTCGTTCCAAGAGAAGGTTTAGAGCAAAACAGGGAAACCGATTCCAACGGAAGATTGTTATTATCGAGCGGACAAAAGAAGAAAAGGAAAAGAGTACCCGAGTCAGAGGCAACAGCCGCTGATAACGAACAAGTTACACCTAGAGACGAAAATATAGAAAATTCTTATAATTTTGAGGATAATAGGCATTCGAATTCAGTAGAGCAAAGAATAGTAAATCAGATAGAACGTCGAGTTAATTCACAACCTGACCAAATGAATTTAACTATTGAAGGGCTTTCACGACAAATTTCTAGAATGACAACAGATCAGATCAATCGAAGATCAATTGAAATTGCAGCTAATATTGAACCAGAGTGGGGTAGAAGTATAACTCCTGTAGGATTAAATGGAGAAGCTCCTCCTTTCGTTCCAAATGGTTCTCAAGGCCAAAATAATCAAGAAAGAATGAGCAGAAGAAATAGCATCAGTGCAGATATTGGAAAAATAGTAAATGTTATAAGTGGTTGGAAATTACAGTATAATGGTTCTAGAAATGGTATGCCTGTTGGAAAATTTATTTATATGGTGACTGCCTTGACAAATGATTGTTTGGACGGTAAATTTGAAATTTTGTGCGATCATATCCACATACTTTTTAGTGGGAGAGCGAGTGAATGGTTCTGGAGGTATAGGCGTACGGTAGACAAAGTAGCATGGAAAAGTCTCTGCAGCTCTCTTAGTTCTTATTTTCACGATCCATTGTCAGATGACGACGTAATGCAATTATGTTGTTGGTAGATCGGTTACAATATCCAATAAGCGAAAGTCAATTAGTTTCAGTACTTAAACGTAACCTAAGACCTTTTCTGCGAAAAGAGCTTTTCTATTTGGAAATAAATTCTTTAGGTAACTTACGAAATCTTGTAACACGAAGAGAAGCTTTTAGTGAGGAATTTAACAATAATTATAATACAAAGATTAATCGAAAAGTAAATGAAATATGTATAGACGATCGAAGTATGAACAATTATTTAATGGAAAATGAAATCTGTGAAATAAAAGGAGATAAAGCTGATGATATGAAAATACTGTGTTGGAATTGTAGAAAATATGGACATAAATTCATAGATTGTCAATTTGAAAGAAAAATATTTTGTATGGGATGTGGCACAGAAAATGTGAAACGACCAAATTGCGAGTTATGTCAGAAAAACAGAAGGTCGAATGGATATGACAACACCATCTATCGGTCCAATCCAAAAAACTGATTAATTTGGATGACTTAACTCATCCATCGCCAAAGTATATAAAAATATAAATATAGGACAGAATGACGTTAAAGGAAAATTATATCCTATAATACCATATCATGTTCGATTAAGAAATTATATTGGAGTCCGTAACAAAATCTTTAACCAGAGTAAAGAAATTGGAATTGATGTTAGGAAAAGACCTAAGCGAAACTCTTTCCGATTGCGTAATTTTTTTAAAAAAATTAAAGATAAATCGCAAAGATTGACGGTTAGTTTAAATGCAATGCTTAACAAAGACAAAGATGTTAGACCATTTGTAGAAGTGAGCATTTTTGGTAAAATTTATGGCGGATTATTAGATTCCGGTGCATCTGTCTCGTGTTTAAGTGGAAAGCAGCCAAGGAATATTTAAACAAAAATAAGGATTTTAAAGTTAGTAATTCACTAGTAGAAACTGCTGGAGGTCAAAAATATAATGTTCTTGGAACTGTTGAAACCGAAGTTACATTTCGTAATCAGTCTAAATTGGTAACGCTTTATATAATACCTGAACTGAAACAAGATCTTTATTTGGGAATTGACTTTTGGTACATCTTTGGTTTAATGAGTCAACTAAAAAAATCAATATACGTTAGCGAACTGAATTTACCAGACACTCTAAATTGTGAACAAAAACAGCAAATGACGAAAGTAATATCATTGTTTCCAGATTTCAATAGGGATGGCTTAGGAAAAACATCTATTTTAGAGCATGCCATTGAAATTATTCCCGAAGCAAAACCTATTAAGCAAAGATATTTTTCGGTATCTCCTGCGATAGAGAAAAAAATACACGCAGAGATTGATGAGATGATCAAATTAGGAGTGATAGAAACCGCACCTCCGACTAGTTCATGGAGTAGTCCTGTAGCTGTAGTACAGAAAGGAGAAAAGTTTCGAATATGCCTTGACTCTCGCAAAGTGAACGCAGTAACTATTAAAGATGCGTATCCACAACCAAAAATTAATGGAATTCTTTCAAGATTACCCAAAGCTAAATTTATAACTTCTTTAGATCTTAAGCATGCATTTTGGCAAATAGGTTTGAAGGAATCTTGTAGAGATTTAACTGCATTTACTGTGCCAAACCGACCTTTATACAGATTCAAGGTAATGCCTTTTTGTTTAACCAATGCAGCTCAAACAATGTGTCGTTTAATGGACGTTATTATTCCACCTGATCTTAAAAGCCGTGTATTTGTTTATCTTGATGACTTATTGTTGGTCAGTAAAACATTTACTCAGCACATAAGTCTGTATTAAGGTAGATCCAAAAAGAGTATCAGCAATAAAAGATCTACTTCCTCCAAAAACTGTTAGAGAATTGCGTAAATTTTTAGGTTGTGCCGGTTGGTATCGTAGGTTCCTGGAAAATTATGCAACAATAACAGCACCTCCCACAGATCTAACCAAAAAGATCAAAGACTATAAATGGACGGATGAGGCTAACCAGGCATTTGAAGAGGTAAAAAGTAGATTAACTTCAGCACCATTATTAGTGACACCGAATTTTGAGAAGCCCTTTATTATTCAATGCGATGCTTCGAAAACAGGCGTAGGTGGTGTTCTTGCTCAACTTGATGACGATAATATAGAAAGACCAATTGCATTTTTTTCACATAAATTAAACCAGTCACAGCAGAAATTTTGTGTCACAGAATTAGAATGTTTAGGTGCTATACTGAGTATCGAGAAGTTTAGAGAATATGTGGAAGGCCTCGAATTTAAAGTTATTACGGATCATGCGAGCTTAAAATGGTTAATGCGGCAAACTGATCTCAACGGCCGCTTAGATAGATGGGCGTTAAAATTGCAACATTATACCTTCGATATTGAACACCGAAAAGGAAGCCTAAATATAGTTCCTGATGCGCTATCGCGATTGCCAGTCAAGGAAATTAATGAAATGGATGTTGTTTTACCAGTAATCGATTTAGATTCACCTTATTTTTGGTCTAACGACTACGTTTTGCAGAAAAATGTCATACTAGAGAATCAAAATCGTTTACCAGATCTCAAAGTTGTGGATCAGTATATATATCGTAGAAATCAGTTTTATAGAGACGACGTATGCGAGTCAAACTGCTGGAAGCTATGGGTACCATCCGAGTTGACTAAATCAGTTATAGAGAACGCTCACTCACCACCTCATAATGCTCATGGAGGTATAGGAAAAACCTTAGAGAGGCTTCGCAGAAATTTCTATTGGCCAAGCATGGCAATAGAAGTGAAAAACTTTATTGCGCGGTGTAATGTTTGTAAACAATCAAAAGCCCCAAATATCACACTGAAACCACCTATGGGAAACCCGGCAATAAGTGAAAGGCCATTTCAACGCCTTTATATGGATTTTATTGGACCTTATCCTAGGTCAAAGAGAGGAAATATAGGAGTGTTTATTGTGTTAGATCACCTAACTAAGTTTCATTTCCTTAAACCTTTGCGAAAATTTACAGCAGATCTCGTTGTAGACTTTTTGAGTACCAATATTTTTCATGTATTTGGTGTCCCAGAATGCATTGTGACGGATAATGGAAGTCAATTTAAATCCTCACTGTTTAAGTCATTTCTTGGAAGGCATGGGATAAAACACTTTCTAACAGCTATTTATAGTCCACAATCAAACGCATCTGAACGCCTCAATAGATCTATAATATCAGGCATTCGATCATATCTTGGTGCAGATCAACGGTTATGGGATGAGAAAATCAGCAACATTTCAGCAGCATTACGCTCTGCTTATCATTCAGTAATCGGATGCTCACCATACTTTGCACTTTTTGGAAACAATATGGTTTCGCATGCGAAAGATTATGACCTGTTAAGAAAATTAGAAAGTCTTAAAATAGGTGAAAGAATTTTAGATTCAGACAAGCTACAAGTTATACGGGAAACCATAATGGCAAATATCAGCAAGGCATATATATCTAATAAAAGGGTATATGATCTTCGTACCAGGTTTGTTAAATATGAACTAGGAGAACAAGTTTATAGGCGAAATTTTGCGCTGAGTAATAAATTAAAAAAATTCAATGCAAAGCTTGCTCCAAAGTTTTTAAAAGCAAAAATTGTTCGCAAACACGGTAACCATTGTTACGAATTAGAAGAGAATGGTAAAGTAATTGGAAAATTTCACGCAAAAGATCTTCAAAAGTGTATGACTTAATGAATCTGACCGATTTTTGAGCTTCTTTTATCACTGTAAAAGCTAATAAAATAATCTGTGTAGTGATGGTCAGCTTTGTAAGTGTACGGCTTAAGTCATATACATACGTAGTTTTGAGAGTCACTTTGTTTGTCTTATCTTATCTCTAAAACAAAAGCTCAAAAGATAAAGCCACGCTTGTGTAAAAGTACTTTGGTTAGCTGATTTATCTTAGTCAGCAATACTATCTGTTTTTTTTTTTGAAGTAAGCTTATCCTACACCCACGCGGTTCATGGAAAACTTTTAAGCATGTGCATTTAGTTGGTCAGAGTCTCTCAAATAAATCAGATCGTTCTTGGAGTAAATAAAATCGTACACTTAAAACACGTGATAATTTTTTCACATGCCAAATAAATATAAAAAGGCAATTTTATTCAAAGTGCGTTACAAAAATATTAAGTGCATAATAGAAAACCGATCTAGAGACGTAGGAAGAACCTAACTTGGCAAAACATATATATGTGCAGGTAAAATTTGTCACGAAAAATATCAATACATGTGACTGAAATAAAACATAAAGTTTCAGGATTTGTGGTTGGATTTAAATCCACCAATTATTGAAACTGAACCTTCTGACGAAGCACCACAAAATAATTTAGCTGCTAAGCTGGCCAAGCGACGTTCAACCTGGTCAACTAAAGACTCACAGCAGCGCAGCGAAAGAAAATAATTTGGAGGAGAATTAAAACTATATACTGGACTATATACTACCACAGATATTTTATTTTTAATTAATAATTTTTATATTTATATAACCTAACCTAACCATTAAAGTTACAGCCACTCAGCTACAGGCCTGCATGCACACGTGGATTTAAAAAGGTAACAAGTAAAAAACAAAAAAAAAATAAATAAATAAAATTTAATAAGATTATTATACAAATATATATATAAGAAATATAAAAAAAAAATGGTAGTCAAGTAAAACAAAAAAAAAAAAAAAAAAGAAAAAATCAATTTCTATAGTTTTATAGTCTTGTTCAACGGAAAATTATATAATCAAATTAATTATTTAAGCATTATTTACCCTTCAATAAGTTAAGAATACATATATTAGGATAAGCTTTCTCTTAAGAAATTAAAAATGAAGTATTTGTTAATAATTAGAAAAGAGATAAGATATTGAAATGAACGTTATTATTTTTATAAACATTTTTATTGCAATTAAGAACAAGAATTATATTTTAATGTTAACATGGAATTGAAACTGAACTAATTTAATATAATGGGGTACTAAAAGAAAAACAAACACACCTCAAATCACGTAACTGTTAACACACCAAATTCAATGCATTGCAAAGTGTTAACAAGGTTGGGCGGGTAATATAGTGCACTTACACCAAGCTCATAAAAAAAAAAAAAAAAAAAAAATAAAACAATACGCATAAACATAACTAAAATTGTAACATCTGGCTAGGTTAGCACATTCTCTTGTAATTTCGTTAGCTTGTTTTGATAAGAGATCCCCCCCAATCCGACGAAGTCCTAGCCGAAAACGTGCCAGTGCTAACCGCTCTTAAATCAAAAATATAGTTAAAAGGCAACTCCTGTTGCCACGAGAAACATTACACCATCGCTATATTCGTGACCCGATAACGAGTTATCGAGATCGGGATTCTGGTCGTCAACCACTCTGGGCACACTCAACGGGGCCTATATAAGCAGAGGCAAGACCCCAGATGAGTCACTTGCGTTCCAACGATCATCGAGGAAACATCAGCAACAAGGAGAAATATCCGGGTAAGTGTTCTGGTAGATAGTCTTGGTGGTAGTAGTGGATCCGTAAGAACGCGGTTTTTAAATCGGTTCTACGACCTGGTCAGGATCACTGGCGTCCCGGTGTGGTTTCCTAGAAATCAGCCCAGACCCAGTCGTGATCACTGAGGCGGCCCGGTTTTCGCAATAAAGGCCCACCTCAGTGAGTTCCCCCAGAAGTCACGTTTCCGGCTCCCGACCCGGAAACGAAACGGATGTAGAAACGGTAACGAGGGCATCGTTCATTCCCGAATCCCACTAGAAACCAAGTAAATCCCTCCCAACGACCCAGAACACTTCGAACCCGACGTACGCACGACGAGGCGACCACTCGTCCCATCCGCAGCGCCGACACTCGCAGCAAGCAGTTAATCACTCAGCCCTTCCACAGCGCCAACCCTCGCAGCAAGCAGTCCCGACGCATCTACACACAACTACACGATTATACGATTACTTTGAAATACACGTCTCTAGTTTTACCCATCTGTGTCATTATTGGGGAAAGGGAGGTAAACCGATCTATAGAGGAATAAATATAAATATCTGTCACGAACCCTGACCACGACGAGCTATACCGCCTCCCAAAACAGGGTCGTTACAGTGGCGCCCGAACAGATTAAAAACAAACAGATAGAAACCTCAAAATACCAACAAAGATCGTTTACCCTCTTCCTCAACACAGCACGGATTAAAAATGGAGGACAAGCTGACTCGAAGCTGGATCAGCAATTGCAACAAGGCCCAACTGGAAATCTATCTGAGGGAATTCGACAGCCAGAAACGCGGTGCGAGGACATGCGGAAATCAAGAGCGGTGCCCACAGCGAAGAAACCACCAAACGTCTCCAAGACCTAGCACAGAAGCACGCGAGAACCCCATCACCAGCACCCGACGGAATGGAGAAAAACCAGAACTTGCTACAGATACCAGACAAGCAAGAAACAAGCAGCGGAAAACCCGTAACCGAGCCCAGAAAGACCGACAATGTGGCCACAATGGGAGTAATACGAAGTTGGGGAGAATTTAACGACGGCACGGGCGACCCGACAGAATTCATTTGCAGAATGGAAGAGCTCGCAAAGGCCTATGGGATAGAGCTCGACCACGCAGCAGGAGCTATGGTAATTTTGCTCAGAGACTATGCCCTGGACTGGTGGCACACCCATCCTACCCCAATGCCATCGTGGAAAAACTTCAAAAAGGAATTCCTGGGATACTACAGACCAGCGGACCACGAAGAGAGAGCGATGGAAAACATAACACGCATGCACCAGGGTACAAATGAGCTAGCAAAGGACTACGCGCAGGAACTCCGGAAGATTATGAGATTTACCACACTAAAGGAAGAAAAAAAACTAGAGTGGGTTTACCGAAACAGTCGAGTGGAATTTAAAAAGTATGCTAAGCGAGGAGAATGCCGAACCTTAGCAGAATACCTGCAGTTAGCAAATGAATTCGAGGCCCTCCAGCTACAGGAACGCACAACACAACGAACATCCGGAAATTTCGGGAGACAAACAAGAAACCAATGGAGACCCCAAGAACCACCACAAACACTGAACAGAGGAATCACAAGATCATTCAGCATGAATAATAGATGTTTAAGGTGCAAAGGAGAGGGACACATAGGACAGCAGTGCAACAACACACCAAGATTATATTGCTGGATATGCGGACATGATGGAATACGCACAATCCATTGCTGTCGCCGGAACGAAACGGCGGGAAACGCCAGAGGCCCATGGGATCAGAGCGGGCACCCAGGGCAAACACCACACCCGCAACAGCAATAAACTTCAATGGCCGACGACTAATTGCACAAGTGAATATAGGCAACACAGGAGTTCGCGGGGCCATAGACACGGGAGCCACAAGAAGTTTCATCGCCAGGAAACTAGCCAACAACATAGCAAGGCATGGGATAAGGAAGCAAGTAACCGAAGCCATTAGACTAGCAGACGGGACATACAGAACGGTCACAGAGGCACTGGAAGTACCAATACATCTCGGGAACAAAACAAGCGACCTTCTACTGGGGATAGACTTCTTGGAACAATGTAACGCGACACTACGATGCGGAGGCATCACAGCAAGAATGAAAACTAAAAAAGAAACAAAAAACAGAAGAGTCACGGCATCGGATGACTAGCGACAGGCGATCTAGCAGACGCAGAGATTCAATAAACCCTCAAAATAGAATTAGAAATTATGAGTCAGGTCAAGGGAGTCAGCCACATTGCCACGCATAAGATCTTTATGAAACACGATCGCCCAATTAAACAGAGGTATTACCCTCGAAACCCGGCCATGCAAGCAATAATAAACAAACAAGTGGACGACCTCCTAGCTCAGGATCTTATTGAACCCTCACATTTCGCTTACAGCTCGCCAGTAGTAATTGTAGGGAAGAAAAACAAAGAATGGAGACTTTGCATAGACTACAGGCAGCTGAACGAGCACTCAGAACGAGACGCATACCCGATACCCCGAATGGATCACATACTCAACCAACTACGGGAGGCCAAGTATATAAGTACACTCGACTTAAAAAGTGGCTACTGGCAAATACCAATGGATAAAGGGAGCAAACAGTACACCGCTTTCACCGTGCCAGGCCGCGGACTGTTTCAGTGGAAGGTGGAGATGGAACCCTTTGCATTCGCATACCTTGATGATATAGTGGTCATCGGGCGCACTAAAAGGGAACACCTAGAAAAACTACAGGAAGTAATGAACAGACTACGCAAGGCAAACCTGAGGATAAACACAGAGAAATGCCACTTTTTCAAGGAAGAACTCAACTACCTAGGCCATGTTGTGAGCGCAAGGGGGATACACACTGACCCGGGAAAGATAGCCGCAATCCTAGACATGCCAAGCCCACAAACGACAAAGCAAGTACACAGGCTCCTGGGAGTAGTTCATGATACAGAAGGTTCGTTCCGAACTTCACGGAACTAGCACAACCACTGTACAACTTAGTCAAAAAAGACACAAAGTTTAAGTGGAGCGAAGATGGAGAAAAAGCAACGCAAAACCTAAAAAAAGCACGAACAGAAGCACCGGTACTGACTTGCCCGGATTTTGGGAAAACGTTTATACTTCAGACGGACGTCAGCCACTGCGGAGTAGGAGCGGTCCTGACCCAAGAGAACGAAAACGGCGAGCACGTAATATCATACGCCAGTCGGAAGCTCACAAAGACAGAGCAAAACTACTCAGCGACCGAAAAAGAATGCCTGGAAATCCACTGGGGCATCCAGAAAATGAGGATGTACTTGGAAGGGTATCACTTTATAGTCATCACTAATCATCAGGCGCTTAAATGGCTAAACTCGATAGAGAGCCCGTCAGGACGGATTGCCAGATGGGCGTTGGCAATGCAGCCATACTCGTTCGAAATACGCTATCGCAAAGGAAAGCTCAATGTCGTTGCGGACGCACTATCCAGAATGCCAGGAGAAGAAGCTCACGGAGCCGAGCTCGAAGAAGACCTCTGGATTAAACAGAAACTCCTAGACTTGGAAAGAAACGGAAAACTATACAGACATCTACCGTCATGGGCTGCAGACGAGGACACACAGCCATGGAAACTATGCGTGGCGAAAAGTCAAAGAGCACGAGTACTGCGAGAAAACCACAGCGAAGCAACAGCAGGACACCTAGGGGTCAGAAAAACAAAACACCGGATAATGGCGACATACTACTGGCAAGGGATGCACAGAGACATACAGCAGCATGTACGAAGCTGCGAAACATGTCAACGCTACAAGACATCACAACAACAAGCAGCGGGGAAAATGTTGTCACAGATAGCGAAAACACCTTGTGAAACCTTGTGCATAGACTTTGTGGGGCCACTACCACGGTCTAGCCACGGTAATAACATGTTATTAGTAATGTTCGACAAATTCACGAAGTGGGTGGAGATAGCAGCCGTCCGGAAAGCGACCACGGAAATCGTATTAAAGGTCCTCAGGGAACAAATCATATCACGGTTTGGAACCCCAAAAAACCTGATCTCAGACAATGGGGTACAATTCACAAGCAACAAGTTCAAGGCACAACTACAGAAATGGGGGATTGCTAACCAACTAACAGCACCATACACCCCTCAGGAAAACCCAGCAGAAAGGGCAAACCGTACGATAAAAACAATGATAGCCCAATTCTCAGGAACAGAGCACACAAGATGGGACGACTGGCTACCTGAAATCTCGCTAGCAATCAACATTAGCAGGTCGGAATCAACAGGATATAGACCGGCATATCTACTATACGGACGGGAAATTAGACTACCAGGAAGCCTGTTTGCCGAGAACACTCAAGGATCCGGAATCATAGAGGAGACAGTGGAGGCACGATGGGAACGGATAATGGAGACAAGGAAACTAGCACACCTAAACATGGGAAAGGCCGCACAGGATCAAACTAGATCGTACAACCTCCGGAAAAGGCTAGTAGCTAGTATGGGAAAGACAACACCCCTTGTCAAAAGCAGCAACTGGATTCGCGGCCAAGCTAGCCCCAAAATACGAAGGTCCATTTAAAGTAACAGGCTTCATATCAGCGGTGATTGCAACAATAAAACATACGGTGACCGGAATGACGCACAGAGCCTACATAAACGAACTAACCCCCATGTAGAAACCCTCGACTAACAAGCATGCGCAACCCAAAAAAAAAAAAAAAAAACAAATAACAAGTTAAAACTATACGCACATTTTTCATAATGAACAACAAACTAAAAAACTCGCTCTCCAAATACCGGGAGAACCTCCAAATGCTCAACCAGCAGCGGCGAAGAGTAATTATACTCGGAGCCGTGGACGTGGCAGGTCCAGCTGGTTGCAGGAAGCCAACCAAGACCGCCCCGGTAGGCAGACAAGCGCCAGCCAGGAAACCAATTGCGACACCGACCATAGAAACAACAAGGCAAACGAAGGCGACACCAACAACCAGGGAAACGACCACGGCAACAACACGGCAAACGATGGCGACACCAACAACCAGGGAAACGACCACGGCAACAACACGGCAAAACGATGACAACAACAACAACCAAGGAAACGACACGGCAAACAACGGACAACGAAGCACGACCCCTCACGCCCAGGACAACAACCGGGACAAAAAGGAACAAGCTAGCTAATTTCCATCGGCCACAAACGAAATGGGTAACCCCCCGGCGGCTCTCTTCACTCGACCATCCCGGAACAAAACGGTTCAAACCATCAGGGGAAAGTGAAGAGGAGTGGGAACCAAAACCGCGGGGATACGACAACTACATGAAGAGGGTGGAAGAAGCGGTCATACACCTAAAGGCAACCTGGCGCGGAGGAAACAGAAGAACAAAACTGGTGGTCTCGGACAACTTCACAACCCGAATCCGGATCGGGAGAAGTGGATACATCCAAAAAAAAAAAACGAGGAGACACCAACGTCCTCAGCGGTGGGGGGGGGGGGGAGTGTGCCGACCCTGCGTCACAAATAATAAAAGAACATTCCAAAAACAACACGCAATGATCTTTTATTCTCCCTACGCTACACCACATTCAAAACACGCGCCGAAATCGCGAGCTTTTCAAAACGCGCGCCCAAAAACAATAAACTGGTCACACTAATATATCGATAGTCGACCACCATCGCTATATTCGTGACACGATAACGAGTTATCGAGATCGGGACTCTCGTCGTCAACCACACTCAACGGGGCCTATATAAGTAGAGGGAAGACCCCAGATGAGTCACTTGCGTTCCGACGATCATCGAGGAAACATCAGCAACAAGGAGAAATATCCGGGTAAGTGTTCTGGTAGATAGTCTTGGTAGTAGGAGTGGATCCGTAAGAACGCGGTTTTTAAATCGGTTCTACGACCTGGTCAGGATCACTGGCGTCCCGGTGTGGTTTCCTAGAAATCAGCCCAGACCCAGTCGTGATCACTGAGGCGGCCCGTTTTTCGTAATAAAGGCCCACCTCAGTGAGTTCCCCCAGAAGTCACGTTTCCGGCTCCCGACCCGGAAACGAAACGGATGTAGAAACGGCAGTTCGAACCTAACAATGCCCGGCAAACCGAAACTAACTATGTCCTACATTCCCTAATCCCACTAGAAACCAAGTAAATCCCTCCCAACGACCCAGAACACTTCGAACCCGATGTGCGCACGACGAAGCGACCACTCGGCCCATCCGCAGCGCCGACACTCGCAGCAAGCAGTTCATCACTCAGCCCTTCCGCAGCGCCGACACTCACAGCAAGCAGTTCATCACTCAGCCCATCCGCAGCGCCGACACTCACAGCAAGCAGTTCATCGCTCGGTCCTTTCACAGCACCGAAGCTTGCACACCGGATCACGACAGAGCAAGCAGTCCCGACGCATCTACACACAACTACACGATTATACGATTACTTTGAAATACACGACTCTAGTTTTACCCATCTGTGTCATTATTGGGGAAAGGGAGGTAAACCGATCTATAGAGGAATAAATATAAATATCTGTCACGAACCCTGACCACGACGAGCTATACCGCCTCCCAAAACAGGGTCGTTACAGTGGCGCCCGAACAGATTAAAAACAAACAGATAGAAACCTCAAAATACCTACAAAGATCGTTTACCTTCTTCCTCAACACAGCACGGATTAAAAATGGAGGACAAGCTGACTCAAAGCTGGATCAGCAATTGCAACAAGGCCCAACTGGAAATCTATCTGAGGGAATTCGACATCAAGCCAGAAACGCGGTGCGAGGACATGCGGAAATCAAGAGCGGTGCCCACAGCGAAGAAACCACCAAACGTCTCCAAGACCTAGCCCAGAAGCACGCGAGAACCCCATCACCATGGACTGGTGGCACACCCATCCTACCCCAATGCCATCGTGGAAAAACTTCAAAAAGGAATTCCTGGGATACTACAGACCAGCGGACCACGAAGAGAGAGCGATGGAAAACATAACACGCAGGCACCAGGGTACAAACGAGCTAGCAAAGGACTACGCGCGGGAACTCCGGAAGATTATGAGATTTACCACACTCAAGGAAGAAAAAAAACTAGAGTGGGTTTACCGGAACAGTCGAGTGGAATTTAAAAAGTATGCTAAGCGAGGAGAATGCCGAACCTTAGCAGAATACCTGCAGTTAGCAAATGAATTCGAGGCCCTCCAGCTACAGGAACGCACAACACAACGAACATCCGGAAATTTCGGGAGACAAACAAGAAACCAATGGAGACCCCAAGAACCACCACAAACACTGAACAGAGGAATCACAAGATCATTCAGCATGAATAATAGATGTTCAAGGTGCAAAGGAGAGGGACACATAGGACAGCAGTGCAACAACACACCAAGATTATATTGCTGGATATGCGGACATGATGGAATACGCACAATCCATTGCTGTCGCCGGAACGAAACGGCGGGAAACGCCAGAGGCCCATGGGATCAGAGCGGGCACCCAGGGCAAACACCACACCCGCAACAGCAATAAACTTCAATGGCCGACGACTAATTGCACAAGTGAATATAGGCAACACAGGAGTTCGCGGGGCCATAGACACGGGAGCCACAAGAAGTTTCATCGCCAGGAAACTAGCCAACAACATAGCAAGGCATGGGATAAGGAAGCAAGTAACCGAAGCCATTAGACTAGCAGACGGGACAAACAGAACGGTCACAGAGGCACTGGAAGTACCAATACATCTCGGAAACCAAACAAGCGACCTTCTACTAGGGATAGACTTCTTGGAACAATGTAACGCGACACTACGATGCGGAGGCATCACAGCAAGAATGAAAAGGAAAAAAAGAAACAAAAAACAGAAGAGTCACGGCATCGGATGACTAGCGACAGGCGATCTAACAGACGCAGAGATCCAATAAACCCTCAAAAAGAAATTAGAAATGATGAGTCAGGTTAAGGGAGACAGCCACATTGCCACGCATAAGATCTTTATGAAACACGATCGCCCAATTAAACAGAGGTATTACCCTCGAAACCCGGACATGCAAGCAATAATAAACAAACAAGTGGACGACCTCCTAGCTCAGGATCTTATCGAACCCTCACATTCCGCTTACAGCTCGCCAGTAGTAATTGTAGAGAAGAAAAACAAAGAATGGAGACTTTGCATAGACTACAGGCAGCTGAACGAGCACTCAGAACGAGACGCATACCCGATACCCCGAATGGATCACATACTCAACCAACTACGGGTGGCCAAGTATATAAGTTCACTCGACTTAAAAAGTGGCTACTGGCAAATACCAATGGATAAAGGGAGCAAACAGTACACCGCTTTCACCGTGCCAGGCCGCGGACTGTTTCAGTGGAAGGTGGAGATGGAACCCTTTGCATTCGCATACCTTGATGATATAGTGGTCATCGGGCGCACTAAAAGGGAACACCTAGAAAAACTACAGGAAGTAATGAACAGACTACGCAAGGCAAACCTGAGGATAAACACAGAGAAATGCCACTTTTTCAAGGAAGAACTCAACTACCTAGTTGTGAGCGCAAGGGGGATACACACTGACCCGGGAAAGATAGCCGCAATCCTAGACATGCCAAGCCCACAAACGACAAAGCAAGTACACAGGCTCCTGGGAGTAGTTCATGATACAGAAGGTTCGTTCCGAACTTCACGGAACTAGCACAACCACTGTACAACTTAGTCAAAAAAGACACAAAGTTTAAGTGGAGCGAAGATGGAGAAAAAGCAACGCAAAACCTAAAAAAGCACGGTACTGACTTGCCCGGATTTTGGGAAAACGCTTATACTTCAGACGGACGCCAGCCACTAGGAGCGGTCCTGACCCAAGAGAACGAAAACGGCGAGCACGTAATATCATACGCCAGTCGGAAGCTCACAAAGACAGAGCAAAACTACTCAGCGACCGAAAAAGAATGCCTGGCAATCCACTGGGGCATCCAGAAAATGAGGATGTACTTGGAAGGGTATCACTTTATAGTCATCACTGATCATCAGGCGCTTAAATGGCTAAACTCGATAGAGAGCCCGTCAGGACGGATTGACAGATGGGCGTTGGCAATGCAGCCATACTCGTTCGAAATACGCTATCGCAAAGGAAAGCTCAATGTCGTTGCGGACGCACTATCCAGAATGCCAGGAGAAGAAGCTCACGGAGTTGAGCTCGAAGAAGACCTCTGGATTAAACAGAAACTCCTAGACTTGGAAATAAATCCCGAAACAAGGCCAAATTACGCGATAATCACCGGAAAACTATACAGACATCTACCGTCATGGGCTGCAGACGAGGAGCACAAAGAGCACAAGTACTGCGAGAAAACCACAGCGAAGCAACAGCAGGACACCTAGGGGTCAGAAAAACAAAACACCGGATAATGGCGACATACTACTGGCAAGGGATGCACAGAGATATACAGCAGCATGTACGAAGCTGCGAAACATGTCAACGCTACAAGACATCACAACAACAAGCAGCGGGGAAAATGTTGTCACAGATAGCGAAAACACCTTGTGAAACCTTGTGCATAGACTTTGTGGGGCCACTACCACGGTCTAGCCACGGTAATAACATGTTATTAGTAATGTTCGACAAATTCACGAAGTGGGTGGAGATAGCAGCCGTCCGGAAAGCGACCACGGAAATCGTATTAAATCACAAGCAACAAGTTCAAGGCACAACTACAGAAATGGGGGATTGCTAACCAACTAACAGCACCTTACACCCCTCAGGAAAACCCAGCAGAAAGGGCAAACCGTACGATAAAAACAATGATAGCCCAATTCTCAGGAACAGAGCACACAAGATGGGACGACTGGCTACCTGAAATCTCGCTAGCAATCAACATTAGCAGGTCGGAATCAACAGGATATAGACCGGCATATCTACTATACGGACGGGAAATTAGACTACCAGGAAGCCTGTTTGCCGAGAACACTCAAGGATCCGGAATCATAGAGGAGACAGTGGAGGCACGATGGGAACGGATAATGGAGACAAGGAAACTAGCACACCTAAACATGGGAAAGGCGGCACAGGATCAAACTAGATCGTACAACCTCCGGAAAGGGGACTGGAGACCCAAAATTGGAGAGCTAGTATGGGAAAGACAACACCCCTTGTCAAAAGCAGCAACTGGATTCGCGGCCAAGCTAGCCCCAAAATACGAAGGTCCATTTAAAGTAACAGGCTTCATATCAGCGGTGATTGCAACAATAAAACACACGGTGACCGGGAAGACGCACAGTGCCTACATAAACGAACTAAAACCCCTGTAGAAACCCTCGACTAACAAGCATGCGCAACCCAAAAAAAAAAAAAAAAAAACAAACAACAAGTTAAAACTATACGCACATTTTTCAGAATGAACAACAAACTAAAAAACTCGCTCTCCAAATACCGGGAGAACCTCCAAATGCTCAACCAGCAGCGGCGAAGAGTAATTATACTCGGAGCCGTGGACGTGGCAGGTCCAGCTGGTTGCAGGAAGCCAACCAAGGCCGCCCCGGTAGGCAGACAAGCGCCAGCCAGGAAACCAATTGCGACACCGACCATAGAAACAACAAGGCAAACGAAGGCGACACCAACAACTAGGGAAACGACCACGGCAACAACACGGCAAACGATGGCGACACCAACAACCAGGGAAACGACCACGGAAACAACACGGCAAAACGATGACAATAACAACACCCAAGGAAACGACACGGCAAACAACGGACAACGAAGCACGACCCCTCACGCCCAGGACAACAACCGGGACAAAAATGAACAAGCTAGCTAATTTCCATCGGCCACAAACGAAATGGGTAACCCCCCGGCGGCTCTCTTCACTCGACCATCCCGGAACAAAACGGTTCAAACCATCAGAGGAAAGTGGATCCGTAAGAACGCGGTTTTTAAATCGGTTCTACGACCTGGTCAGGATCACTGGCGTCCCGGTGTGGTTTCCTAGAAATAAGCCCAGACCCAGTCGTGATCACTGAGGCGGCCCGGTTTTCGTAATAAAGGCCCACATCAGTGAGTTCCCCCAGAAGTCACGTTTCCGGCTCCCGACCCGGAAACGAAACGGATGTAGAAACGGCAGTTCGAACCTAACGATGCCCAGCAGACCGAAACTAACGATGCCCTACATTCCCGAATCCCACTAGAAACCAAGTAAATCCCTCCCAACGACCCAGAACACTTCAAACCCGGCCCATCCGCAGCGCCGACATTCGCAGCAAGCAGTTCATCACTCAGCGCTTCCGCAGCGCCGACACTCGCAGCAAGCAGTTCATCAATCAGCCCTTCCGCAGCACCGACACTCACAGCAAGCAGTTCATCACTCGGTCCTTTCGCACACCGGATCACGACAGAGCAAGCAGTCCCGACGCATCTACACACAACTACACGATTATACGATTACTTTAAAATACACGTCTCTAGTTTTACCCATCTGTGTCATTATTGGGGAAAGGGAGGTAAACCGATCTATAGAGGAATAAATATAAATATCTGTCACGAACCTTGACCACGACGAGCTATACCGCCTCCCAAAACAGGGTCGTTACAACCGATTAAAGAAACTTAGATAAAGAATGTAGAACATAATGAATTTAAAGTATTTTGTCATAGTTGTTTTTTTTTGTTTTTGATTATGTGCTTCTTACATTAATCTAACTCTTTTAAATGCTTGTTCTAATCTGAATTTAGATTCTTTAGCATAGTCTTCTATATTATATAGGGGTTTCTGTTATCTTTACTATTAAAATGTTTAGCCGAATTTGAAGTTTTATCAATAACTAACTCATATGGACAATTGTCATGTGCCATAGACGGGGTCGTGTTACAGCAGGATACGAAGTATTGTAGCCATACATCCCAAACTGTTTTGTCAACTGAGATGTATGAGCGGATGAACTCATTAAGTGTTCTATGGCTTCGCTCCACGGTAGCTACAGTCTGGTGATGATGTGCTGATTTTTGATATTCAAATTTTATCTATTATTGAATTTGTATATTTTGTTCCCATGTCCTTAATGAACGTCTTCATTGGACCGTACTTTAGAATAAAATCTTAAAATGTAACTTTTGCTATTGTTTTTGCACTCTTGTTTGCTAAAAGGTATTTTGGTCAATCGCAAATTAAGGTTACTGTATATTCATTTCCTTGTTCAGATTTGGCTAGTGGACTGATCGTATCCACAATTACCCTTTCAAAAGCCATTTGTGGCGTTTCAGTTATAGTCAATGGGATCGTTGTATGTTTAGTCGTTTTTGACTTTTGCCATTTGGGGCATTTTCTTATATAATTGTATATATATCGTGTCATGTTTTTCCAATTTATGGCTTATGTTCTAGCTAAGCCTGTATGACCTCCATGTGTTGGATCGTCATGGAATGTAAACAATAGTCTTTTTCGTTATTTGAAAATAGGGTCACGGGCTTGAGTAGCGCTACTCTTAGAGATTGTAATATTTTATTGCCCACTATTTTAAAAGTTTCTATTAATATGGTGTCAATAATCTTTTCGCTCGGTGCCACTTAAAGGTTTCTGATATTAAGTAAACCGTGTTCTTTTTCAAGCCTTCGAAGAATTGTCATAAGTCGACAATTCCATTGGTGTACATATTGCTGAAATGGTCTGAAATGTGTTATTGCCCATTGAATAGCTGATAGTTCTTATTCTGTTGTTCTTTTGTTGCTTCCTACTTTTGTAACAGGTCTTGATGCGTATGCAACTTGGAGCTGGAGTTCATTTTTGTTTTGAGTCAGGGCTGCTCCCAAAGCTTGCTAGCATCAGTAATTATGCAAAATGATTTGCTAAAATCTGAATATTGTAAGAGTTCGGTTTATTAATGCAGATTTTTCATGTTCGAAGGCGTTTTGGCATTCAATTGTCCATTCGAATTTTACATCTTTATTACAAAATCTTGTTATGTGACGAGAATAATCAGCAATTTCTTATAAACCGTCCATAATAATTGCATAATGCAACAAATCTTCTAGCGCTGTCCGCATCATGTGGGACTGGATAATTTTGAATGACGTCGTATTTTTTGTCGTCGGGCGAGATTACTTTATTTGTGCATTTATGTCCTAGAAAAGTGACTTCATGCATAAAAAATATACATTTTTCGGGATGTAACTTTAGGTTATGTTGCCTACATTTCTCAAAAACATCAGCTAAGTTTTTGAGCATATGTTTTTCGGAACAACCAATGACTATTAAGCTTCTACTCCAGAGAAAGCTATAGTCATCAGTCTCTGAAAGAAATTTGGCGCTATTTTTAAGCCGAATGGTAATAGCGTGAAGCGATATTAACTATTGCTTTTTGAAAAGGACGGTTTATCTCGTGAACTTTTTTCTAGTTCAATTTGATAAAAACCTGACATTAAATCAAGGCATGAAAAATATTTTCCTCTACCTAGTTTATCTAAAATATCATCAATTCTAGGAAGTGGAAATTTATCAGACAATAGTTTATTATATTCCAAAACTACGTAAATTGTCAACTTCTGTTTTTCCCTTTTGTATGGTTTTTGCCTATACTACTTCGGATGTTTTACCAACAATTTATTTATAATTGCATTAATTGTGGTTTCATTTTGTACCTTGTACAACGTAGATCCTATTATTTTTGATTTTATAACCTCAACACTATCTCTTCGAATGTGCCTTTTGTTAAAATGGCTAACTTCAAAGCCGTTACGATGGTGTATCCTTTGTCCATTGAATTCTGGAATTGCATTCAAAATGTCTTTTATGTATGCCCTTTTGGGCAGTTACCTCGTCTGGCATTGTGTTTTCTTTTGTGTCTATTGCACTTGTATCTGAATCGAATTCTTCTTCTCCTTGTTCCTGTAATATTATTACTGCAGGAATTGTCAGATCGTGTAGATCTCTTCCTTTTATATCAATTCCTTCACTTGATTCGGAATCTTCGTCTTCCGTTGAATCTTTTTCTACCTGATCTGTTAATTTATGTTCCTCACTAGTATCTATTTGCAAATGGTTATTTAAGATTGTCGGTATCGATATATATAATTTATACCTCTCTTTGATAGTTATTAAAAAGAATGCTTGTTAACTGTTTCTTCCTGTATTACCCTATTTTGGCTCACACATTTGTAAGACTTATCAAAAGTCTCTTTTATTTCGCGGATATGGAGAGTCAGTTGCTACCATTCCATAATAATAAGTATTTAATTTGTTGTTTTTTTTTTGTTTATTTTCTTGTAATTTTTTATATAATTGTTTGTCCTAACTAATTATTTTTGCATGTTTCCGGGAATATTTTGCAATTTCTCACAAAGGCAGTACTATTGCCTTCTAAGTGCTGTTGCAATGGATAAGTGGGGAAATGGTTAGGCTGTACCTATTTATATTAAAAATCGAAAATTAGAAGAGGCTCTGGTATGTTGCGGGGTATCGAAAATACCCTATTCCCAAAATCTTGTTCCTGATCTAACGTAATTCTTTTACAATAATATGTATTCATTTTAACTTTTATTTATTTTTATTTATTGTATTTTAAAAAAGTTATCTTACATAATCCATTTTTTTTGTACATATATATATTGGTTTTATTTTGTTTTGAATATATTTTTATGACAATTGTTTCTACGCTTATTAAATTGGATCTTATCTAGATTGTTAGCTTGGCTTAAGGTCCTTTTTGTTATACACTTATTGTGTAAAAGATACGCTTTGTAAAGAATATATACAAAGTTATAACAATTATTAATAACAATATTTTTGTCAAATGTGGATCGATATTTATACCCTTGCAGAGGGTATTATAATTTCAGTCAAAAGTTTGCAACGCAGTGAAGGAGACATTTCCGACCCTATAAAGTATATATATACTTGATCAGCATCACCAGGAGAGTCGATCTAGCCATGTCCGTCTGTCCGTCCGTCTGTCCGTCCGTCCGTTTCTACGCAAACTAGTCCCTCAGTTTTAAAGCTATCTGCTTAAAACTTTCCCAAAAGTTGTCTTTCTATTGCAGGTAGTATATAAGTCGGAACGAGCCGGATCGGGCGACTATATCATATAGCTGCCATATAACTGAACGATCGGAAAAGCCATAACGTTGGTGTTTTTAAAATTAGGAAGTTGGGATTTTCTATGAGTTTTATTTTTGGCCAAATAATCCGACCTACCAAATTTCATAAGGATCGGCCGACTATATCCTATAGCCGCCATATAACTGATTGTTTGGAAATGCCATAACTTTGGTGTTTTTAAAGTTAGGAAGTTGGGATTTTCTATGGGTTTTATTTTTGGCCAATCAATCCGACCTACCAAACTTCATAAGGTGTTTTTAAAGTTAGGAAGTTGGGACTTTTTATGATTATTAAGAATACATCATATGAATAATTTTGGAGAATATAATTTACAGAGTATTCTGCAAGGGTATATCAACTTCGGCTCCGCCCGAAGTTAGCTTTCCTTTCTTGTTATACCCTTGCAGAGGGTATTATAATTTTGGTCAAAAGTGTGCAACACAGTGAAGGAGACATCTCCGACCCTATAAAGTATATATATTCTTGATCAGGATCACCTCCTGAGTTGATATAGCCATGTCCGTCTGTCCGTCTGTCTGTTTCTACGCAAACTAGTCTCTCAGTTTTAATGCTATCGAATTGAAACCTTGCACACACCCTTCTTTCCTTTGCACGCAGTATATAAGTCGGAACGGCCGGGATCGGCCGACTATATCCTATAGCTGCCATATAACTGATTGATCGGAAATGCCATAACTTTCGTGTTTGTAAAGTTAGGAAGTTGGGATTTTCTATGGGTTTTATATTTGGCCTATCAATCCGACCTACCAAATTTCATAAGAATCGGACGACTATATCCTATAGCCGCTATATAACTGATTAATCGGAAATGCCATAACTTTGGTGTTTGTTAAGTTAGGAAGTTGAGATTTTCGATGGGTTTTATTTTTGGCCAATCAATCCGACCTACCAAATTTCATAAGGATCGGCCGACTATATCCTATAGCTGCCATATAACTGAACGATTGGAAATGCCATAACTTTGGTGTTTTTAAAGTTAGGAAGTTGGGACTTTTTATGAGTATTAAGAATGCATCATATGAATAATTTTGGAGAATATAATTTACAGAGTATTCTGCAAGGGTATATCAACTTCGGCTCCGCCCGAAGTTAGCTTTTCTTTCTTGTTTTTGATTCAATTTTATCAATAACATTAGCAGTAGTGTCCACTGTTTTAGTATCGATTATCCCCATTGTGGTTTTATCATTTATATCATAGTTTTCGTCAAATTTACTTATACTATTTCAATCGAGCTTATACTAAAAAATTAAGTAATTTTAATTCTAAATTTTTGTGTTTGATTATACCTATTTTTTCATATAGCTTTACGGGCTATACTGCTATCAGCCAGAAAGGGGTCGGCTGAATTTCACAATATTTTTCTTATATATATTTAATAACAAATTCGGGATTTAACTATTTAACTAAAAAACATAAATTTCTTTATTTGTTCAAAATAGTGTAAACGCGAACTGGGAGAGATAGGTCTGCTCCTTACAAGATTCAACTTAAAACCATAGAGTAAGAAACTATATACAGAGGCTCGGGCAGAGCAAATGAAGCCTCGATATAGTTTCTTACTCTATGTTAAAACTCGCACTTAAAAACTACGCTGACGCTTATCAAACCTTCGATTGGGAGAGAGAACGCGATTGATAAATTGAGAGTGTCCGAATTGAAAGCACTGAGCATGAGAGCGATCTAGGTTTGAGCTGCGTCTGCCATTTTACAGTATTGGGGGATAAAAGCTTTTTGGAGTTTGGGGACATTTGTTTATAACGCAAGAGGATGTTTACATTAATTGGTCACTCGTGGGAGCCGACAATTTGGTTCTTTCATTTGTTTATTACTCAAGAGGATTTTTATATTAATTGGCGACTCTTGGGAGCCGATGATTTCGGGTGTGTCAAATACGTAGTGTAAATATGTTTATGAAGTAGATACGTGGGTGTAGGTATGTTATGTTATGTTATGCCTGTCCTCAGGCGGATATATAAGGTTATATGTGAGTGGGTATATTAGTTTGTGTGATGTTTTCGTTTAATTGTAGGGTATTTTCATTTGGTACAATATTTTCATTTAATTCTGTTAGATTTTCGGGGTTCTTAGTATTGTTTTTGTTTTGTTTTTTGTATTTAATTACAATATTTTTCGAAATACTCTTAAATTTATAAATGGAGTAAAGAATTAAAATTATAAATATAACAATTAAAATAGTATTTGAAATGTGTTATTTTTTCTCGTATGTATTCTTATTATATTATATTATTATAATATTTGGCTCTATAAAATTTGTTTCATATTTTTTATACATTTTTGTGTATCTACATTCGGCATTGGCTTGGTTTAACATTCCTATAATGCATTTATTAATAACTCTTTCTTTTGTATTAAATGAAAATAGTATTTGTCTTGTAAAGCCTAGTATCCAGATCGACGAAAACCGTACGCCAGTCATGAGAGAGAGCGAGAGGCAAACAGCTGGCGTTCACTTTTCGTCGGGCCTTTTTTCACGTCGGTCCCCTGATCGACGAAAAAAATACCAGAAAATTCCATAGCGTTGCCAGTCTGCGGAAATGAACTTTGGGTGAACCCTAGCGAAAAGATTAAAAAATTTAATCTTTTGGCGTGCGCTTCTCACTGAACACTATAAGAAATGGAGGGAAAAACTCAAAAAACTCACAAAAGTCGATTGCAGGTGTTTACATGTGAGGACAAAATAACATTAATACTATCTGGGGTGCCCCTTGTCAGAGCAAAATGTTTTTTAGGTCTAGAATGTACGAAAAAACACAATAAAAGTGCAGCTATGAACTTTAAATTAGCAAATAATTATCAGTAAATTAAAAAAAAAACTGTTAAATTTAAATTGTATTGTTTTTTAATTTCTTTGTACAGCGGCAGACTTGTCTTGCCAAGGTATTTGATAATATCTTTTAAAGGCTCTTTCCCGCAAATACGATATTTGAATTTTAACTGCTTGTCAACAAACCCAGCTGATTGACAGTACGACCGTAGCACGCTTAAATCTGATGTACTCTCCAAACTTTGGTCACACTGGAAAGATTAAAGTTTTTACGCTAGCATAATCGTTTGTCGATCTGGATACTAGGCTTTAAATATGATGAACTCTCAAATTTTTGGTCACACTGGAAAGATTAAAGTTTTTACGCTAGCATAATCGTTTGTCGATCTGGATACTAGGCTTAAAGGTTCTGTTAATATGTCATTAAATTCATTTGGGTAAGGCAAAATTTTAAAGCCTAGTACTCAGATCGACGAAAACTGTACGCCAGTCATAAGAGAGAGCGAGAGGCAAACAGCTGGCGTTCACTTTACGTCAGGCTTTTTTTTCACTCAGATCGACGAAAAAATACCAGAAAATTTCATAGCGTTGCCAGTCTGCTGAAATGAACTTTGGATGAACCCTAGCGAAAAGATTAAAAAATGTAATCTTTTGGCGTGCGCTTCTCATTAAACATATTACGAAATTGAGGGAAAAAATCAAAAAATCCGCAAAAGTCGATTGCAGGAGTCTACATGTGAGGACAAAATAACATTAATTCTATCTGGGGTGCTTCTTGTCGGGCAAAATGTTTCTTAGGTCAAAAATGTACAAAAAAACACAATAAAAGTGCAGCTATGAACTTTAAATTAGCAAATAATTATCAGTAAATTAAAAAAAACAACTGTTACATTTAAATTGTATTGTTTTTTAAATTCTTTGTACAGCGTCAGACTTGTCTTGCCAAGGTAGTTGATAATATCTTGTAAAGGCTCTCACCCGCAAATACGATATTTGAATGTTAACTGCTTGCAACAAACCAAGCTGATTGACAGTGCGACCGTAGCACGCTTAAATCGGATGAACTCTCGAAATTTTGGTCACATTGGAAAGATTAAAGTTTTTACGCTAACGTACTCGTTTGTCGATCTGAGTACTACGCTTAAATATTGAAGTTTTTGTAATGTCTTTTGGGATATGAGAAATTATCAATATTTGATTAGTATTGGTTTGTAAAAAGTATTAAAATTAATAGGATGTTGATGGTGTTGATCAACAAGTTAGGTTTGATTTTTTTTTTGCGTGCATCTGGAATTATTGTATTTATTTTCGTTATTTATTTTCGTCTTATATATAGATTTATAATGTATTATTTTTCTTCCTCTTTTAACTTCTTCGTAATGATTATCATCTAATTTTGTGATTTTTCCTGTCTTTTTAATTGGAGCTTGTCGATATCTAGTATCAAATTCAAATTTATTTCGTGATTCATTTAGTTTTTCTATTTTATTGATTTTATTTGACTGTGTATTATATTTTGGAGTTCCAGCAAAAATTAAAATAATGCTGGAGTTCTGCCTTTGGTATTATGTTTTGTTTTATGATTATAAACATAAAGAGTAGTTTCAAATTTTGTTAGCTTATTTTCTATGTCTGTTTCACTGTTTATAATTCTTAATTTTACATTTACTGTTTTATGAAATCTCTTAACATCAGAAATTCCATTTTTGCTTGTTGTTATATCAATAACAACATCTTCAGATTTTAACCAAAGTTGCAATGCTGCACACATGAAAGCTGAATCTTTTTCTGCTTTAATTTGACTTGGTTTACCCATTTCAGTGAAAACATTAGTTAATGCACTTTTTGCTTCTAACTAATCTCGACTGTTGACTTCTATTAAAGTGCCAAATTTTGGATAAATGTCTATACAAAATAAAAATAGTTTATTATCTATCATATAAAAATCAATGACATATTTTTCTCTTGGATTAAAAATTTCTGGGGCTATTTCGAATTCTAATTCAGTATGTTCTGTTGTATGTGTTCTGTTTTTGCGATGTTGCATATTTCGCATTCATTAATCAAATTTTGAATTAATTTTTGGTGATCGGTAAAATACGATTTTTCTTTAAAAACTGCTGTTTGTTTTTCTATTCCTGGATGTAATAGTTCTCTGTGTGTTTTAATAATAATTTCCTTGAATTCTGCGTATGTGTTAATATCTATTAATTTACTATGGAGAAATAATTTCAACGTATGCTTTTTGAAAGATTAAAAAGTCTGTTTCAATTGGAAAATATATTACGCTTTTCTTAGTAGAAAAGTATTCGATTATTATTTTTTTCGATTGTCATTTATTTGTACGTTCCTATGATTTTTGTTTTATGAAAAAAGTTTATTACCTCGACTTCATTTGAGTCCCTTTTATAAATTCTAATTGTCTGTTATAATAATTAAGTGGTCTTTCTGTTATTGAAATGTAGTTTTGGTTAACTTCTGGTGCACTATGCACTGTAGCTACTGTTGTTATTGTATATGAATTACTGGAAGTCTCTCCTAAATAAGCTTCCTCTATTCTTATTCAAGATAAGGCGTCTGCCACATGGTTTTCTTTACCTGGCAAATATTTTATTTCATAATCAAACTCATTTAGTTTGATTTTCCAGCGATGTAATTTCATATTAGGTTCTTTGAAATTATTAAGCCATTCTAGAGGCCTGTGATCACTTGGGATCAGAAATTTTATGCCAAAAAGATAGGACCTGAAATATTTGGTGGCCCAGACAATAGCTAAAAGTTCTTTTCACCTTTCTTAGGTTCTATCCAAATAGGTGAGCAATAAGGGGAATTTGACTTTCGAATTATTCCCTGTTTTATTCTATCCCTCATTTGCGAATCGACTTCTTGGACGTAAGCTTGAGGATATTTGTATGGTTTTTGTAAACCGGTTGCTCATTTTGTGTATGAATGACATACTTAATAGTACTAGTGAAAGTCAAATTGTCACTTTCTTTGTACTGAATGTCGCTAAATTCAAATACAATTTTCTTATGATTATCTTTTTCCTCATTATTAAGGTGTTCTAATCTAAACTTATTGGTTTCTTGCAAGTCATTATTTATTGCAAAATTAAATTGTGTGTCTGTTGTACATGGGGGATCGCAGCAATCAATTTCTGCTTCTCCTTTTTTATATTCGAAATCGTTAAAATTAAATCTCATTCCGAATTGATAACCGTTTAAATTAACTGTTTTTATTTATAATCAATAATTGCATTACTTGCTTCTAGATATTCTCTTCCTATGAGCATATCATATCTATCGGAAAAATTATTGACCCAAATGGTTTGTTTAGTCGGACAAAGCTTACTAGCATGGTAAGACACAGATTTATTTAACTGAATATTACCATTTATGGTATGAACTTTAAGAGGTATAATTTTGGTCGGAAAGTTAAAGTAATTTTCTTTACTTAAATTAATAGAAGAGCCTGTGTCGACGACACATCGGAACTCTTGGTTATTCATGATGATTAGTATGTAAGCGTTTCTATTTCCTCTTCGGTGTCCGAGGCTTGTTGATGAAAATTTTCTGTCTCCATTTTCATATGCCCACTCATACTTTCGCGATTTATTTTTTTTGGTCGATTGGGCGCATTAGCCCTATTTTGTTGTGATTGATAATTTATAGGATTCCTAACCTGTTTATAATTTAATTTTTGTTGGAATTCTTGTTTTGTTGCTTGATATAATGGGTGGTTTTTATAAAAAGTCTCGCTGTTATTTTTATTAAAATTTGGCTTATGTTGGCCTTGAGATGTACTAGCCTGCTGCTTATATTGATTTGGGGAATTATTATTTTGCTGTCTGTGTTGGTTTTGGGAATTGTAGTTTGGTTGTTTATAAGTATTATTAGTATTTTGTTGGGATTGATAACTTCTCTTATATTGGTTTTGTAAGGATGTTTTCCCAGCCAGGATATTCTCAGGGGTTGGCTAGGACCTCCACAAATTATTTATACATTTAGATTGGACGATGTGGTTTATCTGGTCGAGGCAGGGCTTGGCTGCGATAAAACTCGGGTAGGTCCCTGGGTTTTACTACTAAATACGATACTCTCGAGTGAGCTCTGTGAATATTAATGACTGCAGTAAAACTCGGGCGGACCTTGGGTTTTAATAGTGACTACGGTAAAGCTCGGGCGGATCCTGAGTTGTATTAATAACTACGGTAAAACTCGGGCGGACCCTGGGTTTTATTAATAACTGCGATATAACTCGGGCAGGCCCTGGGTTTTATCAACAACCACAATATAACTCGGGCAGACCCTGGGTTTTATTAATAACTACGATAAACTCGGGCGGACCCAGGGTTTTATTACTAATTACGATAAAGCTCGGGCAGACCCTGGGCTTCGCTACTAATAACTACGATAAAACTCGGGCGGACCCAGGGTTTTATTACTAATTACGATAAAGATCGGGCGGACCCTGGGCTTCGCTACTAATAACTACGATAAAACTCGGGCGGACTCAGGGTTTTATTAATAACTACAATACAACTCTATTAACGGCCGATATGTTAGGTAATTACGCATCGGGGTTACGGTTCTGTTACGTTTGATCGATTCTCGGGTTAGAGTTATTATAATTCATTATAATTTATTTATTTATTTGACGGGCTTGATTGAGACGGGTCGAAGGTCAAAGAAGGTCACTCATAGTCAAAATTATAATTCATTAAATTTGTCTTTATTCACCATTGGCTTCTCTCGCCTTCTCGTCTCGTTCACACAACTTTACAAATCTCCGTCTACAGTTTTTTATTCTTATCGCGTTTCTCGCTGCACCAGTAAAATTTCTGCACGACTGCACCGTTTCGCTTACCAACTACAAAACCGCGTGGTCTGCCTAATTGCGACTTATCTCGTTTTTCTAAGTACGTCATCCGGCTCCGATGTTCGCGTGTCAAACCCCTGAGTTCCTTCCATTTTTGTTTTCGTGCCCTTGGCCCTTCCGATCTCACCATTTTCTCACCACGAAGTCGCAGAGGTGAACTTCTCGGCAATTTCGATACTCTCTTTTTTTCGCTTGGCAACAGCAGCTCCTCTGCTCTGCCAAGCTCGCTTTTCGATATTCCCTCTCGCTCTCCGTTGTAGTCGACCACGCAGTCGCTGAGGTGGGCTTTGCGCTCCGTTTATGTCGTTCGGTTCACTGCTCTCTCGCGCTCTTTTGGGGTGAATGGCAACTGCGTAGAAGTTATTCACGGCCTCGCCTCTCTTCCCCGCTCTCCTCTCTCCCTTCTACTTATCGAAAAATATATTTATGTTTGTTTGCGCCTAGTAATAAGCCTAGTAGCCTAGCCTACTAATTATTTAATTCATTGTTTTTCTCTTAAAGCTAATAAAAATCAAAAGGGATAACAATAATAATAGTAACCAAAAGTCGCATATTTCCCTCTCCCCTTCGTGGGGATCGGGAATAATTGTGGCGGCGTCGGAATCGCTGTCACATCCCCCGACCCTTACTTGGGAGGACGAAGGACTACGGTCAGGGCCGTTTTCCCTTCTGCATCCAAATTCCGTGTCACTCGATACACGTCACCGTCGACTTCTCGGGTGAAGCGGTCCCTCTTTGGTCCTTGTGGCACGAATCTCGACAATTCGTCCACTAACTCCTCCGGGAGCATACGGCCGGGCGTGTAGACCCTCCAGGCCTCCGCTGCTTCCAACTACGCCGTAACTTTCTTTGACCTTTTCCAGACCTAGGTCGAAATCGATCACGTCCAGGTCCACTACTCCGGCCTCTGTTCCGGGTTCCGCCTCTGGTATAGATCGGGCTTCCTCGGGCTCAATCGTCGCGGCCCTAGAGTTGCGTCGTCGGAGACTTAGAGTCGGGAAGCTAGTATCTTGGGAAACTTCCCGCTCGTCCCCGGACGACTCAGCGTATCTGCGCCGTAGGAGTGGTTGGTCGTCCTCTTGCTCGTCTTCCTCGGACGGGATGGAGTCCCAGGTGCAATACTTCCTCGAGCGTATCCGACATCGTCGTGCGACATCTTCCGGTTCCCTCAGCGGCATCTTGTTCGTCATTTGTCGCCTGTACTGTGCGCCTATTGTCCTCGCGACTCTGCATGGTATTGTCGACTTCCTCCTGGTGTGGGGGCGTGGGTTCCCGGGCCACCTGGGTGTTCTCGTTAGAGTATCCTTCTCTTCATGCCGCTCGTGCAGCCAGGGGAGGTGCACGAGTTCTGCCACAGTTTGCCTCAAACTGGAACGCGGCACCTTGTCTTAGTGGTGGCATTATGTCCATCGTCACCTGCCGGACTTGGGTGACCCGATATCCCCCACGGATTGTCGCCCAGTGGTAATCCTCTCGTTCCCTGACGAAGCTGGCAGTCCACTCGCTGTCTTCATCCTCCTCTTCTTCGGACTCTTGTGACTCCCTGTACTGGTCCACCGTGGTCTCTGTTTTCCGCTGGTATACGCCTTGCCCTCGTCTGGGGTCACGTGAGCGACCTCCGGTGGGTGAGTAGTCGGCGTGTCGGGGTTCATACGTCTGCCCCCCAGGTTGGCAAAGGATACTGGGTGAGGGGAATGACACCGCAAGCGAGGAAAAGGCTGGTAACCCCTATACGTCGAGGGAGGAGATTCCTTAGTTGCGAAGAGTAGGTTCGACTGGTACCAGGATCTCGGAGAATCTGAGGACGCATAACGGGGTGACGCATACCGGGGAGACGCGTACCGTGGAGACGCACCCCGGGGGGACGTACTCCCAAGTAAGGTGCCCCGGGTTGACTCGTCTGGCGACTCACTCGAGCACGATGGGTTGTCCTCGTATGCTTCCGTCGCAGCCTCCCCGTCACTATCTTCCGTGTCCGCCAGGTCCGTGAGGTCGATAGTACCGTCTTCCGATTCGGATCCACTGTCGTTCATCTCGCCATCCCCGCCGGTCCACTCTTGAGTGGAGTCTGACTCTGCTTCTTCCATAGTATCTGTAGTGGGTAGATAACTTACTTTATATAACTGACCCTAAGATTTCCCTGGCTACTGGTGCAGCTTACAATAAACGCCTTATATCGATTTACAATCTTAAGATACTTGATGTTAGTTAGGGATACCTTACGTTACTTCTTCGCATCCCCCTGTCTCATCGTCTCGGAATTCTCTCAACTCTGCAATGTTGGCCACTTTCCTCTTACGTTCCCCGGGCCTCTGGATCCGTACGATGTTCGGCAACATAACTTTTAGGTGGTCGTAACTCCCTTACTGCTCCTACTTTATCGGGGTCTGTATAAATACCATCTTCGCTTACCATGTGGCCCAGGTACTTGAGTTTTCTTTTAAAGAATGAGCATTTCTCCTTATTAATGCGTAGGCTAGCAGCCCTGAGTCTCTGAAATACCTCTCGTAGGTTTCGTGTATGTTCGGCTCTCCCAATTATAGCGATGTCATCCAAATACGCAAACGCGAACGGATCTAGTTCGGGCGCGATGACACTATCAAGGGCGAGTTGGAACGTAGCGGCTGCTGAGTGTAACCCGAATGGCATGACATACAATACGGGTTTTCCTGTATCCTCTCTCCTTCCTCCAGTTCGTTTTCCGTATGTTCCTCGATGTCGGCGGTAGATCCCTCTTGGGTCGGGGCAGACCCCGAGCCCTTGTAAAATAGCCATGACCGGTCCGTTCCCTGCGTGGTGGTTCTCGCTGGTGCGGGTAGGTTTCGGTCCCGCCTCACGAAGATGTAGTCGAGACCATCCACATCGTATTGTAGTGCCGATCGCGCAAAGAAAGTCAAGTCCTAATATTACTTTATCTAGCATAGAGTCCATTACCAGTAGTGCCAATTCTACTACTTGTTCCCCGAGGTCGATGTTGGTGACTACCATTCCTGTTATACTGACGCTGGTATGCCAGTGTACACCTCTCTCATTGTCACTGATGCCTTCAGCTGAGGAGTGTTACGTTGATGAAACTCCTCGTGGCCCCGCTATCGACAGTGGCTAACACAGAGATGTCAGCGACTAATACTTGCGCTACGATCTTCCCGTCTTCTACGCGCAGGGGTGGCCTATTCCCGGTTCTCGGGTACTCTCGTCCCCAACTGCTCCCGGGTTGGTCGAGGACGCTGGTCGTTTCCCGACTCGGGACGTCTACAACAATCAAAAGTCCTGATCCCTTCTCATCTACAATCCCAACACACCAACCGTCGGGAGTTCCGGCACTCCCTCGCAAAGTGACCCTCTGCGCCACAGGTGAAACAACTCCGACTTTCGGAAGGTGTTTATAGCGCCTCCTGGTTCATTAACCTATTTGAGATTTCTTTTCGTGGCATGAGGTTGGGACGAGGTTGTAAGGGGGTTTGCGGGTTTCCTCGGAAAGGGTTGCGAACCTGGATGGGGTTCGCCAGTATCTGTGACCTCGGAGACTCTCGAGTGTTCCCATGAGTTTGGCCGAGACTCCGGTACGAGCGATCTTGGGACTGTAATCGTATACGGTCGCGATGTTCTATACTCTCGAAGTCGACTGCGAACTGTAAAAGCTGGCCTAAGGTCTCAAAGTCGCCACGTTTTACGTACATCTGGTATGTGGGGAGGCAGTTCTCGTAAATCCTATCTAACTCCTTCATCTGATCGTACCCTGCGTGTCGCATCAGCGTTCGGATTTCGATAACATAATCCTTGAAGCCCTCTCCCTCACGTTGGTAACGAGCTCTGATGTCGTCATCTAATCGTCGAAAATAATGTGGGGGTAAGAAAAAGTCTAAGAACTCCCGCCGGAATACTGGCCAAGTGGCTCCCTGCAGTTGGCTGGTCCTAAACTCTGTAAGAGTTTCTGTCATAACTCTTGGTAGTTGGGCTAAGGGAAGGGCGTACGATGTAGCCCTCTCCTCCAGCTCCTCTACGAACCCCAACGGGTCGGTATGGCCATTGAATTTGAGTCCCCACTTTCGGACTTGCTCTGCTATGACGCCGTGCGCTGTGGCCCGGCCAAAATTTCCTCCCCAAGCCATTTGGTATTATTACGGCCGGTAGCTCCCTCCGTAGCAATTGCTCGTTCGCGGTCGTCGGGACTCCTGCCTCTAGGGGTGAAAAATCCTGGCACCTGTAATTGGATTGACCTGGGGTCTAGGTCGGCTTCTTCTACCCTTTTCACGTCGTCGTTCACTCCCACATCCGCGAGTCCGACTTCTAATCGGACCCTTTGGGATGGAGAGAGCTCACCTGCTTTGACGATTTCTGCAAAACGCCTTCACATCTCGTCCACCTTGCCTGTGCCGTCGAATCCGAATTCCTGTGCGAAGATGAGTAATTCGACCCTCCTTATCGTATAGATCCAACGAGTCCCTATGCGACTGTCTGGCGAACCCATATTAGTTTTCTTTCCTTGTTCGGTTTCTGCTATTTCGTTATATCCGGTGTGCTCCCTTTGTGTTTCTTGTCAAAAATCCGTTCTTGATCGACGTTCTTACTCCTTAACTATTTTAGCCAGCCTCACACATTAAGGGTCTTTAATCCGCTTGATGTTTTTAGTGCTGATCGATCGTGATCAGACCCACATCGGTCCCTGCTCGGGCGCCATTTGTAAGGATGTTTTCCCAGCCAGGATATGCTCAGGGGTTGGCTAGGGCCTCCACAAAATATTTATAAATTTAGAGTGGACGATGTGGGTTATTTGAGTGAGTTTTGAGGGGTGGTCTTTATAATTAGGAGAGGATATCGAACCAAAAGGTACGTGACTAGACCTAAGACCGGTTACCGTGCTCGGGCAGACCCTGGACTTGGTAAACAGCTATCGTAGAAATCTATGTCGGTTATGGGCTTTATCTGTAACTACAATAAATCTGGTCGAGGCAGGGCTTGGCTACGATAAAACTCGAGTGGGCTCTGTGGATATTAATGACTACTCGGGCGGACCCTGGGTTTTAATAGTGACTACGGTAAAGCTCGGGCGGATCCTGAGTTGTATTAATAACTACGGTAAAACTCGGGCGGACCCTGGGTTTTATTAATAACTGCGATATAACTCGGGCAGGCCCTGGGTTTTATCAACAACTACAATATAACTCGGGCAGACCCCGGGTTTTATTAATAACTACGATAAACTCGGGCGGACCCATGGTTTTATTACTAATTACGATAAAGCTCGGGCGGACCCTGGGCTTCGCTACTAATAACTACGATAAAACTCGGGCGGACCCAGGGTTTTATTACTAATTACGATAAAGATCGGGCGGACCCTGGGCTTCGCTACTAATAACTACGATAAAACTCGGGCGGACCCAGGGTTTTATTAATAACTACAATACAACTCTATTAACGGCCGATATGTTAGGTAATTACGCATCGGGGTTACGGTTCTGTTACGTTTGATCGATTCTCGGGTTAGAGTTATTATCATTCATTATAATTTATTTATTTATTTGACGGGCTTGATTGAGACGGGTCGAAGGTCAAAGAAGGTCACTCATAGTCAAAATTATAATTCATTAAATTTATCTTTATTCACCATTGGCTTCTCTCGCCTTCTCGTCTCGTTCACACAACTTTACAAATCTCCGTCAACAGTTTTTTATTCTAATCGCGTTTCTCGCTGCACCAGTAAAATTTCTGCACGACTGTACCGTTTCGCTTACCAACTACAAAACCGCGTGGTCTGCCTAATTGCGACTTATCTCGTTTTTCTAAGTGCGTCTATCCGGCTCCGATGTTCGCGTGTCAATCGCCTGAGTTCCTTCCATTTTTGTTCTCGTGCCCTTGGCCCTTCCGATCGCACCATTTTCTCACCACGCAGTCGCAGTGGTGAACTTCTCGGCAAGTTCGATACTCTCTTTTCTCCGTTTGGCAACAGCAACTCCTCTGCTCTGCCAAGCTCGCTTTTCGATATTCGTTCTCGCTCTCCGTTGTAGTCGACCGCGCAGTCGGTGAGGTGGGCTTTGCGCTCCGTTTATGTCGTTCGGTTCACTGCTCTCTCGCGATCTTTTGGGGTGAATTTTTTAGGCAACTGCGTAGGAGTTATTCACGGCCTCGCCTCTCTTCCCCGCTCTCCTCTCTCCCTTCTACTTATCGAAAAATATATTTATGTTTGTTTGCGCCTAGGCTTATTATACTAATTATTTAATCCATTGTTTTTCTCTTAAAGCTAATAAAAATCAAAAGGGATAACAATAATAATAGTAACCAAAAGTCGCATATTTCCTTCTCCCCTTCGTGGGGATCGGGAATAATTGTGGCGGCGTCGGAATCGCCGTATCAGTTTTAACATAATGTAGTCTTTGTTCGATCTGAATAAATGTTCATAACAACCTTCTTGTTGCGCTACACATTTTAGTTTACTAGCATTAGTAATATCATACCTAGCCAATGTCATAAAAAAGTCTGTCTGGCAATTTTTTCATAATTACATCTTTAACTGTATTATTAAGAGCATTTGTGTATAAAATTGTATTTCCGCGTTATTTTCTACATATATATATTATAACAAATTCGGGATTTAGCACTTTGTAAAAAATAGAATTTTTATTTATCAAAATAGTGTAAACGCGAACTGGGAGAGATAGGTCTGCTCCTTACAAGATTCAACTTAAAACTCGAACTTATAAACTAAGCTGGCGCTTATCAAACCTTCGATTGGGAGAAATTGATAAATTGAGAGTGTCCAAAATGAGAGCACTGAGCATGAGAGCGATCTAGGTTTGAGTTGCGACTGCAATTTTACAGTATTGGGGGATACAAGCTTTTTGGAGTTTGGGGACATTTGTTTATAACGCAAGAGGATGTTTACATGATTTGGGTTTCTTTCATTTGTTTATAACTTAAGAGGATGTTTATATTAATTGGCGACTCTTGGGAGCCGATGATTTTGGGTGTGACAAATGCGTAATGTAAATATGTTTATGTGGTAGATATGTGGGTGTGGGTATGTTACTTTATGTGGTAGATATGTGGGTGTGGGTATGTTACTTCCCCATCCATTAGAAAAAAATCTGTCCTCAGGCGGATATATTAGGGTATATGTGAGTGGGTATATTAGTTTGTGCAGTATTTTCGTTTAATTGTAGGGTATTTTCATTTGGTGCAATATTGTTTAATTCTGTTAGATTTTCTGGGTTCTTAGTATTGTTTTTGTTTTGATTTTTATATTTAATTACAATGTGTCTCGGAATATTTTTAAATTTATAGATGAAGTAAGGAGTTAAAATTATAATTATTACAATTAAAATAGTAAGTATTATAATTTGAAATGTGTTATTTTTTCTCGTATGTATTCTTATTATATCTTTTGCTTCAATTATTGACAGTGGTTCTAACATTGTTACATTATTGTTTACATACATAGTTTGAGTGTTATCCATTATATTATTTGTTATTAAAATTTCTTCGATTTGTACAGAACAATTAAATGCTTTTACGATTTTATATCCTTCGACAACTATTGCTTGATTTATACATGTTTGGTTTAAAATTGTTTTCGGTAAATTCCAAGTAATTATAATATTTGGCTCTATATAATTTGTTTCATATTTTTTATACATTTTTGTGTATCTACATTCTGCATTGGCTTGGTTTATAATATTCCTATAATGCATTTATTTGTAACTTTTTCTTTTGTGTTAAATGAAAATGTTTGATAATTTTGCAAATAATATTTGTCTTCTAAAGGTTCTGTTAATATGTCATTAAATTCATTTGGGTAAGGCAAAATTTTGAATATTGAAGTTTTTATAATGTCTTTTGGGATATGAGAAATTATCAATATTTGATTAGTATTGGTTTGTAAAATGTATTAAAATTAATAAGATGTTGCATTTGGCGTGCATCTGGAATTATCGTATTTATTTTCGTTAATTTTCTTTGTTTTCTTATATTTAGACTTATAATGTATTATTTTTCTTCCTCTGTTAACTTCTTCGTAATGATTATCATCTAATTTTGTAATTTTTCCTTTCTTTTTAAACGGATTAGTGGTTTTTGATTTTACTAGTGGAGCTTGTCGATATCTAGTATCAAATTCAAATTTATTTCGTGATTCATTTAGTTTTTCTATTTTATTGATTTTATTTGACTGTGTATTATATTTTGGAGTTCCAGCGAAAATAAAAATATCTGCAGGAGTTCTGCCTGTCGTGTTATGTTTTGTTTTATGATTATAGACATATAGAATAGTTTCAAATTTTGTTAGCTTATTTTCTATGTTTGTTTCACTGTTTATGATTCTTAACTTTTCATTTACCGTTTTATGAAATCTCTCAACGTCAGAAATTCCATTTTTGCTTGTTGTTATATCAATAACAACATCTTCAGATTTTAACCAAAGTTGCAATGCTGCACACATGAAAGCTGAATCTTTGTCTGCTTTAATTTGGCTTGGTTTACCCATTTCATTGAAAACTTTAGTTAATGCTATTTTTGCTTCTAACCAATCTCGACTGTTGACTTCTATTAAGGTGGCAAATTTTGAATAAATGTCTATACAAGATAAAAATTGTTTATTATCTATCATATAAAAATCAATGACATGTTTTTCTCTTGGATTAAAAATTTCTGTGTTCTGTTTTTGCGATGTTGCATATTTCGCATTCATTAATCAAATTTTGAATTAATTTTTGGTGATCGGTAAAATACGATTTTTCTTTAAAAACTGCTGTTTGTTTTTCTATTCCTGGATGTAATAGTTCTCTGTGTGTTTTAATAATAATTTCTTTGAATTCTGCGTATGTGTTAATATCTATTAATTTACTATGGAGAAATAATTTCAACGTATGCTTTTTGAAAGATTAAAAAGTCTGTTTCAATTGGAAAATATATTACGCTTTTCTTAGTAGAAAAGTATTCGATTATTATTTTTTTCGATTGTCATTTATTTGTACGTTCTTATGATTTTTGTTTTATGAAAATAATTTATTACTTCGACTTCAATTGAGTCTCCTCTTATAAATTCTAGTTGTCTGTTATAATAATTCAGTGGTCTTTCTGTTATTGAAATGTGTTTTTGGTTATCTTCTGGTGCGCTATGCACTGTAGCTATTGTTGTTATTGTATTTGAATTACTGGAAGTCTCTCCTAAATAGGCTTCCTCTATTCTTATTCTAGATAAGGCGTCTGCCACATGGTTTTCTTTACCGGGCAAATATTTTATTTCATAATCAAACTCATTTAGTTTTATTTTCCAGCGTTGTAATTTCATATTAGGTTCTTTAATATTATTGAGCCATACAAGAGAAATTTTCTGCCAAAAAGATAAAACCTAAAATATTTGGTGGCCCAGACAATAGCTAAAAGTTCTTTTTCTATTGCCGAATAATTAATTTCGTGTTCATTAAGAGTTCTGCTAGCATAACAGATTGGTTTATGATTTTGCCGAATAATTATTTCTGCTCACTTTATATTTTGCGATATTACAGCAATATTACTTGAATCTGTTGTTAATGAGAATGGTTTTTCGAAATTTGGGTATATAAGTATTGGATCGGACATTATTAAAAGTTTAAGTTTTTCAAAAGCATGTACATAATCATTATCTTTTATATTTAGAGTTACGCCTTTTTTAAGCTTTGCTGTCATTGGTTTTGCTATTTTAGCAAAGTTTGGGATAAATTTCCTTATCTCAAAGACCTAAAAAGGATTTTATTTGTTTTGGGGATTTGGGTATAGGGAAATTTTGTATTGCCTCTATTTTGAGAGGATTTGGTTTTATACCAGTTGCTGTTATAATATGTCCAAGGAATTCTGTTTCCTTTTTCATAAACTCGCATTTGTCGAGTTGAAGCTTGAGATTAGCTTCTCGTAATTTTTCAAATACCTTTCGCAAAGATAATACATGTTCCTCCAATGAAGTGGAGTACACGATAATATCGTCCATGTAGACCAAACAATCCATGTAGATCAAATCTTCTAAGAGATTGTTCATGCACCTTTGAAAGGTAGCAGGGGCATTTTTCAATCCAAAAGGCATTCGAATATATTCATAATGACCATTTTTTGTGGAAAAAGCAGTCTTTGGAATAGAATTTTCATCCATTTGTATTTGGTGAAAACCTTTTGCGAAGTCAATAGTGGTAAAATATTGGGATCTACCAAGTTTGTCCAATATTTCATCCATGACCGGGATAGGGTATTTGTCATCTAAAGTAATTTCAATTAAATTACGATAGTCAATTAAGATACGGAACTTTTTTGTCCCTGATGCATCACCTTTCTTAGGTACTATCCAAATAGGTGAGCAATATTTGAATTTGACTTTCGAATTATTCCCTGTTTTATCATATCCCTCATTTGCGAATCGACTTCTTGGACGTAAGCTTGAGGATATTTGTATGGTTTTTTGTAAACCGATTGCTCATTTTGTGTATGAATGACATACTTAATAGTACTAGTGAAAGTCAAATTGTCACTTTCTTTGTACTGAATGTCGCTAAATTCAAATACAATTTTCTTATGATTATCTTTTTCCTCATTATTAAGGTGTTCTAATCTAAACTTATTGGTTTCTTGCAAGTCATTATTTATTGCAAAATTAAATTGTGTGTCTGTTGTACATGGGGGATCGCAGCAATCAATTTCTGCTTCTCCTTTTTTATATTCGAAATCGTTAAAATTATATCTCATTCCGAATTGATACCCATTTAAATTAACTGTTTTTATTTATAATCAATAATTGCATTACTTGCTTCGAGATATTCTCTTCCTATGAGCATATCATATCTATCGGAAAAATTATTGACCCAAATGGTTTGTTTGGTCGGACAAAGCTTACTAGCATGGTAAGACGCGGATTTATTTAACTGAATATTACCATTTATGTTATGAACTTTAAGAGGTATATTTTTGGTCGGAAAATTAAAGTAATTTTCTTTACTTAAATTAATAGAAGAGCCTGTGTCGACGACACATCGGAACTCTTGGTTATTCATGATGATTAGTATGTAAGCGTTTCTATTTCCTCTTCGGTGTCCGAGGCTTGTTGATGAAAATTTTCTGTCTCCATTTTCATATGGCCACTCATACTTTCGCGATTTATTTTTTTTGGTCGATTGGGCGCATTAGCCCTATTTTGTTGTGATTGATAATTTATAGGACTCCTAACCTGTTTATAATTTAATTTTTGTTGGAATTCTTGTTTTGTTGCTTGATATAATGGGTGGTTTTCATAAAAAGTTTCGCTGTTATTATACCCGTTACTCGTAGAGTAAAAGGGTATATTGTATTCGTGCAAAAGTATGTAAAAGGTAGAAGGAAGCGTTTCCGACCCTATAAAGTATATATATTCTTGTTCAGGATCACTAGCCGAGTCGATCTAGCCATGTCCGTCTGTCTGTCTGTCTGTCCGTATGAAAGCTGTAGATCTCGGAAACTTTAAAAGCTATCGAAGATTGGCACTTTGCAAGTAGATTTTAGAGTTCCTACGCAGCGCAAGTTTGTTTCAAAATGGGGCCACGCCTTCTGACGCCCACTATAACCTGTGGCCACAGTTTTGATGCTATTATGAAAATTTTAATTGATATGTATTTGTTTCGTCAATACCTATCGATTGGCCTAATAAAAGTTTGCCACGCCCACTCTAACGCCCAAAAACTCATTAAACGCTTAAGCCTGGCTAGCGCCTACATTTCCGCCTTCAATCGGCCCGTGGTACCAATGTATTGGTCAGATGGCGCAATAGCGCCATCTAACGGATGACTTTGGAACAGCTGGCCAAGGTGCTCAACAGAGTCAACGTTAATTCTCGATAAGGATTTCTATTAAGGGAAATTGCGATGGTTTTCATTTCATTTGTCAATACCGAACTATATCCCAAGAACTATGCAAATCAAATCAAGTTAGCCAAATTGGAGGTCTGAGTCAGACAATGGCGTATGTGTGTATGTTGGTGCTGGATCGAAAGCTGCCTGCGCAAAAGGCGCTGGTGCTGATGCTCGTGCTGTAAAGCTGTTAGCTCTAAGAGATGGCCTTTTTCAAATTGATAATTTGAATCTTTTTTGTATTTTTTCCTGGTCACTCTAATTCACATTATGTTAATGCAAAATCTAAAGTTGTTTAGCTGAGTAACGGGTATCTAATAGTCGAGGCACTCGACTATAGCGTTCTCTCTTGTTTTTATTATAATTAGGCTTATGTTGGCCTTGAGATGTACTAGCCTGTTGCTTATATTGATTTGGGGAAATATTATTCTGCTGTCTGTATTGGTTTTTTGAATTATAGTTTTGTTGTTTATTAGTATTGTGTTGGGGTTGATAATTTCTCTTATCATGGTTTTGACTTTGTGAATTCTTTGTTCGATCTGAATAAAATGTTTCATAACAACCTTCTTGTTGTTTTAGTTTATTAGCATTAGTAATATCATACCTAGCCAATGTCATAAAAAGTCTGTCTGGCAAATTTTTCCATAATAACATTTTTAACTGTATTATTTAGAGCATTTGTGTATAAAATTGTATTTGAATCGTTATTTTCTAAGGCTAATTTATTAAATATTACAAAAGATTTGGGCTCAATGTCCTCAACAAACTTACGTATACACCCAGGGGTGTTATACAGACGTCTTAGTAGTTCTTCGCAGGGCGTCTGGGTTTTATATTCGTTGATGAGGGCGTTCCTTAAGTCCCTCTAGCATCTGGCTGTTGATAGTTGGGATATCCTCTGGGCATCTCCGTGAAGCTGCATCTCAATCGCTCTGAAGAATACGCTCGCCTGGCGTATACAACAACTCCAGGATAAAATCTATCCTCCTGATGAACGGGCTGAGTTCGAGCGTGTTACCTCCAAATTGCGGCACTTGCCTGATTTGGTTCAGGGCTTGATTTAGATGGTTTTCTGACAATAATATCACTGGCTCTGCTATTTTTTTTGTTTTTTGTTTAGTCTTAAAATTAAATTTTTGTTTTACAAATTTTTTTTTTACAGATTTAAAAGTTTTGTACTATGAATTTTATTTAAAATTGTTATACCTTGTCTCTTACCACTGGTGGGGAAGAACTAAGGTGTTTTATTTTGTAGTAACCCTTGTGTTACGAACAAAGGCACTAACTTTTACAATAAACGGGTTTTTGCAAATTTTTATTTTTTTAGTTACTTGACAGTCACACGGGTCAAGATTTATTTTTTGTTAAAAAAAATCTCGCAACCTGAGCTTCGATAGCGTGTTGCAAAAATTGAGGTTTTCGTTCGTATATTAGTGACACAAACCGACACTGCGATAGCTGGTTTAGAATTGCACTGGGACGAAAGATGTTTTTGGTTCTTTAAGGATATAACCGTATGAAAAGTTAACCCCTACCGGCTGCGCCAATAACAAATTCGGGATTTAGCACTTTGAAAAAAATATAATTTTTGTTTATCTATAATAGTGGTCAAACGCGTGTGCAACGCAGTGAAGGAGAGATCTCCGACCCTATAAAGTATATATATTCTTGATCAGGATCACCTCCTGAGTTGATATAGCCATGTCCGTCTCTCCGTCTAGGGTCTGTCAGGTCTGTCTGGTTCTACGCGAACTTTAGTCACTTCGTTTTAAAGATATCGAATTGAAATTTTAAACACAGCCTTCGATCCTTTGCAGCATTATATAAGTCGGATACGGCCGGGATCGGCCGACACAATCCTATAGCTGTCATTTAATTGATTGATCCGAAATGCTTTAATTTTTGGTGTTTGTTAAGTTAGAAATTTGGTATTTCCTATGGGTTTTATATTTGGCCAATCAATTCGACCTACTAAATTTCATTAGGATCGGCCGACTATATCCTATAGCTGCCATATAACTGATTGATCGGAAATGCCATAACTTTGGTGTTTGTAAAGTCTAGGAAGTTGGGACTTTTAGATGAGTATTACAGAATGCATCATATGAATAGATTTTGGAGAATGGATAGATTTACTAGACTAGTCTGACCAGAACAAGAATATATATACTTTATGGCCCGAAAGTTAGCTTTCCTTTCTTGTTATTTATCAAAATAGTGTAAACGCGAACTGGGATAGATAGGTCTGCTCCTTACAAGATTCAACTTAAAACTCGAACTTCTAAACTAAGCTGGCGCTTATCAAACCTTCGATTGGGAGAAATAACTTAATTGATAAATTGAGAGTGTCCAAAATGAGAGCACTGAGCATAAGAGCGATCTAGGTTTGAGTTGCGTCTGCAATTTTACAGTATTGGGGGATAAAAGCTTTTTGGAGTTTGGCACATTTGTTTATAACGCAAGAGGATGTTTACATTAATTGGTCAGTCGTGGGAGCCGACAATTTGGGGTTCTTTCATTTTTGTATAACTCAAGAGGATGGTTATATTAATTGGCGACTCTTGGGAGCCGATGATTTTGGGTGTGACAAATGCGTAATGTAAATATGTTTATGTGGTAGATATGTGGGTGTGGGTATGTTACTTTATGTGGTAGATATGTGGGTGTGGGTATGTTACTATATACATTTGTTTTTCATATTTTTACTTCACTTTTTATATTGAGAGCTTTGCTTTTTTAATAAATTCGTGCACTTTTTTAATGCTTTTTATGGATGGGCATTCTAAGGTTTGTGTAGGTAGCTGGGGCCCAAAAAAGTATGATCTAAGGCTAGACAGACCAGGGCAATCATGTGGATAATGGTCGAAAGTCCACCTCAGAGACTACAAGTTGGAATGTTTTGGCCTTTTAATAGGTGCTCGTGTGTTTGTTGAGTGTGTCCTATTCGAAGCCGGATAAAAGTGCCGCACTGGGGTCTACAGGTCGTAGCTGGGAGATGTATTTTGGTGGATGTAGGATTTAAACTCCTGTACCTAATTTTTTTTTTTAAATATATGCTTTATTTATTGAATCTTCTCTATATGAGACTATAAGAATATAACTTAACTTAAGGTCATGTAGACTGAATTTAGACTAACGGGCCCTAATATTTATTGCTGGGCTGGTAGATCGTTACGATGCTGACGAGTTTTGTTCGAAGCCCGTGTTAGGTTCCTTGCGAGATTATTTGGGTGCAATGTAAGCTTGTTATGGTAGGCCGCTTTCTGCTTTGCTGTTTCATCTTTGACCAGTGGTATGCCCAGATCCCTGTGGATGTTTTCGTTCCGAACATACCATGGTGCCCCAGAGATTGTTCGCAGGATTTTTGATTGTGAGCGTTGCTGTTGCTCGCGTTCCCCCAGCTTTAAAGTCCAGACACAGGGGTGATCGAGAATTTATAATCCAGTGTAGGCTGCTAGCTTTAAGTCTGAGATGTACTTTCTTGCATTCAATGTGCTTCCGCCAGGTTAGGCGTCAGTCCAGGTGGACGCCGAGATATGTTACATCGCTGGCTTGAGGAATCTGCGTACTATTCATTGTTAGCGGGGGGCACGATTGTCTATTAAGGGTAAACGTTATATGTTTACACTTTTGTTCATTAATTTTGATTCGCCAGTCTGATAGCCAGTTCTCAACTACCACCAAATGATCAGCCAATTGAGCTGTTGCTCTAATTGGGCATCTCGAGCGGCTCAGGATTGCGGTGTCGCCAGCAAATGTGGACGTAGTCAGCCTCTCGTTCGTAGGGATGTCTGCTGTGTAAAGGACAAACAGGGTAGGGCCCAGTGCGCTACCTTGTAGGACTCCGGCTTCAATGTTATACTCGTTGGATGTCGTTGTATTGCATCTCACCTCAAAGACTCTGTGGTAGAGGTACGACTTAAGTAACTTATGAGTGTTTTCTGGCAGTAATGTTATGATTTTATGCGTAATGTGCCGGGATTACGTTGAGGGAATTGTGTGGTCTTTCCCAGGCTTCGGTATCATTATAACCACGGACTTTTTCCATTTTTTGGGGTAATAGCCAAGTTTTTTGATCCCGTTAAATAGCTTGCATATAACATCCACTGCACAGTTTGGAAGTTCTATTATCATTTTTGGGGTTATTAGGTCGCCCCTGGAGCCTTTTTCGGTTTTATTTGCTTCCTAATGACATTAGCAATTTCAGGTGCTTGAAACAAAATCGGGTTAATTGCAATTTCAGAGCTAAGCGGCGGTAGTTGAAGAGAGTTTCTAATCGGAGTGACTGATTCTATCGGAGAGCTTAAATTTCGGTGAGCTCTCCACAAAGTATACTTTGTACTGGTCGGGGACAGTTTCTCGATGTAACGGCTCTGCGCAAGCTCCTCTTCTTGCTTGAGGGTTTTGGTGAGTCTGCGGGTGGCTTCATTTTTTCCCGAACCAGTTGTTCGATTTGCAGATTAGTTTTGTATTGGTTGCTACGCACGATTGTCTCTTCTGGTGTTGAGATTTTGGCTGCTGCCACGAGTACTGGGTCCAGGGCATCAGCACAGAAGTCGATGTCGTTCTCTATGTTTAACTGTGGTGTTAGTTCAATGTGGGAACTTACGTACTTTTTGTACTTTAGCCAGTTAGTTCTAGTCGAGGTCAGCCCAAAGGGGTGCTCGATTACTTTCGGGCTTTGAAGGAGAGTTATTAAAAAAGGGGAGTGGTCCGATGATAAGTCCGATAGCGATTTGGCGCTTACTAAATTTCTTGGGATGTTCTTGGTCACAGCGAAGTCAATTAAGTCCGGCAGTTTTCTGGGGTCAGCTGACCAATATGTGGGGCTGCCAGGGGAAACATAGTCAGGTTTGTTGCTCCATTTTTTTTTTTTTTTTTTTTCGCGCGGAGTCCCACGGCCCACGTACCCGCCCAACCGACCGAGGGGCGCAGGTGTGTATCGTACGGCACGATTCGCGATAAGATAGACGCGAGATAGGAAAATAAAGGTAAAGGTCCGGGGAAAAAAGTATTAGTTGGATCAATCTTGTGCCAATGAAGCAAGTATGAATCGTTTTAGGAGCGGCAGAGAGTCAAGATTTGATATTAGAGGAAAAAGTCTATTATAGTCAGAACATAATACTCTGAAAGGCTCATGCAAGGCAAAGTTAGATCTACAATGATTTAAAATTAGGGGAATATAATTTCTAGTTATTCTACTTGGCACAGAAAAGTTTAGCCGACTTAACAAGTCGGGGCAGTCAATATCACCATGTATAAGGTTATAAATAAAGATAGTACCAAGCATCGTTCTACGGTTAGAAAGGGATGGTAAATTAATCAAAATAAGTCTACTAGAATAAGAAGGTAAGATAAGATTTGCATCCCAGTTTAAGCGCCGTAAAGCAAAAAGAAGGAAGTTTTTTTGTACAGATTCAATACGACCAATATGTATTCCGTATTGTGGACTTCTGACGGGAGACCGATACTCCAGAATCAGACGGACTAGCGAAATATATAAAGTTTTAGTCAAATAAGGATCATCGAATTCTTTTGACCACCTTTTAATAAATCCAAGCACTCCTCTGGCTTTATTAACCATGGACGAAATGTGATAAGAAAATTTTAGTTTAGGGTCCAAGAGAACGCCAAGATCGTTTACAAGAGTTATTCTATCCAAAGAGCTGCCAGTTAACGTATAAGTCGCGTATATCGGATTGGCCCGATAAAAAGTCATCAGCTTGCACTTGGAGCCGTTTAAATTTAGTAAAATATCTCGGCACCAGCTTTGAAAATTTTCTAGATCGGATTGCAAGTCTAAATGGCAGGAAATGTCCTTATACTGCAGGCACAACTTAACATCATCTGCGTACATAAGTACGCGAGAATGACTAATAATTGAGGGAAGATCGTTAATAAATAATGTAAAAAGTAACGGACCCAGATGGCTCCCTTTGTGACCTGCCATTCAGATAACTTGAAATCCATTTAAGCAGATCAACTGGAAAACCTAAAAGGTCAAGTTTTTGAATAAAAAGGAGGTGATTTACAGAGTCAAATGCTTTACTAAAGTCAGTGTAAATGACGTCTGTTTGAAAACTACTATTGAAGACTTTTATCACAAATGTAGTGAGCTCTAGAAGGTTTGTGATTGTGGATCTACGTTTAATAAATCCGAGTTGACACGGAGAAATGATTTATCTGCAATGGTGCTGCAAATGAGGAGTAATAATTTTTTCAAAAAGCTTAGGAATAGCTGACAACTAAGAAATACCTCTGTAGTTACTGGCTTCTAACTTGTTACCTTTTTTGAACAAATGATTCCTTCCAAATATTTGGGAATTGGGAGGTTTCTAGAGATAAGGTAAACAACTTGTGAAGAGGTTTGCACAGGGCCTTAGCGCAATACCTAAGCACGCACCCAGGAATACCATCGGGCCCTGGCGAATAAACAGGCTTAATACGAAGAAGATCCAAAAGAAGAGAGCTTTCTGTTAAAGTGGGACAGAATATGAGATTTGACTTGGACATGGTATAAGAATAAGGCTGTGATGAATAATCTAAAGTAGAGTAAGTCGTTTGAAAAAATTGGGCAAATAAATCGGCTATTGCCTGATCGTTGGTTGCCGTCATGTTTTCGAACATTCCTCGAGCGAGGAAGGAAAAGAATTAGATTTACGCTTGGTGTTAACAAAATTATAAAACTGTTTCGGGTCCTGAGAGAACTGGACCTTACAACGGTTTAAGTAACTATTATAACACTATAACATTATAAGCACGGTAAATCTTGACCGAGCACTTAAATATCTAGTAAAAACAGATTGAAAACCGGTATTTTTATATTTCCTAAAAAGTCTGGACTTTACATTTCTTAAGTGTGTCAACTCTTTGCTAAACCAAGGTGATTTATTGGAAATTGACGGACAGTACCACGGAACACAGGAATTAAAAAATGAGTTTATTGCAGTGTAAAAAACATTAACTGCATCGGACATATTAATGCATAAGTAAAGATCAGACCAATTAAAGCCAGAAATAAAATTATTTAGCCTCAGAAAGTCTGCCTTGCGAAAACAATGTATTCGTTTGGATTTTTCTGATTTTTCTTCTATAACTCTACCCGTATCAAATGAAAGTTCGATTGTTGGGTGATATGGATCTTCAGGTTGCGTGAGTGGTGCTACTCTGGACAGAAACACACCTTAAGGATTTGATACAAAACACAAATCAAGTAGGCGACCTAATGAATTTCGAACATTGTTTACTTGAGATAGAGATATGTCAAGCTGGCCGTCAATAAAATCATGCTGTGCTATAGGTAGTAAGACGTTCGATCCATCCTCAGTGGACCAAGTAACTCCAGGTATATTAAAATCACCTAGAACTACCAACTGATCCCTATCGGAAAGCTTATTTGCAAGGGACTTAATAACGGATAGGTGATTTAAATGATCAGGAAGTTCAGACAACGGCGGAATATTTGAGCAAGTTATGTATATAAAGTTACCAGGAAGCGATAACTTTACACAAATAAATTCAATGGTATTGAATTCATCAAAAATAACTCCTCAGACGGGAGGTTTGAATCAACTCCAATTAAGACTCCACCTCCCCGTCTAGAGGGACGGTCATACCTATATATTGTGTACTTACATGGAAAAACTTCGGAGCTAAAGATCTCCGGCTTTAACCAGGTTTCTGTAAACACAATAATATGAGATGCAAAGGAAAGGCTTTCGGAATACAATTTAGTGAGTTTGCTACGCAAACCTCTTGCATTCTGATAGGAAAGAAGGAGGTTAGAAGTTAGTTTTTTGAAATTGGTACACTGGTTTGGCCTCGACTAGGAAGTTTTACTCCCACGCCCGAGCATATGGCTTCAAAAAGCTCGTTAGGGACAGCTATCTTGAAAGATGAAATGTCTCTAGCATAAGAAAACTTAAACTTTTCCACCTTTACACTATTACAATCGGCTTTAGTTTTGTCTTGTATATAGGACAATACATCAGAAGATGTTTGATCAGGGGAAAGCCGAGAAACGAAAATTTGTTTCTTTAGTGAAACCACTGAAAGGGATTTTGGTGGAGCAGACATTGTTTCTGCAAAACCAACTTGAGCCGGTTGTCCGGACTCAGTAGTCCCTTGTGGTGGTGATGCTACATTCTGAGAGATAGGTGGATCCACTAATTGTGAAACCACTACGGACAAATCGGAATTCTTGGAAGTCCCTGGTTGCATGCATTCTGTTACGGATTGTTCGGATACCGAATCTTTTTTAGCTGCTGATCTTAGCAACATTTGAGGGTTTGCTGAAATCAGCTGCTGATCCGCCGGAATGCTCTGTTGTTCTTTTGATTTCGGTTGCGGGGTGTTCCCCTTTTGCTCCTTACCACCAGCGGCCTTTTTGCGCTTAGGGGACTCTTCTAATAGCTTACGACTATTAAACTGCGAGTCCAGCGCAGAGAGGAGATCATCAGCTCGGCAAAAACTTTCTCTAGCAACACCGCAACAGCTAATCAGCCCCATCAGGCCGACTTTAGTTTGGCGCATGAACGATTTCATCTCGTTCGCAACCTCGACACAAGCGTCACATCAAAACTGCAAATTGGGCCCTTTTGAAAGGTCATCACTTGTCCGGCCAGTAAAACCGGCGCACTTGGTGTGCACCATATTTTCACACAGCCAGCAAGTCATATTAGACTGGTAAGCCCTGATTACGAGGCTGCATTTTTTGCAGAAGCAGACTAAATTTTTATTATTCATTTTATTTATAGGGACCACTGTAACAAGAAAGCGAATTGAAATTTATAAGCAAGCAGTTATAAGTACCGCAAGAGCGCAGAAACTGCACGCTTAGAACTTTCAAATCAAAGAGAGCAAGAGAGCGGGAGCGTAAATAAGTTAAAGTGCATGCACAAAAGAGAAACGGCGGGGATATAAGAAAATAAAACACAGATAAGAATTATGAAAACTAAAACAATTGATTAGTATTAACACAAAGTGCACTCGCGAAGCGAACGGAGTTTAAATTTATGTTTGAATAACCGGAAGAAAACTAAAATTGTTTTGATAAAACCCACCGATGGGAATATACGAAAACAAAATACAAAATTCGAAGCGCAGAAAAAAACACGACCGTTCACTTTGAAAGTCAAAGTCTATATGATTGCTTTATACAGTTGTCTTCCTTTGGGCGTCACGAGTCTTGATCTCCAGTGCGTGTGCTTGTCGTTGTTGTCTCCTCCTGCTATAAAGCGATCTCCGAGTGAATTGTAGAAGTCCAAGACTTGCTCTTCAGTTATTGTAAAATGCGGTGGGCAATAGACAGCGGCTATAGTGATACTGCCGTTGCCTGCTTGTAGTTTTATAGATGTAGGCTGCAAATAATTTGTTGCAAACCTCTGGTGAAAGTGGTGCTTAATGCGTTCCCTGATTAAGATTCCAGTTCCTCCGTGAGCCTTACCGTCCGGATGATCTGTGCAGTATGAAGTATAACCTCTAATTTGGAAGTTTTATTTACTTGTGAGATTCGTTTCTGCCAGCAGCATTACATATATTTGGTTTTCGTTGAGGAATTGAGTTATTTCAAGTTTGTGCCGTGAAACGCCATTGGCATTCCACATGGATATTCAAAGACAAGACATCGATTATTTAGATAGTTGGGATGTGAGCAAATTTATTTTAATGGTTTGATTATGCATAAGGTTTGTCATTGTTGTTTTCATGAAGGACATAAATTCCATCATACCCTGTTGTAAAGTCAGCATCATGGTTTCCATGCTGTTTGGTATTTGTCCTATTGCTTGCTGAGGTGTTATTATATTTTGCTCAGAGCATTGAGCTTGTGGGAACCCCGTCTGATTGGCAAGTCCTGATTTTAGGGCACTGGCGTATGAAACTTCCCCATTTGTGTTGAGGGGCCCAATGGTGGTACCTATGGTTGAAACTATTCCATTCCAACATCTTTTGGGTTTCCAAGTGGTGATATATAAGGTTGTGCATATCCTTGCAATTAATGGGAGTAAAGATGAAGGTTGGGGAGCGGCCCATGTTGTGGGCAGCCAGGTCTGCGTCTTCGTTTCCTCGTACGCCCTGGTGGCTAGGGAATGCGATACTCGGGGTTATTTATTGCAGTGAAGAGAGGCTGTCTGTGCAGACAACAAATTTCCCCTTGTGATCGATGGCAAAGCGGCAGGCTAACAATATAGCAGTGGCTTCTGCAACGAATAGGGAATTGTAAAGGGGAAGGCCTCCCCCCGCTATGATGGAGATGTTAGCGTCTACAACCGCGATTGAAGTTGATTCCGATGTTTTGGATCCGTCGGTATACAGCCACTTGCTTGAAATACGCAGGTTGGTGTTTATAATCGGTTGTTTTCGGGACCAGGGCTGAAATGGCCTAGTCGGAGAGTAGAAAGGCATTTATACTTCCTTCTTTCTTTGAAAGTGCTCTTGAAGTCGTCAGCGAGTAACTGATTTGGGGTAGTGTACAATTTTGGAATAAGCCGGGTGGTTGTTTCTTTTGTCCTTGTGGGGATGCTGGGAAGTCCTGATTCCGCAAGTATGCACTTTATAGGTGACGTAGGAAACGTGTAGATTAATCTCCGTGCAGCTCCTTGGTATGGTGGTTGAATTTTCTTGACATGTGTGGCTGCGCACCAGCCGAAGATCGGGAGACCGTAGTCTATTTTGGAGAGCATTAAGGCTCTGGTTATGTTTTTAAGAGTATTAATGTGTACATGTGAATACTTAGAGCTAAGAAATTTATTATATTTACGCGAGATTCTAGCTGTATTCTTATTATTAAACAGTGTGCTTTAAATGTAAACCTAGAGTCGAAGATAATCCCTAAAATGTTCAGACTCTCCGTATAGCTTATACTTTTGTTCCTGAATACAATTTCGGGAAGGTTACTATTGTGCTTACGACATATATGTAACACCTGGCATTTTTCAATGGAGAGTGAAGCCCCGGAAGAGGTACCCCATTGCTCCAGCTCTTCTTAAACTTTAGAGAAAGTTTTCTTGACAGAATCGAGATCATTTTTTTGCTAAAAATAAAGGCATCGTCCGCATACAGCGAGATGTATATATATTTATGCCTGTTAAAGATGGATGTAATTTGCTCAAAGGCAACCATAAAGAGCAACACCGATAAAGGGGAACCCTGAGGTATACCGTTGTGGAGCTAGTGTAGTTTTTAGGTTGAGTTGTTAACTCGGACCCTAAAAGTTCCATTGGTCAGAAAGGCTTTGATAAGGTTATAAAGCCTCGGACCAACACCCCAAAGTTCAAGTTGGTGTAACACTGAATGTAACCCTACGCGGTCGAAAGCCTTTTCAAAATCCGTAGCTAGAACGTTTTCGTGTTTTTTTGTAGAAAGGGCCTTCGACGTGGAGTGTTGAAATCTTAGCAGAGCGTCCATGGTAGAGTGGCTCCTTTTAAATGCCACCTGGTAGTGAGAGATTCGGTTTTTTTGGGTGATAAGCCACATGAGTCTACGAGCTATTATTTTTTCTATTATTTTCCCAAGGCAGGAGCGGAGCGAGATGGGACGGAAACTATTTGTGCTGTGGTCAGATTTCTTTGGCTTTGGAATAGGGATTACTGTGGCTGATTTCCAGACGTGTGGGTAGAAACCAGTGATAAGAGTGAGGTTGAAGATTTCAAGGACATTTTCCTTAAGAGTAGGGGGAATATTTTTCAGAATTGCATACGATATTCTGTCGTACCCAGGACATTTCCCGTTGGAAGTTCGAATGGCAAGTTCCATTTCCAAGAGACTGAATTTTAGCTCAAGTTGCTTCGCAGCATTGCATAGAGAGTTTGGGTGGTATGTGCTGTTTACGTAGCTTTGTTTTTGTTCAACGTAATTCCGAGAGAAATTGTACTCTGCAGAGTAATTTGACCAGGTATTACCAAAATTCTTAGCTATTTCACTCTCACTCGTAACAAACCCAGCCTCGGTTTTTACGCACTTTATTGTGGTGGGAGCCACTCCCGCTTGGCTCTTGACATCGGGCCATATCTTTTTTGAACTGGACAGGAGCGAGATTCGTGAGGTAAATTTTTCCAGGCAAGATCGCTTAGCAGTCAGGACGACCCTTTTGAACCGAGAATTGGATTTCTTGTAATTCAAGTGGTTTGAAGTGGTCAAGTTTGACTTGAAAAAGTAGAATAAAGCTTGTTTTTAATTTCTAAGCTCCTGAAGGGTGATATTCCGCCAGGGAACTTTGGCTTTGTGCCGTATACTTGGTTTGCGGAATATGGGTGTGTTATGGGTAGAAATGTGGGTTGCTGAGCCATCGTTTAAGGTGATCATATTAGAATCGACTATGGCCCGCTCTAAGGCTTTGCCACGCCCATTGGATACAGGCGAACCCCATAGTGGGCTCCATGCATTAAAGTCACCTAACATTAGAAGGGGACCTGTAAACTGGTTTTTATATTTAAAATGTCGCTGCTAATAATAGAAATTAGCCTATCAAGACTGAGTTGAAGGGCCGTGCTAAGAATATTTGTATATAATACTTTGTGAAGAATATGCTGCTTTATGAGCACACCAATACCAACATAGGCTTTTGGTCAGATGAAGTTTTGGAAGTTATGGGGCAAGTGGGTTTCCTGCAGGTATAAAACATCGAGGGAGAGGTCATTTAGGATTAGTGTAAGTTCATTGTAGTTGTTGAAAATACCATTTATGTTCCATTGAAGAATTTTTACAGGCATAGAGGATAAAAAGATTATGTTTTACGTTTACCATTTCATTTGCCGGAACGGCAGAAATTTCTTGCGCTTTGCTGCTGCGGTTGTCTGGTTACTGATGGTCTGCTTGTTTAGTTGGAACCTTGCTGTTGTCGTTGGTGTTGTCGATGGTTGTTGTGGAGCGACGACGGTCGCGAAGGTGGCCGAAGTTCTTCTTGGCGATAAGGTTTGTTGTTGCTGCTTGTGGATGATGTTGGCTTCGCGCATGCTGCATTTCTTTGAAGTTTTGATTCGGAGTATTTATTTTTGCTGTTGATATGACGTTTATCAGCGCAGCTTGCGCACTCAGTTCTGGTGCATGTTATAGGTGCGTGCGGGAGGAGGTTACAGGTACAGCACATGGCAGTGTTTTTGCAATATTTTGCCGTATGTCCAAGTTTTTGGCAGTTTTTGCACCTTTTTGGATTGGGTATATATTCCCTAACCTTGACTGTGTGCCAACAAATATCCAGTTTGCTCGGAAGGTTGTAGTTAAAGGTTGCCTTCATTTGTCCGGGTGAATTTAAATACGTCATGGACGTTCTGGGATTTCAATTCGGCCTTTATCTTAGCTTCGGGAATGTTGATTAAGGCGCAAAGATGGATCCCTTAACAAAGTTAAGTGATTCGTGATACTTAGCTTCAATTTCGCAAATACCGTGTAGACGATCGGTTTTTAGAAATTATTCGGCTACATCTTTGGTTTCAACCAGAATCAGCAGATTCCCGTCTCTGAGGGTGGAAATGGAGATTATCTCTTTGCTGATGATGTTGAGTGCTCGATGAACAGCGAAACAGGAGAATTCTGAAAAGTTTTGGTTGAGTTTTTTGAGTTTTTTTCTTTTTTACAGTTTCTGGGAGTTCTGGGAATTGCTCGGAAAATTTTTGAAATGGTCTTTTTATACCCGTTACTCGTAGAGTAAAAGGGTATATTGTATTCGTGCAAAAGTATGTAACAGGTAGAAGGAAGCGTTTCCGACCCTATAAAGTAAATATATTCTTGTTCAGGATCACTAGCCGAGTCGATCTAGCCATGTCCGTCTGTTCGTCTGTCTGTCCGTATGAACGCTGAGATCTCGGAAACTATAAAAGCTAGAAGATTTGCATTTTGCATGCAGATTCTAGGAGTTCCTACGCAGCGCAAGTTTGTTTCAAAAAGGTGCCACGCCCCCTTTAAAGCCCACAATCGCTAGGGTTTTTCCCCAGATTGGGGGCCAAGGGGGCATGGTCACTATTTTGCTTGCTGCTAGGTGTTCGTTAGAGATAAAAGAAAATTTGATCGTAAATCGCACGAATAGAACTGCCGGGAGAATAGTTACAGACGTCTGCACTCGATGAGAGGTAGTCGGTGACTGGTCATATTTTATATATGCATTTATTATTTATTTTGTTCGTAAGTATTCGAAGGGGTTTAATTTTGTACTGTTATTGTATTGTTATTGACATAAATGGTTTTGGTATAATATGCAATTTTATTTGATAAAGTAATTCGTCAAGTTGAATTATACAATTTATTAGTTTAATGATACTATTTCCTATAATTGTGATTTGTTTATCAATACAATTTTGATTTTTAACTGATTTAGTTATGTTCCAGGTTAGTAATATGTTTTGCTCTATATAATTAATTTATATATTTTTATGTTTTTTATGAATGTAAATATATTCTGTTGAATCTTGTTTTATCATTTATGCAATTGTCAAACACTTACCAGAGTTATTATTGTAAACATTGTTTTCAAATATATACATTTTATCAAAGGTGTTTTTTGATAAAATATTGTTTTTATTATTTTAGAGCCTTATTGGAATAATTAAGAGGGTGATACATCTATGTTTTTCTTCCTTGGGTTTCCGTGGAAATATTTTTATCAATCTTTTTCTGTTTTTTATACCCTTGCAGGGGGTATCATAATTTCAGTGTAAGGTTTGTAACGCAGTGAAGGAGACATTTCCGACCTTATAGGGATCTACATTCTTGATCAGCATCACCAGGAGAGTCGATCTAGCCATGTCCCTCTGTCCGTCCGTCTGCCCGTCCGTCCGTCCGTCCGTCCGTCCCTTCGTCCGTCTGTTCGACCGTCCGCCCGTTTCTACGCAAACTAATTCCTCAGTTGTAAAGCTATCTGCTTGAAACTTTCCCAAAAGTTGTCTTGGGAATATTTAAATATTATGGAATTATGGTTTTAATTAAATTAAAATTGGACAACAATATCATATGGATGCCATAGAAACGATGACAAAATGCAAATCGACATAGCTTCATTGTTTTAGTAATTTAGGCATAGAAATCGAAATGAAGTCGATTTGTAATAACTGAATAGGTATATAAACTTCGGCTGGACGAAACTTGCTTGCTTTCTTGTTTTTTTGTTCCTTGGGAATCGGACAAAAACATCATATAGCTGCCATAGAAACGATCGCAAAATGCAGCGCAAAATCCATATAGCTTCATTGTTTTTATTAATTAGGCATAGAAATCGAAATGTACTCGATTTATAATAAGTGCAAGGGTATATAAACTTCGTCTGGCCGAAACTTACTTCCTTTCTTGTTTCACTTTGTACTAAAGGTCATTTTTTGTATTTGGCATTTATTTTATAATCCTGTCGATTTTCGTTTAATTTGTTTATTTTGTTAATTTTATTTTGTGTATCAAACTCTTGAGTTACGGCATATAATAAAATTTCTGCTGGTGTTCTATTTGTTGTATTGGGTTTTGTTTTATTTTAATAATTTGTTTTGAATTTCTTGTCCAATCTTTCTACATCTGATATACCAATTCTCTAATGCTATTTACATCAAAGCTGAGTCTTTAATAATTAATTATCTTCATTATGGCGCTTTTTGCTTCTAGACGATCTCGATAATAGATATCAATACAAGAAAGGAATTTTTGATAATTTATCATATATAAATCAATGACATCTCTTTGTCTTGAGTTTTGTATTTCTGGTGTGGTTTCAAAAGACATTTTGGTATTTCGGTGTTCAGATTTTGCTATGTGACAGATGTATCATTCTTTAATGATATTTTGAAATACTTTCTGACTATCGGGAAAGTAATGTTCTTCTTTAAACTAATTTATAGTTTTTTCAGTACCTGGGTGGAGAAATTCTTTATGTCGTTTTAAAATTAATTCTTTAATTTCAGTGTGAGTTAAAAGATCTTTTAAGTTTATTGTACATTATAATAGTTTATTTAAATGATCTGGACTAAATATTTCTACAAGAAACTCGTTGAAATCTTGAAAAAATCTTCGTGGTTATGAAGTGATGCCAATGTAATTTTGGTTGTTTTCTTCAGCACTATGTACAGTTGCATTTACGCTATCAGCTACTTCTCCAAACATGTCTTTTTAATCTTGGTTCGAGAAAGTGCACCTGCTAGGTAGTTTTCTTTACCGGGAAGGTATTTTATTTTATAGTAAAATTCGTTTGATTTTTCACCGTTGTAACTTTAAGTTTGTTTCGTTGATGTTAGTAAGCCAAACAAGAGGTTTGTTATCACTAAGTATTTCTAAAGATCTTCCCAACAAATATGATCTGAAATATTTAATTTCCCAAACTATTGCTAAGAGTTTCTTTTCTATTGTTGCGCTATTTATTTCATGATCATTTAGGGTTCTGCTGGCATAACAAATAGGTTTGTGGTCTTGTGACAATACTGCACCTATGGCAATATTACTAGCATCAGTTTTCAAGGAAAAGGGCTTTTAAAAATCAGAGTAGATTAAAATCGGATCTGAAGTTATAAGTACCTTTAATTTTCACTTCACATCAATTTTTCACCTTTTTTCTAACTATGTTAGCAAGACCAGGTATGAATTTACGATAAAATTTGCATAATCCTAAAATGATTTGATCTGTTTTGACGTTTTTGGTTTGTTTTTGTAGGGCTATGTTTAATGACGTTTGTTGTTATAATATGACCAGGTAATTCCGTTTCTTTCCTTATGAACTCACATTTATCCAACTGGAGTTATAAAATTGCTTCCCTTAACCTTCCAAATACTTTATATAATGGCAAAATGTGTTCTTTGAATGAAGTCGAACAAATTGTAATCTCGTCTAATAAACTAAACTACCCTTTGTGGTAGTATAGATATATGTATATGAGGTCCACTGTACCATATACATTTAGATATTTACGCGATAAGACCTCTGTATAACTGTAAGATCAATACCCCGATTTAAGCATTTACTGTTAAGGATTATACTGTCATCCCTTCCTTGCATATACACTTAGTATTAAGAGATAAAAAAGCGTTTTACAACATCAGAAGTGGTTTTTACTCACAGTCATGATCAACGCCACATAATAAATGTAAACAAACTATTAGAATCTCCAGCAGCATATCTCGCGTTGGCCAAAAAAGTAACCATGGAATATGACGGCAGCCTGTCTGCTCGTAACTGACCCTGTCCTATGCCTGCTGTGCGCTTGGCCAAATCGTTGGACAGTGCCCGGAGCGCAAGAGTTGCTCGTTACAAGGATCTGCGTTGCCCAATTGCAATTCCAAATGGCAGTTCGACATGGAGTGCCGTAAGCCGAAAAGGGAGCCCGGTTACTGCTATGTCTGAGGTGCGCTTCGACACAAACAACCATCTAAGGTATTTTAAGATATTTTTTTACAACAATGCTGAGGCACCATTATTTGCAGCATTCCTCATAGACACTAGATGCCCAATTCTTTCGATATATTATAAAGTTTACTACAATTAATTGGGAATCTGTTTCGGAAAACCATATAGGGCTGCACTGAAAATATTTGTAAACATTTTTTGTTATATTACAAAAGAAAGAATAAAGAGTTATTTTTATCTCTACTTGAACCCAAACGAGTCTATGAGTCAAGATGTAGTTCTGGGAAGAAATTTTATGGAGGCTTGTCAACTGAAACTAGATCTCGACACCTTGAATAAATGTTAGTGCATGCAAAACAAAACACAGTCTTAATTCCAATATAATACAAGATAATGCGATTAAAATCCTTAGTAAGACAGTTAGTGATACAGTTAGTAAAACAGTTAGTGAAACAGTTGGTGAAAAAGTTAGTGAAACAGTTAATAAAAAAGTTAGTAAAACAGTTAGTGATTCAGTTAGTAAAACAGTAAGTGATACCGTTAGTCAAACAGTTAATGCTAAAGTTAATCAAACAGTTAGTAGTTAGCGTGTTAGGCTTATTAGTTTATTTTATTCACGAATAATTATCCGTAGGGCAACCGGGGTCCCAACACAAAGGCCCCGGGAGAACTAATTTTGAGATTAATTTTGAGATTTAACTTGGAGATTGGCGTATACACCCACCTTCGTTCGACTCAGCTACGAGATCTGGACCAGCACAACTCGCCTTCCCCGGACGCAGCCAACGCCATCCAACATTCCCCGGTGAGTCCGTTTCGGGCTCGCTTTGGGGTCGTCAGGCTGCCAATGCGCGCGGCGTTGAGGGGCACCGCCATCATTCTCGCCTTCGCCACCGTTCCTCGTGGTGTTCTAGGCAATTATTGCCGCTGGCCTCCGTTGGAGTACGCCTCGGCCGGGGCATATCTTGCCCGGTGCCTAGCCCAGAAGTGGCTGAAAGTCATAAATGTTAATTAAATGTACACATTACTCAATTTATATACTTACCGTGTTGACCTGTGAATTTATCCGGACTTAGACCCGAAAACCTCAGTTGTACTCGTTGTTGCGTGTAAAAAAAGGTCGCGATTATTAGTTTTCGGCGGGATAGATTACAGTGCATCATTACGTACCGTTTGGCCTGTCTTTCCTTTCCCCAGGAGCTCCTCAGGATTAGGTGACCCGACACATACATAGTGTGTGCCCCTTTTTCGCCTCGTTTCACTGCGAGTTCCACCAATACATGACTAGTGGAACATAATTTCCGCGGCGCCTGTAGCCTTTTCCAAGGTAAGGTAACACTCAGCCTTGACCGCGTAAATTCGAAGACGGCGGCCAAGTTTGGTCTTACAGGCTGAAGAAGGATAAATTAGTTTATAGGAGAGCCATTATAATGTTGAACATTAGTACTTACGGTGATTATTAAATTTATACAAAGACCGAAATGTGCGAGTGAGTTGTCGCTGTGGTGGAGATGGAGCTGTCTTAGTCGCGAGGAGTGACTTTGACCAACTGAACATGGGTGATGCCTCTGCAAAATCCTCCGGGGCATTCTTGGTTGGGTGGGCGTGCTTGGTTAGGTCAACAACAGCCACCAAAACATTTTCCCGTCATTTATAATTATTTGCGTTGTTTACATTTTGTTTGTTTTGTTTGTTAGTGATGAGCGATTATTTTGTGATGTGAGACAGTGTAGTCATCGACGTTTATGTTGCGGGCTATGGCATTAGGGAGAATCCGCCCGGAGAGAAGACTGAGCTAGCGGTACTACCAAAGAAAAAAATGCTGTTCGTAACAGTTTTCTTTGCCTATGTTCATATATCCGTAGATTCATAAAAGATTTTAACGTTAGCCAATCCATTATATGATATTTTAAGAAGAGACGAAAAATTTAACCTTTGAGACAAAGGAAATAAACTGTTTTTTAATTTTTAAGGCGAAGCTAGTGCAGCACCGGTTTTGGCATTTCACAATTATAAAGACGAAGTGTGATGCCAGCGCTTTTGGTTTTGGGGCGGTGTTGTGTCAAAAGAAAGAAGACGAAAAATGACACACCATCTTTTACTTCTCCAAGCGCACATCCGTCGCAGAGTCAAAATATCACAGCTTTGACCTCGAGACAATGGCCATTATTCATTCATTGGGAAGATTTCCGATATACAGGGTGCTCCATCTTTCGTGTCGGTATGTATACGCTGTATAACTTTCACATTTACCAACCGATTTATTGCTTCATATATGTTTTGGAAATGTCAATTCAGTACAATTTTTGTCATGGATCGCTGCACAGTGGCACTTTACATTGAAAACAGTCAAACTCAACGTGCATATCGAAAAAAATGTCGAGGCAAAAAGGCAGAAAGCTGAGCCTATTCCGCGTATAGCTAGGTAGGCGTTAAAGCTCTAAAATTACGAGAGTGGTCCGATAAGTACTTAGCCTCCAAAAGAAAAACGAAAATTTTGGAAAACAAAATCTCTAAAGAAACAAAAGCCTCCACCAATCAATATCAGGGAGAAAAGCTCGAACGCCCTGGTCAACAAAATAGTTGGGGTGTTCGCGAATGAAAACTTCCATTTTGTTCCGCTTATTAAACGGAATATTCATGAACCAAAGGTATAAACAAAATATGAAGAACACTTCCTAGCCGTGTCCAATTACCTGGACGAGGCAAAGAAAAATTGTACACATATCAACTGAAAAGCAGCAAGGCCTGCAAGTGATAATAAAAAAAATAATCGAACCTGACGTTAACAGCACCGAAATAACAAATGCCCAAAAATAAAAGAAGAAATTCTGCAGAAAACCCTCTTGGGCTGGGTTGTATCGGGTAGATAAAAGACATCTTCCCCTACAAAAGTTTTGAAAAGTTTCCGTTGTAGTGAAGAGGTTTTAGTATCTATTGACAGCACACTACAGAAGTTTTGGTCACTGGAAGAAATGCCATCTCTAAAGAAAATTCTGTCACCTGAGCAAAAGTTATATGAAGAACACTACCGGAAGAGTACTCAGGTTTTGAAATCAGGTCGGTTTGAAGTAAGACTGCCGTTTAAATCTGATCCAAATAAGTTAGGCAACTCTTTTGAAGTTGCAAAACGGCGGTTTTTGTCGCTTGAAAGAAGGCTGTCTCGAGACCCTAAAATGAAGACAATGTACCTAGAATTTATGGAGGAGTAACTTTCCTTAGGTCATATGTCTCTTACAGATAAACTTCCTTCTGCTCCACATTATGTTATCCCACATCAATGTGTTCTGAGACCCCAAAGTACGTCAACCAAGTTACGTGTCGTTTTCGATGCGTGTTGTAAATTGTTGGGCCGACAATCCAAGATGAGTTGTACTTAACGTTACTGCGCTTCCGGCTGCATAGGTTCGCCCTGACCGCCGATGTAAAGAAAATGTATCGCCAAGTGATGGTGAATGAAGCAAAAAGGCAGTTTCAACTTATAGTGTGGAGAAGAGACCCCTCCGAGTCCTTGATATTTTACAAGCACAACACCGTAACATAAGGTACTGGACCAGCCCCATTTCTGCCTATTCGGTGTTTAAAAGGGTTTAACGAGTCTGCCCAAGTTTCTTTTCCTAGAGTTGCTAGAGTTACTGGATCCGACTTTTATATCGATGATATGTTGACTGGTGCTGCATGTGTAGAAGAGCTAAAGACTATAAAGTCTGAAGAATCTCAGGTTCTTTAAACTCCAGGTTTTGAATTGACAAAGTGGTTTTCAAACCTACCTGAAGTCTCCATATCTGAGAGCACAGCTAAATACATACCCATCTCGAACTCTGAGTCAAATAAAGCGTTAGGAATACCGTGGTTGCCTAACGAAGATGGGTTCAAGTTCCAAATTGGCACTGCTGCCATGGGTCTCTGAGCGACAAAACGGAACTTACTGTCGGTGACATCGAAGCTGTTTGACCCCCTCGGCTTATTAAGTCCTATTGTAATTAAAGGAAAGATCCTGTTGCAGGAACTTTGGCTAAATAAGTTAGATTGGGATGAGTCGATTTCGATGTATTTGGGAACAGCATAAAATATGATAAAACTGACACTTTCTAAATTAGAAGAAATATCTATTCCTCGGCTTGTACATACCGATCCAATGTCACCAGTTCAATTACATGCCTTTGCCGACGCATCTTCAAGAGCTTATAGAGCTTGCCTGTACATTTGTATCAAAACTGCAGTTATAAAATACCGTTGTGGACATCAAAGTCTTAAGTAGCGCCGATAACTACTAATTACTCCCAGGGCTTAAGTTATGTGCCGCTCACCCTCTCGCAGATCTTTGTCACAGCATCAAACCCCTATTAAAGTTACCTATTGAACGAATTGTCGGTCGGTTTCTGATTTTAAGGTCTCATCCATCTTCATTGTCCACATTCGTATGGAATAGAGTTGCGGAGATTTAAGAGTGGTCAGATGGAGCTACATGGCGGCATTTTTCAACGAAACAGAATGCAGCTGACGACGAAATCATACAGTCAATATCGTTTACTGGACCAGCGTATTTGAAAGAGGAAGATGAAAACTAGCCCCAAAATGCTTAAACCTAGATGAAGAAGTCCTACTGCAAGAATCGAGGAAGACTGCTGAACGAAATTGTTTGAATTTTCGTCACACCTTAAACTGCTTAAGGAATTTGTTTATATGTTCCGCTTTAAAAGAAAATGCAAAGACAAAAGTAAAGTATTAGAAAAAACTTTGTCGCCGAAACTTTTTAAAAATTGTCGAGATATTTCAGAAGCACGAGTATCATGAAGAACAGGAAAAGGTTAATCCATGAAGTCAAGGGGACTTAGTGTCACTTTTCTTTGTTGCGAGTTGGGGGGCGGCTAACTAATGCTCCTATATCATACGATGCCAAATTTCCATTATTGTTAACAAAACGCTCCCAGTTTGTGCAGAGCTATGTTCGGCATCTGCACCATTATAATTTTTTGTTGGTGACACAAATTATGGGAAATTTAATCGCAGATTGTCTTCGTGCTCTCAGATCGGTGGGCAGCACGCTCCTAAGCGCAGAAGAGCTAGCAACAGTCCTCGTGGGAATCAAGAAGGTGAGGATATCCCGGCCGCTCAGAGCGATCATCACTGACCAAAGCGAAGGAGAGGCGCTGACTCTCGGTCACTTGCTGACAGGCGGGCCGATGCTCGCCACACCAGCACTCCGACCTCGGACCCCGGACCAAGAGGGTCTCAGTTGGTTACGGCGATGGCGGCATGTCTCGTCAGTCAAGCAAATGTTCTGGCGGCGGTGGTCCCAGGAATATGTCCTGGGCCTGTCTGCGACGATCCAGTTGCTATCTTCATATGCCTAACGTTAGACTCCAACAAAAAATCATCGAACTCTTTGGACACGAACCAGCTGTCCCTATCTGAAATTATGAATTTTACTATATGCTCTAAAGTAGTCTTTTAATGCTGTAATGACTTCCCTTGTGTTAGTGGTGTTTGTGGTATATAAACTAACGAACTTTGTGAAACCGTCGATAGCCACGAAAATATGTTTTTTTGAATCAACCTGAATCGACTGGGCCATAATGATCGATATGTATTATCTCAAACGGCTTGTGGCCTTACGGTATGCATTGTAAAAATCTTTCCTTGCCTGTCTTTGGGGAAAATGCAATACATTTTAAACAGTTTTTAATATGGCTTAAACATTTGTCATTAGCGTTAGAAAACCAAAAAGTTTTCGAAATGACATCTAAGATTTTGTCTCTGCCTATGCCATCGTTTCATTTCCTATAACTACAAATTATGCTAATTTTTCTCTAAATGTTTTTTGATTTCTTGAATTTTTGTATCTTTAAACGTATTGGATTTTACTATCAAAATATTCCTGCATCTACTAAGAGCGTCAATCTTATTGCCTTCTCTATGTATCAGTTCATAGTCATTATTCTGGAGCTCTAACGCCCATCTAGCTAGTCAGAGAATTACAATCTGTAATATCTTAAATCTTTTTCCATATAAATATAACCGAATTCTTCGCAATGTCTCGAGCTCAAAGTTTATATATTCTGACTCTGCAACGGATAAGCGCTTGAAGAGAAGTAAAAGATAGAGTGTAATTTTCCGTCTTCTTTCTTTTTGCACAACACCGCGAAATAACCAAGAGCGCCTGGCAACTGTGCAGCTCCACTTCGTCTTTATAATTGTAAATTGCTTCGCTTCGCTTTAATAATTAAAAAACAGTTCATTTCCTTTTCCCCAAACTAGTATTTTCCGTCTTTTCTTAAAAGATCATATAATCGTTTGGCTAACGTTAAAAAATCTTTTATGAATCTACGGAAATATGAACATAAGCCAAGAAACCTTTGGACAGATTGTGTTTTGCCTGAGGTTGGAAAATGTTGTATGGCGATCATAATGACGTCCATATACACAATTACTTTATTGTCTCTAATAAGATCCTCAAAATCTTGTTCAGAAATCTCTGAAATAGCATTATGCAGTTTTTAGGCCAATTGGCGTCCTGAGAAACTTGAATGACCCAACGGTGTAACGAAAGAGATGTACGAGATGACCGATTCCTTATTAACAAAAACATGAAAATAACCATTTTTTAAATCAAGTTGGTCTAATAGGTCGTCGATGGGCGGTATGGGATAATTGTTTTATAGAAATGCCTTGTTAAGTTTTCTAAAGTCTATGCAAAGTCTTATGTCTCCGGTTTTTTTCTTGATGCAAATGTTTTAATTTTTATTTTTCTGAATAAGCGAGTCGTCTTGGGGCACAGCTAAATGGTATTGATGTTTTTAAGCTTTATTTTATTTTACATTTAATGGAAGGTTTCTTTGGTATTTCTGAACTATATATTTGCATTTAATAATCTCTTTTAAACGACGGTTTATGTCTTGCTTATCATTTGCGCCGCACATATAATTCATTTATTTAGAATCTAATTAAATTATGCCAAACATCTCTCTAACGGTTTTTTCATAATTATTACCTATCTCACTAACCGCTGGGCTGACCGCCTTACCAACCGTTTTATTAACTGTGGGCCTAGCTGTTGCCTTTTTACTAACTGTTTGACTAACTTTACTAACTGAATCACTTACTGTTTCACTAAGTGCTTAAATAACTGTTTCACTAACTTCACTACCAACTGTTTTTTTGCTTTTTTTTTCTGCATTTTCTTCCAAGGATATCTACGGGGAACGCTATCGGCGTTTCACAGCATAAACTTGAGTTAGCTCAATTCTTACTCGACAATCATATCGACGTAATGCTGCTTTCAGAAACACACCTTACAAACAAATACAATTTTCAACTACGAGGCTATTCATTCTACGGAAAAAATCATCCAGATGGTAAATCACATGGTGGGACTGGAATTCCAATCAGAAGCCGTATTAAGCACAACTATCATAACAAATTAGCTAAAAACTACCTTCAGGCCACATCTATAAATATACAAATAAATATTGGCAACCAACTTACAATAGCCGCCGTATACTGCCCCCCTCGCTTCACTATAGCTAAAGATGAGTTTATGCAGTTTTTCAACTCACTAGGAGACCACTTCATAGCAGCAGGAGACTACAATGCCAAGCACACACACTGGGGATCACGTCTCTTGACTCCAAAAGGAAAGCAGCTCTATAATGCAGTTATAAACGCCAAGAAAAAGCTGGACTATGTTTCCCCTGGCAGACCAACATACTGGCCGGCAGACCCAAAGAAACTATCCGATTTAATAGACTTTGCGATTACCAAAAACATTCCTAACAATCTGATGCCTTTCGGATACTTCATCTGATCACTCGCCTGTCCTGTTTATTCTACTCGCACATCCAGGAACATTGGAACAATCGCTTAAATTGACTTCAAAGAAAATCAATTGGGATAAGTGAAGGAAATATATTAGCTTACACATTGAGCTAAGTCCTCATCTCAACGATGAAGCCAACTTCTCTCCAGCTCGAGTTTCAACACCTCAAACTACAAGTACACAATGCAACCAAAAGAAGACAAATCTACAAATAGAACAGCTCGTACTCGAAAAGCGACGCTTACGTCGAGAGTGGCAACTCCAGAGATCGCCATCTACTAGGCAACGCTTAAAACAGGCCTCACGTCAACTCACAAAAGCTTTACAGCAAGAAGAAGCACATGTCCACTGAAGCTACATAGAGCAACTGTCAACATCTAGTACAAAACACTCACTATGGAGATCTCACCCAACTTTAAGCTCACCGAAAGTAACTGTGATGTCTATTAGAAATCCCACAGGCGGCTGGGCTCGCAGCGATGCAGACAGAGCCAGCATATTTGCCAACCACCTTAAAAATGTCTTCCAACCAAATCCTGCCACTACTGCGTTCACTTTGCTGAATTTACCCTATGAGCCCCAGCTTCAACATAAGCCAATTGAGTTACGCCCAAACGAAATCGTTCACATCATCAAAAATCAGCTGAATCCGAAAAAATCCCCGGGCTGCGACTTCATAACTCCCAAAATGATCATTGAGCTCCCATATTGCGCCGTTTGCACTATCACCCAGCTTTTTAATACAATCGCAAAACTTGGCTTTCCAGTGAGATGAAAAAAGTCGATTCTAATAATGATGGCAAAGCCGGAAAAAGACCACACAATCCCCACGTCGTATAGATCTATAAGCCTACTTTCTCTCTTTGAAAAATGCGTATTGACTCGGATAAACACATACCTATAAATCCAGGTATGAATTCCGTGACATCAATTTGGGTTTCCTGAAAAGCACGCTCAAAATGCCCGATGCAAGCAACTGCGCAGCTAGCTCTTCATCTAGTCGATGTTGAAAAGTGGCTTTCAGATTGGCCAATTAAAGTGAACGAACAAAAATGCAAGCACTTTACGTTTACCCTGAACAGGCAAAACTTCCTGCCGCTCATGTTAAACCACACTCTACTCCCGCAAGCAAACGAAGTGACATACCTATGAGTACACTTCGACTGAAGACTCACATGGCGCCGGCACATTGAAGCCAAAAGAACACACCTAAAGCTAAAAGCCAGTAGCCTTCATTGGCTTATCAACGCTCGGTCTCCCCTTTGCCTTGAATATAAAGTCCTGCTGTATAACTCGGTACTAAAACCAATATGGATTTATGGCTCCCAGGTATGGGGGAATGCCAGAAATAGCGGCTACATCCATCTCTTCTAATGGTTCTACTACAGATTCGTTGTTTTGAGGCTGACCGCGTTGGCGACTTGTTGTTTTAGCTGGGGGTCGCCACTAGCCTCGGGAGACAAGGCCTGCAGACGCGCTATTAGCTCCGTTTTTGCGCCAGAAGTTTGTCCTCCGAGCGATCCCAGTTTTTTAGCTAGATCACCGTAAATTGTTTCAGATCTTCGTCAGAATTAACCACTTCACTGCTTTAATAAATTTATATTTTATTCTCCTTCCATCAACTCTGTTTCTCTATCCTTCTTTACATGCGTCCTTTTGGTCTACATTTTATCTCTTAATGCTTAAATCTAACGGGGTATTGATCTTACAGACCACTGTATGTCTTTTTGCGTAAATGTCTTAATGCATATGGTACCTTGGACTTCAAAAGTATCTATACCACCACAATAATGAAATATTTTCTTTTAGTTTGTTAAAAAAACATGTGAGGGACTGAACTTACAGCCCTCACAAGCTTACACAAATGTATATAAATGTAAATATTTAGGCTAAGAACACACGCCAACACACACGCATCGGCCTAGCCGCCCACACGGCATAGCCAGAACATGCCCCAGCAAAGCCGCCCAAACGGCGTGGCTGACAGATCGACAGAGCCATACACACGGCAGAGTCCGAACACAGCGGCAGAGCCAAAATCGGCAGAACCAACATCGGCAGAACCACATACCGATAGATCTCCCGGCAGAACCCCGGCAGAGCCACACATACCGGCAGAGCCACACTCCCGGCAGACCCGCGAGCCGGACACTTGGCAAAGCCCGGGCAGAGCAAACGTCATCAACAGCGGCCGAGCCGAACAGCATCGGCGATCAACACCTGAAGAGCGCCCTTAGCAACAGCACCGAACGTGCAGACAACGGGCCGAAGCCAGACGCCGAAACGAAGCTCTCGTGCCGGTCGAAGGTGAGAACGCCAACGACCAGCAAAGGGATCGGCGGCAGAGGACGGCTCTCGAACGCCCCTCAGTGGCAATCAGAGGACACACACGTGTCCGGGATTTAGCGCCCAACCGAGCGGCGCCACCAACGGCCACCCAGGACAAACATTTATGTTAGGACCGAGTCAGAAAAGGGAAATAAACTACTTAACGAAACATTTCTATTTCGGCGCTTTTCTGGCAAGGTTTCCTTCCCCTTCCTCCCCAAGTTCCTCACCTGGCTCGGCAGACAAGGCGGGAGCGGCACCCAGATTCACGGGGCCGCGAACGTTACGGCCGTGGAACCACTTCCCCTCCTCCTCGAGGGCCTCACCTGGCTAGGCAGCTAAGGCGGGAGCATCACCCTGGTTCTCGGGGTCGGGAACGCAGCGGCCGCGGAGACCACTTCCTCGAGATCCTTACTTGGCTCGGTGGCCAAGGAGCCAGCAACACCCGGGTTCTCGGGGTCGCAAACGCTACGGCCATGGAGGCCACTCCCGCCCCCTTTCGATCTGGATACGTCTTCCGGCTGACGGGACCGCTATCCACCTCGGGATTCCCACGGAGCTAGACTGGAGTCTTGCGGATGACGTGGCCGTCGAACCTCTGCCCCAAAAACACCTTCATTTGGTCAAACGAGCCCGATACCCGGCGCACGGGATCGGGCTCGTTTAGGCATCATCCCGGTAGGGCTGCGGAACGGTCGGCACACGGACTCACGGGACCGGCTCAACTTCACCCCGAAAGGGTCGCAATCCCTGGCTGAGGCGCACGCCACTGGGTGGCGGATGCGTTGCTTCTTGGTCACACACACTACATACCGTGGCCTTGGGCTCGGTTGGTATCGGCTTACGGGTGGCGGGACCGGTATTTGCCAACCCAGCGCCGCGGCAGGATTCTTAACGGGTCCTTTTTTACCTCCTAATTTCCAAATGCCCAAAAACGTATGTATCAAGACATACAGATGAAGAAGTAAGCGACGACGTCGCAGCCGACGTCGCCCGAAGTAGGAAGAATAGGGCTCGATCTTGCTCGTACGCCCGAAGTTCTCTCCGAGAAGGACACCCGACGTCAGCCGTGCCAGTATATAAGGCCGGCAGATCAACACAACAGGAGTCAGTCGATCCGCAATCTTAACACAACTGGGGGACATGGAATTACGATATGGAAACAAGGGTTCCGGGGTCACGAAGCCACTGTCGCCGCTACCACACGATGCGGAGAAACCCAGCGGTAGCCACTCACTCACGATTCCACGCAGCATTTCACCTTCGACTCGGAAGTCGGAAAATACAACGGAAAATGATGGACAAGGTAACTAAGTGGGGACTCAGATTCGCTCGGCTTCATCGAGCATCTGGAGGAACGGGCTGATACATACCGGATCGACCGGAGGTATCTGTCCCTAGTCGTCCTGCTGACCGGACGAGCAGAAAACTGGTTCCGAACCAGAGGTCTACAAGGAAAAACATGAGGTACTACGAGATCCGCACTTGATACCAGAGAACAAACTAGCCTTTCAAGGAGTACCTCGTCGACCTTAAACTACAAATGCGACGCGCAGGGATCTCAGGAGAACAAGAACTGGAGCGAATTTATGAAAAGATGCTACCAGAATAACAGATGTTCACTCGGCGACAGGACTTCAATACGCTGGCCGAGTTAACGCAGCTCGCTGTTAACTTTGAAGTCGCACGCAGCCGCGGAGGCCGAGCACTCCGAGGTTACACAACCGCCCGAGCCGACGCTGAACACCCACACAACACGTCGACTCCAAGGAACCGGACAAACATTGGATTTTCAGCAGTCCATCCGCACAGCAACTACGGCCGGCAAATGCAACAACCGACATCACAAGTAGGCAGCCGCCATCCACGCATATTCAGGGACCCCAGTCCCCAGGACGCATCAACGCATGCAGGGCCTGCCGCAACTGCGGTCAGGAAGGACACAGCGCGACAGGGTGTCGAAATCCCAGAATAATGTTCTGCTGGGATTGTGGCCAACAGGGCGTTCGAACTGCTGCAGTTTCGGTTTCGGTTTCGGTCGAGGGACGATCCCTCAACGCCACCTTGGATACGGCCTCGCACAGCTTCATGAGCGAGCGTCTTGCCGGACAACTCGACGTTTGAAGTAATCTCCGAGCCGTACGCTACATTTCGGTTGACTTGGACTCACGCTCCAACCGCTCAACTCAGGACGCGAGGAACAACGCAACGAAACGCAACGACACACACAGAAGCCGCCTTAAAGGCGCACACACCGATGGAACAAGCCGCCGTGAAGACGCACACATCGACGCAGAGAGAAGCCGCCGTTAAGGCGCACAGCAGCCCGCAGATGCAAAAAACCGCCACACTGGCGCACACACCACCAAAAGCCGTCCCACGGACGCATCCAAAAGCCGGAAGAATCGAGCCATCCAAAAGTCCTAATAGCGCGCGGATCGTTATCGCCGCTAAGAAAAACGGAGACGATGAATGCACGGCGTACACTGTCCCCGACCGTGGATTTCGAGAGGTATTCAGACGCCTGAGGGAGGCCAACCTCCGTCTGAATCGGGACAAGTGCCAATTTTTCCTACGGAGCATCAAATACCTTGGCCGCGTGATTAGTGAAGCCGGAATACACACACCCCGGATAAAATTTCTGCATTACGGCGGCTGACAGCGTCGACGAATCTCAAGGAGCTTTGCCGATGCCTCGGCATAGCGTCCTGGTACGTACGCTTTGTACCGAATTTCGCTGACGTAGTGGAAAAAATGACTTCCCTCCTCAAGAAGCACCGAAAGTGAGAATGGTCAGCTAAACAGGAGCAGGCTTCCCAGGGACTGAAGGAGCTGTTGACGGAATCCCCGATCCTTACCTGCCCGGATTTCGCGGAGAAATTCGTTCTCCAAGCCGACGCCAGCGACTATGATATTGGGTTAAACTCCATCGACAACCCCACGGGGCGGATAGCTCGGTGGGCGTTGGAGCTACAGCAGTTCCCGTACGATATCAACGATATCAACTATCTCAGCGAGGCTAGCTATATCGACGTATAGGCTTGCGTCCGGAAGAGAAGGATTACTCCCCCTGGAAGCTGTGTGTGGGCACTAGTTTCCGCAGGAGGGTGTTGCAGGAGTGCCACTATCATCCAACTGCCGGACACCTGGGCGTACGGAAAACATGTACAAAAATATTACTGGTCCGGATAGTTACGAGATGTAGCCGTCTAAGTGCGAGTATTCCTGGACTCCTTCAGCAATTGGGTCGAACTAGTCCCCTTGCGACGGGCCACAGTGCCGTAATTGGAGCGAGCCTTCCAAGAACGGATCCTCAGCCGATTGGGAATCCCGAAGACTCTGGTTTCACAAGCAGAGTCTTCCAGGCTTTCTGAAAGTCCTAGGGAATGGAATTACAGCACACCGCTCCATACACGCCGCGACAGAACCCATGATAAACCAGGATAGCGTAATATCTTGGCGACGAGCCGCAGAATACCTGGGACCAGCTACTACCGGAGATATCTCTCCCGGTTAACAGGAGCGTATCTGATACCACTGATTTCAGCCCCACCTTATTTGTCCAGCCTACGACGAGGTGACGCCAGGACGGGGAACCGCCTCAATCCCGCCCGACTTTCAAAGTGAACGTCGTTTATTCCCATCGGTGGGTTTTATCAAAACAATTTTAATTTTCTTCCGGTTATTTAAACATAAATTTAAACTCCGTTCGCTTCGCGAGTGCACTTTGTATTTAATACTAATAAATTGTTTTAGTTTTCGTAATTCTTATCTGTGTTTTCTTTTCTTATATCCCCGCCGTTTCTCTTTTGTGCATGAACTTTAACTTATTTACGCTCCCGCTCTCTTGCTCTCTTTGCTTTGAAAGTTCTAAGCGTGCAGTTTCTGCGCTCTTGCGGTACTTATAACTGCTCGCTTATAAATTTCAATTCGCTTTCTTGGTACAGTGGTCCCAATAAATAAAATGAATAATAAATATTTAGTCTGCTTCTGCAAAAAAAGGAAGCTTCGTAATCAGGGCTGACCAGTCTAATATGACTTGCTGGCTGTGTGGAAATATGGTGCACACCAAGTGCGCCGGTTTTACTGGCCGGACAAGTGATGACCTTTCAAAGGGGCCCAATTTGCAGTTTTGTTGTGACGCTTGTGTCGAGGTTGCGAACGAGATGAAATGGTTCATGCGCCAAACTAAAGGCGGCCTGATGGGGCTGATTAGCTGTTTCGGTGTTACTAGAGATAGTTTTCGCCGAGCTGATGATCTCCTCTCTGCGCTGGACTCGCAGTTTAATAGTCGTAAGCTATTAGAAGAGTCCCCTAAGCGCAAAAAGGCCGCTGGTGGTAAGGAGCAAACCCTCAAATGTTGCTAATATCAGCAGCTAAAAAAGATTCGGTATCCGAACAATCCGTAACAGAATGCATGCAACCAGGGACTTCCAAGAATTCCGATTTGTCCGTAGTGGTTTCACAATTAGTGGATCCACCTATCTCTCAGAATGTAGCATCACCACCACAAGGGACTACTGAGTCCGGACAACCGGCTCAAGTTGGTTTTGCAGAAACAATGTCTGCTCCACCAAAATCCCTTTCAGTGGTTTCACTAAAGAAACAAATTTTCGTTTCTCGGCTTTCCCCTGATCAAACATCTTCTGATGTATTGTCCTATATACAAGACAAAACTAAAGCCGATTGTAATAGTGTAAAGGTGGAAAAGTTTAAGTTTTCTTATGCTAGAGACATTTCATCTTTCAAGATAGCTGTCCCTAACGAGCTTTTTGAAGCCATATGCTCGGGCGTGGGAGTAAAACTTCCTAGTCGAGGTCAAACCAGTGTACCAATTTCAAAAAACTAACTTCTAACCTCCTTCTTTCCTATCAGAATGCAAGAGGTTTGCGTAGCAAACTCACTAAATTGTATTCCGATAGCCTTTCCTTTGCATCTCATATTATTGTGTTTACAGAAACCTGGTTAAAGCCGGAGATCTTTAGCTCCGAAGTTTTTCCATGTAAGTACACAATATATAGGTATGACCGTCCCTCTAGACGGGGAGGTGGAGTCTTAATTGGAGTTGATTCAAACCTCCCGTCTGAGGAGTTATTTTTTGATGAATTCAATACCATTGAATTTATTTGTGTAAAGTTATCGCTTCCTGGTAACTTTATATACATAACTTGCTCAAATATTCCGCCGTTGTCTGAACTTCCTGATCATTTAAATCACCTATCCGTTATTAAGTCCCTTGCAAATAAGCTTTCCGATAGGGATCAGTTGGTAGTTCTAGGTGATTTTAATATACCTGGAGTTACTTGGTCCACTGAGGATGGATCGAACGTCTTACTACCTATAGCACAGCATGATTTTATTGACGGCCAGCTTGACATATCTCTATCTCAAGTAAACAATGTTCGAAATTCATTAGGTCGCCTACTTGATTTGTGTTTTGTATCAAATCCTTAAGGTGTGTTTCTGTCCAGAGTAGCACCACTCACGCAACCTGAAGATCCATATCACCCAACAATCGAACTTTCATTTGATACGGGTAGAGTTATAGAAGAAAAATCAGAAAAATCCAAACGAATACATTGTTTTCGCAAGGCAGACTTTCTGAGGCTAAATAATTTTATTTCTGGCTTTAATTGGTCTGATCTTTACTTATGCATTAATATGTCCGATGCAGTTAATGTTTTTTACACTGCAATAAACTCATTTTTTAATTCCTGTGTTCCGTGGTACTGTCCGTCAATTTCCAATAAATCACCTTGGTTTAGCAAAGAGTTGACACACTTAAGAAATGTAAAGTCCAGACTTTTTAGGAAATATAAAAATACCGGTTCTCAATCTGTTTTTACTAGATATTTAAGTGCTCGGTCAAGATTTACCGTGCCTAATGGTCAGTGTTATAATAGTTACTTAAACCGTTGTAAGGTCCAGTTCTCTCAGGACCCGAAACAGTTTTATAATTTCGTTAACACCAAGCGTAAATATAATTCTTATCCTTCCTCGCTCGAGGAATGTTCGAAAACATGACGGCAACCACAGATCAGGCAATAGCCGATTTATTTGCCCAATTTTTTCAAACGACTTACTCTACTTTAGATTATTCATCACAGCCTTATTCTTACACCATGTCCATGTCAAACCTCATATTCTGTCCCACTTTAACAGAAAGCTCTCTTCTTTTGGATCTTCTTCGTATTAAGCCTGTTTATTCGACAGGGCCCGATGGTATTCCTGGGTGCGTGCTTAGGTATTGCGCTAAGGCCCTGTGCAAACCTCTTCACAAGTTGTTTACCTTATCTCTAGAAACCTCCCAATTCCCAAATATTTGGAAGGAATCATTTTTTTTATAGTTTGTTGAACACGCCACACAAGGATGGACCTTGTTTTCGTGTATTGACGAATTATTCCTAAAGATCCCAAAAAAAGCGGGTAACGGGTGCTCCATTCTTGAGCAAATCAGGTGTGGTCATAGCCGGTCAAAAGTTAATCAAGATGTGTTATTACAGAAGACGACCGTGTCTTTCACGGCCGAGAATCCATAAGTCTGCCGGGTGTCGTCTGCGGAGACGCCGTCGACCCAGTGGTGTTGCAAGAAGTCTTGCCAGACAGTTTGCATGTGTGAGCAAACGTTCCCGGTATCGACTTGAGGATTTGCAAATCGTCTCCGTTACCGTCGGCACTCCCGTGTCCTGGAACATAACTCGGTTTTCTACATAATGGTGCCACTTCACCCCTTGCATCCTCCTGAGAGCCTTTGTAATGCTTGTTTGCACCCTTTTTAGTGACGAATCACAGGCCGTGCCCCAGCAAGTGATTCCCCAGTTTAAAGTTGGAAGGACAATGGCCTTAAAAAGCCGCACCTTAGCTTCAAGGGATAGGCCGCTGCCTGGACGAAGGAGCCAGTCCATTTTCTCAAGTTTTGTTCTTGATGATCCACAAACTCGATCAATTTGTCCCTTCCAACAAAGGCGACGGTCTAAGGTAACTTCGAGGTACGTCACCTTATCTTCGTGCTTGAGCCTATTCCCATCAATGTAAAGGCTACGCGAACGGCCAGGGCGGATAGCAAAAGTGGCATGTTGCGTTTTGTCAACATTAAGCGCAATGTTCCATCGAGAGGCCCAGCACTCAAATTCGTCTAAGAATGTCTGGACGCGTCGGGACGCAGACGTAGTGGTGCTACCAGCTGCAAGAAATGCAGTGTCATCGGATTTTAATGCTCTCAACAGTCATTGCTATTCTATGTATCTAAATCGATGTAAATTTGAATTTTCAAATGATCCGAAACAGTTTTTTAACTTTGTTAATGCCAAGCGTAAGTCATCGGCATTGCCTTCATCGGTACGTCTAAACTCAACGGAGGCATCGACGGATTCCGACATTGCTGATTTATTTGCTGAGTTTTTCCAACTATCTGGAAGGACTCTTTTATAATTCCACTTCATAAAAAGGGTGCGAAGGCTGATGCCAAGAATTATAGAGGTATTTTCAAATTGTCGGCAATTCCTAAAGCATTTGAACGTATTATCACTTCTCATTTGCAACATTTATGTTCCTCGCTTATATCACCGTGTCAGCATGGTTTTGTTAAGCGAAGATCGACCACCACCAACCTTCTTGAATTGTCATCTATTGTAATAAATGGATTTCAGAAAAAAATGCAGACTGACGTTATATATACAGATTTTAGTAAGGCCGTTGACTCTGTCAACCACTCTCTTCTCTTATTCACATTAGATCTGCTTGGGTTTCCTGGTAATCTATAAACTTGGATTTCAAGTTACTTGAATGGTAGGACTCAGAGGGTTATATTCAAGAATTCTGTTTCAAAATTGATCTACGTGACATCTGGAGTCCCTCAGGGAAGTCATCTAGGCCCTTTGCTGTTTACTTTGTTTATCAACGATCTTCCCTCTATCATAACACATTCTCGTGTACTAATGTATGCTGATGATGTTAAGCTTTGTTTATCATATAATGATATAGCGTCGGGACTTAACTTACAGTCAGATATTGATTGTTTTCATGAATGGTGTGAGTACAACCTTTTAAAGTTGAACCATCTTAAATGCAACGTTATGACTTTTTATAGGGGAACTCCTACGTTTATTAGTTATTCTCTTGAAAATAGTTCACTCGACCGTATATATTCAGTTAACGATTTAGGTGTTCTTCTGGACCCTAAACTTAAATTTGAATGCCACATAATGTCCACTGTTAATAAAGCCATGAGTGTTCTTGGCTTTATAAAGCGTTGGTCAAAAGAATTTGATGACCCTTATACGACCAAATTATTATTTACCTCCCTTGTCCGTCCTATTTTGGAATATAGTTCGTCGGTTTGGAGTCCACAATATCAAGTGCACATTGACCGTATTGAGTCGGTACAAAAAAAGTTTCTTCTATTTGCCCTTCGTAGTTTGAACTGGGATCAAAACGTAAGGCTACCTTCCTACCAGAGTAGATTACTGTTGCTTAATTTACCTACACTTGTAAATCGTAGAAAAATGCTTGGTACTATTTTTATGCATAATCTTATAAGAGGTGATATTGATTCTGCAGAACTTGTAAACCGCCTAACTTTCAATGTTCCTGTTAGACTAACACGAAATTATATCCCTCTAAATTTGCCACGATGTTCATCAAATTTTTGTCTGCACGAGCCCTTTCGCGTTCTATGTAATACTTATAACAACCTTTATCAACTAATTTGCATTTCCACTTCTATCCCGTTATTAAAAACTAATATTTTAACTCACTTGCTTTTCTCTTAATTGTGCCTTTTATTTTCACTTGTGTCTTGTCTCTATTTAATTTATGTATTTTCATCGCGAACTCGCATTTTTTGCCCAAATTGATAATAGGGCCCGCGCGTAACAAGCACGTGCTTGGTGTCGTTGGGCCACTTGTTTGTACTGCTCGTAGTGCATCAACGTCCATCAGAATCTGCATATGTGGCCAGGAGTGTACCACGAGCAACTGGGTTTGAAAAATCCGAAGTGTTAATTGTATACAGGACCGGACCAAGTACGCTTCCCTGCGGGACACCAGCACGAATTGGGCGAAGTCCAGAACGGTGTCCACGAATGTCTACAGCAAACTCCATATTATCTAAGAACGATACAATGAGTTTCAAGAGCCTTTCAGGCAAAAGCGGCATTAGCTTGTAGAACAGTCCTTCGTGCCAAACCCTGTCAAAGGCCTGTCGAACATCGAGAAAAACGGCTGAGCAGTATTTGTGGTCTTCGAAAGCCCCCAGGACATGGTTAATTACTCTGTGCGCTTGCTCGATAGCACTATGGCGACTACGGAAACCAAACTGGTGGTTCGGAAGTACGTCTTCAAAAGCGTTAATAGCTAGAAGTCTACCAAGCATGATCCGCTCAAAAATCTTGGAGAAAAAGGACAGCAAACTAATCGGCCTATAAGATTCCGGACAACATGGGTATTTTCCTTTTTTTGCCACCATTGTGACTAATGCTCGTTTCCAAGGTGATGGAAAAAAACCAAGGTTCAGGCAAGCATTAAAGAGGAGACAGAGCTGTGCAATGACGGAGCTAGGCAGAGCCTTTGCTACTTTGCCATCAATCGCGTCCATGCCAGGAGCTTTAGTAGTAACCAATCGCTTTATATGACCACGTACCTCATCTTCGTCTACTGGACGGACAGTAACAGGAGGGCCAAATGAAAGTCCTAACCTAGAGATTGTTGTCTGGACTTCTTCGCTTGTTGCAAATTCGAATGGAGTAAAGCGATTTTCAAGATCATCAGCAAATACTTCAGCGATCTCGGAATCACTGTGGGCCCAAGTCCCATCACCACGTTTAAGGGAAAACCTCTGAAGCGGCTGTCTTTTAAGGTTGCGGGTGCATTTCCAAAGCGCAAAACCGTGATTCTGGTTAGGATCAATTGCACTGAGCTTGTCTATAAAGTCAGCCGAACGGAGGACTTTCCTTAGTTCTGATACAGTAGCCTTCCACCTTGCCATATCCTCATCCAGACACGGCGAAGTGCATGACCCTTTCTGACCAAGGCAGCAATTTCTGGCTTTGAATGAGCCCAAGATGGAGAAGGAATAGGTATACTTCTAGGAGGAGGGGCAGCTTGATGGATCTGTTCAACTTAGACCTCAGCAAAGCAATCTACGTCGTCCACAGAAAGAAGAGAAGGTTGCTCCTGAGTCAGAGCAGTAAGTTGCGCACTGAATCTTTTAAGATCCGAGCCCCGGGGAAGAAGCCTTTATTTGGTAACGATCGTATAGGCAACCACGCAAAAATATTTCAGGAGCGGAATTGTAAGGTGGTTGCACGGGATGCCTTTGTACGCAGCAAAATCAATGGCCGTCGGGAGGTTGTCATTGATCCAAGGAAAATGAGTGGGTCCGCCAGTAGCCAAAATCTGCATATTTGAGTTAGCAATAACTGACATCAGGGTGTTTCCCCGAGGGCATGATCGCCTGCACCCCCAGAAACTGTGGTGCGCATTCCACTCCCCTCCAATGAGAAAGCGGCTACCTAAAGAGCCAAAAAGACGCAGATATTCCTCAGTCGTCCAAGAAAGGCGGTGACCAGGTGGATAGTAGACAGCACCAAATGAAATTCTGCCAAACCCAGTGACCAAACTTATGGCAACTGCTTGCAGGTGAGGCTCCGATATTGTGGCACTTATGTGATAATCTAAACAGGATTTGATGATGACAGCAGCACCACCGTCAGGGTGGTTGGCAGAGTGAACAGGATATCCATTAATGTGGAAGAATGTAGGGCTGGTAAAATGTGTCTCTGAGATCAATAAAATTTCAATGTTGCGTTCCTGGAGGAGGTGCTCAATCTCAAGTGATTTGCCAACTAAGTTGTTGGCGTTCCAAATAACGATATTTATACCGTAATTAGTCATCGCATTGCGTTGACCCTCATAGATTGGCGTGCTTAGAAATCACGCTCTGTAACATTTGTAGTGTGGTCGTCATTACTGACATCATTTGATCAAAGCTTAACAACAACTTATCAATTTCAGCCGCTTGGGCTATCGCAGCAGCCTCTTGTTGCTTCCTTAATCCATTAATAAATTCCAGAAGCCTGTCCTGAGTAGGTTGTTCAACCAAGGAGGTCTTTTCAGTTGGATGTGAATTAGCCATTGGCGAAGTCTGACTTGAGGATGCAGAGAGACGCGTAGAAAACCAAGCATTTTGAGCCGGCATGGCAGGCTTAAAAGTACGTTTTTGAGTGGGTCTACGCTCTACAGAACCAGTGGGCTTACGTCTTTCAATAGCCCCTAAATAGGCAGGACATCGACGGGAAGACGCACTATGATTAGAACCACAGCTAATGCACTTGAGTTGTTCCTCATTTATGGCCAAGCACCTCTCCTTGTCTTTTGTTTCATGATCACCAGCACATCTGGCACACTTTGGCAAGAGTGAGCAAACATTTTTAGAATGTCCAAATTCTTGACATCTGAAACACCTTAAACACCCTTTCTCTGAAGCTGCGGTTCCACTTTAACCACCTGGTAGTCAATTATCTGGATATCATATACATTTTTGTTATTTTTGGCTGGTTCCAGCTCCACAAAGAATATATCCCGGTTCGCCTTCCCATTTTCACCAGGGGGGTTGAATACATTCCGAGGGTTGTGTCCCAAAGCTTTAAGTTTTGCAGTAATTTCGGCTATTTCAGTGGAAGCGTGAAGTCCCTTGATGACGACTCGAAAGGCTCGTTCATTTTTAAACCTACAGGAAGATTTACCAGTTGTCTTGAGGCGAAAACCATTGGTCACAGAAGATAGTAAGGAAATTAGTTGCCTAAAATCAGTGATTCCCCTCAAAAGGAAGGGTGGCGGACGGGGATCACGTTTCTTGGTTTTAGCTTGAGAAGAGGCATTGCGTGGGGACACCGAATGCAAGTTAGCTTCAACAGGCTCAGACAATCCATGACCAAGTTTAGAGGTGCTGATTGATTCATTATTATGAGTGGAAGTCATTGTATCATCATCATCATCGTCAGACAAAATAGCAAAGCTATTGTTCTTTCCTAAGTAGGTAGAGTCTTCTTGACTTGAAGAATGTGATTGTATGGTCATGCCAGAGGCTGGAGCATTTATTTATGGTCGCTAACAGGGTTTGGCAGCGATGATTTGTTGATATTACTACCTCCGAGTATGTCAAGATTTCGTCTTTTCCTTAGGTTATTTACCTGAGTAAAGCGTTCATCATCGGCAGCATTCTTACTAATCCACTTGGGGGTAAAAATGGTCATAGTCGGGACAGATGCGGTGTACGAATAATTGGAATCATTAAATTCATCAGAAGTATTCCTAGAGGCATTCATAACAGCTACTTTAGCAGCTTCATCTGTATTGTATCTTAGCAAAGACCGAGTGCTTAGCCACATGAGAGTCATGATTGATTTCACGACAACCTTTCGTCGAGATGGCTTGAAATTGGAAGACATCTTTTTTGGGAACTATACCAGCATCTGACATTGTAATAGCGTAATAAACTATGAAAATAAAGAAAAAGAAAGTTTAGCGCAGCAGCCGGCATGCCAACCGAAGGCAAGGCCGGCAAATGTTTTGTTAAGAAAGTCAAAAGAAAAATCGTAAAGACACAGAAAAACAGAATTTTGTATAAAACTTGTTTTTTTTTTTTTAACTACGGGAGCTCTGAAATAAACACAACCGGTTAGCCTGACACATAAGTCGAGTCAAGGAATCATTTGTTATTCCTCTTTTCAAAAAAGGTAACAAGTTAGAAGCCAGTAACTACAGAGGTATTTCTAAGTTGTCAGCTATTCCTAATCTTTTTGAAAAAATTATTACTCCTCATTTGCAGCACCTTTGCAGATCAATCATTTCTCCGTGTCAACACGGATTTATTAAACGTAGATCCACAATCACAAACCTTCTAGAGCTCACTTCATTTGTGATAAAAGGCTTTAATAGTAGTTTTCAAACAGACGTCATTTACACTGACTTTAGTAAAGCATTTGACTCTGTAAATCACTTACTTCTCATTCAAAAACTTGACATTTTAGGTTTTCCAGTTGATCTGCTTAAATGGATTTCAAGTTATCTGAATGGCAGGTCACAAAGGGTCCTTTTTAAAAATTCAATTTCTGAAATTCTCCGTGTTACCTCCGGTGTCCCACAAGGGAGCCATCTGGGTCCGTTACTTTTTACATTATTTATTAATGATCTTCCCTCAATTATAAGTCATTCTCGCGTACTTATGTACGCAGATGATGTTAAGTTGTGCCTGCAGTATAAGGACATTTCCTGCCATTTAGACTTGCAATCCGATCTAGATAATTTTCAAAACTGGTGCCGAGATAATTTTACTTTATTTATTTCGCTAGTCCGTCCGATTGTGGAGTATGGGTCTCCCGTCTGGAGTCAACAATACGGAATACATATTGGTCGTATTGAATCTGTACAAAAAAACTTCCTTTCTTTTTGCTTTACGGCGCCTAAACTGGGATGCAAATCTTATCTTAAATTCTTATTCAAGTAGACTTCTTTTGATTAATTTACCATCCCTAGCCAACCGTAGAACGATGCTTGGTACTATCTTTATTTATAACCTTATACATGGTGATATTGACTGCCCCGACTTGTTAAGTCGGCTAAACTTTTCTGTGCCAAGTAGATTAACTAGAAATTATATTCCCCTGATTTTAAATCATTGAAGATCTAACTATGCCTTGCATGAGCCTTTCAGAGTATTATGTTCTGACTATAATAGACTTTTTCCTGTAATATCAAATCTTGACTCTCTGCCGCTCCTAAAACGATTAATACTTGCTTCATTGGCACAAGATTGATCTAGCTATTACTTTTTTCCCCGGACCTTTACCTTTTTTTCCTATCTCGCGTCTATCTTATCGCGAATCGTGCCGTACGACACACGGCTGCGCCCCTCGGTCGGTTGGGCGGGTAAGTGGGCCGTGGGGAAAAAAAAAAAGAATCTTCAAAGTTGCCAGTGATAATGCTGAGCGTGCCACCGCCGAGCAAGGTTGGCACTATAATTTGCGAGGACGAGAATGGAGTCCAGCACTGAGCGCTCTCGTTCTCAACGCTGCAAAGGGATTTGCGGCGTAGCTATCCGCAAAATACGACGGGCCCTACAAAGTCGTAAAGTTCTTGTCCCCGAACATAGTTCGACTAGGAGCATAGTTCGAGGAGCCAACAACTCGCCGACGCCGTACCGCGAGTATCAACAGTTTGACACCATACCACCAAGACGGTCACGAAGATAGTCACAACGATCTGGAGCAGACAGGCCAGGCAAACAAGACCGGCATCAACGACGGTTATGGTAACAGCGCCACCACATTTTCAAAAGGCTTAACGGCCATCACAGGGTTGCCAGACCGCACAATATCGGTCGAGCACGATTAATCAATATCCAGCGCCATCGAATGGCTACTCGATCCCGCAATCGACAAAATACGTTTGAATGGGCAGGATACAAAAGCTTAAAATTTCACAACGAGTGCACATCAACCAAATCGACGCAAGCCACCCCAGGACTACAAGTCACCGCCACCGTTGGTCGCAATACGCGCTCCGCCCGGAGGGAACCCACGCCCGCCCGGCCGGAGACGCCCGTTACCGACAACGCAACGACGACCCGGCCCGTAGCACCGCCAACTCCACAGAGTCTTCGCCACTAATCAGCCCCTCCTGGTGTGAGGGGTTAACTCTGGAGGAGATGCTGCTAGCGATCATGGGCGAAGAGGAGCATGGGGATCTCTGATTCGGGCACCTTCGCCACACGGCGACGTCACACGACCGGACGCCGATCCGCCTCTGGCCGGCCGGGCCGCCGACTGTATACTGGTGCGAGCCGCGCCGAGGACGGCCACGCCAGCACAAACCGCTCTACCTCCAAACAACGCCGGAGAAACGCACCGCAAACCAAAATCAATCTCGCTTCGAAAAGTGAAATATTGAAAAACCTTGTAAATAAAATAAAAATAAAATCCAATTCGGTCAATCTCATCATTAAAGTGAAATATTGAAAAACTTTATGAAAACAAAAACGAAATGGCAAATCCACCTCAGTTATCCGAAATACATCTGAACCAATTGATTGGTCAGATAAAAGAATTGCCTTACTTCGATTGCAACCCCGCTGATCTAGGCGGATACAGCCTCGGAGCCAGAAAATGTTACCCCTATATTAGAGTAGGCATTAAAAATAAACTTCTTAAAGCCATGGTAGACACAGGTTCATCTATCAATATAATGAACGAAAATTTTGGGGATCTTGAAATTAACAAGGAAAAATTAAAAGTCTTTACGATAAATGGATCATCAGAATTAAATAATAGTGTAATAATAAAACCAAGTAAAGTTTGTCCAATAGAACAACAATTTTTTTTACATAAATTTTCAAACAATTATGATGTTCCAATTGGTAGGGATTATTTAACAGGATATAAAGCTAAAATAAACTTCGAAGTTAAACACGATAAGTTAATTATCGTGTATGGTGATGATGATAAAAAGGATAAGACCGCAATAAAGTTCCTTAATCCAACATCTCAAAAAGAAAAGATTGAAGAGGATAAGACCGCAATAAAATGCCTTAATCCACCCTCATCTAAGGATCAATCTTTTTATTTAGCCACTGATAACGAACTTCGTGAATGCAATCAATTCAGGTTAGAGCATTCAAATAAAGAAGAAAAAGAATGTTTGAAAAGGGTTTTTTTTTAATACAACGATATTCAGTACAAAGAACGCGAAAATTTGACTTTCACAAGTACAATTAAACATAGTATTCAAACCAAACATGAGGATCCCATTTATAAGAAACCTTATAAATATCCTCAAACATTTGACGAAGAAGTCGACAAACAAATGAATGAAATGATGGAACAGGGAATAATTCGTGAATCGAAATCTCCTTACTGTTAACCCATCTGAATGGTTCCTAAGAAAGCTGATGCTTCAGGGAAAATGAAATCTAGAGTAGTAATAGATTACCGAAATTGAAATGAGATAACTGTTAATGATAAATTTCCAATACCTAGGATGGACGAAGCTTTAGACAAATTGGGAAGATGTCAGTATTTCACAACAATTGATTTAGCAAAAGGATTCCATCAAATTCAAATGGATCCCGAATCAATCGCTAAAACAGCAATCTCAACGAAAAATGGCCATTACGAATATACACGAAAGCCATCAGGGCTCCCGCTACGTTCCAAAGATGTATGAACAATTTATTAGAATAATTAATTTATAAAGATTGTTTAGTTTATTTACTTTTACTTTTTTACTTTTTTCCACTTCATTGGAAGAACATATTTTATCACTAAGAAAAGTATTTGAAAAGTTACGCGATGCAAATTTAAAATTACAATTAGAAAAATGTGAATTCATGAAAAAAGAAACATAATTTCTAGGTCATGTAGCTACCACCACAGGTATAAAACCAATCACAAAAAAGATCAGTGCCATTATAAATTTCCCTATACCAAAAACTCTAAAGGAGATAAAATCGTTTTTAGGACTATGTGGATTTTATAGGAAATTTACACGAAATTTTGCAAACGTAGTTAAACCTATGACCATGAAATTAAACAAAGGAGCCACAATTAATATTAAAGAAAAAACATTTGTTGAAGCATTCGAAAAAATGAAAATCTTAATTACTTCAGATCTCATATTAGTATATGCCGACATTGATAAAACATTTTCCTTAACCACAGATGCTAGCAATATAGCCATAGGAGCAGTCCTATCACAAAATCATAAACCAATGTGTTACGCCAGTAGAACATTAAATAAACACAAAATAAATTGTTCTACAATAGAAAAAGAACTTTTAGCGATCATATGAGCTACAAAATTCTTCAGATCATACTTATTTGGCAGACCTTTCGAAATCTTAAGTGATCACAAACCTTTAGTTTGTTTGAGTATCATAAAAGAACCAAACATGAAATTACAAAGATGGAAAATCGAATTAAATGAATTCGATTATCAAATAAAATATTGGCCAGGAAAAGAAAATTACGTAGCTGATGCATTATCAAGGGTTAAAATAGAAGAAAACATATTAGGAGAAGTTCCTAATAGGGTAGATGCAACAGTACATAGTGCACACGAAGATAATCAAAATTACATTTCAATAACTGAAAGCCCAATTAATTATTTTTTAAGACAGATTGAATTTATAAAAGGAAACGAAGAAATCAGGGATGTACAACATTATTTTTTTTATAAATTAAAAATCAAATTAACTTACAAAGAAATGACAAATACTTTCCCAAAATATATCATCGAAGAATATCTATGCACAAAAAAGAGCGCAATATACTTTCACGATGACCCAAACTTTATTGTATTCCAACAAGCTTATGTAGAAATAATCAATCCAAATCATTTAACAAAAGTAGAAAGATGCACCAATAAGTTAAAAGATATTCTTACGTACGCAGAGTTTAAAGAAAAGATATTAAAAAGGCATAAAGAACTATTACACCCAGGAATTAAAAAAAAAATACTGCTAATTGGTTTAGGGAAGAATATTATTTTCCAGACTATCAAAAATTAATACACAACATTGTTAACGAATGCGAAATTTGTAACATTGCAAAAACAAAACATAGAGACACAAGCTTATCTTTTGAAACCACCCCAGAAATACAAAATATAATCGAAAAAATTGTCATAGATTTTTATATGGAAGGAAACCAGCAATTCTTGTCATGCATTGATATATACTCAAAGTTCGCCACTCTTGTTAATGTCACAAGTAAAGATTGGTTAGAAGCTTAAAGGGCCATAATAAAAGTATTCAATAAAATGGGAAATTAAATCAGACAAAGATTCGGCATTTATGTGTGTAGCTTTACATAATTGGTTAAATTCAGAAGGCGTCCAAATTCAAGTTACTACTAGTAAAAACGGTATATCAGATATAGATAGGTTTCATAAAACAGTAAACGAAAAACTAAGAATAATAGGAAGCGACACAGACATCGAAAATAGGTATACCAAATTTGAATTAATTCTTTATATTTATAATCATAAAAGTAAACATAATGCAACAAATAGAATACCAGCAGACATATTTTTGTATGCAGGAAGTCCCGAGTATAACACACAGGAAAGAAAAAAAAAGATTGACAAATTAAATGAGAAACGTCATGTTTTTGAAATAGACACAAGATTTAAACAATCACCACTAGTAAAATCAAAAACTACAAAACCTTTTAAAAAAAACAGGAAGCTTGGGGAAAGTAGAAAAATAACTCACTACAAATCAAAGTTTAAAAAGAAAAAGATAATTAATAAAAGTAAATACGATAATTCCAGGGAAGCAGAAGGAAATGAAAGGACACAACAAAAATCTGATTAGAATAATCACTTTCTTGATTATAATAATGACAATAACTAAAATAGCAACGGGACAACACATTGAAATAAATCCGATTAAAGCTCAGAATGGATACCTTGTATTTAAAACCGGATCAATAGATATTCCAACGAATTTTGAATATCAAAACAGAACAACTATTTGAAAAACTTTTAAAAGAAGCCAATAAATTTAATGATATTATTCAAATCCGTTATCTAGCTGAAAAACTTAAAAGAGAAATAAATGGAATTAAAATAGCTAAACGTAATAGGCGAGGATTATTTAACATTATAGGTTCAACTTACAAATATTTATTTGGAACATTAGATCAAGATGATAAGGAAGGGATAGAGAAGAAAATAAATAACCTATCAGAGAATAGTATACAAAACACAGAGTTAAATGTGATTATTGACGTAATAAATAATGGAATCGAGGTTATTAATAAGTTTAAAGAAGATGACGAAAGGGAAGAACAGGCTAATGTTTTAATATTTAACTTACAACATTTTACAGAATATATAGAATGCAGTTGACCGGGCTTGGTATATTTAACCCTAAATTATTAAAACCCGATTATTTAACTAAAATAAATTCTGAGAAACTTTTGAAAATTAAAACTTCTACTTGGCTCAAAACAGACACGAATGAAATTTTAATAATTTCCCATATTCCTAGCGAAATCGTGAAAGCACCAATTTTTGAAATAATTCCGTATCCAGATGATAATAATACCATTCTAACAGAAAATATATTTGACAAATATTACCTTCACGAAGAAAAAGAATATACAAAGAAACAGGAAAAATAGTATTTGACGAATGTATAAATGGAATAATTAAACATGAATCCACATGCTGCAAATATACTAAAACCCATAAAAATGTCCAAATTAATCATATTGAACCAAATATTTTATTGACATGGTATATCCCTAAAACATTTTTAAATCAAAATTGTATTAATAAAGAAGTTTCTATAGTTGGTAATAATTTTATTAAAATACTTAATTGTTCAGTGCAGCTATATGAATTCGTACTTTCAAATACCATGTGAAAACACACACAAAGTATTTACATAAATAATAATGTAATAAAATTAGAACCTTTGTCATATATTCAGACAAAAGAAACTATAGAAGCACACACAAAATATTATAATGTATTCCAAATAATAACCACAACTACATTTGTAATTACAATTATAAGCATATCAATATACCAAGAAAACTAATTTAAAATATGTAAAATCAAAGGAAGAAACACCAAAAAGCCAAGAAAATGTAAACGATCAACCTTAGAAGACAATATTTTGTTATATCCAAATTTATCGACCTGAGGACAGGCCAAATTCAAAAGAACAAAGTACGGTCCAAAGTACAATTATGAAAGTCACTCAATAAACAATAAAGCCACTCATTAAAAAGCTCCAAAGCTCAGAACCGAAGTTTGATCGTTGATAAAGTAGGAGTTAGGGAGCGAGTTCAGTTTGAGACTTGTAACTATCAGGTCGGTGTTCTTCCAAAAATAAAATAAAGTTGTATCGGTTTGATTAAAATAAAATAAAGTTTTTTTTGTAACAAACTTACGCTACGAATATTTAATTGTATAAATGTAAATATATAGGCTAAGAATAAGATTAAGGGTAGTGTTGTAGAGAATAACCTTGATGGTCCGGAACTTGTTAGTATATTTTTGTTGGTTCGGAACTTGTTAGTATATTTTCGAACTCTGACCTAATTGTCATATTAAGATACGGTCACACATGTTAAGCTTCCAAGATTCTAAGAAAATGCGTGGAAAAGACGAAGCGTAGGTACTTAAGATTATGAAGTTTAATGAAGTTAATTTGTTATTGAAAACAGGAAGTAAAACCTACAAAACTCCACTGGGAGACGAGAACCGAGAACCTCCTTGTTTGGATTGTGGTTATATACGCAAATCCGCGTTTGGAATCAACATCTTTTATTTCGCTTCCGGTCGAATACGAGGGACTTATTGAACTGTTCGCACGGGTCGTGACTGCGTGGGACAGAGTGTCAATAGCCATTTGGAGAAGCAAACGAGTCCACAAAAAGAAGTGTGGCAATACGGAGACAGCAAAGTGTGCGACTGGTGGTTGGATTGCGCAACCGGATAGCGCGTAGTATAAACTTGGAAGACACGTGGTCTGGAGAGGTAAGCGCCGTTAGGCTGCTGATTGGGGGGCAAGGGTTGTCACTGGTAAGGTTATCTAGAGTTAGGCAGCAATGAGCGAGGCGAGCGCAACCGGCGGCACCCACGAGGAGAACGAGAAAAAAATTGAAAATGTGGTTGCACGGAATCTCGATACGGTAGCGGGTGATCCCACTAGCGATCACCGACAAATCGATAACAACTCCATGCTGGACTTGTGGCGACAAATGCAGGAGTTCCAGCAGACCATGATCCAGCAATCACAAGAGTTTCAAATTGAAATCCTAAAAATGAACCAAATCCAGATGGACAAAACAAACTTGCTGATTGACGCCCTGGCTGGGGGCGACATCACCAGAAGAAATGGAGGTGCGGAGAGCACGCCATTAAGGAACGGTACGAGAGAAGATTTGCAACAACAAGTAGAGAGGCAAGATCAGTAGCGCGTCGGCGCTCATGAGCCGCACCGGAACCTATACAACTTGCCGGAATTCGACGGCTCCCCGGAGCAGTGGCCGATGTTTAACGAAGCCTTCCTGATGACGACAAATGAATATGGATACTCTGACAGGCAGAATTTGTTGCGTCTTCAGTGTCTTCTAATATACAGTTCGAATGTTGGTAACATATGAGGGACACTAAAGCAGAATTTTGGAAGGCCCGAGAAACTTGTAAAGTGCCATATCTGTCGTGTTAGAGAGCTTCAAAATATTCGTGAGGGGAAATTAAATCAGTTAGTCGATTTCAAAATAAAGGTACAAAATCTCGCAGCATTCTTGCAGGCAGCCGACGCTCAGCAACAATTAAGAAACCCTACCCTGATGGAAGAACTAGTCCTGAAGCTGCCTGTCCAGCAGAGATTAGAGTGGGCACGTTACTCAAGGCAGTTGGGAGACAGTAAGTCGATCAGACAACTGAGTCACTGGCTGTAGGATCTAGCTGAAGACGTCCAAGTCGCCGGGCTGGCCGATGACCAGGAAACGTCCAAGCCAAGAAGAGAAAATAAATTCTTCCACACCAGCGAGATCGAAGGAAGGGAGTGTCCCGCCTGCAAGGAGAACCAAGGAATAGACGTGTGTGACCTATTCATTCAGATGGAGCTTCCTCAAAAATGGCAACTGGCCAGGGACGGGCGACTCAGCTTCAACTGCCTGAGGCCAGGGCACCGGAGCTCAACCTGCAGGACTCCTCACCGATTCGACCTGAATTGATGTAGAAGGCGTCTTTACAAATTGCTCCACGACAGTGTCAGAACTCCACACAATGAGGCAAGGATCAATGATTTTGTTCCCGTCCGCCTCTACTCAAAGGGGAGGGAAGTAAGTTGCCATGCCTTCGTAGACGAAGACTCGGCAGTAACGCTTATGAACGAGTAGCCAAGGCGTTGGAGTTGCAGGTACCAAAGGAGAATTTGACACTACAAAGGTTTGGAGAACAGAAGGCCACACAAGTGTCGAGCCGTTTTAACATCGGAATATCTGGGGACAGGGAGCGAGTTATATATAACCTGAACGGAGTACGAACCGTGAAGGACCTGCGGGTACCCAAAAGTCCGTCAATTTGTCTGAGCTTCATCTAAAGAACATCCCATTATGTGGCATGGTTCCCCAGGAAACGATACTGGCGGAAGGATCCGGACCGGCCGTAACCAGAACCAAGCTAGGTTGGGTCGTGTTCGGAAAATGTTTAGAGGAGCCCGACCCGGAAAACGGAGAGCATCTCGCCGGTCACTGCCAGAATGATCAATTGGAGAAATTGGTGCAGGACTACATTATAAATTCCGAGCTAGACGCACGACAAGCCACTAATCATCTAGAGGTTCGAGAAACTGAAAGATCTAGACACCTGCTATTTAATACAACTCGGCGCGTAGGCGTAAGGTTCGAGACGGGATTGCTGTAAGCAGCAGATGATGTTGTCCTACCTGAAAGCAAGAACATGGCCCTTAAGAGACTGCTTTCCCTTGAACGAAAATTTAAGTCAGATCCAGAGTACTATGAAAGATATCGCCGCCTAATGGAATCGTACGAGACTAAGGGCTAAATCAAGGAAATGAATGCGGACGAGATGAAGGTGGCCGCCAAGAATGAATGGTATCTTCCCCACTTCGGAGTCCAAAACTGCAACAAACCAGGCAAATTGAGGATCGTCTTCGATGCGGAAACGGAAGGGGTGTCTCTGAACTCGGTGCTTATGAATGGACCAGACGAATGTCAGTCTTTGATTGAGGTCTTAATGAAGTTTAGACAGAAACAGATCGGTGTGTGCAGACGACTTAGTGCACTGCTTCGCATCTGAGGATGAAGCAGTGAGGATCAGTAGAGAGATAGTTGAAATTCATAGGCGGGGTGGCCTCGAGCTAAAGAGGTTCGTTTCCAACTCCGTGATCATTCAGTGCGCCTTGACAAAAAATATTCTTCTTACTACCAAAAGGTATTCTGATTGATATATCGCACGAACAGCGATGATTTGGGTTTTCGTTATCGTTCCAAAAAATTGATACAAGACTATTTGCAGAGTCCAGAACACCCACGAAGAGAGAAGTACTTCGAGTCGCAATGTCAATCCTCGATCCGTTTGGATTCCTCTCCGAATACTCTCTGATAGCCAAGCTACTTCTTCAATCGAAGACAATGATCTGGACCAATGGAATCGATGGCTAAGTCGCCTGACCGAGGTCAGCCAAATCAGCGTATCACGTTACGTGGAATTCTTCCACGCCTCAGTCGAGTTGCACATATTCTGTGACGCGAGCGAGCTTGCCTATGCAGCGGTCGGCTACTGGCGCATACCCACAGAATTCGGATGGACCAGTGCGTTTATAATGGGAAAGACGAAGTGCGCCCCGATGAAACTCTCCACGGTGCCCAGGCGCGAGCTGCAGGCGGCCGTGTTAGGAGTTCGATTGAGAAATACCATTTTGCAAGGCCACGACGTTCAGCCGACACGCGTCTGCATGTGGTCAGACTCGAAAACCGTACTGGCGTGGATAAGATCTAACCATAGGAGATACAAACCACATGTTGCACACCGAGTCGACGAGATTCTGGAGACGACCTCAATCGACGAATGGAACTGCATACCGACCACGGAGAGTCCCGCAGATTTCGGGACCAAAATTAGAAAAACAACGAGGGAATCGTTCTGGCTTAAGGGTCCGAGGTTTCTCCAAGAGAACACCTGGGAATCACAATATGGGGAGCCAATCATAAGCACAACAGAGCTGGAACTGCGACCCAAATTTATTCTATCTGTCAGCGAGGAAGTTCCAGCCGATACCGTCAATGTCGCCCGATCCTGTTACCGAAGAAAAACTACGTAACCCAATTGTCGACCAATATCACGAGAAATGGAACCACCTGAACGAAAACACTGTCATGGCCGGGTTACGCCGAAAGTTATAGACTTTCCCCGTTTGTGCGCCCCTTCTCTTATGTAGGCATCGACTACATGGGACTGTTCCAAATAGTAAAAGGCAGAGGAACAGAGAAACGATGGATCTGCCTGTTCACATGTCTGACGATAAGGGCCGTCCACCTAGAGATCGCCAAGGACCTGACTACTGATACCTGCGTGAGAATTCTGCATAACTTCATGGCACGTCGTGGAAAACCCGTCCGAATCCGTTCTGATAATGGAACCAACTTGGTGGGCACCGAACGAGAATTGAGAGAGGGAATTCAAAAGCTCGACCATAATAAAATCGCCGACGAGATGGCGACCGAAAATATCGAATGGCTATTCAATTGCCCCCTTAACCCTCACCAAGGGGGATGCTGGGAAGGACTAGTAAAGAGCGTTAAACGAGCCATCGGACATGTTTTATACCAAGGGAATCTGAAGGAGGATATGTTATATAGTATAATGTGCAGGGCTGAGAATATAGTAAATTCCCGGCCGCTCACACATATTGCTCTAGATGACCCATCAGACGACCCGATAACCCCTAAACACTTCCTTTTAGGTACTGCCAACTCTACCCAGACACCACATCCGCAGGAGGAGGCCTATCAGTTCACAAGGAAGGACTGGCGCATCGTCCAGCAACTCGCCCACTCGTTCTGGCGCAAGTGGCTAAACGAATATCTCCCAGACCTCTGCCGGCTGACGAAATGGTATATGCCCGTATCACCACTCAAGGTAGGAGACATCGTCATCGTCTGCGACGGAACCGTTCATCGTTCGCAGTGGAAGAAGGGAAGAATCACAGCCATTATACAAGGAAGTGACGGCCAGGTCCGCTCGGCTACGGTACACACCAGCTCAGGAGATTTCCGCCGCCCAGCTTGCATGCTGGCTAGACTAAACGTTGATGAATCTAAGGAGGATTAGATTCACGGTGGTGGGGATGTTGTAGAGAATAACCTTGATGGTCCGGAGCTTGTTAGTATATTTTTGTTAGTTCGGAACTTGTTAGTATATTTTCGAACTCTGACCTAATTGTCATATTAAGATACGGTCACACAAGCTTCCAAGATTCCAAGAAAATGCGTGGAAAAGTCGAAGCGTAGGTACTTAAGATTATGAAGTTTCATGAAGTTAATTTGTTATTGAAAACAGGAAATAAGACCTACAAAACTCCACTGGGAGACGAGAACCGAGAACCTCCTTGTTTGGATTGTGGTTATATACGCAAATCCGCGTTTGGAATCAACAGGTAGAATAAGCAAACATCTCTAGATTATAAGTTAGCATAGGGCCGACGACAAAAGTCCCATGAGCATAAGGGCTACACAGCCCACAGCGCCAACACACACGCATCGGCAGAGTCGCCCACACGGCATAGCCAGAACATGCCCCAGCAAAGCCGCCCAAACGGCAACTGACAGATCGACAGAGCCATACACACGGCAGAGTCAGAACACAGCGTCAGAGCCAACATCGGCAGAACCACAATACCGACAGAGCCCCGGCAGCACCCCGGCAGAGCCACACATACCGGCAGAGCCACACAGCCGGCAGAGCCCGGGCAGAGCAACCATCATCAACAGTGGCCGAGCCGAACAGCATCGGCGATCAACACCCGAAGAGCGCCAATAGCAACAGCACCGAACGTGCAGACAACGGGCCAAAGCCAGACGCCGACACGAAGCTCTCGTGCCGGTCGAAGGTGAGAACGAGCAGCAAAGGGATCGGCGGCCGAGGACAGCTCACGAACGCCCCTCTGCTCGCGATCGGGGAGTTCGTTTTTGGCACCAGTGGCAATCGGACGTATATCTTGAGGCTGAAGAAAATAACGAGGACACACACGTGTCCGGGACTTAGCGGCGCCCAACCATCGCTAACCGCCACCCATGACAACGAGACCCTTGGGGCCCCGCCACCATCGGATAGGCGGGCCTCCATGACGATGGAGGAACTGGGGGAGCCGGTGAGACAGACCTCGGTCCAAACCCTACGGGGAACAACTCTCGTGGCTGAAAGACAGATAGGAGTTAGAGCTAGGAAACATTTATGTTAGGACCGAGTCAGAAAAGGGAAATAAACTACATAACGAAACATTTCTATTTCGGCGCTTTTCTGGCAAGGTTTCCTTCCCCTTCCTCCCCAAGTTCCTCACCTGGCTCGGCAGACAAGGCGGGAGCGGCACCCGGCTCCTTTTCTACCTCCTAATTTCGAAATGCCCAACAACTCCGGCCATTAAGCCACCCGTCCTGTCTGCCCCAGCAAATATATAAATATTTCTGTGGAGGGCACTGGTATGAAATTTTCGGTTTTTATAAACTAATCTATGAGATCGTAGTTCTTGTGCAAGAAAAGTATTTTGTTGACTATGGATGGTTTTAGAGAACATCTGCGGTCAGACACCAATCGTCCTGCTTTGCTGATCATACTTTCTGAGTCACAAGACGTTGCAGGCACACACAGATATTTTTTCGCTGGAAATTGTTAAACATCGTCGTCGGTATTCTAAAAAGACCAACAAATTAATTGTTTTACATTCCAATAAACCAATGGATCCACTTCCTCGTCATTTTGCTTGACCAAGTACTATCTTAGCATGATTATGGAATCAAATCTGTTGAAAGATGGCTTGGGCGCAATTTTGTTTGTAATATAGATCTTGCAGGTGATTATTCTGGATTTTTTCATGAGTTGTTCTGTCCATTTTTTACCTAAAAAACACTTTGCTCTGACAACAGACACCCGAAAGATTACAGTTTTAATCTTTTCGATAGGGCCTAACAAACGTTCACCCTAAGTTTATTTCTGGTATTTTTTCGTCGATCTGAGTACCGAGGTGATGAATAGCGTTGGCTGACGAACATTTTTGACCCCCAAATGTCCTAAATCGAATTCTTTTAATAAGTGCTTTTTCGCGTTAAGGATCATTATCCTGTTTACAATCATTTTCGTACTTATCATGTGACGGCAATAAACTTTTTAGTGTATTAAAGTTGTCTGGAACTTACATGTGTTCTTATATCCAGAAAACGATTTCCGAAGCTTTTACATCTGTGGAACATTTTTTGAGTGCTTTAAATAATAAATAAATAAAATATAAAAATTAAAAACTAAGTTTTAGTTAGATCACAAAATTTTTTTCCTATTTTGGTGTTCCCAAGGTAAGGCAGTAGCTTCTCCATTATACACTCGGCGTTAAATCTCTGCATACAGGGCAAATACTTTTTTAATTTGTCACTTTGACAGGAAAAATCTTGGTCGTGATATAAAAAAATGATGATTTTATTTACGGATAGTCCCAGCAATTACCGTGACATTCTATATTTTAGAAAATTTGTATCTTCTTTAGTGCTCTTATTTTCCCAAAACCTTTTAAATAACATGCTTTCAAAAGTTTGCGTACAGCTGGAGTTAGTTGCATTTATTGACTATTTTATTATAATTTTATAAGAGGTTGGATAACCTTCCGTTTAACCAACTTCTCAGTCTCAGCTTCGGCTATTTGGTCCCATTCCTGTTGCAAAATGGTTTTTAGCATTGCCTACGATGTAATTGAGTGCTGCCTGATTTTGCGTTCCAATAAATCTCACAGGTGCAACTGGAAACTGATGCTGTCAATGTTTTTAGGTGGCACTTAATAAAAAGAATGAGTCTACTTTGGGTTTAGGTCTTAAAAGGTAGTAGAACATTTTAAATGTCGGTTGCATTATGCCTTGATTTTTCATCGCCTTCGTAAAATTAACACGTAGTTTATTATTGTGTTGTTTAACCTACAATTCTCTGAGTTATTTCAGTGTATCCCCGCCAAGACGTGTAGTCTCTCATAAAAATGCTGTACCCGGCAAGTAAGTTACTCAAAAAGGACCGCAAAATAAATTATGGTTATCTGTGCGTTATCTGCTAAATGTTTGGAATTTAAGTATTTTAGTGTTAGTTTCTCTAAAGTGTTTGTGAGCGTTAGAGTGTGCGTGGTTATATTTTAAAATAAACTTGCGCTGCTATAAAGAACCAAGAATATACATGCAAAATCTATCCTTTCGAGATATTGACGTTCATATGGACGGACAGACAGAGGGACATGGGTTAATCTACTTGGCTATTGATCCTGAATGATGTATTCCAACGGACTTGTATTCCATTTAATTCTAAGATTAACGGCTATAAAAACAAAACTTTCATTAATATCTTAAGTTTGAATAATTGGTCCGATATTGGAGGTAAAAGGTTTGAGCGTTTTCGCATAAACAAAGAAGAGTTTACCATGGCCAAACAAGATGGGGATATATACATACATATATGGTAATATACCGAAGTCAATTAGCCTTAGGGTCAAAATCTATTTGAATAAATATTTCTTTTAGCAAAGGTAAATCAAAAATTGAATAAACTTTCCAAATTTTTAAAAATTGTTAAAAAACTATATATTTTGTGTCACCCTAAATTGGAATTCGATTGGAATTGGGTTGAAAGACTTTTTTGTGACACCTCGATTATATGCTTTTTAATTATGTTATTAAAATCAATATACATTTTACAGACTAACATCGATGACTATGAAACTTTACAAGAAAAAGGTATATTTTATTTAAATAAGTACCATGAAGTCCAATTGGATAACAAAGAATTTACATTGATGAAGAAAAAACTTAAATTTTTCCGAAAACTTAAAAAGGATAACATTTATAAACTAGCCAAAGCGATATCCGATTTTGAGCAATACGATGAGCGACGACTAATATTAGAAGATGAAATCAATGATCGCATACATAAGATTGATGAACTTATTCCTTATCAAGAGCCAAGGAGTCAGTGCTTACGGTTCTTTTTATCGCAGAAAAGGAGTTTACAACGAGCGCTTAAGCTTTTTAATGATACAAAATCAAAAAGGCTAATGAATAACTCAGAAGGTTGTCCGTTTACTGACTTTGAGGAAAAAAATGATGATGATGAATTCTCTAGTGACCAGTTAATTAACAAATATGTTTAAAATGTTTATTTAAAAATATGTAATAAATAATAATTAATTTAAATATATATATATATTCATTTTTGGTAGGACTGCTGTAAAACTATAGATGACCGAGCTAAAGCAATTTTGAAGTTAATAACTCAATTGGAGCCAAAGACAGTCTAAACAAGATTAATTATAATAAAAGATATATATCTCAAAAATAAAGAAAACGAGGACGGAAACTAGCTTCGGCAAGCCGAAGTTTTAATACCCTTGCAGACTTTGCCGAAATTGCTAAAATGGAAAAGTAGCGAAAGGAATAAGTTATACATAAATAAACTAGACTTGCATAGCTTCATGTCAATAGCTTTTATACTGCAAAAATGTCATATAACAGAAAAGGAAAGCTAACTTCGGGCGGAGCCGAAGTTGATATACCCTTGGAGAATATTCTGTAAATTATATTCTCCAAAATTATTCATATGATGCATTCTTAACACTCATAAAAAATCCCAACTTCCTAACTTTAAAAACACCAAAGTTATGGCATTTCCAATCGTTCAGTTAAGTGGCGGCTATAGGATATAGTCGGCCGATCCTTATGAAATTTGGTAGGTCAGATTGATTGGCCAAATATAAAACCCATAGAAAATCCCAATTGTCCTGCTTTGCTGAACATACTTTCTGAGTCACAAGACGTTGCAGGCACACACAGATATTTCTTCGCTGGAAATTGTTAAACATCGTCGTCGGTATTCTAAAAAGACCAACAAATTAATTGTTTTACATTCCAATAAACCAATGGATCCACTTCCTCGTCATTTTGCTTGACCAAGTACTATCTTAGCATGATTATGGAATCAAATCTGTTGAAAGATGGCTTGGGCGCAATATTGTTTGTAATATTGATCTTGCAGGTGATTATTCTGGATTTTTTCATGAGTTTTTCTGTCCATTTTTTACCTATAAAACACTTTGCTCTGACAACAGACACCCGAAAGATTACAGTTTTAATCTTTTCGATAGGGCCTAACAAACGTTCACCCTAAGTTTATTTCTGGTATTTTTTCGTCGATCTGAGTACCGAGGTGATGAATAGCGTTGGCTGACGAACATTTTTGACCCCCAAATGTCCTAAATCGAATTCTTTTAATAAGTGCTTTTTCGCGTTAAGGATCATTATCCTGTTTACAATCATTTTCGTACTTATCATGTGACGGCAATAAACTTTTTAGTGTATTAAAGTTGTCTGGAACTTACATGTGTTCTTATATCCAGGAAACGATTTCCGAAGCTTTTACATCTGTGGAACATTTTTTTGAGTGCTTTAAATAATAAATAAATAAAATATAAAAATTAAAAACTAAGTTTTAGTTAGATCACAAAATTTTATTCCTATTTTGGTGTTCCCAAGGTAAGGCAGTAGCTTCTCCATTATACACTCGGCGTTAAATCTCTGCGTACAGGGCAAATACTTTTTTAATTTGTCACTTTGACAGGAAAAATCTTGGTCGTGATATAAAAAAATGATGATTTTTTTTACGGATAGTCCCAGCAATTACCGTGACATTCTATATTTTAGAAAATTTGTATCTTCTTTAGTGCCCTTATTTTCCCAAAACCTTTTAAATAACATGCTTTCAAAAGTTTGCGTACAGCTGGAGTTAGTTGCATTTATTGACTATTTTATTATAATTTTTTAAGAGGTTGGATAACCTTCCGTTTAACCAACTTCTCAGTCTCAGCTTCGGCTATTTGGTGATTGATCGGAAATGCCATAACTTTGGTGTTTGTTATGTTAGGAAGTTGGGATTTCCTTTGGGTTTTATATTTGGCCAATCAATCCGACCTACCAAATTTCATAAGGATCGGCCGAATATATCCTATAGCTGCCATATAACTGAACGATTGGAATTGCCATAACTTTGGTGTTTTTAAAGTTAGGAAGTTGGGATTTTTTATGAGTGTTAAGAATGCATCATATGAATAATTTTGGAGAATATAATTTACAGAATATTCTGCAAGGGTATTTCAACTTCGGCTCCGCCTGAAGTTAGCTTTCCTTTCTTGTTAATATAATTAGTCGTTTGTATTGTGAAATACACCTGTATGATCTATCTGGATTCCAAAGTGATGAAGAAATTTAAGTTACGGAAGAACATTCTATTCGTACTAAAATGTCTAATAAAACAAAATACCAAAAATAACACGGTAATTTCATTGTAAAAATAGCAAAGTGCACATGTTACCTTAAGATCTAAATCTCTGATACCAAATGTTGATAGTTTTGTCACTTTTGTCAATTTTATATCGGAAATTTTGCATGCCTCAGGCCCGAATGTCCCAAATTTCTACTACTTAGTCCTATATTATAAAGAAATTACCAGCAATTACAAAGTGCGGTCAATTTTTGGTTTGTGTTAAGCAATAGCTGCAATGGCGTTCTGCTTAAATTCTATGTTGTGATCAGATTTAACAATGGATTTTATAAATCGAATAAGTATTGTGTATGATAACCTGTGCTTACTAATTCTAATTATTAACAATTAGATTAAACTTAAATGCTATTATAAAGGCTTATGGATTTTAGAAATTGGATTGTTGTAGCTATATTTTTTGGATCTACTATTTCTTTTCGTGCTTTTTTTGTGGAGTTTATGTCTGTGTTCAGCGTAAAGTGGACATTCTAGGAATATGTGGGAAAGGGTTAGGTTATGATCGCATTTTTGGCATGTAGGATGAGGTCTTTTGTCAAATACATCATGTAAGTGGCTGTGTGTGAGTTTAGTGTGTCTGATTCGAAGTCTCATAAATTTAATGGTGTCTATTCGAGAGATTGTTGAGCTTAAAGATTTGATTTTGTTTTGCTTTTTTGAGTTGATGAGTTTGTAGTGTAGAGATATGTTGTTTCAGATTAGATCGTATTGGGTTCTCATGTAATTACATATCTGTATGTATGTATAAGGGCCCTGCAGTACCGTTCATCACCTTTTAATCGCTTTTTCATCACCAAAAATTCATCACTTCTGATTAATCGGCGATGAAACTTCATACAAATTAGTGATGAATTTAACATTGGCATGTCCTAGGAGTTAATTCATCACTATTTAATCAGTAATTCACTCTTTTTTCAGTTTTTCATCACTCTTTAATAAGTAATTCATCACTCTTTGAACAGCGTTTACTGATGAACATGCGATGAACGAGTGATTTAAATGCAATGAAATCAGTAATTCATCACTATTTCATCGCTTTTTCTTTGCATTCTCATCGCTTTTTCATCGCATTTTCATCGCTTTTTCATCGCTTTTTTTCATCAGTAAAATTCATTCAGTAAATTTTCATATACATTTTTTTTTATTTTATAACATTATTTTATTTAATTTATTACATATAAATAATTATCTTAACTTAATTCAATGTACGTTTTCAGTTGTCTCGGAGGTGTTTAGGATGTTTCGGTTTCGGTGCTCTTTTTTTGACTTCGTGCTTTATGTACTGGCTCTTCCTGACCAAGTAAATCTTAAGCCTAGTATCCAGATCGACAAACGATTACGCTAGCGTAAAAACTTTAATCTTTCCAGTGTGGCCAAAGTTTCGAGAGTTCATCAGATTTAAGCGTGCTACGGTCGTACTGTCAATCAGCTGGGTTTGTTGACAAGCAGTTAACATTCAAATATCGTTTTTGCTGGAAAGAGCCTTTAAATGATATTACCAAATACCTTGGCAAGACAAGTCTGCCGCTGTACAAAGATATTAAAAAACAATACAATTTGAATTTAACAGTTGTTTTTTTAATTTACTGATAATTATTTGTTAATTTAAAGTTCATAGCTGCACTTTTATTGTGTTTTTTCGTACATTCTGGACCTAAAAAACATTTTGCTCTGACAAGAGGCACCCCAGATAGTATTAATGTTATTTTGTCCTCACATGTAAACACCTGCAATCGACTTTTGTGAGTTTTTTTGAGTTTTTCCCTCCATTTCTTATAATGTTCAGTGAGAAGCGCACGCCAAAAGATTAAATATTTTAATCTTTTCGCTAGGGTTCACAGACTTTGCCAAAATTGCTAAAATGGAAAAGTAGCGAAAGGAATAAGTTATACATAAATAAACTAGACTTGCATAGCTTCATGTCAATAGCTTTTATACTGCAAAAATGTCATATAACAGAAAAGGAAAGCTAACTTCGGGCGGAGCCGAAGTTGATATACCCTTGGAGAATATTCTGTAAATTATATTCTCCAAAATTATTCATATGATGCATTCTTAACACTCATAAAAAATCCCAACTTCCTAACTTTAAAAACACCAAAGTTATGGCATTTCCAATCGTTCAGTTAAGTGGCGGCTATAGGATATAGTCGGCCGATCCTTATGAAATTTGGTAGGTCAGATTGATTGGCCAAATATAAAACCCATAGAAAATCCCAATTGTCCTGCTTTGCTGAACATACTTTCTGAGTCACAAGACGTTGCAGGCACACACAGATATTTCTTCGCTGGAAATTGTTAAACATCGTCGTCGGTATTCTAAAAAGACCAACAAATTAATTGTTTTACATTCCAATAAACCAATGGATCCACTTCCTCGTCATTTTGCTTGACCAAGTACTATCTTAGCATGATTATGGAATCAAATCTGTTGAAAGATGGCTTGGGCGCAATATTGTTTGTAATATTGATCTTGCAGGTGATTATTCTGGATTTTTTCATGAGTTTTTCTGTCCATTTTTTACCTATAAAACACTTTGCTCTGACAACAGACACCCGAAAGATTACAGTTTTAATCTTTTCGATAGGGCCTAACAAACGTTCACCCTAAGTTTATTTCTGGTATTTTTTCGTCGATCTGAGTACCGAGGTGATGAATAGCGTTGGCTGACGAACATTTTTGACCCCCAAATGTCCTAAATCGAATTCTTTTAATAAGTGCTTTTTCGCGTTAAGGATCATTATCCTGTTTACAATCATTTTCGTACTTATCATGTGACGGCAATAAACTTTTTAGTGTATTAAAGTTGTCTGGAACTTACATGTGTTCTTATATCCAGGAAACGATTTCCGAAGCTTTTACATCTGTGGAACATTTTTTTGAGTGCTTTAAATAATAAATAAATAAAATATAAAAATTAAAAACTAAGTTTTAGTTAGATCACAAAATTTTATTCCTATTTTGGTGTTCCCAAGGTAAGGCAGTAGCTTCTCCATTATACACTCGGCGTTAAATCTCTGCGTACAGGGCAAATACTTTTTTAATTTGTCACTTTGACAGGAAAAATCTTGGTCGTGATATAAAAAAATGATGATTTTTTTTACGGATAGTCCCAGCAATTACCGTGACATTCTATATTTTAGAAAATTTGTATCTTCTTTAGTGCCCTTATTTTCCCAAAACCTTTTAAATAACATGCTTTCAAAAGTTTGCGTACAGCTGGAGTTAGTTGCATTTATTGACTATTTTATTATAATTTTTTAAGAGGTTGGATAACCTTCCGTTTAACCAACTTCTCAGTCTCAGCTTCGGCTATTTGGTGATTGATCGGAAATGCCATAACTTTGGTGTTTGTTATGTTAGGAAGTTGGGATTTCCTTTGGGTTTTATATTTGGCCAATCAATCCGACCTACCAAATTTCATAAGGATCGGCCGAATATATCCTATAGCTGCCATATAACTGAACGATTGGAATTGCCATAACTTTGGTGTTTTTAAAGTTAGGAAGTTGGGATTTTTTATGAGTGTTAAGAATGCATCATATGAATAATTTTGGAGAATATAATTTACAGAATATTCTGCAAGGGTATTTCAACTTCGGCTCCGCCTGAAGTTAGCTTTCCTTTCTTGTTAATATAATTAGTCGTTTGTATTGTGAAATACACCTGTATGATCTATCTGGATTCCAAAGTGATGAAGAAATTTAAGTTACGGAAGAACATTCTATTCGTACTAAAATGTCTAATAAAACAAAATACCAAAAATAACACGGTAATTTCATTGTAAAAATAGCAAAGTGCACATGTTACCTTAAGATCTAAATCTCTGATACCAAATGTTGATAGTTTTGTCACTTTTGTCAATTTTATATCGGAAATTTTGCATGCCTCAGGCCCGAATGTCCCAAATTTCTACTACTTAGTCCTATATTATAAAGAAATTACCAGCAATTACAAAGTGCGGTCAATTTTTGGTTTGTGTTAAGCAATAGCTGCAATGGCGTTCTGCTTAAATTCTATGTTGTGATCAGATTTAACAATGGATTTTATAAATCGAATAAGTATTGTGTATGATAACCTGTGCTTACTAATTCTAATTATTAACAATTAGATTAAACTTAAATGCTATTATAAAGGCTTATGGATTTTAGAAATTGGATTGTTGTAGCTATATTTTTGGATCTACTATTTCTTTTCGTGCTTTTTTTGTGGAGTTTATGTCTGTGTTCAGCGTAAAGTGGACATTCTAGGAATATGTGGGAAAGGGTTAGGTTATGATCGCATTTTTGGCATGTAGGATGAGGTCTTTTGTCAAATACATCATGTAAGTGGCTGTGTGTGAGTTTAGTGTGTCTGATTCGAAGTCTCATAAATTTAATGGTGTCTATTCGAGAGATTGTTGAGCTTAAAGATTTGATTTTGTTTTGCTTTTTTGAGTTGATGAGTTTGTAGTGTAGAGATATGTTGTTTCAGATTAGATCGTATTGGGTTCTCATGTAATTACATATCTGTATGTATGTATAAGGGCCCTGCAGTACCGTTCATCACCTTTTAATCGCTTTTTCATCACCAAAAATTCATCACTTCTGATTAATCGGCGATGAAACTTCATACAAATTAGTGATGAATTTAACATTGGCATGTCCTAGGAGTTAATTCATCACTATTTAATCAGTAATTCACCTTTTTTCAGTTTTTCATCACTCTTTAATAAGTAATTCATCACTCTTTGAACAGCGTTTACTGATGAACATGCGATGAACGAGTGATTAAAATGCAATGAAATCAGTAATTCATCACTATTTCATCGCTTTTTCTTTGCATTCTCATCGCTTTTTCATCGCATTTTCATCGCTTTTTCATCGCTTTTTTTCATCAGTAAAATTCATTCAGTAAATTTTCATATACATTTTTTTTTATTTTATAACATTATTTTATTTAATTTATTACATATAAATAATTATCTTAACTTAATTCAATGTACGTTTTCAGTTGTCTCGGAGGTGTTTAGGATGTTTCGGTTTCGGTGCTCTTTTTTTGACTTCGTGCTTTATGTACTGGCTCTTCCTGACCAAGTAAATCTTAAGCCTAGTATCCAGATCGACAAACGATTACGCTAGCGTAAAAACTTTAATCTTTCCAGTGTGGCCAAAGTTTCGAGAGTTCATCAGATTTAAGCGTGCTACGGTCGTACTGTCAATCAGCTGGGTTTGTTGACAAGCAGTTAACATTCAAATATCGTTTTTGCTGGAAAGAGCCTTTAAATGATATTACCAAATACCTTGGCAAGACAAGTCTGCCGCTGTACAAAGATATTAAAAAACAATACAATTTGAATTTAACAGTTGTTTTTTTTAATTTACTGATAATTATTTGTTAATTTAAAGTTCATAGCTGCACTTTTATTGTGTTTTTTCGTACATTCTGGACCTAAAAAACATTTTGCTCTGACAAGAGGCACCCCAGATAGTATTAATGTTATTTTGTCCTCACATGTAAACACCTGCAATCGACTTTTGTGAGTTTTTTGAGTTTTTCCCTCCATTTCTTATAATGTTCAGTGAGAAGCGCACGCCAAAAGATTAAATATTTTAAGCCTAGTATCCAGATCGACGAAAACCGAACGCCAGTCATGAGAGAGAGCGAGAGGCAAACAGCTGGCGTTCACTTTTCGTCGGGCCTTTTTTTCACGTCGGTCTCCTGATCGACGAAAAAAATACCAAAAAATTCCATAGCGTTGCCAGTCTGTCTTTGGGTGAACCCTAGCGAAAAGATTAAAAAATTTAATCTTTTGGCGTGCGCTTCTCACTGAACATTATAAGAAATGGAGGGAAAAACTCCAAAAACTCACAAAAGTCGATTGCAGGTGTTTACATGTGAGGACAAAATAACATTAATACTATCTGGGGTGCCTCTTGTCAGAGCAAAATGTTTTTTAGGTCCAGAATGTACGAAAAACACAATAAAAGTGCAGCTATGAACTTTAAATTGGCAAATAATTATCAGTAAATTAAAAAAAACAACTGTTAAATTTAAATTGTATTGATTTTTAATATCTTTGTACAGCGGCAGACTTGTCTTGCCAAGGTATTTGGTAATATCATTTAAAGGCTCTTTCCCGCAAATACGATATTTAAATTTTAACTGCTTGTCAACAAACCCAGCTGATTGACAGTACGACCGTAGCACGCTTAAATCTGAAGAACTCTCAAAACTTTGGTCACACTGGAAAGATTAAAGTTTTTACGCTAGCATAATCGTTTGTCGATCTCGATACTAGGCTTTAATCTTTTCGCTAGGGTTCACCCAAAGTTAATTTCCGCAGACTGGCAACGCTATGGAATTTTTTGGTATTTTTTTCGTCGATCAGGAGACCGACGTGAAAAAAAGGCCCGACGAAAAGTGAACGCCAGCTGTTTGCCTCTCGCTCTCTCTCATGACTGGCGTTCGGTTTTCGTCGATCTGGATACTAGGCTTTAAATAGAAAAATTATTATAAAATATATAAAAACTTACTGCGTTTCTTGTTTTGCCGCCGGCCAAGTCCAGCTTAGTTTATGCTGGCCCAACTGTTTTATTATAAGCTTCGCCTTTAATAATGAATAAATATATTAACAGTATATGTAGGTACAGTTCAAAATAATTAATAAAATAACACTTAACTAAATTCCTGATAAATTTAGTTATAACATTTCACAATATATCTCAGCTTCGATCTGTGCTCTCCTCCGTTCTCTTAAATGCAAGTGCACGTAAAAGCCGCGAAAACTTCAGTTGAAAACAAGGGCACCGTTAATCCTATTGTTCTTTCCTTTGCCTAATTTGTCTTTACATGTTTCGCTTCGCGTCAAAGCAGGGTATATAAAAGCATATCCGACTTTAGATAACTTAAATTCACTTAAAAAAGGAATCCATACCTTTCAAAACTATCATAATAATTTTATTATTAAAAAGTATTTTCATAAAATAATATAATTAATAAGATTCAACGACTACAATACAAAAATTCGGCAAATTTATTTTCAAGGGTGTATAAAGGTCGATCTGATTTTAATACATTGTCCTCCACCTCTCAGCTCATTTTATGGGGAGAGAGACAGAGTAAGAGAGGGAGATGGAAATTTTTCTGCGTTGCCTACGATCGGAGACTGAGAGTTTCGGCTCTGCCTGCGTCGCACTCGGCTCTACCGACTTTGCCTTTGGCTCTGCCGGCGTCGCAGTCCGCTGCTGATTAAACAGTGATGAATTTTTGTAGTGATGAATTTCGGAACTGCAGGGGGTATCTGGTATGTTGTAGTTTTTTTTTAATGTTAATGGTAATCTGATTGCTGGGACCCATATCAGAGTGTCTTTGTGTTTGCATTTTGAAATATTTTTTTGTATTTCTAATGTGTAATAATTATGGTTGTTTGAGTTTTCTAGTGCTGTAAGAGCTGAGTGTGAGTCGGGGCATATGGAAAATTTTAATTTTTTTCTTTCTGCATATCTACATGCGTAAAGAATTGCTGCTATTTAAATAAGTAAATAAAATAGAGGAATAAGGTTGGAGCATTTGCATTAGTATTTGTTATGATGTGATGGGTAGAGGTTACGCTGTAGGATACTCCCCTAGCGAATTTGGAGCCGTATGTGAATAGAAATGTGTTTTTTGAGGGTATTTTTAATTCTAGGAAGTTTTGATAGTAAACTGTCGGTGGTGTTGGGTTCGGAAGATGTGTGCAGAGATTTATCTTGGAGGCGTTAAAGGACCACGTTATTTTTTGTGATGTGTTCTAATTGAGTTTTTTTGGCATTGGATATAATTTTAAAGAAATTTTCATTCATTTCTGATTTGGGCGCTCTTCCGTATAGGTATAACCCACAGTAAATTTTTGACATGATAATTGAGTTTATTACAGAAAGGATGGTTTTAATTTGGGAGTTGAAACTAGTGCTGCAAAGACACTTTATAATATTTAGCCTTTTAGCTATTTGTATGTTCTATGTGCGCATTAGATTTATATTTATTAGTTATGGTAACTAATTTTTTTCGACAAATGTGTAAATGTTTAGATTTTGGTGTAGAGAGACTGGCTCCAGGGTAAATGCACCATTCTTGGATGTCTGTCGAGTAGTGGGCTTATGTTTAAAGTAGTATCTTTCTTTTTTAGTTTTTTTTATTATTGTATAATCGTCAGCGTATGCAGCGAATGATTTGTGTAAGCCTATGATTCTATTAAGTTTATTATAGGCAACTAGCAAACCTGGCGAACTCCGTTTCGCCACCAGATGGGTTCGTTTTATGTAACATTTCGTTTGGTGATCAAAAGATGAAAAAAAAATTTTTTTTTTATATTTGAAAAGGAAAAATTTTATTTTATTTCACAACGGTAACGAATTCATTTCGATTACAAAAATGAAGTGTTATTTAGTTGAACTTTTCTAAGTTAATGAAAGTGAATCCAAAGTAAATACTGAATCGGAGCGTTATTCTTGTCCGCAAATTATCCGTTTCATTTTTGGAATGACGGTCACAAACAAAGCGGATGGTTTCCCAACTCGTGAACACGCAACGTATAACTGCCCATGTGAAAAACAATGATTTTCTAAATGCATCCCGCAAACACTAAACGATTTGCCTTGCGACTTGTTAAATTTCATTGCGAAAGCAAGGCGAACTGGAAATTGCAATCGTTTGAAGTCAAACGGAAGATCAGTCGGAATCATTGGTGTTCGAGGAATACCTACATTTTCACCTGCGTACTTTCCGTTAATAATGGTTGCCTCAATCAAATTCGGCAAAGTCGCGGTGGAATCAAATTACGCAATATCATAATAACTGTACCAACTTTGAGTTGCAAGGTTTGTGGTGGAAGTCCTGGTAACTCCAGAGAGTTTAAAAACTCCGTTGGATAATTTACTACATCATCGGGATTTGTAATGGAATCAACGGATTTGTATATCACTAAATCGCCAGCAATTTTTGATTGAATGGTGAAATTTAGTGCGTGTACATCATTATTCTTTGCGGCAAGAATTGTTCGTTGACTTAACCAGGCATAATTTTGATAATTCTCAATAATTTTGAGAGTCTACAAATCGGCAAAAGTCGTTGGTAAGAGTAGATAATCCAGATGTCGCATCAACTGCGACTTTTCCATTTCCAACAGCTAACAATTGTTTTGAAAATTGTGCAGCACTTTGATCATTTTGAAGTTTAACTCTCATAAAGGTGATGCCTTCAGGAAAGCATTCAATTCATCTGCAGGCGTTCCACGGGGAATTACTGGCAACGTCTGCCTGATTGCATTGTTGGATTGCATTAACAATTTTCCCATTGCACTGGATCGGGAAATATTGCATGTTGGACTATCAATTGTGTTTAAATTGAGTGCCAACTTTAGCGCAGAATGTGCAGTACGATAGCCATCTAGAAGAGTCGCCGCAATTCCAGATGATGCTAACGCCAAAGCTATGTCACATCTTGATCGAATAGAGGCCAAAATCAATGAAATGTCAAATATTTTCCCTGTTTCTCCAGGTGCGCCCAGGAAGAATAGACCACCAGTATTATCGTATACTTGCTTTTGCTGTTCATTCAGCGACGGCACATTATTTCGAACAAATTCCTGCAATGATTCATCATTGTATTGCAGCTCTGGATTTAATTCTTGGTTGAATGCATCGTGCATCGATCGATTTGGCGCAATCATTGCTACTTCAATCAGTAGCTTGTTTGAAATAGTCAAACATTGATCGTCAATCAGAATCAATCCTTAATTGTAGATTTCATCGGTTATTTGGATGTCAGGATTATTCGTTTGGATCGCCAACAATAATTGCTGCAACATCATTAACGGTGGGTGCATTGAATCTTCGCACATGTTCACCTGTTGGGGTACAATCCGCTCTTATAACAAATATTAGCGTGAAAAACTGCTTGCAACTGTTCAATAATTCGTCTTTTTAACAGTTGTGGTCCCTGTATATTGCACCGCATATTTAGCTGATCCACCATCGACGAAATGATATATATTTCCAGAAATTGATGCGGTTCATCTGGTGTTGCCATCATTGAACCATGAAAATGATATATTTTTCGTTGTATCATAAAAATCATTTGTTGAAGAATACGGTGTAACTTCTGATTCGTGATGGTGAAGTGTGTGGTGTATAATATATGTAGTTATTATGTGTTGCAATTCATTGTGTTGGTGTGAGTGATTTGTTATGTGTGTTGTATCTTTTACCTTGCAAGTCGGCATGAAGCCGCCTTCTCTAATGATATTAGCTCCAAAGGAAGTCATTCAAGGATGTGTTGAAAAAAAGGGCTGGAATCGGGATCACTTCCATCGAACAATGGTTTGAGTGGCTGTGGTGGTGTAAGTAATGGATCCAGTTTGACTTTTCCACTTGCGCAGCACAATCCAGCCGTTTCTCTTTTGAACTTTAACGCATTGCAATATCGGCATATAGTCGTCATTGGTCCAATATCTAAATTTTCATCATCACTGTAGTTAGCAGTGGGATCATAGTGAAGTGCCAAGCGATTGTATGATGCCAATGATCTTCGTGTCCTCACGCGTTGTCCCAGGCGGGCATTTTCTCTTATTATATTTTGTCTTTCTTCGCTTAAGTTCTGTGAATACACTTGTTGTTGGCTTGCATGTCCTGTGCGGTGGTCGATGTTCGCACGTCGTCCTCTAGCCATTTTGGACTATGGACAGAGTGGTGAATTTAACCTCAAATGCACGACCCACATAATTTACACAGTTTAACTTACCACCTTAAAGACAAATGCCTGCTGTTGAAATTGAATACAAATTTGCACAATACACGTGATTGATTTTTTTTTTCACAATTTCACAGTGTACATAATACCGGCTTGTCACATGAAATTAACTGAGCAGAGAACAATGAGTAGCTGTCAAACAATGTATAACGCATGCTAAGTATCAGAGATGGCGCTGAGTGTAAAAAAAGATTTTCTCGCTTTTCGAGACCTTTCCAACGAATGCAAAACCGTGGAAATCGGTTCGTGCGTTATGGAGTTATAGCGTCTGGAAGGAAAACCCGACCTTTTTTTATATAATAGATTATGTTGCTTGTGTTTTGTATTTTGGCACATGTACCGCCAGCTTAATTTTGTATTGGTCCCACCAGGGGACTTGTTTAGATGAATTTGGGTGATATTGTGGTATGGATAAATGTACGCTGCGACTTATTATAGAGCAAAGATGAGCTGTTTCTTGGTTTATTTGTTTGCTGGGCGGAGCATTGCTTACTCTTTTCTTGGTAAAGAGGCAAATTGGCTTTATCTAAATTAACATTTTTTAATGACGAGGGTTTTAGTTGTTTATCTTTTGCAAAGATTGATCGATTCTTTTGAGATCGGGAAGTGGTCGCTCCTGAGAGGTGATTGTCAATTGTCCATTTAGAGTGTAGGGTTAATTCGGGAGAGGTTAGTGAGAGGTCGCTATGTGTGAAAGTGTGGTGTGTAGTAAAGTGAGTGGGGGAGCCATTATTAGTGTGGTAAGCCAGGATTGGTTTATAAATTTAAATAGTAGACTTCCTCGTTTATTATTATTTTGTGAACCTCAGCTTACGTGCCAGCTGTTGAAATCACCTGTTATTAAAACAGGGGTGTCAAAATAGTTGTAAGTTTCTTGTAATTCTTGCAAAGTGAATGGTTTGTTGGGAGGTATATAACCGGAAATTATAGTGAATTTGATTTTAGATTGTACGGTGACTGCGATTGAGTCGAAACATATATTGCGTACTTGGGTTTGTTGTTGTTGCAAGGAGTTGTGAAGTAGAAGAGCTACCCCACCGTGAGCGTTTCTTGAGTTGTTTATATGGTAAAGAGTGAAGTTTATTGGATAGGAATATTGTTGGTAGAGTGGAGTTGGGTATCTTGGATGGAAATTATTTTAGGGTTCTTGTTTTTTATGAGTATTTCTAGGTGATTATAGTTATTTAGGTACCCATTTATGTTTAGTTGTAATATTTTTAGCATGTTAAGAATCAGAGTATAGGTTAAAGCTATCTTAGAACTAGATTAATTAGATTTAAGCTGTTTTTTACAGTTCATCATCTGTACTTATTGTACCCATGCGATCGGATAACTTGTTCTGGGGTTCTATTTCGGTTTTAGATTTTTGGTTTTTTCTTTTGATTTCAGGTGAATTCCTAATTTATTTGATTTAGCATTGAATATTTGAAGTTTTAGTTCGTCGGAGACTTCAGAGCGTGTTGAATATTTAGATGTTGATGCAGTGGTGTCCATGGGTTCTTCCGGGGAGTCTTCGTAAGTGATAGTTTGCCTGGTAATAGGGTTCGGTGTTGATGAGTTTGTTTTTGATGCTTTAGTTGTGTCCTTTTTGTTTGATGAAGGTGGGGCATGATTTGTCCATTGCGTTGTGATTTTTAATTTCGTCATCTTCGTATTTGCAGTTGATGCATGTTTGTGTATTGGTGCATGGTTCATCCTCTTTTGTGTGTTCTTTTCGTAGCAGTGGACGCATATTTTAGGGCTTTTACAATAGGCGGTGGGGTGTCCAAATCTAAGACGGTTAAAACATATCATTGGGGGTGGGATGTATGTTCGAATGTTTATTACTTAATATCCTATCCACAATTTGTCGGGTAGAGTGATTGTTGCGAAGCGTAGTATGATTAAACCTGTTTCTGTCTTTTTATTGTTATCATTATTGTCTTTTTTTAGGATTTTTCAGACTTCAACAACGTATTGCGGTTTTAGTTCTTCTAATATTTCATTTTCAAATATGTTCCGTAAGTCACTGTAGTAGATTACTCCTTTAGAGGTGTTCAGATTTTTGTGTTCCTCGGCGCGGACTGGGAAGTATTGTATTTTAAGTAATTTATGGACTTGTGAGGAGTTTTTGGTTTTGATAAGGAGGGTTCCCGATGTAGTTTTTTTTACAAGTTTTTACTGGTCCGTTACACGCAAAATCTACCACTTTTTATAGGAAAAGGAGATATGTTTTCAAATGTTTTATTGTCAGTTCTACTAATTATAACGTATTTTGGTTCATTTATTTTCATGTTGATCGTTGTCAAAGGTCGGTCGGGTGGTCGAAACATTGCGGTGTCGTTGGGCTCGGGCCCTAAAACGTGTCAGTTTGGTTTACTTATTCTTTGTGCTTGTTGTCTTTTTATGATCGGGTACGAAGTAGTCTCGAATTGATTAATCTAATTTTAGATATTACTGATAAGCTGTCGCCTGGGGCGTAGGTGATTATATGTAAACCTATTTTTCAGTAGAAGAGCTACCCCACCGTGAGCGTTTCTTGAGTTGTTTATATGGTAAAGAGTGAAGTTTATTGGATAGGAATATTGTTGGTAGAGTGGAGTTGGGTATCTTGGATGGAAATTATTTTAGGGTTCTTGTTTTTTATGAGTATTTCTAGGTGATTATAGTTATTTAGGTATTCATTTATGTTTAGTTGTTATATTTTTAGCATGTTAAGAATTAGAGTATAGGTTAAAGCTATCTTAGAACTAGATTAATTAGATTTAAGTTGTTTTTTATAGTTCATCATCATAGTTCATCATCAGTACTCATTGTACCCATTCGATCGGATAACTTGTTTTGGTTTTTTTTTCGGTTTTAGATTTTTGCTGTTTTTTTCTTTTGATTTCAGGTTAATTTCTAATTTATTTGATTTAGCATTGAATATTTTAAGTTTTAGTTCGTCGAAGATTTCAGAGCGTGTTGAATATTTTAATGTTGATGCAGTGGTGTCCATGGGTTCTTCCAGGGAGTCTTCCTAGGTGATAGTTTGCCTGGTAATAGGGTTCGGTGTTGATGATTTTGTTTTTGATGCTTTAGTTGTGTCCTTTTTGTTTGATGAAGGTGGGGCATGATTTGTCCATTGCGTTGTGATTTTTAATTTCGTCATCTTCGTATTTGCAGTTGATGCATGTTTGTGTATTGGTGCATGGTTCATCCTCTTTTGTGTGTTCTTTTCGAAGCAGTGGACGCATATTTTAGGGCTTTTACAATAGGCGGTGGGGTGTCCAAATCTAAGACGGTTAAAACATATCATTGGGGGTGGGATGTATGTTCGAATGTTTATTACTTAATATCCTATCCACAATTTGTCGGGTAGAGTGATTGTTGCGAAGCGTAGTATGATTAAACCTGTTTCTGTCTTTTTATTGTTATCATTATTGTCTTTTTTTAGGATTTTTCAGACTTCAACAACGTATTGCGGTTTTAGTTCTTCTAATATTTCATTTTCAAATATGTTCCGTAAGTCACTGTAGTAGATTACTCCTTTAGAGGTGTTCAGATTTTTGTGTTCCTCGGCGCGGACTGGGAAGTCGTGAAATACTTGTATTTTAAGTAATTTATGGACTTGTGAGGAGTTTTTGGTTTTGATAAGGAGGGTTCCCGATGTAGTTTTTTTTACAAGTTTTTACTGGTCCGTTACACGCAAAATCTACCACTTTTTATAGGAAAAGGAGATATGTTTTCAAATGTTTTATTGTCAGTTCTACTAATTATAACGTATTTTGGTTCATTTATTTTCATGTTGATCGTTGTCAAAGGTCGGTCGGGTGGTCGAAACATTGCGGTGTCGTTGGGCTCGGGCCCTAAAACGTGTCAGTTTGGTTTATTTATTCTTTGTGCTTGTTGTCTTTTTATGATCGGGTACGAAGTAGTCTCGAATTGATTAATCTAATTTTAGATATTACTGATAAGCTGTCGCCAGGGGCGTAGGTGATTATATGTAAACCTATTTTTCATCAACTTTAGGTTCCACAAAATTCAAATGCGTCAAATTTTACAATTTTTATAATTTGCCTTTAATTTTTATAAATATTAAACAGTTTTTAGTGAACAAAAACTAATCTTTGTTCATAATTCACTAAAGAATCCTGTAAAAACAATGAAGCTATGTCAATTTTCGATTATGGGAGTGTAAATTTTATCAAACTAAGCCGTAGTTCTAAAATTGTAAAAAACGTAAACGTTAAGAAGAAACTTTATTATACTCTTGCAGAGGGTATTATAATTTCAGTCAAAAGTTTGCAACGCAGTGTAGAAGACATTTCCGACCCTTTAAAGTATATATATTCTTGATCAGCATCAGTAGGAGAGTCGATCTAGCCATGTCCGTCTGTCCGTCTATCTGTCCATCTCTCTGTTTCTACGCGAACTAGTCTCTCAGTTTTAAAGATATCGAATTGAAACTTTGTTCCTTTGCACGCAGTATATAAGTCGGAACGGCCGGGATCGGCTGACTATATCCTATAGCCGCCATATAACTGATTGATGCACTATGATCAGCGCAAACAAGTGGCCCTTACGACACCAAGCAGTGCTTGTTACGCGCGGAGCCCTATTCCCAAATGGGCGTAACAAACGGGATCGCGAGAAGTGAAAAAGGAAAGGGACAGACGAAATTAGAATGCATACGAAACAAAATACTAATACTCATTTTGTGCTAAATAAGATAAAATTAATGCTTTTAAGATTGGCAAAGAGTTAGTAGTAGAAATAGTATGGCATAGTCTATTAATGTCATTACTTAACACCTAGCGCTATTTAAATAAAAGAGATTTTAACAACATCAGGTCCGATTGTAAGTCAGAACTGCTGAAAATTTTGTTATATTGTTATCACTCCAAAAGAGCGCGAGAGAGCAGTAACCGAACGTCCCAAATAGAACGCAAAACCCACCTCAGCGCAGTCGCCGACAACGGAGAACAAGAGAGAATATCAAAAAGCGAACGTGTCAAAGCGGAGAAGTTGCTGTCGCCAAACGGAGAAAAGAGAGCACCAAGGCGAGAAAAATGGTGAGATCGGAAGGGCCAAGGTCACAAAACAGAAGATGCGAAGGAAGTCGAGGAATTGAAGCGCGAGCATCGGAGCCGTATAGACGTACGTAGGAAGCCGAGTTAAGTTGTAATTAAACGAGACCACGCGGTTTTTAGTCGGCAAGCTAACGGTACAGTCGGTCAGAATTTTTGCTGGTGCAGCGAGAAACGAAAATAGATCTTAGAAACTTTAGAACGAAGATTTGTGAAGTTGTGTGAACGGGACCAGAAGGCGAAAGAAGCCAACTGTGAATAAAGACAAAAATAATGAATTATAATAACGAGTGCGTATTCTTTTTCCCTAACCTTCGACCCGTCTCCATCAAGCCCGCCGAATAAATGAATTACTATAACAAACGATAATAACCGTAACCCGAAAATTTAGAAAAGTAACGGAACCGTAACCCAAACACGCAACTAACTAATATAACGGTCGTCAATCAAGCTTATCGTAGATAATAATAAAACCCAGAGTCTGCCCGAGTTTTTACCGTAGTTTTCAATAAAACACAGTGTTCGCCCGAGTTTTGTCGTAATTAGTAGTGAAACACAGGGTTCGCCCGAGTTTTACCGTAGTTATTAATAAACTCAGGGTTTGCCCGAGTTTTACCGTAGTTATTAATAAACTCACGATTCATACAGCCAGGGTTCGCCCGAAGTTTACTTTAGTAATTATTATCCACATATAGAGGTTTGTCGTCGTAGATCTTCGCCTTATAAATTCATGTTGACATGGAGATATAATTGATCTACAAAGATGTTGCAAGTGGGGTAATAACGTTTTCGAAAAGCTTTGGGATGGCGGATAATTTGGATATGCATCTGTAATTACTTGTATTCGATTTATTTCCTTTCTTATGAAGGGGAATAACAAATGACTCCTTCCAAATAAGTGGGAAATGAGAAGTTTTCAAAGACAAGGTAAACAATTTGTGCAGAGGTCTACACAGAGATTCAGCACAGTATTTAAGCACGCAGCCTGGAACTCCGTCCGGACCAGGTGAATAGACTGGTTTAACTTTATGGAGATCCAAGAGAAGGGAGCTTTCGCTTAACCTCGGACAAAAAATTAAGTTTGACTTGGATATGGCATTTGAATAAGACGGATTTGGAAAATACTGAGCAAACAGATGGGCAATTGCCTGATCAGTATTTGCCGTAGAATTTTCAAATGATAGCGATGCAGGGTAACAGACTGATTTACGCTTAGTGTTAACAAAATTATAAAACTGTTTTGGGTCTTGTGAAAATTGGACCCTACAACGAGACAGATAGCTTTTATAACACCGGGCGTTAAGCACGGTACAATTTGACCGAGCCCTTAGGTACCGAGAGAAGGCAGATTGTGAACCGCACATTTTAAATTTATTGAAAGGTCTGGACTTAATATTTTTTAGGTTCGACACCTCCTTATTAATCCATGGAGGTTTATTTGAAATTGACGGATAGTATAAGGGAACACACAGATAAGGCATTATAAAAGATATCAACGGCCGCGGCCATGTTAGTGCATGAATAAAATTCGGACCAGTCATAGCCGGATATAAAAGTATTTAAAAGATGAAAGTTTGCCTTACGAAAGCAGCGGATTTGTTTAACCGACTTTTCGGATTTTTTATTTAGCTCTGTTCTCGCATCTACGGTCAGCTCTAGAGTTGGATGATAAGGATCTTCCGGTTGTGTAAGTGGTCATGTTCTTAATAGACAAAGGCCTTCTGAATTTAAAACAAAACACAAGTCCAGTAAACGTCCTAAGGAGTTTTTAACATGGTTCACTTGGGATAGCGCAATGTCAAGCAAGCTGTCAATAAAGTCATGCTGCGCTAAAAGAAGTAAAATAATAGAGTTTTTGTCTGGGGACCAAGTCGCACTAGGTATATTAAAATAACCTAATACTATTAACTATATCGATCTGACAGTTTTTTGGAAATGGACTGTTTAACGGAAAGGTGATTTGCGTAAATTGGAAACTCGGTTGATGATGGATATTTTTTTTTTTTTTAGGTATATGTTTTTTTATTGAATCTTCTCTATATGAGACTAACAATAAGTATATAAAATCTTAAGAATATAACTTAACTTACAGTCATGTAGACTGAATTTAGACAAACGGGCCCTAATATTTATTGCTGGGCTGGTAGATCGTTACGATGCAGACGAGTTCTGTTCGAAACCTGTCTTAGGTTCCTTGCGAGATTATTTGGGTGCAGTGTAAGCTTGTTATGGTAGGCCGCTTTCTGCTTTGCTATTTCATCTTTGACCGGTGGTATGCCCAGATCCCTGTGGATGTTTTCGTACCGAACATACCATGGTGCCCCAGTGATTGTTCGCAGAATTTTTGATTGTGAGCGCTGTATGATGTCAACGTTGCTGTTGCTCGCGTTCTCCCAGAGCTGGGACCCGTAGGTACAAATGGGCTTAAGGGTGGAGTTGTAGAGAAGAACTTTAAAGTCCAGACCCAGGGGTGATCGAGAATTTATAATCCAGTGTAGGCTGCTAGCTTTAAGTCTGAGATGTACTTTCTTGCATTCAATGTGCCTCCGCCAGGTTAGGCGTCTGTCAAGGTGGACGCCGAGATATGTTACATCGCTGGCATGGGGAATCTGCGTACTATTCAAAGTTGGCGGGGGGGCACGATTGTCTATTAAGGGTAAACGTTATATGTTTACACTTTTGTTCATTAATTTTGATTCGCCAGTCTGATAGCCACTTCTCAACTACCACCAAATGATCAGCCAATTGAGCTGTTGCTCTAGTTGGGCATCTCGAGCGGCTCAGGATTGCGGTGTCGTCAGCAAATGTGGTCGTAGTCAGCCTCTCGTTCGTAGGGATGTCTGCTGTGTATAGGACAAACAGGGTAGGGCCCAGTGCGCTACCTTGTGGGACTCCGGCTTCAATGTTGTACTCGTTGGATGTCGTTGTATTGCATCTCACCTCAAAGACTCTGTGGTAGAGTTACGACTTTAGTAACTTATGAGTGTTTTCTGGCAGTAATGTTATGTTTTATGCATAAGGCCTTCAAGCCATACTCGGTCGAATGCCTGAGAGACGTCGAGTAATATCGCACTACAATATTCCCGATGTTCGAAGGCTGTACGAATTTCTGAAGTTATCCGGTTGACTTGCTCGATGGTTCCGTGGCTTTCACGAAACCCGAATTGATGTGCTGGGATTAAGTTTTGTTCTCTTAAATATGGTGTAATGCGCGTGAGCAGGCTTTTTCTAGTAATTTGGACAGGCACGATAGTAAGCTTAATGGCCTGTACGATGAGGGAATTGTGTGGTCTTTCCCAGGCTTCGGTATCATTATAACCACGGACTTTTTCCATTTTTTGGGGTAGTAACCAAGTTTTGTGATCCCGTTAAATAGCTTGCATATAACATCCACTGCACAGTTTGGAAGTTCAATTATCATTTTTGGGGTTATTAGGTCGCCCCCTGGAGCCTTTTTCGGTTTTATTTGCTTCCTAATGACGTTAGCAATTTCAGGTGCTTGAAACAAAATCGGGTTAATTGCAATTGCAGAGCTAAGCGGCGGTAGTTGAAGAGAGTTTGTGGCGGCGTTCGGCTGAAATACATTTCGTAGATGTAAAGCAAATGTTTCGGCTCTGTCTTCGTCACTGCGGGCCCAAGTACCGGAGGAGTTTCTAATCGGAGTGACTGATTCTATCGGAGAGCTTAAATTTGGGTGAGCTCTCCACAAAGGATGCTTTGTACTGGTCGGCGACAGTTTCTCGATGTACCGGCGCTGCGCAAGCTCCTCTTCTTGCTTGAGTGTTTTGGTGAGTCTGCGGGTGGCATCATTATAGAGTTGCTTCGAATGGGGCGATCTGCAGGATTGCCAAGCGCGTCGTAGACGTCGTTTTTCCCGAACCAGTTGTTCGATTTGCAGATTAGTTTTGTATTGGTTGCTACGCACGATTGTCTCTTCTGGTGTTGAGATTTTGGCTGCTGCCACGAGTACTGACTCCAGGGCATCAGCACAGAAGTCGATGTCGTTCTCTATGTTTAACTGTGGTGTTAGTTCAATGTGGGAACTTACGTACTTTTTGTACTTTAGCCAGTTAGTTCTAGTCGAGGTCAGCCTAAAGGGGTGCTCGATTACTTTCGGGCTTTGAAGGAGAGTTAATTAAAAGGGGAGTGGTCCGATGATAAGTCCGATAGCGATTTGGCGCTTACTAAATTTCTTGGGATGTTCTTGGTCACAGCGAAGTCAATTAAGTCCGGGAGTTTTCTGGGGTCAGCTGGCCAATATTTGGGGCTGCCAGAGGAGACATAGTCGAGTTTGTTGCTCAAATTTATGATTGCTTTATACAGTTGTCTTCTTTTAGGCGTCACGAGTCTTGATCCCCAGTGCGTGTGCTTGTCGTTGTAGTCTCCTCCTGCTATAAAGCGATCTCCGAGTGAATTGTAGAAGTCCAAGACTTGCTCTACAGTTATTGTAAAATGCGGTGGGCAATAGACAGCGGCTATAGTGATACTGCCGTTGCCTGCTTGTAGTTTTATAGATGTAGCCTGCAAATAATTTGTTGCAAACCTCTGGTGAAAGTGGTGCTTAGTGCGTTCCCTGATTAGGATTCCAGTTCCTCCGTGAGCCTTACCGTCCGGGTGATCTGTGCAGTATGAAGTATAACCTCTTATTTGGAAGTTGAATTTACTTGTGAGATGCGTTTCTGCCAGCAGCATTACATCTATTTGGTTTTCATTGAGGAATTGAGTTATTTCAAGTTTGTGCCGTGAAACGCCATTGGCATTCCAGATGGATATTCGAAGACAAGACATCGATTATTTAGATTGTTGGGATGTGAGCAAATTTAATAAAATGGTTTGATTTTGCATAAGGTTTGTCATTGTTGTTTTCATGAAGGACATAAATTCCATCATACCCTGTTGTAAAGTCAGCATCATGATTTCCATGCTGTTTGATATTGGTCCTATTGCTTGCTGAGGTGTTATTGTATTTTCTCAGAGCATTGAGCTTGTAAGAACCCAGTCTGATTGGCAAGTCCTGATTTTAGGGCACTGGCGTATGAAACTCCCCCATTTGTGTTGAGCGGCCCAAATGAAGATCCAGATCTGCTTTCGCAAAGAAAACATTAGGTGTGGATTGGAATTGCACGTACGCATTTCGTGCTTTCTGGGAGCGTACCTGTTTTGCTTGTTGAAACTGACTCTTCAGCTCTTTATAGACCGGGCAGCCTCTGTAGTTTGCGGTATGGTTATCTCCACAGTTAGCGCATTTCTTTGTCTTTGGGTCTTCTTTGCTTGCAGGGCAAGGTTCGGATTTGTGGAAGCCACCACAAGCTACGCAGACTGAACGAAGCCCGCAGTTGTTTCTGGTGTGTCCATACTCTTGGCAGTTTGTGCATTGCAGCGGGCCATTCCGCTTGTGCGGTTCTTCAACAGTAATCCTTCTATGCAACAGGAATTGCAGTTTGTAGATCGGGTGCACTTCATTTTTCTTCAAGGCTCTGCTTTCTGGCTCCAGTTCGACCTTAAAGAGTGATTGCGGCTTTTTATTTCTGTTGATAATATTAATAATATTTTTGGGGAAAAATCCTTTTTCTTTCAGTGCCTCTTTTATTTCATTGGTGGATACGTCGGGCTCTATGCCCTTTAGCACTAATTGCAAGAATTTGCTACTCTTGAGCTGGTACGTGTAGTAGGCTCCTAGCCTCATCTAGGTATTTGGTTACAGTTCTAAATTGATCTTCAGTTTTAGCTTGAAGCTTTGTTTCATGAATATTCCCTTTAACAAGAGGAGTAACATAAAAGTTGTCATTCCCGACCAGCGCAACAATTTTCTTTACTAGGGCATTTGAGTTATGTTCCCTTATGTAAATTGGTGGGGGCTTTGGTTTCTTTTGTACAGCTTGTCCAGCTTCGGATTGATTTTTTTCAATTTGCGACAATAGGGCGAATCTGTTGTTACTAGATGCCCCTGGTAAGCTTCCGTTTGATTTGGATGTAACGATCCATGCCAGTCTGTATAGCCGGACCCACTTGTTGTTGTTTGATATTGCCGATATTGGCACTCGTACTTACAATTGGCTTTGTAGTTTTATTCGGCGCTGCAGAATTTGCAAACGCATTCGAAATCGCGTTGTTGGTAACGGCGACCGTTGATGTTGTTGTTGCAGTGGCTGCGGTTGCAGAAATTAACGAGGTCGAAGTGCTCGTGACTGGTGAGCTGTGAGTCGAAGCTGGGGGTGGGGTTCTACACTGCAAGCTCCATGAAGTGGGAGTTGGTGTGAGTAGGGCGGGAGAACAAGACCGTGCTCTCGCACTGTCAATGGTCAGTAGGACTGAGTTGCTCTTTGAAGAAGTTCTTTCTACTTCTGTATCACGGGTTGAGAAATAAGAGATATAACTGTTTCTCTGGTCTACGGAGCTTCTACGCTCACTTTTTGAATCGCCGCTCATTGAGCCATCACTCGTGGCACTTCTTAGTTTTTATAATAACTTCGCACTAGTTTTATACATAGCACTAATTATTTTTTACTGTTTTTAGCAATAAGATTGCCTTTATTATACCACTCCAGTATTTTTAGTTATTGTTTTTCACTTTTGGGCGGTTTTTTCCGGAGCTCGCGCAAAACACGTCTGCACTCTCCGGCTGTTGTTTTGTTTTTTTTTATATGTGGGATATATGAACAAGTAATATATACAAAACTACCGGGAAATGATCATTTTATACCTAGAAATTGTCATTAAATTCTTCGAAAGTTAGTAATTCAGACGGTAGGGTTGAGTCGACAGCAATCAGGACTCCACCTTCCCGGCTGGACTGACGATCAAGCCTGTAAATTGTGTACTTACCCGGGAGAATTACGGAGCTAAGAATATCCGGCCTTAACCAGGTTTCTGTACATACAATAATATTATATGGTAATGAAAAACTATCCGAGTACATTTTAGTCAGCTTACTTAGTAAGCCTCTTGTGTTCTGATAGGAAAGAAGAAGGGAGCAGAAGAGGATGTAGAGGGCGCTGCTAATGGTTTTTTCATGGTATTTTCCATTTCCCCTGAACTATTCTTATTTCTCTTAGCTTCGTATTTTTTACAAATATGCCCCGGGCCATCCAGTGATGAGAGGTCTGGGGCAAGCCATGAAACAAATACATGTTTTAGCTGAAGCACCGAAAACAAGTAACCGTTTTTGGTATAACACATGAAACCCTTTTTGGTACTACACAATTTATATCTGTACTACCAGTATCGGCCGGTAATCCGGACGTTAAGTCCACATGAGGTGTTGGGGCCACTACTTTTTTTTGATCGGACAGAGCGAAAGTTCCTAGCGGCGCCACATCGGTTCCAGCAACTTCGGGTACCGAATCACTTTTTGCCCCCGATCTTAGTACCACTTGAGTGGCGCCTAAGATTGGCAGCTGAGCTGGACTTGAATCGTGGGCAGCAGGTTGCACGGCACCTGCCATACTGACCGCGGATTTTTTGCGCTTTGAGGAATCGGGCTCAGCTAGCATGCGACTAGTGAGCTGCGATTCAAGCGCCACTAGCAGGTTTGTATTTTTACGGCAGTTGCTTTTGTGAACCGCTTAATAGATATTGCCTGGTTCTCATATGTGATTTATTCATTGCAGTAGTAGCGTAGGCCACTTCTTTTACCGATGGCATCGCGAACCAGGCCAGAATAGCCAAGACACTTTGCGTGATAAATTTTATCGCATGTATGGCAAGGAATACTCTGCTGTCCAGCCGAGATAACTTTCTTGCAAATTTTTAATGAACAGAAAGCCATTATCACTGACCACGGACCACTGTGCACTATAGCGGACAAAAAAATCGAAAGAGCTCAAGAACTTTTTAAGAGAGAAAGGAGAGTGCGTGACGACGAAGAGAAAAACTGAAAAGGGAGGCAATAGAAAACAATGTCAGTAAACCAGCACCGAATAAATGATAAAATTTTTTTACTTCTAAACACAAGTTAATCACGATGCACTCATGAAGCGAACGGAAAGTTGTTAAAGACACTTAAAGGTGTAGAAACGTTAAAAAAGATTTAGGTAAACCAGATGTTGGCTTAAATACTTTATGCCATTAACAGGGACTAGTCGCTCATATGTAATCCGTGCTGACTTGATTATTAGTAGCTGAATGCAAAAGTGAATCACAAACCTCTGCATTACTCTGCAAACTGGTAGACCCTGCTAGAATTTCTACTACGCTGCCCTGTAACTGCAGTATAGTGTGTTGGTGTGACACGGGAAAGACGGTAACCTTTCTACATGAAAACTTAATTTGGACTGAAGGACTTTAATATTAGACTCCTCTATTAGGCTTATAACTTGAACCTCTGTGGGGGGTCAACTAAACAGACTTTAAATCATCATTATTAAAAATGGTTGGGTTTCTGCTATTAAATTTGTAAAGTGTGCCTGTGAGCATAAAATTCTGTATTTCAGTTACAAGCATTCTTGTTATCAATATTTCCAACATTTTAAGGTCAGCTGGTCTTTGGGTTGTTGTTCTGTCTGCTAGCACCTGTCTCATTTTCCGTGATTTTTATACCTTTGCAGAGGGAAATTAGTCAAAAGCTATAAAGTATATATATTCTTGATAAGCATCACCAGGAGAGTCGATCTAGCCTTTTAACGGGTCCTGCGAGAACTGGACCTTACAACGCTGTAGGTAACTATTATAACACTGAGCATTAAGCACGGTAAATCTTAACCGAGCACTAAAATATCTAGCAAAAAAGGATTGAGAACCAGTATTTGTATTTTTCCTTAAAAGTCTAGACTTTACATTTCCCAAGTGCGTCAACTTTTTGCTAAGCCAACGTGATTTATTGGAGATTGACTGGTAGTACCACGGAACACAGATATTAAAAAATGAGTATATTGCAGTGTAAAAAACATTTACTGCCTCTGACATATTAGGACATGATAAGCTATCAGACCAATTAAAGTCAGAAATAAAATTATTTAGCCTCAGAAAGTCTGCCTTAAACTTTCAGTTCTAGACGTGCAGTTTCTGCGCTTTTACTGTACTTATAATTACTCGTTTATAAATTTCAATTTCGTTTTCTTTGTAATGTGGGTTAAATAAGTAGAATGAGTAACAATAATAAACAATAAACAGCCTCGTAATTAGGACTGACTTGTATAACATGACTTGTGAAAACATGGTGCTCACCAAGTGCGCTGATTTTACTGGCCTAGTGATGACAATTGCAGTTATGTTGTGACGCTTGTGTCGAGGTTGCGAACGAAATGAAATTGTTCATGCGCCAAACTAAATAGGGCTGATAAGCTGTTTCGGCGTTTCAAAAGATAGTTTTCGCCGAGCTGATGATCTCCTCTCTGCGCTGGACTCGCAGTTTAATGCCGAAAGCTATTAGAAGAGTCCCTTAAGCGCAAAAAAGCCGCTGATGGTAAGCAGCAAATGGAGAACACCCCGCAACTTCAATCAAAAGAACAGCAGACCATTCCGGCGGATCAGCAGCTGATTGCAGCCAACCCTCAAATGTTGCGAAGATCAGCAGCTAAAAAGATTCGGAGTCCGAACAATCCGTAGTGGAATGTATGCAACCAGGGACTTCTATGAATGGTTTCACAACCAGTGGATCGACCTATTCCTTAAGACGCCACCGGTACTACTGAGTACGGACAGCCGGCTCAAGTTGGTTCTGCAAAAACAATGTCCACACCACCAAAATCCTTTTCAGTGGTTCTACTAAACATTTTCGTTTCTCGGCTTTCCCCTGGGCAAACATCTTCTGATGTATTGTCTTATATACAAGACAAAACTAAAGCCGATTGTAATAGTGTAAAGATGGAAAAGTTTAAGTTTTCTTACGCTAGAGACATTTAATCCTTCAAGATAACTGTGGCAAACGAGCTTTTTGAAGCCATAGGCTCTTGCGACTTTTGGATAGTATGATTGTAAAATAGTTCGAAGCTAAGATAAAAAAGAAGGGGCCCGTGAGAGTAAAACTTCCTAGTCGAGGCCATATCAATGTATCATATTCACAACTAACTTCTAACCTCCTTCTTTCCTATTAGAATGCAAGAGGCTTGCGTAGCAAACTTTGCATCTCATATTATCGTGTTCACAGAAAGTACACAATAAGTAAGGTAAGTACACAATATATGTATATTATGACCGTCCCTCTAGACGGGGAGGTGGAGTCTTGATTGGAGTGTATTCAAGGGTTTAGTCAGAGGAGTTTTTTTTTACTAATTCAATACCATTGAATTTATTTGCGTAAAGTTATCGCTTCTTGTAACTCTATATACATATCTTGTATTGTGTCCAGGGTAGCACCACTCACGCAATTTGAAGATCCATATCATCCTACAATCGGAGTGACAAACGACACGGGTACCGTGATAGAAAAAAAATCATAAAATAAAATCAAACGAATACATTGCTTACGCAAAGGAGACTTTCGGAGCCTAAATAATTTTATTTTTGGCTTTAATTGGTTTGACAGTGAGATTAATGTAGGATTGGTAAAGTTAGTTTAAGTTATTTACCCTATAATTAAGTCGAAAGTATCAGGAGAGTCCAGCTTTAGTATTTATTTTTAGTTTATTTTATGAATAGCCCTATTTATTTAATCGATGTTATAAAAGGTATCGAAGAGTTTAAGGAGAAACAATCGAGTGGTAGACATCATTGAAGTCGTCGAGAGTGCAGAAGAAAGAAGTGAAGAATAGTGAGAAGTCGTCGAGGAGTTTTAAGAAACATTAAAGTCGTCTAAAGTGTGGTTGCGGTTAAGAAGTTGGTCTCGGTTATCATTTAAAGTATTTTTAATCGTATTAATAAATCGAAATTTGTACTATCCCACAAATTTAATGGGGGCTCGTCCGGGAAAGTCGCAAAAATAGCAAAAGAACCCTGTATGCGTTAACATACAAAATACGATTAAGTAAGAGCGCAAGCGTTGATCCTAGATAAAAGACCAAAATTTTAAAAGTCAAACTGCTTATTAACGCAGAAAACCACTCCAAAATTTTCTTTACGCAACCTTGAAAATTATGGTGAAATAAATTTTCATATGTGTGTGTCACGTGAAGCGTCACTCGCCAGATTTATTTGCAAGCCAAGAAGATTTACTTGTATAAGTGGACGCCACGTCGTAGAAAATTTTGCACCATAAGATGAACACTGGAGAGAAGGAGACAACCGTAGAATAAACTGAAGACCACACTACTATAGAGAATAGCAGCGAGAAGAACGACTGAATTCCAAATTGGCGAACGAGCTGTGACGTTTTTTTTTGAAGCACGAGCTAAATATTCCGAAAGAGACTATAAAACTAATATATAGGCTGCTGAACGACAGCTAAGTCAAAAGCAAGGAGTCAACCGTGTTTTACAAAGTCGGAGGTGCGCTTAACATTACGAGGCTACAACCACAAGGATAAGCAAAGGAGCATCAGAGACATTCGAAGTGACGCCACCAGAGAAGGACGGCCAGTAGTAGTTCTATCAGAAGTGTGCCACCAAGGAGGCGCTACTAGAGGAAGTCCTATAAGGAGAAGTGCTATTAGAGGAGGCGCTACAGAGAAATTCTACCAGAGGAGGCGCTGCAGAGGGGTGCGACCAGAGCGGCGCTACCAGAGAAAGTCCTACAAGGACTATTAAAGAAGTTCTGCCAAAGAAGAATCAACAGAAGAGGTGTTTCCAGAGACGTACTGCTCGAAGAAGTTCGAAGAGTTGCAACTACCCAGAAGAGCTGCAACTGACGAGAAGAGTTGCAACTACCCAGAAGAGCTGCAACTACCGAGAAGAGCTGCAACTACCCAGAAGAGTTGCAACTACCCAGAAGAGCTGCAACTACCGAGAAGAGTTGCAACTACCGAGAAGAGTTGCAACTACCCAAAAGAGTTGCAACTACCCAGAAGAGTTGCAACTACCGAGAAGAGTTGCAACTACCCAAAAGAGTTGCAACTACCCAGAAGAGTTGCAACTACCGAGAAGAGCTGCAACTACCCAGAAGAGCTGCAACTGACGAGAAGAGTTGCAACTACCCAAATAAGCTGCAACTACCCAGAAGAGCTGCAACTACCGAGAAGAGCTGCAACTACCCAGAAGAGCTGCAACTGACGAGAAGAGCTGCAACTGAACAGAAGAGCACGAAGACCGCAGTGCCGGACAGTACTGCAAGACGAACTTGAGTATTTTCTTTCCATTTCCTTTACATTTATTTACATTTAAATAGAATTCGAAATTAAGTCACCTTTATTTTGTAGTTAAACAAAGCATTGTAAACGACATCTTAATCGCAACCATGGACTCGAAATCTATATTATCGATGACAGTAGCTTCTCTGAGGGAAAAGCTAAGTGCGTTGGGCTTGAATACGGATGGTAGGAAGAGCACTTTGCAAGATAGACTTTTGGATCATTTCGAGGTGGCACATACTGTTGATGTTGACGAGGATGAAACCGTAAGCGAGGGTGGATCACACAGTACTGAGTTTCATGAAGCCATTAGCAGCATAAGTTCGAGGTTTACATTAAGAGATGTTCAAGATAGCATTTCGTCTTTTTCAGGATCAGATCAGCAAGACATAAGCCATTGGCTTAACGAATTTGAAGATGTAGCTATAACTGTAGGTTGGGATAACCTTCAAAAATATATTTACGCAAAACAACTTTTAAGTGGAGCAGCTAAGCTTTTCATTAGAAGTTTGACAGGAGTGCGAGGTTGGAATAAGCTTAAGTCCGAGCTGGAAAATGAGTTCGGAAAGCAGTTGTGTTCGGCAGATGTCCACAAAATGTTAAGACTTAGGGAGAAAAAAGTGTCAGAAACATGTTTAGAATATTTGTACAGTCTAATGGAATTAAGCAAACCTATTAAGCTAGAAGAAGAAAGCTTAGTATCCTACTTTATTGAAGGAGTCCCTGACAGCAAAGCAAACAAAGCAGGCTTGTATAGAGCTAAAACCGTAAAGGAGCTCAAAGTTGAAATAGAAATTTATGAGAAAATAAGAGGAAATGCTGTAAATAAAGAAGAAAAGAAAACTTATTCTCACCATAACCAGAGACAGGTTAAGAAAATGCAGAGTAGTTCGACTAGAAAATGCTACAAATGCGGAAAGGAAGGACATTTCGCTAAAGAATGCATCGACCAAGTAATTTGCTACAAATGCCATAAAACCGGCCATATTGCTAAGCAGTGTGAAGAAGTGAAACAGTCTTCCACGGTCAAGAAGGAAGCAACAAATGTAATTGAGGATAAATCCCCAAAGGAAGGCCTAATTTTCAAAAACTTCAGAGCACAGAATATTAGCTTTACCGCAATGATAGATTCTGGCAGCGATCTTAGTCTCATGAGGGAAGATGTGTTCAATAAATTCGACAGTCTGCAACTCAGAAAAGAAATCAAGCATCTTAAAGGCATTGGAAGAGGTGAACTGATTACCACAGGATGTTTTGACTTAAATGTTTTTGTTGACAATATAAGCTTTGCAATAACTTTTCACGTAGTTAAACAAGAAGAGTTTGAGTATACGGCTATTGTTGGCAATAATTTACTGCAGAAGGTCGACATATTGTTCAGTACAAAAGGAGTCAGATTCATTGCAAAAGCCACTGAAGAAGTATTTGCAGAAACTTTTAAGTCGATGTGTGTGACAGAAATGATTGAGGAACAAAAAGCAGTAGATAGAGTCGACTTAAGACACTTAGATAAGTTTCAAAAATCTGAAGTGGAAAAACTGATCACGGGATACAAACCGAATCAGTCAATTAAGTCGCCGGTCGAAATGAAAATAATATTGGAAGATGATATCCCAATATTTCAACATCCGCGTCGAACATCTTACGAGAACAAGATTTTAATCGAAAAACAAGTTCAGGAATGGCTAGATGCAGGAATCGTAATTCCCAGCTGCTCAGAGTACGCATCTCCCGTGGTACTAGTGTCGAAAAAAGATGGCTCGAAACGTTTTTGTTGTGATTACAGAAGGCTTAATTTGAAAATAAAGAGAGACAATTTTCCCATGGCATTGATCGATGACGTGCTAGATCGCTTACAAGGCTCAAAAGTATATACTACCTTAGATTTAGCCAACGGATTTTTTCACGTACCTGTCGAAGCAGAGTCCAGAAAGTTTACTGCCTTCGTAACTCACAACGGGCAATATGAGTTTACACATGTCCCGTTTGGTATAAGCAACTCCCCCGCAGTATTCTGTCGCTATGTAGGAGCCGTACTAAGAGACCTGATACAGTCCAAGAAAATTGTCGTATACATGGATGACATTATCATACCAACAGTTGATGAGGATACAGGTCTATTGGTATTAAAAGAAGTATTGCAAGTAGCATCTAGAGCAGGGCTGCGTATCAAGTGGGAAAAGGGTCAGTTCTTGAAGCGGAAAATTACATTCCTAGGATACGTAATTGAAAACGAAACTATCGCGCCGACAGAGGATAAAGTCAAAGCTGTTGTTAACTACCCAGTACCGCAAAGCAGAAAGGCACTTGAAAGATTTTTGGGATTAACATCATATTTGCGTCGTTTCATGAGAGGCTATGCTCTGGCAGCGAAACCTTTAAGTGATATACTTCGTAAGACAGACAAGTCGCGAGAGGGAAGGAACATTCAGTTAGACGATCAGTGCTTAGTCAGCTTCGAGAATCTGAAGAGCTTATTAATAACTGCACCAGTTTTAAAACTATATGATCCTTGCGCCATCACCGAAGTCCACACAGACGCGAGTAAATTCGGATTTGGAGGAATTCTCATGCAAAAAGACTCAGAAGACCAATTATTTCACCCAGTAGAATTTATGAGCAGGAAAACTACTCAGTGTGAGGAGAAATACAGCGCGTATGGGCTAGAAGTTTTAGCAGTCATCAATTCCGTTAAGAAGTGGTATATATATCTGTTGGGAATGCATTTTACAATAATCACCGATTGCGTGGCATTTGCGATGACCATGAAAAAAGACGATGTCCCACCAAGAGTCGCCCGATGGGCTAGGTACTTACAGGAGTTTAAATTTTCCGTTCAACACAGAGCAGGAAATCAGATGAAACACGTAGATGCACTCAGTCGCCTAAACTGCTTTCTTATCGAAGATTCAACAAAATATCGACTAAGAGAAGCGCAGAACCGGGATGATTGGATTAAAGCAGTCAAAATAGTACTTGATAGCGTCGAGACTTATGAGGATTTTTTCGTTAAAAACAACATACTCTACAAAGATGTTGCGAAAGAGCTTTTAGTCGTTCCAGAATCCATGCAAGAAGACATAATCAGAATAGTGCATATCGAAGGCCACTATGGAGCAAAGAAGACTAAGGATCTAATTGAGAAAGCGTATTACATCAAAAATATTCAAGACAAGGTGGAGAGATTTGTCAAGAGTTGCGTAGAATGTCTTATTATAGATTCCAAGAGAGATAAGAAAGAAGGATTGTTGACGCCAATCGACAAAATCCAAGAACCGCTGGGTACATACCACATTGATCACGTTGGACCGCTTACGGACACCAAGAAGAAATACAATCACATTTTAGCCGTGGTGGACGGATTTTCCAAGTTTGTCTGGTTATATCCAACGCGATCTACAGGAACAGACGAAGTAGTAAACAAACTCGAAAAACAATCTGCGATTTTCGGAAACCCTCGACGCATAGTAACGGACAGAGGCACTGCGTTTACGTCCTTTAAGATTCTTACAGGAATGAATATGCGTAAAAAAGATGATGACATTAGAAAGCTTCTCGAGGATATAGAAATAGAGGAACTAATTGATGAACGAAACGAAATAAGGAGGAAAGCTCAGGAAAATATTGAAAAGGTACAACAGGAAAATAGGAAAACATTCAATGAAAAAAGAAAGATTGATACAGAGTACGATATAGGTGAACTAGTGGGAATAAAGCGAACTCAATATGGAGTAGGAATGAAGCTCAGACCTAAGTTCTTCGGACCCTATAAGGTCACAAAGAAAATGAAACATGGACGTTACGAAGTCGAGAAAATTGGAAACCAAGAGGGACCAAAAATAACAACTACAGCAGTTGAATACATGAAAAAGTGGAGTTCATTCGGGGGCGAATAAAATTTCAGGATGGCCGATTGTAGGATTGGTAAAGTTAGTTTAAGTTATTTACCCTATAATTAAGTCGAAAGTATCAGGAGAGTCCAGCTTTAGTATTTATTTTTAGTTTATTTTATGAATAGCCCTATTTATTTAATCGATGTTATAAAAGGTATCGAAGAGTTTAAGGAGAAACAATCGAGTGGTAGACATCATTGAAGTCGTCGAGAGTGCAGAAGAAAGAAGTGAAGAATAGTGAGAAGTCGTCGAGGAGTTTTAAGAAACATTAAAGTCGTCTAAAGTGTGGTTGCGGTTAAGAAGTTGGTCTCGGTTATCATTTAAAGTTATTTTTAATCGTATTAATTAATCGAAATTTGTACTATCCCACATTAATACAAGATTTTATTTGTTTTGTATATTTGCTTGGTGTCTTAATTTGAAGTCTGATCTGCGTTGTGATAATCGAGTTTGTAGTTGTAGTTGTTCCTACATATATGCTATCACATTTTTCACTTTTATCTCCATTGCATGGTATACAACATTGTTTTTGTCAAACATTTGTATTTTGGACCATCGTTTGAAAAGCAACGCTACTCTCGTAGTATTTCGTTTTGCTATTGCTATCGCTCTCTTTTTGACTAGAGCCGTAGCAGAGCCATAGCAGAATAACGAGAAAGCTTGTGCTCTGCTCTGCTCGCAGTTTTGTCGCTTGAGAAACTGTAGCAATAGCGGTAGCAGAAAATCAAGTCCTGTGCTCTGTGTAGCAGTAACGGTGGCAAAAAATTGATAGCGATATGAGAGCAGAGCACTTGCTATTTGTTCATGTGCTACGGCTCTCGCTTGTGTTAGTTTTTTTATTTTCTGCACCTTTCTTATGCAGCATTTTCTTTTTACTTGTCGCTTTGTAGTTTTATGAAAATAATTTTGGCACTTTTTAGTTTTGATTAACTGCGTAAACATGACACCGGCAAAGAAAAGTATCAACATTTTAAAATATTACGAGGAGATTCTGGTTGCATGCAGACCAAAAAAACCGTGAAACCTCAACTAATTAAAGTTAAAATCAATAAAAAAATGTAATCCGGTCATACATTGGACTTGTCACTGAAGACAGCATTCCGTTCCATTTGCTAAACCCAACATAATTGACCCCATATGTCAAGGTCTTAACGAAAAAAGCGGAAAAAACATTATTTTAAACGGAAGCAAGTGCAAGTCTGTTTTAAAACAGGTATCAGCAAATGTTAGACTTGAAATACATCAAGAATGTAAAAATCGACTGCTTTCTTTTAAAATAGATAGTGCAACGCGGCTTGATCGAAAGCTATATTAGGCCCTATTGAAACTATTGAAAATAAATCCAAAGACGACGTTTCGTTGTAAATGAACAGTTATGGGAGTTCATGGACTCCTACGTTACAATTATGGCTCAACTGCAAACAACTACAGTGCAGTTTCAACAAAAACCATTGCACTATGGGAATTTTTATGCTCTGTGGCTGGTTTGCAAGTTGTCAACGAAAGTATGGAAGTAAGAACAAATGTTGGCTTCGACGCTTGCTTATATCACTAACCATACAACATATAGACTGGTCATTTCATACAACGAAAATGGACACAAAAATTCTTTTGCGGGAGGCCCCCGGGCTAGTAGCGGCAGGCCCCGGACACTTCGTCTCTCTCTCATTCTTATTCTCATTTTGATGCTCGCGCACTCATTGCACGAGTTCGGTCGTTCAGTCGCAGAGACGCGCATTTTGAAGAAGGTTGCGCCTGCGCTTTAATTGGTCTTTATATTAATTCGTGTTCATGCATTCTCATCCAGGGGTGCATGTGTGCGTTTATTTCAATTCGATGCGGAAAGAATATTTTGTCTTTTCCTACTTTTCAGACTTGGGACCCTAACAACACAGGCGTATTCACTATTCACAAGAACGGCTGTATGGCTTTTGTTTTGTTTACATACATTTTTTAGGACACTTGTTTTGAATTTTATGAGCTTTGGTTGATTTTTTTTTTTTGATTCGCAGGGTAATTTTTTATATTTTTATGTATGTATGCTTATTCATGAAAGTCGCCGCTCGGATTAGTTACCGATAAATATATGTACATACATATAATAATTGTATAATTTTAATACTGGAAATTAACAAATTGTTTAAGCACTATAAAGTACAGACAAAAATATTCGAAGTGATTTTCTGAAATTTGTATTTCAATTTTATATTAAGAAGTAAGTTTTTAATGATTTTTAACATATTTAAATTTCAATCGAAAACTAAAACAATATAAAAGTTTATTTATCCAATTTTTGGTAGGATAGCATTATAAAATGGATAATTTTTGTATGCTATGTTTTTTCGAGCGGCGAAAACGCTTGTTTCTGTCCGCCCTAAAATTCAGTCGTCGGTAGGGTATGCAGGCACCATCCGCTCGCAGAACAAGAACCAAAGCTGATTTGGTTTGAAGTTTTCTCAACCACTAAACGCAGACACCGACTGCGACTATGCCCTGTTCCTATCTCAGTAGATTGATTTATATTAATTGGAATACATACATATATGCAAAACATTTTTTTGCTACCACTGATTTGAATTTGTAAGCCAAAATGAAATAAATGCTTAAATATTAAAAAATATACTATAACATATAATATTCTTATTTTAATTATTAACCCAATAGTGAATACGCCCTTATTGTTAGGGTACCAAGTCTGAAAAGTAGCAAAAGACAAAATATTCTTGCCACATCGAATTGAAAGTGGTGAGAACATGTTAGAAGTGGTGAGAAACCGAAGTTAGAAGAAGTTAGCTTCGAACATGGCTCTCAGCAGAGCTTTGACAGAGGCCCGGGCCATAGAGTAAGAAGCTATCTAGAGGTTTCATTTGCTCTGCCCGGGCCTCTGCCAAAGCTCTGCTGAAAGCCATGTTCGAAGCTAACTTATTCTAACTTCGGTTTCTCACCTTTTCTAACATGTGCGAAGCACAAGCAATAGTATGGGGAGTTCTCGCACCTATCCTTAGGAATAAGAGCGAGCAGTGCAGCAATAAGAATTCACCATGGGCATCGATTCAAGCTCGATTCGAACAAATGAAAAACTCTCTTTTTTTCGGTTTTTTCCACTACGTGGCATCACTGGCAAAGTCACTCGAGAGCGCGGGCACAGCAAATGAAACCTTTATATAGTTTCTTACTCTCTGCCCGGACAGAGCAAATTAAACCTCGATATAGTTTCTTACTCTATGCTTACTCTATGATTCTGGTGTGGGTGCCTCCTTTTATCCGCGTTTCAGGCCGATAACTTGTTATCGGGATCCCAGGGTTGATTCGGAGCTTTTTGGTGTGGCCAGCTGACCCTTGGGTTGGCGCGCGTTCAAATATGGTCTCCGATTGGCGAATCAGTGTGACCAGAAAGTTCGTTGGTGGTAGTCGTCACACATTTATTGACTTGACTTGATGACTTTATTTGGACATACATCACAAATAGACAAACATTTTGATTTCCCTCTGAGTAAGCATTATACCATTTTTTTGGACTAGTTCACATAATATAAAAATGTGAACACAGAGAATCGTCGAAATTAGGTACAAATTTTGGGAAAAATTAAAGTTTTATCTTCCGCAGATGTTATAATTAAGGTTAACTTGTTGGTGTTAGATGCTACCCATAAGTACTCCCTGTTTAGATATTCATGTCCCTATTGCTAAAAGTAGAAGTTTGATTATCAGCGAAATAGCAAGAATATAATGTCATGATTAAAAAATACTGGGACGCTTGTATATATGACAAATCACTAACAAGAAAAACATCTAAGAGAGGGCTACATGTACTTATGCTTTCAAAATGATTTTATTATGAATGTTAAGATCCCCGGCCTGTAAAATTCCTGCATAAATAGATGGCGACGCCACCGGCTTAGCCGACCTGAACAACTCATACTCTTCACATATAAAATAAATATTACTAAATCCGTCAACATTCGCGTTAACAATTTTATTTATTTATTTATTAATGTTTAAAAAACTAGACTAACTTAGTTGGTAAAGCGCTGGCAACAAGGCCTTCGGCTTTTAGGTTAATGATATGATATCTATTTATTAGTATATTAACATATTGTTCATTGTAGTTTGGCCACTTAATTGGTAATTTTTGTAATGTCTGTACATTTTTGGTTATGTTTTATATTTTGTGGTAAAGGTTTGAGGTTTTTAAGAAAGTTAAATTTTTTTCTAAATTATCTGGGTTGAGGTCGTTGTGGAGGTTTATTGGGTTTGTGTTTTTGAAAATGGATAGTTTGGTGGGTAGGAGTGATGGGCATGAGTTTAATAGGTGGGGTATGGTATTGTCGCCTTGGCAGAAGGGGCAAGCTGAAGTTTGATTTTTATTGAAGTAGTGCTCGTGTGTAAGTTTTGTGTGGCCTAGCCTAAGGCGTACAATTTTAATTTGATCGAGTCTGCTCGATTTGGAATAGAAGGATCTGCAGTATTTGTTGATGTTTGAATAGTCTTTGTTCATAGTTTTGTACCATTGATTGCAGTGAACACTGTCTGTTTTGTCTGTTTTTTGTTAGAAATTTTTGCTTTAGATGTCTGTTGATGTCTGTAAGATTTATGTTTGGGGTTAAATAAGGGGCATTTTGCTTGTGGATTTGTTAGAAATGATCTGATTTTCTTCGAATAAAAGTTGTTGTTGCTAGTGTTTGTTATGGCGTCAATTGCTGAGAGAGAGTCAGAACAGATCATGAACTTTCCCCTTGCGATTTTGACTTGTTCGACCGCTATTAGGATGGCTATTATTTCAGCAGAAAGTACTGATGAGAAAGGTCTACCCCCAGTATACCATATTTAATAATACTGGTATCTGTTGTAACTGCTTTAGATATAGTGGTGTTAATTTTTGATCCGTCCTTAAATATGAATTTGTGGGTTTTATGCCTGTCTTTGGTATGATCGAATAGTTTCCTGTATGTATCTGGTGGTGTGTTTTGTTTCTTGTGTGCTCTAAATGTTGTATCTATGAGATTCGGGAGATCCCACTTTGGTTTGTATTTGTGTAGTTTTACTGGTTTGTAGGGTAGATTTAATGATTGGCAAAGATTTATTGTGCGGTCTATGATTGATTGGTGTTTTTTGAGTTTTCTATGTTTGAGGAGCTTGTGTATTAATGTATCTTTGGAAAGTATAAGGTTTTTTGTGAGTTTGGTTGTTTGGAAGTCTCGTTTTTGTTTTAGTGGGAGGATATTGGATATTAGATTTATTAAAAGGTGTTTTTAGTTTGTTTAGCACGCTTTTGGGAGTGTGTCCGTATAGAAACAAGCCATACTCCATTTTTGCTATGACTGTTGCTCTCGCAACGTGAAGTAGTGTTTGTATATTGCAGTTGAATTCAGCGTTGGAAAGGCATTAAATGATATTTAATTTTTGGTGCAGTGATGGAAGTAGTGATTTTATGTGTGTGTCCCATTTGTATTTGCTGTTTACGGTTATCCCTAAGATTCGGAGTCAAGTGACCTTTTGTATTTGCATATTGCTACAGCTTATGGTGCTACTGCAGCCTTGTTTTTGACAGATATGGAGGTGTTGGCATTTAGATAAGGACAAAGATGCCCCTGAATACGAGCACCAGCTGCTTATGTTGTGTAGTAAGTTGTCTAGGTTGAAGTTTAGCTTTTTGTTAAAATTTAATTTTCCTGTGTAAAGATATTATATTTGAGAGCTTATTGTATCCGATGAGAAAAAGGAAATGGGTGATTCTTGTGGGATACCATTGGATAATGGAAGTGAGTTGGACGTGTGTGTTTCGACAATTGTTTTCCTTTTAAGCATACAATTTTTAACATAATTTATTATTTTTGGGCCCGTTTTCCATTCTTAGAGTTGTCGTGTGCTCACCTACTTGTTCAAAGGCTCTTGAGAAGTCAAGAGTGACGAAAGAGGTGTGCCTTTTTGACTTCGTTATAAGATGGTCTACGTAGAGTAGACTATCCGAAGTCGATTTGCCTTTTGAAAGCCAAATTGGTTTTCATTTAGGAGTTTGTTATGGGTCACCAGCCACCACAGTCTTTTTGCCATGATTTTGTCCAGCGTTTTTGCTAGGCAGCAGTTAAGCGAAATGGGTGGCTGTCAAAAATTTGGTCAAAGAGATTATTAATTCTGTTTTTTGTGGTAAGGGAGCTGTTGCGTATCATTTCGTAAGAGATTCTGTTTAATCCTGGAGTAGATCCTTTTAGTGTTTGTAGTGCTGAGGTCAATTCAAGGAAATTTATGATTTCCTCTATTGTTTTGGCTGTTGGGGTGGGTGAGTTGATTTTGTATTTGTTAGTTCGAAATTCGTCTGAGAAGTTTAGGTCGCTTGAGAGCTCTGAGAAGTGTTGGGAGAAGGAGTTGGCTATTTCTATAGTATCTGTTGTTGTTGTGTTGTTTTTGGGGTTAAGTATGGCATGGATTTGTTTGACTGGGTCAAGTCCGGAGAAGCTTCTTATATTGCTCCATATTTTAGATGAGGGTGTTGTTGGTTCTATGGTGGAAGTAAAGGACCTGGAAGCTTCGCTTTTACTCATTTTTATTTCAAACCTGTACTTGGCGTTTAAGCGTCTATAGTTTATTACATTTGTTAGGTTGATGTTGCGGTTTTGTTTATATTGTTTGGAGGGAATAGGGAGATAACTATTGGAAAATGGTCACTGCCGTGGATATCGTTAAGTATTTCCCACTTGGAGTGTGGGGCTATTGCTGCTGAGCAAAGTGAAAGGTCGAGGTGTGTGTATGTACTTGTCGTTTAGTAAGATTAGCTGTGTGTTGTCCATGAATTTTTGTATTGTTTTACCTCGAGAATTTGTTTTCGGGGAGCCCCAGGCTGGGTGCCATCCGTAAAGTCTCCTACAATTAGTGAGGGTGTTTGGTACAAGTTGTCTTCCAGCATTTGATTTGTGAGGGTTCTGTTTGGGGCAATGCACTATGGGGTTTTTGACAACTTTATGTGGCATTTAGTCATTTTTAAAAAATGCTCTAATTTAAAAAAAAATGGGAATGCATTAACAGAACATCAAACTGTTATGCCTCATACTCAAAATGTTAATACTTAACAGCATATGTTAGCAGAACAGCTGTAAAGTCAGCTGTTGCATCCGAAAGCACCTGCGCTAAGTTTGCAATTTTTTCGAAGCGTTTCTGTGAAATTAATTTATTCGTGTAAAACACCATTTGAAAAGAAAAAAACAAATGGAAACTGATCTCACACGTTTGTACTATATGTTAAATGTATTAATTGTTTAACATTTTGTCATTTTATAAATGCACCTTAAGCTGAATTTTGAGGAACAAATTTCAACTTTGGGAAGAGTTTTGAAATATAAGTTTGCATTAGTTTTCAATGCGTTATCAATTCTGAGCAAAAATCTGTTAGTCTTATTGTGCACTTTTCCACACAATTGGTGCAATTTGAATTTTTCTTAGATAACCTCACTTGCTCCAACGCCGACTTGGTTGCTGTTTGGAATAGCGAGAAGGGCCGGCTTGAGCAAGAAAAGGCTATACAATGTTTGATGAACAAATTATTTATCATCATTTTTATATGTTTGTCCTGTCAGTTGGCCGTCAATTTGGACAAATTCGAATAATTTTGCCTACAAACTGGCGAATTGATAGTCGATATGTGCCTGTGGCTGCCGATGAGTTTTGAGTTTGATAGAATTTTTTCTTTTTGCTTTTGTTGCACTTATTATTATCCACTTTTATAGGCATAGAGCAACAAATTTCAGCTCCTTAAATTTCATTAATTTATTTTTAGTTTTAACCGATCGTTCCTATGGGAGCTATAGGATATTGTTTCCTGATCCGAACGATTTTCACACTATATGTGCCTATATGACAAATAATGATGATTGGTAAAGTTTCTTGTCGATATCTCCAAAACTGACCGAGTTATTAATTAATGCCACAAAAACAGGTCAAAAACCCCATAGTGCAATGTATGCTGTCTTTATGTGTATGTTTTGCTTGGATTTTATGTGTATTGCTGGGGCTTCAATGCCGTTTGGAATGTTAACTATAGAATACTGAATTGACTTGTGTCTTAAGAGCAGTGCTGCCAACTTTTGCCCAGCAAAAAAAGCTGTTTTTGACGGAAAGAATTCAGAAAAAGGTAAAAAAATAATCCAAAAAATCCAATAAAAAGCTAAAAAAAAATGTATAAAAAAACGAAAAAATATCAAATAAATAAAAATTTATTAATGTAATTTTTGAGTGAGCTCGTAGATCACTTAGTTTAGCTGTAATAGTGGTCTTGCAATAGTTGCAATAAACCCTCTGCAGGTCTGTGACATCCCTGCGAATGCCTTGAACTCATCACTTTTAAGCCAGACATCGCGGCATTTTTGTTTATATTCCTTCGGCATTTCACAACTTGCTACGATTTACGCGCACTTTTTATGTAGTAATGAGACACTAAGCGAGTGATGACATTAGCGTATATCGAGAAAAACAATCGATACGCCATTACATTTTATGGTTTGTTTGTAAGTGACTATCGTAAATCTGCCACTTTTTCATATTTGGTACTTAAGAGTTAACAAAACAAAAAAAAGTCGGGAAAAAGCCAACTTAATTTCTAAAAAAGCCAGAATTCCCGCTTTTCACAATTCCCGCATTTCACAAATTTTTCCCGCAGTTAGTCTTCAAAAAAAGCCAGTTTTGACGGGAAAAAATCCAAATTGGCAGCACTGCTTAAGAGCGCTACGCCGCCAAATCTGTTGGTGGCTATGTTTGTTAGTAGCTAGTAATTTATTGGAGTTGGTATATTGTTAGTGTATTGTATGTGAGTTTCTTGAAGTGCGACGGTTTGTGGAGAGTATTTTTTTATCAGGACTAGGAGTTGGTTATAGTTAATTGTATATCCTTTAATATTCCATTTAATTTAAATTAGTGACATTTTGAAAATATAAAGTTTTTAAGGGTATTCCTTAGAGTAAGGGAAATCTAAACCGATTCGTTGTCGCTGTTTTTGGTAGGTTTGTTTTTGTTAGAAGATTTGGTTTTTGATTTTGATGGTTTGAAGTTAGTACAGAGAGGGGGTTTGACATATTTTTAGGGAAAATTGTAATATTAAGGTCCTTTGTGAGTTGTGATCCGTATGCTGTTGTTATTCTGGTGGGGTTGGCGTTGTCAGTTTCCATTGCTTCGGTGTCGTCTTGGTCGTGTTGGTTGTGGTTTTGGAGAATTTCTTTCGGTGGCAGTGTTGTTTTGATTGATGCAGATAAGGTTGTAGGTGTGTTTGAGTGGTTGTGACCTCAGGATGTGGATGTAGTTCGAATATTTGAGGATGGTTTCATTGTTGATGTATAAGTGTTTGGAGATTAAGTTCTTGTTGTGCCCTGTGCTGTGGTGTTTATGAGTGTGTTGCGTAAGAATTTCTTGTTTTGGATCCGTGTCGCTCAAAGTATGTACCTAGAGCTGTTTTATGGTCGACTTTTTCGGTGATCTTTGTGGCAGTAAGTTCCTTTTGTTTACTGAATGTGGGGCATTTGCGGTCCAGAGGGCTGTGTTGCGAGTCGAGTTCAGGATTGTTTTCGCAGTTTAGGCATTTTTTAACGTTTTCACAGTGTTGTCCATCGTTGGTGTGTTTATCTTCATTTCTCTGTGTTCTTGCATATGGGTGCAGGGTGTCCGTAGCGGAGGCACTTTTTACAGCGCAGTGGGCAAGGAATGCAGTTGCGTACTCGGACAGTTTCGTAGCCAACTCGCAGTTTTTCAGGGAGCTGAAGTGTTTCAAATGTAATTATTATAAGTCCGTTTTCTGTTAGAGAATTGCAGTCGTTGTTGGTGTTTTGTCTCTTCATGATTTTTTTGACTTCAGTTACATTCTGTGGCTTTAATTCTTTTAGGATTGTTTCTTCGTCTGTGTATCTAAGGTTATTACAGTAGATAACGCCATTTGAAAAATGTAGTGTTTTGTGTTCTGTGCTGTTATTTCGATATCTGCGATTCTGGTAAGTTTGAGAAGTTTTGTGGCTTGTGTGTGTTTTTTTTGTTTTAATCAAAAATGCGCAGTCTCTATTTTTATACCCTTGCAGAGGGTATTATAATTTTGGTCAAAAGTCTGCAACGCAGTGATGGAGACATCTCCGACCCTATAAAGTATATATATTCTTGATCAGGATCACCTCCTGAGTTGATATAAGCATGTCCGTCTGTCCGTCTGTCCGTCTGTCTGTCCGTCTGTCTATCCGTCTGTCTGTTTCTACGCGAACTAGTCTCTCAGTTTTAAAGATATCGAATTGAAACTCTGCACACACCCTTCTTTTCTTTGCACGCAGTATATAAGTCGGAACGGCCGGGATCGGCCCACTATATCCTATAGCTGCCATATAACTGATTGATCGGAAATGCCATAACTTTGATGTTTGTAAAGTTAGGAAGTTGGTATTTCCTATGGGTTTTATATTTGGCCAATCAATCTGACCTACCAAATTTCATAAGGATCGGTCGACTATATCTTATAGCCGCCACTTAACTGAACGATTGGAAATGCCATAACTTTGGTGTTTTTAAAGTTAGGAAGTTGGGATTTTTATGAGTGAATGCATCATATGAATAATTTTGGAGAATATAATTTACAGAATATTCTGCAAGGGTATTTCAACTTCGGCTCCGCCCGAAGTTAGCTTTCCTTTCTTGTTTTTCACTGAATCAAATCTTCCTCCGCAGGCAAGGTCCACGGATTTTTTGATGATGAAAGGGGAAAAAGTTTTGAATGAAATTCCATTATTGCTCTTAATTACAATAAATTTGGGTTGCGCGTAAAGGGCTTGCGCCCAAGTTGTAAGAGCTAGTGTGTTTTTGTTGTTGTCTTTTTTGTTACGTGTTTTGGTTGATACTTGCTTGTCAACATTTTGCTGATAAGCTTTTTTGGTTTTTTGCAAGCGCGGGATAAGAGCTAGTGTGTTTTTGTTATTGTCTTTTTTTGTTACGTTTTTTGGTTGATACTTGCTTTCGCAAGCGCGGGATAAATGCTGTTGTAATACTACTTGTCTCTTCGGAGGTTGAAGCTGTACTGACGCGCTAACAATTAATTCTCTGAATTCTTAAATTTTCCTAACTACGATTAGGGCGTTTATGTGAACAATCTTAAGCCCCTGATTTGGTTTTCACTAAATTCTATGCATACTTCTTGCTATTATAATATGAAACACGCTCCGCATTGTTGAAAATTTATAGATATTTAACCAAATGAAAAAGATGGATTTTAAAAACACAAGCATGAGTTGAAAGAGATAGTAAAATTAATAATATATCACAGTTTGTTGAACACAGACCTTAGTTATTCCACCTTAACAAAGGGAAAACCGTGTATATGTACGAGGGCAGTCCGATAAGCACCTCACCGCCCGATGGCGTCACTATCGCAAGAGAAATTTACTATCGTGTAGTACATTCTCGTAGACTTGTAGTTATACCCGTTACTCGTAGAGTAAAAGGGTATATTGTATTCGTGCAAAAGTATGTAACAGGTAGAAGGAAGCGTTTTTGACCCTATAAAGTATATATATTATTGTTCAGGATCACTAGCCGAGTCGATCTAGCCATGTCCGTCTGTCCGTCTGTCTGTCCGTATGAACACAGAGATCTCGGAAACTATAAAAGCTAGAAGATTGGCATTTTGCATGTAGATTTTAGGAGTTCCTACGCAGCGCAAGTTTGTTTCAAAATGGTGCCACGCCCCCTCTGACGCCCACAAGCCACAAGCTGTGGCCACAGTTTTGATGCTATTATGAAAATTTTAATTGATATGTATTTGTTTCGTCAATACCTATCGATTGGCCTAATAAAAGTTTGCCACGCCCACTCTAACGCCCAAAAACTCATTAAACGCTTAAGCCTGGCTAGCGCCTACATTTCCGCCTTTCATGGCCCGTGGTACCAATGTCTTGGGGTAGATGTCGCAATACAATAGCGCCATCTAACGGATGACTTTGGAACAGCTGAATAAGAATGAATCAGGGCGACAGATCGTCTTACTTCATTTACCAGTAGCCTAACGAATATAAACGGAATTCACCAACGAACTCACAAAAATACGTCATCAGTCTTACGTAAGTCTCTTCCAAGCAACTTGGATTAAGATTATGCGTAACTTTATACAATTAAACCCCTCCTACCGCCAGTTTTTACGGAACAGGCAATCCAACTCTACAGGGCTACCTGACTAACACATTTAGGTGTTTTTGATTCCACCTATATAAAAGTGGTAAATTTAAAAAATTTATCAAAACCTTACTCTTCAACTTGGTATCTTACAGCATCATAAAATTGGTGCATATTCTGCCCTATTAAATTCAATCTTGCTAATCGGGTATTGCAAAAATGACGAAGTCCCTGTGCATATTTTGGTTACGAATATACCATGGTGCCCAGTGATAGTTCTAAGGATTTTCGATTGTGCGCGAGTTACCGCACACATTGTTGCGGACACACCGCCGCCCCCCAAACCTCAGCGACTCAGACAAATGGTCATTAACCCAAACACTGGATGCATAAACGCTGAGTTTGGGAATAGAGGTGGAGAATAATCGATGTTTGTGGACATCGATGTTTTCGATGTTTTTGGTGAAAAACATCGATGTTTAATCGATGTTTAACAAAATTTTTTTTTGTTATTATATTTTAATTTTATTGATATTTTTGTTTTTGTTAAGGAACAGAAGCTTATCGACGACTGATGGCGTATTAGCATATAAAGTTTTACCTCCCAATACGCCAACGGATCGCACTTTTCCGGTTGGTTCCCTTTCTCTAGATGTTGGCGTAAGAGTATAATGGAATCCGCCCGAAGTGATTGAACTGTTGTCTCCATTTTAGTTTTGAGGAATGAGAACCGTGTAGGTTCCTCTGTTGGTGGTGCTGGCTGCGGTCGTGGAGTTGTTGTCATAACGGACTTCAGCTCTTCCTGCAAAGCCTTGGCCGCTTCCTCCGAGTTCGATTGGGCAAGGAACCCTTGCTTCTTGAATCGCGGATCGAGAATTGTTGCGATACGAGGAATCGTTCTAGTTTCATATGCAAACAATCTTTCCCTTAGACGAATCTTCATGTAATCTGCGGCAGCGATTCCTTCAATTGTTTTGAAATCGAATCCATTAACTTTGTGGAAAAGTTCACAAATTACAGGAATGATCAACGAAATTGAGACATTGGTGTTCGTCGAAACCGACAAGGTTGCATCCGCGCATGGAGCAAGCAATATCGAAATCTCTTTTAAAACGTCAATTTCTTCGGCAGACAACGGTGAAGGGGCATTGTGAGATACAGCCAATACTACACTAATATATTCGTTTGTCAGAATTACTCGCTTGATCATTTCGTATGCGAAGATAGAAAAAATAGATGTTTGGCAAGCCAAACATCGATGTTACCGATGTTTTGAAAACATCGATTACATCGATGTTAACATCGATTTTTCTCCACCTCTATTTGGGAACCAATGGAAGTAAGCAGAACCAACACTTAACAGCTATGCGAAACCACAAACAAGCCAACAGTTCAGTTACGACAAACCTGCCAACTATGCAGATTCTCATTCTCCACTCGAATCTGCTAGATATGCGAATTTCCCATCATACCATTTCATTCCCATATATTCCACTGTATTCCACAAGTTACTCTTTAGTTTGTAGAACAATAAAGATTCATTATAATTTTGACCGAAGTCGAAGAAGGTTCTCATTTATTAAACTCAATTATATCAAATACACTGAAAACACCCATTGGACTCAACTCGCAGTATACCTAGACACTGGAAGCACCCATTGGACTCCACCCCCAGTATACCTAGATACTGTAATTGGCTCAGCCGGATTCGGACCAGGAGATCGCAAAATGCTCCAGCTCCTGATCATTCTATACCTGTAAGATAGGTAAGTGAACAAATGGTGGCGAAATTAAGAGGAAACAAGAGAGAACGCTATAGTCAGGTGCCCCGACTATCAGATACCCGTTACTCAGGTAAAGGGAGTGCGAGGGAGATGGAGATAGAAACTTTGATCACGCATAACTTTTTAGCGAATGGTCCGATTTGAAAAATGTCTTCTACATTTCGATAGGTATTGATAAACACAATAAAACTGCATTTTTACTTTTCCGAAATATTTAAATTTTTAAAATCGTATATAAGCGATTGTGGGCGTTAAAGGGGGCGTGGCACCTTTTTGAAACAAACTTGCGCTGCGTAGGAACTCCTATAATCTGCATGCAAAATGCCAATCTTGTAGCTTTTATAGTTTCCGAGATCTCAGCGTTCATACGGACGGACAGACGGACAGACAGACAGACGGACAGACGGACATGGCTAGATCGACTCGGCTAGTGATCCTGAACAAGAATATATATACTTTATAGGGTCGGAAACGCTTCCTTCTACCTGTTACATACTTTTGCACGAATACAATATACCCTTTTACTCTACGAGTAACGGGTATAAAAAGAAAGGAAGAATGAAAAAAATAAATTGGCTAAAAATATAAAAAAAGAGAGAAGAAGAAGTGAAAAGTGACGAACCAAATTCAGGCAAGTGTACAAGTGTTAGTGTTCACAAAAGTTGCGACCGAATATGTGCACATCAAACGCTGATAGGGCACCGGGATCGAATTCTTGAGAAAAATGACAAATTCGTAAAATCACATACAACCAAATGCAAAAAAAAACTTTCAATTATACAGATTTGTGACCGAATATGTGCATATCAAACGCCGATAAAGCACCGTGATCACGTAATCAATAAAAATACAAGAATTTTTTTAATTCATAAACTAAAAAAATATTTACAATTGTTAAAATTCGTCACCGAATATGTGCATATCAAACGCCGATAAAGCACCGGGATCACGTAATCAATAAAAATACAAGAATTTTTTTTTATAAATAAACTAAAAAAAATATATATTTACAATTGTTAAAATTTGTGACCGAATATGTGCATATCAAACGCCGATAAAACACCGGGATCACGTAATCAATAAAAATACAAGATTTTTTTAATACATAAACTAAAATAAAATATTTACAATTGTTAAAATTTGTGACCGAATATGTGCATATCAAACGCCGATAAAGCACCGGGATCACGTATTCAATAAAAATACAAGAATTTTTTTAATACATAAACTAAAAAAATATTTACAATTGTTAAAATTTGTGACCGAATATGTGCAAATTAAATTTGATCGTAGTGGTTGATTAAAAAAATATAAAATTTATTTTTTAATTTCACTTTATTGGTGCAGACCTTAATTCACTAACTCTTTATTACATCAAGACACTTTCACTTATTATTATTTCTTATGACCGATCCCGGTTTCAATCCGAATAAGACTGACTCCTTAATTCTAAAATCTTCTCCAACGAACCTCGGCCAGAAGCTTTTCTTTTTAAGCTTCTAGAACTTTGATTTTTGTTTAAAATAAAAGCTTATGCTGAAACTGTCGCATCTCGTTGTGAAATTCAATTATGCTGACCGATGCAATTTTGATTAAAAATTGGAACGCAATACTTTTGTCTTTAAACGTGAGAGTTTGGCTTCGAACGGAAGCTGTTGTTTACTTTACTATAGGTTTATTTATCTTAGCAGAACGGTCAAGCGCGGCCTTCGAAGTTAATGAAAAAGGCGAAGGCAGAATCATAAATAAAGGCAAAGGCAATGTAGCTCAGATTGAATTTAAAAATTTGTTTATTAATCCCATAAGTGGAACCGTTGGATAATTGAATTTAAAATTTTGTTTATTAGTTCCATAAGTGGAACCGTTTCACGGGTTGGATAACTCTCCCCCTTCTAAAATGGATCGTCCCGATTCATTATGGATTTCGTTTAAACGATCTCTTAATTCTGTTAAAAATATTTCTTCGTTAATAGGTTTTTTTAATTCTGGCCGTTGTTTTTTGGTTACAAATATATGTCTGTATTTAATAATAGGTAGAGAAATCAAATATATAATGATTAAAATTAATAACATAAAGGATATAGATATTTTGGTATTATTAATTTTAATGAATGGATTTAAAATATTTATATTATCTAAAGAGAGTTCCGAGTTATTTGAAAATATATAATCGGATATTTCATAATTTTTGAAGTGGTTTGTAGTAATATAGTTAAGAATTTTGTTGTCTAAATTGGTATATGAAACGTTATTTATTGTGGTTGTACCGTTAAATGTTATTAAGAATGAACCACCTAATTCGGAGTTGTTGACGATGTTGTTACCATTTATTAAAATGGCACCATCTTGGATAATGTCTATTTTTTTTATTTTTTTCTCTTATTTTTTTACAAATTGATTGTTCACCGTTTAATAGTCGGGTAAAACATGTTTTTTCTAAACTTAGAGTGCAATAGTTATTAAAGAGTTCTTTCTTAAATGTAGACATTTCATAATATGTATTTTCGCATTTTGCGACTTGATTACTTATTAATAATTTTCCATCGATTTGGGAAATGGGTCGAGTGTAATATAATTCGCATCTATTATTTATTATTGGGTATTTTATATAAATTATTAAGAGTTCTTTATGTAATGCGATTTTGAACACAGAGATGTCCATTAAGTCAGCGATAATTACTGGCTTTTGCTCGTGTTTTAATATTTCTTTTATATCTTCATTATTTAAAATTTTAGTGTTGAAAACGTCAATTTTTGCAAGGGTGATAGTATCAATTAAATTTTGTAGATCAAATGTTATCAATCGTAAGCGATGTTTTCTTAGTGGTAAATCTTGATCAATAAAAACATTTTTAAAATCTTCAGAGAGAGATTCTATTTCTTTGAACAATTTGGAATTAATAATAGACTGTTTATTATTATTTTCAATTAAGTCATTGATTTTATTTTGTACTTTAATGAAATCATCATGGTCCGGAGTTCCAGCTAACCATTTCCACACGGTGCCTAACTCATTTATTCCTCTTTTTGTTCTAGCTGATATTAACTGGGATAAGATTAATTCGATTACTTCTAAGTCGTACTTTATTTCCCATTGTGACCTTTTATTTAAATCCTTTTTTATATTATCTGATTCTATATTAATTATTTCCTTATAAAAACTTAAATTAGTTACGTGGAATAAATCGTTGTAAGATTCATACGTAAGTACATCCTTGTTGTCTTTGAACAGAAAAAATTCATGGTTCGAGTAATCAATTATTATCAATATTATAATTGATAAAATATGTATTAAAGAATACATTTTCTGTAAGTTAAAAAAATAATTTATTAATGCTTAATATTATCTTTGTGAATAATTCTGTTTCTACTGTTGATTATTATTTTATTAGGCATAACATCTTTAACTATTTGCTTCTTATATCTTGGTTTAAGTTTATTTCTTTCTCCATATTTCTTCTCATAAACAACTTGTCCTACGTGATATTGTTTTTCTTTTCTGTTTTCATTATGTGTTTCTAACATTTTTTCCTGTGTATTTTTTAATAATTGTGGAATATTATCGTGTTCGATTTTATTATAAAGAATGTCAATAGGTTTTTGGTTTGTTGTGGAATGAATACTCTGATTATATTCCTGAGCGGCTCTTATTACGATTTCGGAATAGTCAGTTAAATTAAATTGTTCTTTTATGCAGCGAGCTAATTCTGTTAATGTCGAATGTGCCCTTTCCACTTGTCCGTTTGAGGTACTGTGCCTCGGGTCTGCGTAATGTAGAGTTACTCCGCATCTTTGTGCAAAAGATTTAAATTGAGCTGAGGTAAAGCTCGGTTCGTTATCGGTCATAATTACTTTGGCTAGGGGAAAATGTTGAAGTAGTTCCATTACTTTATTTTCGATATTTAATTTATTCTGAATTTCTTTAACTACTAGGAATTTAGAGTACGCGTCAATACAAGTTAAACAAGAGAGAACGCTATAGTCGGGTGACCCGACTATCAGATACCCGTTACTCAGGTAAAGGGAGTGCGAGGGAGATGGAGACAGAAACTTTGATCACGCATAACTTTTTAACGAATGGTCCGATTTGAAAAATTTCTTCTACATTTCGATAGGTATTGATAAACACAATAAAACTGCATTTTTACTTTTCAGAAATATTTAAATTTTTAAAATCGTATATAAGCGATTGTGGGCGTTAAAGGGGGCGTGGCACCTTTTTGAAACAAACTTGCGCTGCGTAGGAACTCCTAGAATCTGCATGCAAAATACCAATCTTCTAGCTTTTATAGTTTCCGAGATCTCAGCGTTCATACGGACAGACAGACAGACAGACAGACGGACAGACAGACGGACAGACGGACAGACGGACAGACGGACAGACGGACATGGCTAGATCGACTCGGCTAGTGATCCTGAACAAGAATATATATACTTTATAGGGTCGGAAACGCTTCCTTCTACCTGTTACATACTTTTGCACGAATACAATATACCCTTTTACTCTACGAGTAACGGGTATAAAAAGTTAAACTTTGCGCATAATATATATCAATGTGTAAATTTTCGCCTTCTTTAGTTGGGACTGGGGCTTCCCCAATTGGAATTTTAATAGGGTGTCTGTTATATTTGTTCTCATTGCAAATTTTACAATTTTTTATATATTCTTTTAGTTTTACAAATAGATTGGGCCAATAATATAATCTACTGATTTGTTTATGATTTTCGTCTAGTCCCCTATGAGCTCGATTGTGTGTTTCCTCTATTATTATAGCTCTATCTTCGGCGTTTTCTACGTCTTGTAAAAATAATCGCGTAAAAAGAAATTTGTTAGTAAAACTATTTCTTAAAGATACTTGAATATGATATAAATCTTCTAAACTACAATGAATTCCAACCGTTATGTTAGGTGGAAGATACTCTCTTAATATGCTTATTAAATTCTCAACTGTATCATATTCGATTATGTGTCTTGTCTTGTCAAAAATGTCCAGTGACTCATGTATTGTATACCTCCCCGTTGTTAATAACAATTGTTGTTTAAATTGATTTAACGGTTTACGGGTCTCTTGTATTACATTTTCAAAACTACTTTCAGCTGAATGCTGTGTGTCTTGGTCTGAGTTTGACTGTTCAGAAACTTCTATGTCGCTGTTTGTAATATTATTTATTTGTATTCGTGATAATGCATCGGCTACAACATTTGTTGTTCCGGGCTTGTATATAATTTTTGGGGTAAAACTTTCAATGAAAGAATACCATCTTTTCATCTCTACGTTTGGATTTTTATCCGAAATTGTAAACGATAAGGATTGATGATCCGTTTGTATTTCTATGCCAATTACTCCATATAAATAATTCCGAAGATTTTTTAAAGCCCATACTATAGCTAACAATTCTTTTTTATTTGTGGCATAAAGTTGTTCCGTTTTATTTAATGTTTTTGAAATGAACGTAATTGGTTTATTATCTTGTGTAAGTACTGCCCCGATAGCTACGTCTGATGCGTCTGTAGTTAAAACGAATTTCTTACTATAATCTGGCTGAATTAATTCGACTTGTGCTATTAGATTCTCTTTTAGCTCGTTGAAAGCTTGTACAGCTGATTCGTCAAACTGTATTGAAACTTTAGTAGACATTCTTTTAGAAACCTTTCCATTTTCCCCTCCTAGATATTTTGTTAATGGTTTAGCAATTTTTGCATAGTTACGGACAAATTTTCTGTAATACCCTGTTAAACCTAGAAAACTTCGGAGTTCTCTAATATTACGTGGAATCGGATATTTTTTAATTGTGGCAATTTTTTCGGGATCCGTTTTAATTACATTATGAGAAACAATGTACCCTAGAAATGTGGTTTCTAATTTAAAGAATTTAGATTTTTCGAGAGAAATTTTCATATTTGCTCTTTGTAAAATATTAATTATTTTAATTAAATCAGCATAGTGTTGTTTAATAGTGTTTGAAAAAATAATTATATCGTCCATATAAACATGGCAAGTTTTTCCTACTTGTTCTCTTAAGATATCATCCATAGCTCTTTGAAAAATTCTGGGTGCGTTTGTTAACCCGAAAGGCATTCGTAAAAATTCAAATTTTCCGTTATTAATAGAAAATGCTGTTTTTTCAATATCTGAATCTTTCATTAAAATTTGGTGGAATCCAGATTCCAAATCAATTGTTGAGAAGTATTTAGCCTTTCCTAAAATAGCTAATATTACAGACGGGTCTTGCATCGGGTATCTGTCTGGTATAGTGTTTTCGTTCAGTTTTTTGTAATCTATTACTAATCTATGTTTGAGACTGCCATCTTCATTTTGACCTTTTTTGGGTACCACTAACACTGGAGAATTATAAGGACTTCTACTAGGTCTTATAATATTTTCCTTAAGCATTCTATTGATTTCCGTATTAACGAAATCTGATACTGATAAGGCATATGGATATTGTTTACTATAAATTGCCCTGTCATTTTCGGTGTTTATTTCACTCCGAATATCGGTACGAAATGGAATTTGTAAATTTATTTTTGAGTGTTCCTCCTCGATTATGTCAATTATTTTCTTCTCCAGTACTTCTATTCGATTTGTACTGGTCATATTAATATTGTTCATTTTATTTCGCTTTTTTATTCTTTTGTTGACGGAAAAATCGACGTCGGGGTGTTTAGGATTTTTAGATCCTAAACCAATAATTTTTTTGTTGACGGAAACTACATCGTCGGCGTGTTCAGGATTTGTTGATCCCAAACTATTTAATTTTTTGTTGACGGAAACTACATCGTCGGCGTGCTCAGGATTTTTTGATCCCAAACTATTAAATTTTTTGTTGACGGAAACTACATCGTCGGCGTGCTCAGGATCGTCGGCGTGCTTTTTGATCCCAAACTATTAAATTTTTGTTGACGGAAATTTCATCGTCGGCGTGCTCAGGATTTGTTGATCCCAATCTTTTCTCGCTTCTTTCCACAAATAAAGAATCTGTGTTTTCCCAACTTTTATTATCAAAATATTTTTTTTAAATAAATTCTTTTAATGGAAGAGTATTATTGACTTCCATTACCCTTGTTTCCTTTTTTCCTCACTATCATAATATATTAACTTTTCTGTATTCCCTTTATACTCCAACACTCTCTTTTCAGTATTTATAATTGCTCCGATTTTTCTTAATAAATTAAACCCAATTAAGAGGTCTGATTCCAATCCTTTTATTTCATAGAACAAATGTCTTGTTCCAAATATATTTATATAATGGTAATATATAATAATTGAATACCCATGAACTGTAGATACTTTTTGTAAATAGATAATTCATTTTTATTCTCAAAAATTCTCTTCTTTATATAGCAAGCCGTTGCTCCCGTGTCTATTAAAATATTTAACTCTTTCTTAGTTTTTCTGTCCACTCTTTTTAGATAAGGCATTCCCCTGTAGGGGTCTGATCTAAAAAATGATTGATATTATTTAATCTTGTTACCTTATTAGCAGGCTGATTAACTGTTCCTTCTAGTTCCCTTTTTTGAGCTTGAGTTTGCTCTTTGGTTTGATTTGGACGATAATAGTTTGTGCGATTATTATTTTGATAATAATTATTATTATATCTACCTCGATTATTATTTGACTGCCAATTATTTCTGGGCTTATTTTGAAATTGGAGCGATAAATCTACATCCATTGGCTCGACAGGTTGTTCTTTTTGATTGGTATTCTGATTATTATTTTGCCAAAAATTCTTATTTTGTAGCCAATTATTATTTTGATTATAATTCCAATTATTTCCGTTCCCTTTAGTATTAGTGTTTTGTTTAGAATTAAATCTTAAATTATTTCCCTGATTTTTATTTTCATTTTTAAAGCCATAGTATCTGTTTGCAAATTGAGCTCGGAAATTGTTTGACTCTAATTCCTGGACCTTTGCCAACGCATTGGGCAAGTCCGGTGGATTTAATGAGAAAAGGGTTTCTGCTATCGGACCATTTAATCCAGAGATAAAAATTCGTAGAGCATTGCTCCTTATTGTTTTGTTTGTTTCTTTGGTAATTATGTTATCTTTTCCGTATGTCATTATAGTTTTGTTTATTAGTAAAGTCATTTTTTTATTAACTTCATTATAGTATTCAGTAACTGTCATTCTACCTTGTCTGAGGATACTTAATTCGGACTCAAGAATATGGATTGGTCGTTTATCACTATATATAAAATCCAATCTAGATAAAATTCCTTGAAAATTTAGAACAGTGCCATGATTGGTAAGAGCGTCATGGGCTGATCCCATGATTTTATTTCGTAAAATTGTTAACGCGATAAAATACTGCTGACTTTGAATTTTATAAAGGCTCATTGCAGTTTCTGCAGCTTCTCTCCAACCTATGTATTGTGTTGGTTCCCCGGTGAACTTCGGTAATGATTTAATTACTTCAAGAGTGGTTTCACATTTTATATTTGGGTCAACTTCTTGAATTTTATAGTCCTCTACTATGTTTGTGTCTGTTGCTAACTTTTCTTCCAAACCATCTATTTTTTTGCTTACTTCGCTCAATTGAACATTAATTAATCTGTTAATTAATTCCACAGTTAGGTTACTGGCTGTGGCTAAACCACCTGCAGAAAAATTAGTTGAACTTCCAGTTGCCATTTTTAAATTTAATTCACCGAAACTATCTATTAAATTTTCCAGATTGTTCTTTTTTATTCTCACTGTTATTTCATAAAAAATTTGCTTGTCTTAAATTAATTTTCTTTTCAAACTCCTTAATTAAAGTAAAATTATATTTATCCTCACGATACTGTCCGATGGGGTCTTCCTTCAATTTATGCGATGTTCTTCTTGTTGTCGACAGAGATTAAAAAAAAATTTTTTCCAGTGTTGGCGAGGGATTGCCCTACAGCCCTTCCTTCAATTTGTCTTTGGTTGGTTATATGTTGTCTAATTATTTGCTTGTTGTTTTTGGTTGGTTTTGTAGTTTTATTTGTTTTAGCGGTTTTAGCGGTTTTCGAATTTATTTTATTTTTATAGTGTTCTTGATGTTTGAGATTTAGATCTTCAGTCCACCAACTAATCAACTTAATGGATTATTTCATTTATTGATTTCCATTACACGATCACTGTTTGGTGTTGGATGTTTTAATTTTTCCAATAAAAATTTGAGTTCTTGGCTGCGCGAGTTCCGTTGTTAATTTAACTTTGTTTTTCATTAAATTTTTATTTTTGGAACTTTTTAATGACACAGCCCCACGTTGGGCGCCAATTAAATTTGATCGTAGTGGTTGATTAAAAAAATATAAAATTTATTTTTTAATTTCACTTTATTGGTGCAGACCTTAATTCACTAACTCTTTATTACATCAAGACACTTTCACTTATTATTATTTCTTATGACCGATCCCGGTTTCAATCCGAATAAGACTGACTCCTTAATTCTAAAATCTTCTCCAACGAACCTCGGCCAGAAGCTTTTCTTTTTTAAGCTTCTAGAACTTTGATTTTTGTTTAAAATAAAAGCTTATGCTGAAACTGTCGCATCTCGTTGTGAAATTCAATTATGCTGACCGATGCAATTTTGATTAAAAATTGGAACGCAATACTTTTGTCTTTAAACGTGAGAGTTTGGCTTCGAACGGAAGCTGTTGTTTACTTTACTATAGGTTTATTTATCTTAGCAGAACGGTCAAGCGCGGCCTTCGAAGTTAATGAAAAAGGCGAAGGCAGAATCATAAATAAAGGCAAAGGCAATGTAGCTCAGATTGAATTTAAAAATTTGTTTATTAATCCCATAAGTGGAACCGTTGGATAATTGAATTTAAAATTTTGTTTATTAGTTCCATAAGTGGAACCGTTTCACGGGTTGGATAACTTGCATATCAAACGCTGATAAAGCACCGGGACCACGTACTCAATAAAAATACAAGAATTTTTTTTAACACATTAACTGAAAATATTTACAATTGTTAAAAAAAAATTCGTGACCGAATATGTGCACATCAAACGCTGATAAGGCACCGGGATCACGTAGCTGAAATACACTTTTTTTTGTATTCTCTTTTTCTTTCCCTTCACTTGAGCTGAAACTGTTGCATCAGCAGTTTTCGCTTGATATGGCTTTGCGAACAAATAAGTATCTCAAACTGTACACTAAACGGGAAATTGGTTCCAAACAATTACGTCATTATACCTCGTTCGAAAATATTCACCTCTTTCTTATAGTCGCCATATGTTCGCTTGCCTATATTAAATTATATCACCAAATTTAAAAAAATTACTAACTGTATATATATATACATTACAGTCAACACTAAGAAAAACGACACAGGGAGTGGATACCAACGAGAAAACACGCAACAACTAATTACAACAAGTAACATCTACACAAATACTAAACATACGAGGTGTGTTCAAAAAGTATGGTGACTTTTCAAATTTCGCGGGCAACATATTTTCGATTATCGATTTTTTTGTTTTGTTATATTGGTACACTCTTCCCTAACATCTGTACCAAGTTTCAATGGAACATCCTCTTTTGTTTGGTTGTGAGAGGCGTAAAGTTACAAGTTATTTTGCGAGCTCGGCGATTTTTTGCTATCGAAAAATATGGATCAAAGGATTTGCATCAAATTTTGTGTAAAAATAAAATTAAGTGCTCTGAAACACTTGAAATGTTGACAGTGGCATACGGTGAAACTGTTCTGAGTAAAAAAATGTGTACAAGTGGTACAAACTCTTCCAAGATGGCCGGGAAGATGCCAATGACCAGCCTCGCTCTGGACGCCCAAGCACGTCAACAACTGATGAAAACGTTCAAGCAGTGACGAAAATTGTTTTGGAAAATCGTCGAATCACTATCAGAGAAGTTGCTGAAGATGTCGGTATATCGCTTGGCTCGTGCCATGAAATTTTTCAAACGTTTTGGGTATGAGTCGTGTCAGCGAAGTTTGTTCCGAAATTGCTGAATTTTGACCAAAAGAACCGTCGCATGAGCATCGCTCAAGAGCTGTTGAATGACGTCAACGACGACCCAGATTTACTCAAAAGGGTCATAACTGGTGACGAATCATGGGTATATGGTTATGATATCGAAACCAAAGCCCAATCGTCCCAATGGAAGAGCCCAGGCGAGCCAAGACCGAAAAAGCAAAAAATCGCCGAGCTCGCAAAATAACTTGTAACTTTACGCCTCTCACAACCAAACAAAAGAGGATGTTCCATTGAAACTTGGTACAGATGTTAGGGAAGAGTGTACCAATATAACAAAACAAAAAAATCGATAATCGAAAATATGTTGCCCGCGAAATTTGAAAAGTCACCTTACTTTTTGAACACACCTCGTATTATTAATAATATATAAACATATTACATTACAATTAAAAATTAAGATAACCTTTATAACACAGGGAAGGTAATTAAATGTTAAAACAAGAGAGAACGCTATAGTCGGGTGCCCCGATTATCAGATACCCGTTACTCAGGTAAAGGGAGTGCGAGGGAGATGGAGATAGAAACTTTGATCACGCATAAATTTTTAACGAATGGTCCGATTTGAAAAATTTCTTCTACATTTCGATAGGTATTGATAAACACAATAAAACTGCATTTTTACTTTTCCGAAATATTTAAATTTTTAAAATCGTATATTAGCGATTGTGGGCTTTAAAGGGGGCGTGGCTGCGTAGGAACTCCTAGAATCTGCATGCAAAATGCCAATCTTCTAGCTTTTATAGTTTCCGAGATCTCGGCGTTCATACGGACAGACAGACGGACAGACAGACGGACAGACGGACATGGCTAGATCGACTCGGCTAGTGATCCTGAACAAGAATATATATACTTTATAGGGTCGGAAACGCTTCCTTCTACCTGTTACATACTTTTGCACGAATACAATATACCCTTTTACTCTACGAGTAACGGGTATAAAAAGTTAGCGCAGCTAGTAGAAGAATAGGTTTAAGAAGTAAGAACAGTTTGCCAGACCTAAGTTTACTTGAAGAAGAAGAGTTGCACGACCAAATAAATCAACCTCCTAACCCCAACATGAATCATTCAGACTCTGGTAACGCATCGGGTTCCATCAGCCCCACAGTTAGCATCTCGTTGACTATCGTCAACACAAATTTAAGTCCGAAAGATATACCAGCGTTTGTACAACATTTGCCAACTTACGAGGGTCCCTTTGACAACCTGGAAACTTTTATTACTAGCGTTGAGGAATTACTAATACTCATTCGTTCCGTAGATCAGACGACGTATGGACAGTTGATCCTCAGGGCTGTTAGGAATAGAGTAAAAGGCAAGGCACACGATGCATTGACCCTGTGTGGCACACCACTCATCTGGGACGACATCAAAGCAAATCTTAAACGACTTTACACTAGCAAGAAGATGGAAGCTATATTAATCCGCGAAATTCAAACCTTACCAAGCGGACTCTCCATTCATAAATCATTCTTCGCAAAAGCAAAATTGAGAGGCCAACTGGTATCATTGACTAATGACTCAGGCCGTGGTGGTCAGAACACCACGGAAAAACACGCCCTTTATTCCGACATCTCCCTTAATGTATTTATAGTCGGATTAAACGGTCCACTAAAAACAATAATTAGATCCCGAAATCCAGACTCTTTATAAAAAGCCTACGAATTTGGCACAAATAGAACAGAATTTTTATTACCAAAACTCTAACGGTCAGCAGAATAATCGTTACCGCGAGAATTCTAATGAACGACAAAATAATAATCGCCGCGAAAACTATAATGACCAACAAAGTTATCGCCACCGCGGAAATTCGGGCGAACGAAACCGCCCATACCAACGTTACGAACAGAACCAGAAACAATCTGATAACAACAACACTAAAAGAAATGAGACACGACAACCATCCCAAAATCGATACGAGAGCCATTCATCTAGAAACCAAAACCCATTCCGGGGTAATTCATGATCAAACGACAATACCCCTGCTGCTTCCTGCAACATCAACGATGGTGCAAATTTTTACAAGAAGCCTCGGACAACCAGTCGGCTTCTTAAACAAAAAGTCGCACGGAAAATCTTTACCTTATGTCCTTTTGTCTTCAAAATTTCTTACAACTAACCCACACAAATTTCTCATAGATACCGGGTCGACTTACTCTTTTATAAGACCAACTTTAGTTTTAGAACGAAAATTCTTTTTATTTGACTTCCACCCACATTTTAATGGTCTCTTTTGCATGGACTTTTTAAGTAGCTTAAATGCAAAAATAAACATAGCGGACTCTGTTCTAGAAATGAAAAGGACTCTTTACCAATCCTGACAAGCACAAGCCCGGTAGACACAACACATACCGTACCACTGAACACGAAGATCAGATTGTCACTCCCTGTAAACATAATGGAAGGGGATTTCTTATTCGAAACCACAACCCTAGACAATGACTTATCAATCACGGGGGGACTATACTCTGCACTGAATGGCCTCACATCGGACTATGACCAAACACTGTTCCTAGAGGAACCATTGCAAGCTGAAATGACTCCTATAGGAGATTACGAGTACTTGAACTACATGTTCGCGGGGGAAACCGCACAGCCCGCAGACATACAGACAAAATTAGAAATCCAAACTGGACACTTAAACAACGAAGATACACAAAATTTACTTAAACTTTGCAAACAATTCAAAAAACTTTTTTATAATGAGAATAACCAACTGACTTTTTCGAATGTTGTCAAACACTCGATTCCCAAAGTAGACGACGTCCCCGTACACACAAAATCCTACAGATACCCTTTCATACACAAGGAAGAAGTTCGGAAGCAAATTTAAAAAATGCTTCAACAGAATATTATCAGAAATAGCCATTCCCCTTGGAGCGCACCTGTATGGGTCGTGCCTAAGAAAACCGATTGGTAATAGATTTCCGTAAATTAAACGAAAAAACAATTTCAGATAGGTACCCAATCCCTAATATAGCAGACATATTGGACAGTATAGGGAAAATGAAATATTTTACAACATTTGATCTGGCTAGTGGTTTTCATCAGATTGAGATGAATCCACGTGATGCAAACAAAACGGCGTTTACTGTCGAAAACGGAAATTACGAGTTCACAAGGATGCCTTTCGGTCTCAAGAACGCACCGGTGACATTCCAGCGCGTTATGGACAACGTCCTGGGAGATCTAATAGGGAAGGTGTGCCTTGTATATCTTGACGATATTATTATATTTTCCCCTTCACTACAAAACCACATAACAGACATTAAATCAGTATTCACTAAATTACAAACAGCAAACTTGAAAATACAACCCGCAAAGTGCAATTTCCTAAGAAAAGAAATTGACTTTTTAGGACACATTGTTACACAAGAAGGAGTGAGACCTAATCCCGACAAAATTCAAGCAATTAAGAATTTCCCTTGCCCAAAAACTGTTAAAGAAATTAAGTCTTTCTTGGGCTTATTGGGTTATTACAGGAAGTTCATAAAAGACGTCGCTGGAATAACCAAACCTATAACTAGACAACTGAAAGGAAAAACATCAATAGTGATAGACGAAGAATTTAAAGAAGCGGTAGCCTATTCTAAAAATCTCTTGTGTAATGACCCGATTTTAGCTTACCCCGATTTCTCGAAACCGTTCACTCTAACCACAGACGCGAGTAACTACGCCATAGGCGCGGTATTATCTCAAGGACCAAACACCAACGATAGGCCTATTTCATTTGCCAGTAGAACACTATCTGACACCGAAGTTAGATATTCAACAATAGAAAAAGAGATGCTTGCGATCGTTTGGTCTGTAGGACACTTTAGACCCTACCTTTTCGGGCGCCGATTCAAAATAAAGACCGACCACATGCCGTTGGTCTAGGTGGAAAATCTTAAGGGCCAAAACCCAAAATTTATTCGGTGGAAAACCACCCTAGCCGCCTACGACTACGAAGTGGTCTATAAAAAGGGATCTCAGAATGTCGTCGCTGATGCACTCAGCAGAATAGAACCCAACCTAAATGTAAATGAAGATCCAGATAGAATAACAGTTGTTCAGAAACCACTGAACTATTTTAACATCCAAACAATCTTTCAAATCCGTCCATCAATCCCAGTACAATTAATTACTCCATTTCCCCATAAGTTAAGACGCATATTTTCGGAACCAGAGTACACATTTGACGCAATCACAAAAATACTGCAGACTATTCTAAAGCCAAACAAAACGCATGCCATATTATCACCAGACAACGTCTTTTATATAATCGAAGAAGCATACAACTATTTTACAGGAAATAACCTGTATAATATTTGTCGTTGCTCATCATTTCTAACCGACCTTCCCGATCTACAAGAACAAAAACAAAGGGTTCAGTCATACCATCTTAATAGTAACCACAGAGGTATCGACAAAACCCTTAATCATCTTAAAAGAGACATTTATTTCCCACGTATGAAGGAAATTATTACACAAATAATTAAAGACTGCGACATTTGCCTAACACTCAAGTATGATAGACAACCTCACAGACCTTTCTTCCAAACCCCACCGGCACCAACAGGACCTTTAGATGTTATTCATATTGACATTTATGTAATCAACAATATAAATAACTTGACCATCATTGATAAATTCTCTATTTTTCACAAGCATATCCATTAACTAATAGAAACTCAATTAAAGTAATAGCAGCACTATCAAAATTTTTCAGTACCTTCGGCTTACCAAAAAAAATTGTCTTTGACCAGGGTGCAGAATTTTCAGGAAAACTGTTCACTGATTTTATGACCCAGTATAATATAGAAATTCACATTACCTCATACCAACAATCAACGGGAAACGCACCCGTCGAAAGACTCCACTCGACATTCACGGAACTCTATAGAATAATTGCTAACTCCAATCTGATCACGCGGAGATATTCGCAGAGGTATTGACAACATATAACAATGCAATACACTCTAGCACTGCTCATACACTGTTCGAACTTTTTCATGGCAGAAACCACATGTTTGAAAAAACAGTGAAATTCGACAGCCACATTGACTATTTGACAAAACTGAATTAATTTAGGAAAGAAATATACCCCAAAATTCAAGAACAACTAGATAACCAAACAGGAAAGAGGTTAACCAAATTAAACGAAGATAGGGAACCACCAATTCAAGTCGAACCCGACGATGTTATCTTTAGAAAAGAGAATAGGAGAAATAAACTAACACCAAGATTTTCCTAACACAAAGTCAGGACCGATAAAGGAGTTTCATTACTAACAACCAGACAACAAAAACTACACAAACAGAAAATAAGAAAGATAATCAGGAGAAATAATAACACTCAATGAACTACTTCATTCCAGAACTACTCATTCCGCCACGCAGTCCTTCTCTTTAGAAAGACTCGACGGATCCTCACCCCTCGCCTTCATTCATCTGGGAGACGCTCATATAACACAGAGCTATACAATTCTAACCCATGTCGTAGATGTCCAAGAGTTTAAAGTATGCCTTTCCGGAATAAAAAACACATTAAAAGCCCTTAGACTAGATGAAACATTTGACACTTCGCTAGGAATTATAAAGGGAAAACTACAACAACTAGAAGCCAGAATAGACACCCTACTCCCACACGCTAGAACAAAAAGGGGTTTAATTAACGGCCTAGGAACCATTCTCAAGTCAATTTCGGGTAATTTAGACAACAACGACGGACAAAACATACTTGCAGAAATCAATACCCTACAAGTTACCTCCCACGCATTAAAAAATGCACAAGAAAAACAGGAAAACTTCGATAAGTAGGTTATTATTAGACTTAATAATATTACGAACTATATAAATAGCGAACAAATCAAAAAAAAAAAAAATTTCTAGACACAGCACAAAACACTATCTTCAATGAACTTAGGGAAGATAGAGATATATATATTAATCGAATACATTTCCATATTGATACTTTGAGAGAACACATTAATAATATAGCTGAGAGCCTTCCGGCCAGCAAATTGGGCTTAATCCCAAAATTTTTGTTTAACAAACAAGAAATAAATACTATAAGAAATATGTTAACCACACAAAATATTACCTTACAATTAGATGAACACATCTATAACATACTTACACCATCTTGTTTTACTCTTAATAACAAACTATTGTTTAACGTTAAGATACCAATTTACGATACAAAAATTTATAAGTTCACCCACATCATACCCCTACCAGTAAATAATCACAATTCATCATTCTTGGCACATGATAACAACACTCTACATCAATTTCGCGAAAGCTGCCTTAAGGTGGAACAAGAGTTCTTCTGTCAGGGAATCCACACGAACTTGACAACAAAAAACAACAAATGCCTGTCAGACATTGTCAAAAACGTAAAAGAGACAAAATGTGACATGATAGACACAGGTCACGAAATGAACATATTCGAGCCGGAAAAAGGGTTTATTTTCATTTTCAACGGAAAGAACACCACTCTTAAAGCAACCTGCAACGACGAAATACTTTTAAATGGCTCTTTCTTAATACGTTATAGGAATTGTACCATATGGATAAACGGAATAGAATACAGCGACAGAGAGCTAGTGGAACATGATCACTTCACTTTCGTACTTCCACCAGTCGTCAAGATAACAAAAAATCAAACGATCAAAACATTATAACTGGAAAAATTACACTTAGAAGCCCTTTCGACAGCTGGAAAAATCATCAATATGGATAACATAACACACTACAAATTTACGGCCATATACTCAGCAATATCATTTACCCTTATCCTGATCGTCGTCCATCGATTATGCCATAAACCACAGACCATCTTCCTCCCACACCTACCGACCGTCACTACCTTGGTGGAGAGGAGGAGTTACCGCACACATCGTTGCGGACACACCGCCGCCCCCCAAACCTCAGCGACTCAGACAAATGGTCATTAACCCAAACACTGGATGCATAAACGTTGAGTTTGGGAACTAACGGAAGTAAGCAGAACCAACACTTAACAGCTATGCGAAACCACAAACAAGCCAACAGTTCAGTTACGACAAACGTGCCAACTATGCAGATTCTCATTCTCCACTCGAATCTGCTAGATATGCGAATTTCCCATCATACTATTTCATTCCCATATATTCCACTGTATTCCACAAGTTACTCTTTAGTTTGTAGAACAATAAAGATTCATTATAACTTTGACCGAAGTCGAAGAAGGTTCTCATTTATTAAACTCAATTATATCAAATACACTGAAAACACCCATTGGACTCAACTCGCAGTATACCTAGACACTGGAAGCACCCATTGGACTCGACCCCCAGTATACCTAGATACTGTAATTCGCGCTGTGTGATGTCAATGTTGCTGCTGCTCGCGTTTCCCCATAACTGGGAGCCATATGTCCAGATAGGCTGAGAGTGGAGTTGTAGAGCAGTCTTTTTAGTCCATACAAAGGGGCGATCAAGCGTTACTTCGTTGACCTGGGGAATCGGCGTACTATTCATTTATTTTTATAAGCCTATCAGAAAGCCACCTCTCAACTACGATGAGGTGATTGGCTAGACGTGTTGTTGCATGGCTTTGGTGCATTGAGCAGTGTCGTCAGCGAACGTAGATGTTGTTCGCTGCTCGTTCGTATGAATATCCGCTGTATATAGGACGAACAGAGTAGGCTCAAGTGCGCTTCCTTGCCGGTCTCCATCTTTGAAAATGTAGTCGTCAGATGTTGTTAGGTTGAACCTTATTGTGAAGAATCTGTTTAAGAGATACGACTCAAGTAGTTTGTGAGTGTATGTAGGCAAGTGTGTTTTGGTCTTATACATGAGGCCATCGAGCCAGACTCCATCGAAAGCTTGAGATACAATATTGCGCAATATTCCCGATGTTCTCGATATTCTGTTAACTTTTTCGATTGTTCCATGTCCTCGACGGAAGCCAAATTGATAACATTGTGTGCTTTTAGATATGGTATTATGCATGTTTGAAGGAATTTGTTGAACCATCGCGATGCATCGTGTCTGTCTAAACACCAGAATAAACTTATTGGTCTGTGGGATGACAAAATTAAGTGGTTTTTGTATCATTATTATGTAGGATGTAAAATTCAGTGGTTTTTGTATCATTATTATAGTAGATTTTTTCCATTTGCACGGATAGTAGTCGAGACGTATGATCCCATTGAAGTGTCAACAAAAGCAGAGTTTGGAAGTCAATTATCATTTTTGGTGTTATTTGGTTACCGCCCGGAGCCTTTTTCGTTTTCAGATCCCCGATGACTTTCGCGATCTCCTTTGGCTGAAAAAATGTTGGTAAGGAAATAGTTTCCGATTCGATTTGTAATTGGAACACGCTTCGGAGATGTGAAGAAAAAGTTTCGGCTCTATCTTCGGCCCAGCTACCTGATGAGTTTCTTATCGGAGTGACTGTTTCGATTGGAGAGCTCAGATTTTGGTGAGCCCTCCACAGATGATGTTTTGAACTGGTTGGCGAAGATTTTCCGATGTACCGTAGTTGTGCATTTTCAGCGTATTTTTCAGGGCTCGCTTTAGTGTGGGAGTGGCTTCCTTAAGACGCTGTTTTGAAGATCTGTTGGCTTGCCAAGCACATCGCAGACGCCTCTTTTCCAGTACAAGTTCCATTTGCAGATTAGTTTAGAAATGTTTGGCTTGCACGTCCTTCTCTTGTGGTATTCAAATAGTGGCTGCTACCACGAGTAGATTTTCAAGAGCATCGGTAGAGAAACCGATGTCCGCTTTGATGTTGAGCTGCAGTGTAAGTTCAATGTGGGAACTTACATAATTTTATATTAGAACCAGTTGGTACTGTGCGTTGACAATCTCTGGGGTGATCTGTAGTTTCTGGGCTTTGAAGAAGAGTTATTATCACTGGCGAATGGTATGATGAATGTCGATAAGTCGAAAGTAGCATAATGTCGATATAATTTTCATTCAGGAACTGTATTATTTTAGGATTGTGTCGGGAAACGCTATTGGCGTTCCTCAGGGTTATTCGTAGATTTGCCATCAATTATTTGGACTGCTTAGCTGCAAGCAACTGTATCACCATGTTCTGGCTTTAAACCAGTATTTGCATGGTCGTTTCCATCATACTTTTTTGCATGTTAACCATAATAGCTTTCAGAGTGCTAAGTAATTAGACAGGAGTGGGTTTTCCGTTTCCGTTCGAAGGGCATCGGCGTATGAGAAGACCTTCTGGATATTTAGTTGACCAAATGAGGATCTTTCAGCCGGCCCAAAAAATACTTCCAGCGTCGTTTTGAGTATCTCCTTGTAGACCACACAGCCCCTGTAGTTTCCCGTGTGAATTCCTCCGCAGTTTCCACATTTATTCTTTTGGGGGTCTTCCTTGTTGGCAGGGCAGTTAACGGAATTATAAATGTCTCCACAAACTATACAGACTGATCGAAGTGTGCATGTATGTCCTTGTGTGTCCATACTCCTGACCGTTCCTTTTATGTGGCTCTTCGACCTTAATTCTTCGGTGAAATATATATTGTGAGGTTTAAATGGGATACACTTAATTAATCTTCAAGAAGGTGCGGCTTTTTGTTCTTGCTAATTACGACGAATGTTTTTTGCAGAAAACCCGTTTTCTTCGGGGGAATCGATAGCTTCATTGGGGGTTACATCGGGATCGATTTCTTTCAGTACAATTGGAAAGCCCTTGCTGATTTTTATTCTGGTCCTGCAGGTATTTGGACTCAGCTCAGAAATTTTGGTCTGAAGATCGGTTTCGTAAATATTCCTTTAGTGAGCGGAACAACGTGAAAAAATTGTGGTTGAATTTCAGCTAGGATGGAAATCGCTTGTTGAATATTGTTTTGTTTTGTTGTCATAGTATTTGCTGCCGTCTTTGGCGCTGCAGCCGACGCCATCGAAGTCGAATCCGCGATCAGTGCCGTTGCTGTGATGTTGTTGGTTTTGCTGACGTTGCTGTTACTTTTAGTAAGATTGCAGAAGTTTTACAGCTGCGTGTTGCTGATGCAGCAAGGGTGGTTTTACACTGATAACTCCACGCCGTAGTAGTAGGAGTAGGAGTAAGAGTAGGAAGAGAGGGTGAGCAAGACCGGGCTCTTAGGCTATCGACTGTCTAGTTTTTATATTTAGTTAGATTAGACTTTATATTTTATTTGTCTTTAATACATTTACTTTCTTCAACACGTCCGCTCGCTTCGGCTGCACTTCTTTAATATCTATTGCCCACAGAAAGACAGACATGGAGCATTTTGGTAGATAGGGAAAATTTTAAAACTACAATAAATTACAAAACTCACCAACAATTTTTTGATATCAACCTGACATTTACAGCGACACTATTGAGCGTACTTCCTGTAGTAAAGAGCTATGACAATGTAAAATGTGCCAAATTTATGGTCGCTTTGACTGCCAACGACTCTTAATCCTGCCACAAGCAAGTCGGATGAGCCACTAAGAACCAATATATCTTATGCCTATATTGCTTAATATTAAACTATGACCAAGCTTACCTTCTGATTCTTGCCTCAACAACACATCATGATGGACCATCTACTAAGGGTAATAATGGATTAAGATAATTCGAATGGCGAAATAACAATTATCCCTCAGTGTTTATAATATATAATAGGTATAGTGCTTGCCACAGAAATACACATATGTGATGGCCAGTGTATCTTCGTGACACACATTTTAAGATTTACCTTGAGTCACAGCCCCCTGCCCTTTGCCTGCAGTAATAACAGACTGATAGCGAACGCTCTCTTGCAACATCAGATGCGACAGTGCTTTTTGATTAGAAAAAGAACAAAAGCTGCTTCAATCCATGTTTGCTAAATTTATTGCTGGACAAGATTATATTGCAAGAATGTTTGGATTGAATTGACATAATTCAAGAGCCTGCACTAGAGGTAAAGTGGCAAGTTCTTGCTGTGGGCGAACCCAATTTCTACTCCTATAACACCGGTAGATCCGTCAGCGCTGGACTTAAATGTATAAATGTATTTGTAGCCCACCTCGAACACCTGAACTAGTTTAATATGCGAATTATAGAAGCGGAGGGCATTGATAATGTAATCGGTCATTTCATGAGTAAACTAGACCAGGATATTGAGCTTGCTGCACCCAGAAATCAGCATGTCATAGAGGGTCCCTGTTCACTCAAGATACCACTCCAAAATCAGCAGTTGGAACACGACAGGTCGTGTCGGCTTTCATGGTCTTTACGATTATAATATATTTACTATATACACATTATGATACAAATGTACTGAAATTAAAAGAGCGCCAATGTCACTTTCACCGACCTACAAGGTAACTGACCAGGTGTCTCTCTTAATGGAAATGTTTCCTAAATTGGGCTTAACTGCAGGTTCCTAGGCGCGTGTGCTCTCTTTCACTTCCTCGCTTTTTCAATATATTTTTCTGTTTTAGATGAGTAGCCTATCAGGTGTTTGCAGACTTCTTCGAGTAGCCTCTTCGACGGAGGAAAACGATCATCCTTGATAAGCACGGGATCGTTGATCTTGAAGCTCTGGACATTGCGACTTGTATATCATCTTCGTCAGCTGTAAGAAGCCACATATGCCAAGTATTGAAGTTCCATGTTATCCGCTGCAAACCTTATTTGGTCGCTTTCAATTTCTCGCAGTCAGCTTACAGTGCCGTTGTCACTATCCCTCGACGCCCGTTGAACCTGCCCAAGGTGCTCCGCTTTTGTGGCAAGACAAATGAAAATAGCCATTTAGACTCTGTAAAAGCTGGTACCTCGTATGCGCGATAAACTTAGTTCTACTGCGCCCGGCTAGGGCGAATGCCCGGCTAGGGGGTTTCCTAGGTGAAGCGGCAATTATCCTATAAGCAGAGTCGAACTTGATGGCACATTATCCGTGGCGTAGAATAGTCTAAAACAACCCTTTTGACATCAAAGGTCCTTTGACTTGGCCGTGCTAGTGCGAAATGATGGTGGTATTTTTCCAATAAAATGTTTAAGCAAGACAAAATTTTCTTGCCGCTTCGAATTGAAATAAACGCACACATGCACCCCTGTATGAGAATGCATGAACACGAATTAATATAAAGACCAATTAAAGCGCAGGCGAAACCTTCTTCAAAATGCGCGTCTCTACGACTGAACGACCGAACTCGTGCAATGAGTGCGCGAGCATCAAAATGAGAATAAGAATGAGAGAGAGACGAAGTGTCCGGGGCCTGCCGCTTAGAGCCCTGCGGCCTGTCGCTACAAAATTTTGTTGTCCATTTTCGTTGTATGAAATGACCAGTCTATATGTTGTATGGTTAGTGGTAGGAGTGACTTTTGATTTAACAATTCTATCTTAAATATGCATGAAGGTGCACTGAGGCTAAAGATGCCTGGGCATAATGGATCCACTGGAATATCGCGAATTCTAAAATTCGCCAGCCATCCCGAAAAAATCACCATCGCTCCAAGCAATCTTGTCAAGAACCTCTTCGTCTCAGTCCAGAGCCGCCTCTGGGCCGCCTGTGGGTATTATCTTGACCATGGTTACCTCCTTTTGAATTTATTTGTGTAAAGTTATCGGTTTTTGAAAATTCTAATAACTGAAGTAACCATATTCGAAATTTACAAGGGAAATAGAAGAAAAATCAGAGAATTGGTATTAATTTTCAGCTTTAACTTTTATACCCTTGCAGAGGCTTATTTGGAAGGTTTCATTTGAAATTCCTTTTTACGAGAAAGGTATCTAGATGGAGTCCAGTACTTAAGTTGTCAGGTATTCCTAAGCTTTTGGAAAAAAATAATGGTGCTCATTTGCAGAACCTTTGTAGATAATTTATATCTTCGTGCCAAAACGGACTTATTATTTTAGTTTAATAAGCCAATAGTGAGAAAATCGTGCTTTTTCCTCCATATTGATTTATCCATCTGCACGGAATCATTGTCTAGTTGTACTCTCTGTAAAAGAGCAGTCACCTTATTAAGCTACACGAAATCTAAAGAACAAATCAACAACTCCATAGCTGACGAGCTGGGCAGACAGGGAAGGACCGCCGACATCTTTGCAAAAAAGAACACGGTAAGAATGCCCATTGCTTCATTTAAATTTCTTCTTCTTAATCAAAAAAAAAATATGTTCATTAAAACATAGATCACCTCCTAATCGACGATTACCTAATTTGAATTCTGTGGAAAGGAATATTGAATTCAATAATAACAGAGTACTTACCCTAAAACCTTTAAGCAAGAATTCAAAATAATGAGCACCGACCATTTACGTATTTACAACATTATTTATCATTGTACAATAGTTCAACATTTTAGATTGCAGCTCACAACGGAATTTACCTTTCTAATACCAAGTAAAAACACAACAATATTTAGAAAAACCGTACTGGACTGGTTACTTAGTGTACTAAAAGAATGCATTAATTTGCATTGGGCACGTGAGCTCTGATTGAGATGCAAGTGGAACAAAGTCCACCAATAACATGCCTTATAACGGCGCCTCTGTCGACTGACCGACCGAAATGTATCCTAAAGCTAAAGCCTATTACATATGACCCACTTACACAGAAGATTAAAATCGTTTTGCTACCCAAAAATTGTTCGGTATTTTTATCAGCTGAGACAGCTTTGGAAAGTTAAATTTTGACACCCGTCGATCGCCATATGATATATTACTCCCCTTTCTGCCCTTTGCCCGATGCCGGATATGTTTTTCTTATTTTAACCCGCAAGAGAAACAGACCTATAAGGGGCTTTAATTTAAAAAAAAATTTAAAGGCCAAGCCCCCGAAATATTTTCTTTGACGTAGCACCCAGCAATTTGTGCGTGGCATCCAGTGTGTGTGGCATCTAGCAATTTGTGTGGCGACCCTTACGTGGCCCAATTGCCAACTTGCTATAGATCCATCTTCGCCTAACTAAGTGCATATATCCTAATCAAAATCGGGGGATTTCCATCCCAGCTCAATCCACACTATATTAAACCGAAAAGTATAACAACAAACATCAATGATATCAAATGTGAGTTTAAGTACTAATGAGTTTTGATAAGCGATATGTTAATTTTATTTAAATATAGTTTCAATAGGGTTTAAAAATGTAGACAAACACGATGATTCGGCTATAAAGTTATTTAAATCGTTCGAGAGTCTACGACAAATGAATGATAAGTATTAATTTTCAAATCACACCTGTCGAGAAAAATCACTAAAATTTAAATTACAGTCCATCACGTCCGGAGATCGATCTTGAGAAATCTTTAGACAATTGAAATGTATGTAAGAAACAGATCAGTTGCTGCAGGTTGGCAGCCCTTCAGAAGAGAAGTAGCAGCTGGAGAGAAGTGATAGTCAGTATAGAGCGGTAGAGGTGAGCAGACGCCAGTTGTCCTGGATGCACGAAAAATAAGTCGAAAAGTCGTTATATGTCGCGGAGAATTAAGCTGTACTAATTTTGTCAAATCATATTTTATATAAATATAAAATATAAACAATAAAACTTAATTACATTTTTATCAATTAAATACAAATTGTACCTTATTATCTGAATACACATATGCCTCTTATAATTCGTTGGTATGTTTTATATCTCTGTTATTAGAGAAATCATTATGTACTATATGACAAACTAAAATAAAAGAACGAACTATGCTGGTGTTATCTCGGTCGTAGGATATCAAAGGGGTCACCGGAACCATGTTTTAAGGTGGTGACCATAAGTTGGGAGGGCAAAATGCGACCACAATACCATATTTTCTGTCCACGAAAAAATCGGCGCCAGAGGCTGTTTTTATGTCAGCCAAAAAACCCAAACACGCTTGACCACATTTAAAGTTTATAAGGCATTACGGTAATTTTTCGAATTGGTTGGAAAACTCGTCATTATGCAGTATAGTTGATCTCTTCGGGGCATCCAAATGAGACCAAGCGTTTTTACACTAGAGTTCTTAATAGCTTCGTCTAATCTAACGTGTCTGTGTCATTCTTGGCAATTCCTTGCCAGATTTGATCGTTGTTTGATCCAAAGTTTAAGCCCAGGTGGTAGCAATATTTTGTTTAATTCTTGACGAATTTTAATGCTTCCGGAATGCTACTTGCTCCAGTGGGGCACACATAGAAATAATTGTTTAGAATTAAGGCATCGTTGGGTAATTTTATTTGTTTTGCGCTGCAATTCCTAGACCACAAGGCCGCTAGGAATCTTTTAGTTGTTGTACTATAAGTGACAGTTCTTAAACCATAGTATTTGATGCCTTGTTTTTCTCAAAACGATATATTAGGTTGTCAGAAAAGTCTTGCGGTATTTTTATTGAATTTTCAATTGTTCATAAAATTGGTTACAATAATGCGATTCAAGTCGAATATGCGCCGTTTTGTTCGATGTCGCGTTACCAACGAGATGCCAACTTCATAATGCTCCTCTCATAGAAGCTCGCTTCCCTATTGGCAAAAAACTCGGAGAGCCAATTTTCACAGGACTCTCTTGTGGCCAACTTTAGACTACCAAGCGCGTTCGCCATGGACAGAAACAGGTGGTAATCACTTGGTGCGAGATCCGGACTATACGGTGGATGCAAAAGAACCTCCCATGCGAGCTCCCGGAGCTTCTGGCGCGTCACTAAAGATGTGTGTCGCCTGGCGTTGCCCTGGTGGAAGACAATTCGGCCTCTGTTGATCAAAGATGGCCTCTTCTGCATGAGTGCTGTCTTCAAGCAGTCCAGTTGTTGGCAGTACAGGTCCGAATTGAGCGTTTGGCCATAGGGGGCAGCTCATAGTGGATTATTCCCTGCCAATCCCACCAAACACACAGATGAACCCTCCTGGCCGTCAATCCAGGCTTGGCCACCGTCTGGGCCGCTTCACCGCTTTTCGACCACGACCGTTTGCGCCTTACGTTATCGTAAGTGACCCACTTTTCATCGCCAGTCACCATACTCTTCAAAAACGGGTCGATTTTGTTGCGATTTAGAAGCGATTCGCATGCTGAACGACCGAACTCGTGTAATGAGTGCGCGAGCATCAAAATGAGAATAAGAATGAGAGAGAGACGAAGTGTCCGGGCTTGCCGCTTAGAGCCCTAGGGCCTGTCGCTACAAAATTTTGTTGTCCATTTTCGTTGTATGAAATGACCAGTCTATATGTTGTATGGTTAGTGGTAGGAGTGACTTTTGATTTCACAATTCTATCTTAAATATGCATGAAGGTGCACTGCGGCTAAAGATGCCTGGGCATAATGGATCCACTGGAATATCGCGAATTCTAAAATTCGCCAGCCATCCCGAAAAAATCACCATCGCTCCAAGCAATCTTGTCAAGAACCTCTTCGTCTCAGTCCAGAGCCGCCTCTGGGCCGCCTGTACGTATTATCTTGACCATGGTTACCTCCTTTTGAATTTATTTGTGTAAAGTTATCGGTTTTTGAAAAGGTAACCATATTCGAAATTTACAAGGGAAATAGAAGAAAAATCAGAGAATTGGTTTTTATTTTCGGCTTTAACTTTTATACCCTTGCAGAGGCTTATTTGGAAGGTTTCATTTGAAATTCCTTTTTACGAGAAAGGTATCTAGATGGAGTCCAGTATTTAAGTTGTCAGGTATTCCTAAGCTTTTGGAAAAAAATAATGGTGCTCATTTGCAGAACCTTTGTAGATAATTTATATCTTCGTGCCAAAACGGACTTATTATTTTAGTTTAATAAGCCAATAGTGAGAAAATCGTGCTTTTTCCTCCATTTTTATTTATCCATCTGCACGGAATCATTGTCTAGTTGTACTCTCTGTAAAAGAGCAGTCACCTTATTAAACTACACGAAATCTAAAGAACAAATTAACAACTCCATAGCTGACGAGCTGGGCAGACAGGGAAGGACCGCCGACATCTTTGCAAAAAGGAACACGGTAAAAATGCCCATTGCTTCATTTAAATTTCTTCTTCTTAATCAAAAAAAAATATGTTCATTAAAACATAGATCACCTCCTAATCGACGATTACCTAAACTGAATTCTGTGGAAAGGAATATTGAATTCAAAAATAACAGAGTACTTACCCTAAAACCTTTAAGCAAGAATTCAAAATAATGAGCACCGACCATTTACGTATTTACAACATTATTTATCATTGTACAATAGTTCAACATTTTAGATTGCAGCTCACAACGGAATTTACCTTTCTAATACCAAGTAAAAACACAACAATATTTAGAAAAACCGTACTGGACTGGTTACTTAGTGTACTAAAAGAATGCATTAATTTGCATTGGGCACGTGAGCTCTGATTGAGATGCAAGTGGAACAAAGTCCACCAATAACATGCCTTATAACGGCGCCTCTGTCGACTGACTGACCGAAATTTATCCTAAAGCTAAAGCCTATTACATATGACCCACTTACACAGAAGATTAAAATCGTTTTGCTACCCAAAAATTGTTCGGTATTTTTATCAGCTGAGACAGCTTTGGAAAGTTAAATTTTGACACCCGTCGATCGCCATATGATATATTACTCCCCTTTCTGCCCTTTGCCCGATGCCGGATATGTTTTTCTTATTTTAACCTGCAAGAGAAAAAGACCTATAAGGGGCTTTAATTTAAAACAAAATTTAAAGGCCAAGCCCCCGAAATATTTTCTTTGACGTAGCACCCAGCAATTTGTGCGTGGCATCCAGTGTGTGTGGCATCTAGCAATTTGTGTGGCGACCCTTACGTGGCCCAATTGCCAACATGCTATAGATCCATCTTCGCCTAACTAAGTGCATATAATCAAAATCGGGGGATTTCCATCCCAGCTCAATCCACACTATATTAAACCGAAAAGTATAACAACAAACATCAATGATATCAAATGTGAGTTTAAGTACTAATGAGTTTTGATAAGCGATATGTTAATTTTATTTAAATATAGTTTTAATAAGGTTTAAAAATGTAGTCAAACACGATGATTCGGCTATAAAGTTATTTAAATCGTTCGAGAGTCTACGACAAATGAATGATAAGTATTAATTTTCAAATCACACCTGTCGAGAAAAATCACTAAAATTTAAATTACAGTCCATCACGTCCGGAGATCGATCTTGAGAAATCTTTAGACAATTGAAATGTATGTAAGAAACAGATCAGTTGCTGCAGGTTGGCAGCCCTTCAGAAGAGAAGTAGCAGCTGGAGAGAAGTGATAGTCAGTATAGAGCGGTAGAGGTGAGCAGACGCAAGTTGTCCTGGATGCACGAAAAATAAGTCGAAAAGTCGTTATATGTCGCGGAGAATTAAGCTGTACAAATTTTGTCAAATCATATTTTATATAAATATAAAATATAAACAATAAAACTTAATTACATGTTTATCAATTAAATACAAATTGTAACTTATTATCTGAATACACATATGCCTCTTATAATTCGTTGGTATGTTTTATATCTCTGTTATTAGAGAAATCATTATGTACTATATGACAAACTAAAATAAAAGAACGAACTATGCTGGTGTTATCTCGGTCGTAGGATATCAAAGGGGTCACCGGAACCATGTTTTAAGGTGGTGACCATAAGTTGGGAGGGCAAAATGCGACCACAATACCATATTTTCTGTCCACGAAAAAATCGGCGCCAGAGGCTGTTTTTATGTCAGCCAAAAAACCCAAACACGCTTGACCACATTTAAAGTTTATAAGGCATTACGGTAATTTTTCGAATTGGTTGGAAAACTCGTCATTATGCAGTATAGTTGATCTCTTCGGGGCATCCAAATGAGACCAAGCGTTTTTACACTAGAGTTCTTAATAGCTTCGTCTAATCTAACGTGTCTGTGTCATTCTTGGCAATTCCTTGCCAGATTTGATCGTTGTTTGATCCAAAGTTTAAGCCCAGGTGGTAGCAATATTTTGTTTAATTCTTGACGAATTTTAATGCTTCCGGAATGCTACTTGCTCCAGTGGGGCACACATAGAAATAATTGTTTAGAATTAAGGCATCGTTGGGTAATTTTATTTGTTTTGCGCTGCAATTCCTAGACCACAAGGCCGCTAGGAATCTTTTAGTTGTTGTACTATAAGTGACAGTTCTTAAACCGTAGTATTTGATGCCTTGTTTTTCTCAAAACGATATATTAGGTTGTCAGAAAAGTCTTGCGGTATTTTTATTGAATTTTCAATTGTTCATAAAATTGGTTACAATAATGCGATTCAAGTCGAATATGCGCCGTTTTGTTCGATGACGCGTTACCAACGAGATGCCAACTTCATAATGCTCCTCTCATAGAAGCTCGCTTCACTATTGGCAAAAAACTCGGAGAGCCAATTTTCACAGGACTCTCTAGTGGCCAACTTTAGACTACCAAGCGCGTTCGCCATGGACAGAAACAGATGGTAATCACTTGGTGCGAGATCCGGACTATACGGTGGATGCAAAAGAACCTCCCATCCGAGCTCCCGGAGCTTCTGGCGTGTCACTAAAGATGTGTGTCGCCTGGCGTTGCCCTGGTGGAAGACAATTCGGCCTCTGTTGATCAAAGATGGCCTCTTCTGCATGAGTGCTGTCTTCAAGCGGTCCAGTTGTTGGCAGTACAGGTCCGAATTGAGCGTTTGGCCATAGGGGAGCAGCTCATAGTGGATTATTCCCTGCCAATCCCACCAAACACACAGAAGAACCTTCCTGGCCGTCAATCCAGGCTTGACCACCGTCTGGGCCGCTTCACCGCTTTTCGACCACGACCGTTTGCGCCTTACGTTATCGTAAGTGACCCACTTTTCATCGCCAGTCACCATACTCTTAAAAAACTGGTCGATTTTGTTGCGATTTAGAAGCGATTCGCATGCGTCGATACGGTCAAAGATGTTTTTTCGCGTCAATTTGTGTGGCACCCATACATCGAGCTTCTTTGTGACTCCAAGCTTCTTCAAATGGTTAATAACGGTTTGATGACTCAGGCCCAGCTCTTGACCGATGCTACGGCTGCTACTATGACGGCCTCTTTCGACCGATTCAGCGATTTTATCGCCAAATTTTATTGGCGGCTTGAGATGCATTTTTGCCTTTATCGTAGTAGTACTGTAAAATATGCCGTATTTTCTCTTTATTTTTCTCCATGATTGCGACGCTATAACTAACGAACGACTTAAAACGTGAAATGAGCTTTCCAAAAAGGTATAGTATGACCTGATGCGACGAATAAAACAAGAACTACGCGCTTTCAGCGCCAACTAGCGAAAATACTTCAAGACTTTTTTGACAACCTATTATTTAATAAACTAATCTTTAGGTTTATCAAAACTTGACTGAAAATTGTCTCAATGTCGGCTAAGTTTTGAACCTTATTAAAATTTTTCTTTATTTCCCTTGGCGATAATAAACCATTACACATTAAAAAAATATATATTTTTGATTTTTTTTTTTAATTTTAGAATTCCCAGTTCTTTTTGATTTCTTAAAATTTTTTTTTAATTTTTAAATTTTTGGCTCGGTTTAGCCAAGCAAAAGACAATACGGCCAATGCACAGTGATCCCTGCCATTAGCCAAAATTAAAAAAAATCGATTTTGAGATATTCGAGCGAAAACCGGTTTCACCATCAGCTGATTGCCCAAGCTTTACGACACAACAGTTTTTTTTTGGAATATCTAACGGGACTTTCCAACACTAGAATGAAAAGAGCGAGGGCGTGCTTACTTAAGCCTAGTACTCAGATCGACGAAAATTGTACGCTAGTCACGAGAGAGAGCGAGAGGGAAACAGCTGGCGTTCACTTTACGTCAGGCATTTTTTTTACCTCGGTACTCAGATCGACGAAAAAAGTCTGCTGAAATGAACTTTGGGTGAACCCTAGCGAAAAGAATAAAAAATTTATTCTTTTGGCATGCGTTTCTTACTGAACATTTTAAAAAATGCAGGGAAAAAATCAAAAACCTGCAAAAGTCGATTGCAGGAGTTTACATGTGAGGACAAAATAACATTAATACTATCTGGGGTGCCTCTTGTCAGCAGTGCTGCCAGAAACTCCAAAGCAGAAATTGCTAGATTTTGAAAAAAAAGTTGCTAGAAATTGCTAAAAATTCGTCGAAAATAGCCAAAAAAAAAATGCTAGATCAGTTAAATTTAACTTTTAAACTAATTATGCATATATTTAAGAAAAAAATAGAAATTTAAAATACAAATAAATAACGAGCCTTCTGTGTTTTAATAAATATGATTATATTATATATTATTATATTTAAAGAGAACAAAAATTAAAAATAATAATATGAAACTAAAAATACAAAATAAAATTAAAAGGAACATGATTTCAAAATAGTATCAATTATATATAACTTAATTTAAGAATGCTTATAATGTTATCCAATTCAGCCAGGCATCCGGAAAATGTTTTTAAATTTTTTGCATCTTTACCGACACAACACAGCACAAAAATTATGAAAAGTGTTTATATGATTGAACCACTGAGTTAAAAATTAGTTCCGATATCTTTGTGAACCATTTTCGATCGTAATTGGTTCAGTAAATTGGAATAGGTATAAAAAAGTTCAAAATGAAAAAGAAGAATAAAAAAATGTTTAGTTTTGTAAAAAGTTGCTAAAATTTCTAAAAAAAATGAAAAGTTGCTAAACTTGTTGCTAATAGCAAATCGAAAAAAAAGTTGCAAATTTTTTTTAAAAGTTGCTAGATCTAGCAACTAAATAGCTAAACTGGCAGCCCTGCTTGTCAGAGCAAAGTGTTTCTTGTAAGAAAAAACATAATAAAAGTGCAGCTATGAACTTTAAATTAGCAAATAATTTTCAGTAAATAAAAAAAACAACTGTTAAATTTAAATTGTATTGTTTATTAATTTCTTTGTACAGCGTCAGACTTGTCTTGTCTTTAAAAGGCTATTTCCCGCAAATACGATTTTCGAATTTCAACTGCTTGTCAACAAACCCAGCTGATTGACAGTACGACCGTAGCACGCTTAATTCTGATAACCTCTCGAAATTTTGGTCACACTGGAAAGGTTAAAGTTTTTACGCTAGCGTACTCGTTTGTCGATCTGAGTAATAGGCATTACTTGCGAATTTGTCTACAGTGCAGTGCAACGCAGTGAATTATAAAGCACGGCTTAACCCCATTCGAATATAATGGATATTGTTCATAACGGTTTGTTTATACAGATACATGAATAAATAAATTGTGCTGTGTTTTGTGTAAAGAAGTGGTTAAACGTGCGTCTTATTTAGTTCGTAAATGTTGTGCAATGTTCAGGTAAAGTTTTAAGTCTTCCCTCCGGTTGCCACCCAATGATGTTTATATACTGTTCATTTTTAATATTTAAAGATTATAAAAATGTTTTCTTTAGCAGCCGAAACTTGTCGACGCACTGGTGCCAGTAAAAAATGCAACCCAACCAATCGTTAACTTAGGGCTACAAGATAAATCCAGCAAAATTTGGTGACTATGCTCTTCAAACAGCAAAACAGCTGATTGACAATACCCCTGGTTTTATCTCCCCCATCGGTTCATAAAGTTTTATTGCATGCTCCTGGCATTATAAAACATTATTTTTTTCAGCTTTCAGAAGAAGCCGCAGAAGCAAAAATTAAGGACAATAAAAAATTCCGACTCCAACATACTCGCAAAATGTTAAGGATCTCCTCAAATACAGACTTATTTAACTCACTGCTTTTAAGATCATAAAGTACAAAGAAAACTGAACTATAAGAAAAAGTAAACTCTTCTAGAGCCAACTCTTTTGTTACTTAATGAAACCATTTAAATATTATATCATTTTTGATTATTGTTCCTTTTTTCTTGTTATTACTTTTTTGGGAAGGTGGGCATGGGAGGTGGAGTGAGTAATCACTCCCACACTTTTATATTACAGTTCCAAGTTTGTAAATAACAAACATTAAAAAGTTCAGCCTGTTATGACTACAAGATTTTAAATTAATCAAATAAAAATTAATTCAGATTGCTCTCTCATGTGAACGCAACCACTGAGAAAATCGTTCCTATGGAGGCTATAGGATATAGTGGTACGATTTTTGTATCATATATTTATAATATTTTTTTTAGATTTTTGGTAAAAGTTTCATAGCGATTGCACATCTGGAAGTATTTATCACCGCGGCTCCATACAAGCCCGACCACTGTGCGTTGTCAGTCTGCTGAAATGAACTTTGGGTGAACGTTAGTCAGGCCTTAGCGAAAAGAATAAAAATGTAATCTTTTGCGGTGTCTATTGTCAGAGCAAAGCGTTTCGAAGATCAAAAATGAACGAAAAACGCCAACAAAATGATCTATGTTCTCTAAATTACCAAATAATTCTTAGTAATTAAAAACAAGAAAGGAAAGCTTTTTTTTTTTGTATATATGTATATATGCTTTATTTATTGAATCTTCTCTATATGAGACTAACAATAAGTATATCAAATCTTAAGAATATAACTTAACTTACATGTTATGTAGACTGAATTTAGACTAACGGACCCTAATATTTATTGCTGGGCTGGTAGATCGTTTCGATCCAGACGGGTTCTGTTCGAAACCCGTGTTAGGTTCCATGCGAGATTATTTGGGTGCAGTGTGAGCTTGTTGTGGTAGGCTGCTTTCTGCTTTGCTATTTCATCTTTGACCGGTGGTATGCCCAGATCCCTGTGGATGTTTTCGTTCCGAACATACCATGGTGCCCCAGTGATTGTTCGCAGGATTTTTGATTGTGAGCGCTGTATGATGTCAACGTTGCTGTTGCTCGCGTTCTCCCAGAGCTGGGAGCCGTAGGTCCAAATGGGCTTAAGGGTGGAGTTGTAGAGAAGAACTTTAAAGTCCAGACACAGGGGTGATCGAGAATTTATAATCCAGTGTAGGCTGCTAGCTTTAAGTCTGAGATGTACTTTCTTGCATTCAATGTGCCTCCGCCAGGTTAGGCGTCTGTCGAGGTGGCTTGGGGAATCTGCGTACTATTCAAAGTTGGCGGGGGCACGATTGTCTATTAAGGGTAAACGTTATATGTTTACACTTTTGTTCATTAATTTTGATTCGCCAGTCTGATAGCCACTTCTCAACTACCACCAAATGATCAGCCAATTGAGCTGTTGCTCTAGTTGGGCATCTCGAGCGGCTCAGGATTGCGGTGTCGTCAGCAAATGTGGTCGTAGTCAGCCTCTCGTTCGTAGGGATGTCTGCTGTGTATAGGACAAACAGGGTAGGGCCCAGTGCGCTAGCTTGTGGGACTCCGGCTTCAATGTTGTACTCGTTGGATGTCGTTGTATTGCATCTCACCTCAAAGACTCTGTGGTAGAGTTACGACTTTAGTAACTTATGAGTGTTTTCTGGCAGTAATGTTATGATTTTATGCATAATTATCATTTTTGGGCTTATTAGTCGCCCCCTGGAGCCTTTTTCGGTTTTATTTGCTTCCTAATGACATTAGCAATTTCATGTGCTTGAAACAAAATCGGGTTAATTGCAATTTCAGAGCTGAGCGGCGGTAGTTGAAGAGAGTTTGTGGCAGCGTTCGGCCGGAATACATTTCGTAGGTGTAAAGCAAATGTTTCGGCATTGGCATTCCACATGGATATTCGAAGACAAGACATCGATTATTTAGATTGTTGGGATGTGAGCAAATTTAATAAAATTTTTTGATTTTGCAGAAGGTTTGTCATTGTTGTTTTCATGAAGGACATAAATTCCATCATACCCTATTGCTTGCTGAGGTGTTATTATATTTTGCTCAGAGCATTGAGCTTGAGGGATTGGAAAGTCTTGATTTTAGGGCACTGGCGCATGAAACTTCTTCTTTGCTTGCAGGGCAAGGTTCGGAGTTGTGGAACCCACCACAAGCTACGCAGACTGATCTAAGCCCGCAGTTATTTCTGGTGTGTCCATACTCTTGGCAGTTTGTGCAGCGGACCATTTCGCTTATGCGGTTCTTCAACAGTAATCCTTCTATGCAACAGGAATTGCAGTTTGTAGATCGGGTGCATTTCATTTTTCTTCAAGGCTCTGCTTTCTGGCTCCAGTTCGACCTTAAAGAGTGGTTGCGGCTTTTTTTTCTGTTGATAATATTAATAATATTTTTGGGGAAAAATTCTTTTTCTTTCAGTGCCTCTTTTATCTCATTGGTGGATACGTCGGGCTCTATGCCCTTTAGCACTACTTGCAAGACCTTGCTACTCTTGAGCTGGTACGTGTAGTAGGCTCCTAGCCTCATCTAGGTATTTGGTTACAGTTCTAAATTGATCTTCAGTTTTAGCTTGAAGCTTTGTTTCATGAATATTCCCTTTAACAAGAGGAGTAACATAAAAGTTGTCATTCCCGACCAGCACAACAATTTTCTTTACTAGGGCATTTGAGTTCTGTTTCCTTATGGGTGGGGTCTTTGGTTTCTTTTGTACAGCCTGTCCAGCTTCGGATTGATTTTTTTCAATTTCCGACAACAGGGCGAATCTGTTGTTACTAGATGCCCCTGGTTGTTCGCTGCCTGTATTAGGGCAATTTTGTTTTGGTTTATTTCCAACCATTTTATTTTGCGGGCTTAGCTTCCGTTTGATTTGGATGTAACGATCCATGCCAGTCTGTATAGCCGGACCCACTTGTTGTTGTTTGATATTGCCGATATTGGCACTCGTACTTACAATTGGCTTTGTAGTTTTATTCGGCGCTGCAGAATTTGCAAACGCATTCGAAATCGCGTTGTTGGTAACGGCGACCGTTGATGTTGTTGTTGCAGTGGCTGCGGTTGCAGAAATTAACGAGGTCGCAGTGCTCGTGGCTGGTGAGCTGTGAGTCGAAGCTGGTGGTGGGGTTCTACACTGCAAGCTCCATGAAGTAGGAGTTGGTGTGAGTAGGGCGGGGGAACAAGACCGTCCTCTCGCACTGTCAATGGTCAGTAGGGCTGGGTTGCTCTTTGAAGAAGTTCTTTCTACTTCTGTATCACGGGTTGAGAAATAAGAGATATAACTGTTTCTCTGGTCTACGGAGCCTCTACGCTCACTTTTTGAATCGCCGCTCATTGAGCTATTACTCGTGGCACTTTTTAGTTTTTATAATAACTTTGCACTAGTTTTATACATAGCACTAATTATTTTTTACTATTTTATTTTCTGTTTTTAGCAATAAGATTGCCTTTATTACACTACTCCAGTATTTTTAGTTATTTGTTTTTCACTTTTAAGCTGTTTTTTCCGGAGCTCGCGCAAAATACGTCTGCATTCTCCGGGCGTTGAATCATTGAGAAAGGAAAGCTAATTTCGCTAACTTAACTATACCCTTGCAGAATATTCTGTAAATTATATTCTTCAAAATTATTCATATGATGCATTCTTAATACTCATAAAAAATCCCAACTTCCTAACTTTAAAAAACACCAAAGTTAAGGCATTTCCAATTGTTCAGTTATATGGCAGCTATAGGATATAGTCGGCCGATCCTTATGAAATTTATATAGGATTGATTGGCCAAATATAAAACCCATAAAAAATACCAACATCCTAACTTTAAAAACACGATAGTTATGGCATTTCCGATCGTTCCGACTTATATATGTATATACTGAGTGCAAAGGAAAGAAGGGTGTGTGCAAAGTTTCAATTCGATATCTTTAAAACTGAGAGACTAGTTTGCGTAGAAACAGACAGACGGACAGACGGACATGCTTATATCAACTCAGGAGGTGATCCTGATCAAGAATATATATACTTTATAGGGTCGGAGATGTCTCCTTCACTGCGTAGCACACTTTTGACCAAAATTATAATACCCTCTGCAAGGGTATACAAAAAAAAACTTTTAAATTTAAATTATGTTGTTTTCTAGTTTCTTTCTATAGCGGTAGACATGTCTTGCCAGTAGAGAATATTCCTTAAAAACTCTTTGCCGCAAACAAGATTTTTGAATTATAGCTGCTTGTTAACAAGCCCAGCTGATTGACAGAACGTCCGTAGCACGCTCAATACTGATGAACCGCTGATCATCCAAAATCGTGGAATCACTCGAAAAAATAAAACAACAATTAAAGTTGAAATAAAAACCGGTGAAATATAAAAGTTACACATGAAAACAAAAATTTAGGCATTACAAAAATTTTAAGTGTCATTTTCTTTATCAGACTTTTCCAACTAGACATAAAAAACCCATCTTTAGCTCCTGGAGTGTCGATTTATTTTCGCAGTTCTTAAAAAAAATTTTTATTACTTACTTTTTGATGGTGTACAAATTTTAGATTGATTCAAAATGTTTGGCTTTCAAAGCTTAGGATTTTTGCTTTAGAATTTCATCCAGCTGAATCATCATCAACATGTAAGGATGCTAATCACGCTTTCATAGTAAATCTATCTTTAATCCTATTCTTAGCCAATATCTATATATATAAATCTATCACTAAGAAAACTAGGAATCAATGCACACCCAAATCCACTGGTTAACAATATTAATATGCATTTTTATTACATTCTAATAACTTTAAACTGATTTGCTAAGATTTATTGGGGCTCCCCAAGTGGCCCTCAAAGCCTTCCAATTGGAAAAAAGGTAAATTTTCTTTTCAAAAACTCTGGTCGCTAAACCGTTTAACCAATCGAATCCGTGTTTTCCCCAAAAATAGTTTAAGACATTATAAATGTTTAAAATTTGACCGCTTAGATTTAAGGCTTTTTACTATTTTTAACACACGTTCTAAAATTACAATTTAGCCAAAAATCTCTTCAATCTCTTCTTCTCAACAATTAAAGTTGAAATAAAAACCGGTGAAATATAAAAATTAAACACGAAAAAAAAAAAAATTTAGGCATTACAAAAATGTTAAGTGTCATTTTCTTAATCAGACTTTTCCAACTAGACATAAAAAACCCATCTTTAGCTCCTGGAGTGTCGATTTATTTTCGCAGTTCTTAAAAATTATTTTATTGCTTACTTTTTGATGGTGTACAAATTTTAGATTGATTCAAAATGTTTGGCTTTCAAAGATTAGGATTTTTGCTTTAGAATTTCATCCAGCTGAATCATCATCAACATGTAAGGATGCTAATCACTGCTTTGCCATAGTTAAGTTTGTCTATCTTTAATCCTATTCTTAGCCAATATCTATATATATAAATCTATCACTAGTTTAGAAACAGCCAGGGATCAGACGCACACCCAAATCCACTAGGGGTCTAACAAGAATTAATATCATTTTTATGGTCGGACATGTCTCCTTAACTGCTTAAACTGATTTGACAAAATTATAATGGGACCCTCTGCAAGGGTATAAAAAAAAAACTTTTAAATTGAAATTAGGTCAATTTTCTTTTCATATCTATAGTCGGTAGACACGTCTTGCCAGTAGAGAATATTCCTTAAAAACTCTTTGCCGCAAACAAGATTTTTGACATTATAGCTGCTTGTTAACAATTGCCCAGCTTAGATTGACAGAACGTCCGTAGCACGCTCAATACTGATGAACCGCTGATCATCCAAAATCGTGGAATCACTCACTAAAAATAAAACAACAATTAAAGTTGAAATAAAAACCGGTGAAATATAAAAGTTACACATGAAAACAAAAATTTAGGCATTACAAAAATTTTAAGTGTCATTTTCTTTATCAGACTTTTCCAACCTAGACATAAAAACCCATCTTTAGCTCCTGGAGTGTCGATTTATTTTCGCAGTTCTTAAAAAAATTTTTTATTGCTTACTTTTTGATGGTGTACAAATTTTAGATTGATTCAAAATGTTTGGCTTTCAAAGATTAGGATTTTTGCTTTAGAATTTCATCCAGCTGAATCATCATCAACATGTAAGGATGCTAATCACGCTTTCATAGTAAATCTATCTTTAATCCTATTCTTAGCCAATATCTATATATATAAATCTATCACTAAGAAAACTAGGAATCAACGCACACCCAAATCCACTGGTTAACAATATTAATATGCATTTTTATTACATTCTAATAACTTTAAACTGATTTGCTAAGATTTATTGGGGCTCCCCAAGTGGCCCCAATCGCTTCCAATTGGAAAAAAGGTAAATTTTCTTTTCAAAAACTCTGGTCGCTAAACCGTTTAACCAATCGAATCCGTGTTTTCGCCAAAAAATAGTTTAAGACATTATAAATGTTTAAAATTTGACCGCTTAGATTTAAGGCTTTTTACTATTTTTAACACACGTTCTAAAATTACAATTTAGCCAAAAATCTCTTCAATCTCTTCTTCTCAACAATTAAAGTTGAAATAAAAACCGGTGAAATATAAAAAGTTAAACACGAAAAAAAAAAATTTAGGCATTACAAAAATGTTAAGTGTCATTTTCTTAATCAGACTTTTCCAACTAGACATAAAAAACCCATCTTTAGCTCCTGGAGTGTCGATTTATTTTCGCAGTTCTTAAAAATTATTTTATTGCTTACTTTTTGATGGTGTACAAATTTTAGATTGATTCAAAATGTTTGGCTTTCAAAGATTAGGATTTTTGCTTTAGAATTTCATCCAGCTGAATCATCATCAACATGTAAGGATGCTAATCACGCTTTCATAGTAAATCTATCTTTAATCCTATTCTTAGCCAATATCTATATATATAAATCTATCACTAAGAAAACTAGGAATCAACGCACAGCCAAATCCACTGGTTAACAATATTAATATGCATTTTTATTACATTCTAATAACTTTAAACTGATTTGCTAAGATTTATTGGGGCTCCCCAAGTGGCCCCAATCGCTTCCAATTGGAAAAAAGGTCAATTTTCTTTTCAAAAACTCTGGTCGCTAAACCGTTTAACCAATCGAATCCGTGTTTTCGCCAAAAAATAGTTTAAGACATTATAAATGTTTAAAATTTGACCGCTTAGATTTAAGGCTTTTTACTATTTTTAACACACGTTCTAAAATTACAATTTAGCCAAAAATCTCTTCAAACGTCGAAAAATGGCACTTCTATACTGAGTATCAAAAATTCCTTTTTCCTTAAGCTTTAACGATTTATTTGATGGTTTCACCAAAGCTCTAGCTATCTTCTAAACAAAGAAACTAAGCAAACAGTCGATCTATTATCGAATTTAAGTGCTCTTTACAGTTATTGCTGCCATTTTTTTTTTGGCGAAAATCTATTTGGCCCGGTCTTTGATAGTGTAGTAAAAAATTTCAAATTGTTTTCATAGTAAATCTATCTTTAATCCTATTCTTAGCCAATATCTATATATATAAATCTATCACTAAGAAAACTAGGAATCAACGCACACCCAAATCCACTGCTTAACAATATTAATATGCATTTTTATTACATTCTAATAACTTAAAACTGATTTGCTAAGATTTATTGGGGCTCCCCAAGTGGCCCCAATCGCTTCCAATTGGAAAAAAGGTCAATTTTCTTTTCCAAAACTCTGGACGCTAAACCGTTTAACCAATCGAATCCGTGTTTTCGCCAAAAAATAGTTTAAGACATTATAAATGTTTAAAATTTGACCGCTTAGATTTAAGGCTTTTTACTATTTTTAACACACGTTCTAAAATTACAATTTAGCCAAAAATCTCTTCAAACGTCGAAAAATGGCACTTCTATACTGAGTATCAAAAATTCCTTTTTCCTTAAGCTTTAACGATTTATTTGATGGTTTCACCAAAGCTCTAGCTATCTTCTAAACAAAGAAACTAAGCAAAAAGTCGATCTATTATCGAATTTAAGTGCTCTTTACAGTTATTGCTGCCATTTTTCTTTTTGGCGAAAATCTATTTGGCCCGGTCTTTGATAGTGTAGTAAAAAATTTCAAATTGTTTTTTCCGGTGTTTATTTTTACAGTGTCTTGCCACGCGCTGTAAGGAAACATAAGAGCGGGAGATCGCAGTAGATAGAGAGAAAGTAATTTTTTCTATTGAATGTGCAAATTTGTTGATATCTCTGATGTTAACTTAAAAATTTGGTGAGTTATGCCAATTAGTTTCGTTTTTTTACTATTCTTAATTAGTAAAGTCATAAATGATTTACATTTAAACAAATATTTGGTTATTTTTTTATTATGTGCAGCTGTGATATACCAATTAGCATAATTGCATTTTGTACATATATGTATAAATGCGTTTTTGTAGTTTTTAATCTTATTATTCGATATAAACATACAATATTGTTTTAATATTTAAGAGCTTTCTGTATGGAGACAGAAATAATGCAAACATAAGACATCGCAAGCGAAGCTGCGGGCACCCTGCTAGTATTTATATATATGTATGCTTGTGAGGGCTATTAATTCAGTCCCTTACACTCCATCCCTACCTCGTGGGTGAATGCGGACGTAGGTTCCTTGTCGTGAAACCTGGACGCGGAAACGTTCCACGCCGATCTCGGTGAGAAAACGCAGGCCGTTCGCCCTTCGGATGCGCTCCCGCACCTGGTCGTGGAGCTCCACCGGAATCTATCCTTCGGGGAGGTGCCCGCATAAGGGGCTCTGACTCGATTGTTGAGTCCTCATCGGATGGGGCCTCTTCGATAGGCCAGGGTGCGGGGCGGCGGCGATTGGCATTTGCGCAGGGACGGCTGCAGGGCTTTGTTCTGCCCGGCGAAACCTCCTGACACGCGTCAGAGGCGGGTAGCGGGGCTACACGCTGGACTGGCCGGTTAATCATCGTGCGCCCCAACATGATGTCGAAGCTAGCTCGCGGAGACGTAGCTTGGGCTGGCAACGCGCGGGCTGTGGTGACCGCGATAGCGACACGGCTTCTGGCGGCCGACGATGTTGTTGGGCCGTCAGGGAAGGCCAGGATCTGCTGTAGCCGCCGCTGGATCGCTTCGGAGTCCCGCGATGTTGGTGTCCGGGGCGTCTCGCCGGCGTTGTTTGGCGGTTGAGCGGCTTGTGGTGGCGTGGTCGTCCTCGGCGCGGCTCGCACCAGTGTGCAGTCGGCGGACTGCTCGCCCAGAGAATCGTGGTAGATTTCCACTGCGAAGTCGTCAGACGTCGGAGCCGCTCCATCCTCCCATGTGAGGGGGCTGAGTTGGTCGATGAGCTCTTTCTGAGATGGGTTCATACACCGCGCCGAGCGGTGTAGCTGTTGTCCGTTCAATCGGCTCCAGAACTGGCGGATCGGGGCCCGGGCGTGGTGACGTCGTCGTGATGCGGAGGTGCCCGAATCGAAGTTCCACGGGCTCCTCTTCGCCAACGATCGCTTGTACCATCTCCTCCAGAGTTAAACCTTTATACCAGGAAGGTGGCGAAGACTCTGCGGAGTTGTCGGTGGCGGGCGTCTCCGGCTGGGCGGGCGTATTGCGACCAACGGTGGCGGCGACTTCTGGGGTTTTCCCTAGGTTTTCCCCTAGGTTTTCCCATGTCTCCTGGACTTGCGTCGATTTGGTTGATGTGCACTTGTTGTGAAATTTTAAGCTTTTGTGTCCTCCCCTTTCAAACGTATTTTTTCGCTGGCGGGATCGAGTAGCCATTCGATGACGATGGATATCGATTAATCGTGCTCGACGATATTGCGCGGTCTGGAAAGCTTGTGATGGCCGTAAAGCCTTTTACAAATTTGGTGGTGCTGTAACTGCTGAGCCGTGGCGTCGTGGACACCATGGTCGGCGTTGATGCCGGTTTTGTCTGCCTGGCTGACTGCTCCAGATCGTTGCAACTATCTTCGTCACCTTCTGGGTGGTATGGTTTCAAATTGTTGATACTCGCGGTACCGCGTCGGCGAGTTGTTGGCTCCTGTAGCCGAACTATGTTTAAGGACAAGAACTTTACGACCTTGTAGGGCCCGTCGTATTTTGCGGATAGCTTGGCAGCGAATTCCTTTGCAGCGTTGGATAACACATGCCGGCGCACGAGAACGTCGTCCGTTCTTCAGGCGGGATTAATGCGGTTCCCCGTCCTGGCGTCACCTCGTCGTAGTGTGCGTTGGACAGGCGTGTGAACACAAGCCAAAGTCTTTGGGATTCCGAATCGGTTGAGAATCCGTTCTCGGAAGGGTTGCTCCAAATACGGCACTGTGGCCCTTCGCAAGGGAATTAGTCCGACCCACTTGCTGAAGGAGTCCCGGAATACGAGGATAACCCACGAAGTCGGCGCAGAGGCTCTGGAAAGGTTCGTCGACCTGTCGTGTGAACATTTTTCCAGCTGCTTTCTCCTAGCTAACCTTGAAGCGTTGGCAGCTCAGAGATCAACCCGGCCAGTAATATTTTTGGGATTCAGACGGTGGTTGGCTTTCCTCAGTGAACGATGCATTCACGGCTGTCAGGCGCTACTGGTATCTGCCGGTATCCATTTTTGAGATTCAGCGTCGAGAAGAAGTGGGCGTGGCGTAGCCGCTCTACAATATAGTGTATCCTCGGCAGACGATATGCTTTGGGGATCGAGTTGTGGTTTAGTTGCCTTGAATCGACGCACACCCGGACGTCTCCGTTTTTCTTTGCGGCGATGACGATCGGCGCGCTATGGGTACTTTTGGATGGCTCGATTCTTCCGTCGCGGAGCAGCTCTTCGATCTGTTTGTCGATGACGGCTTTCATCGCGGGATTCCTCGGGTGGTACCTCTGCTTGATCGGTTTGTCATTCCGCATAATGATACTATGCTTGGCGATGTGCGAGACGCCGGTTAGTGTGTCAAACCGAGAGAGTTATCGTTCGAGAAATGCTACTATCCAGGGCTCTGGGTAGGTCTCGTCGTGGTCGCTGGGGCGCGGCTCATCCTCTGAGTCGTACTCGGCGTCTGCAATTCCACACGCGGGAATGTTCTCCCTTTAATCCTATTCTTAGCCTATATATTTACATTTATATACATTTATGTATGCTTGTGAGGGCTGTTAATTCAGTCCCTCACAAACATACAGGCTTTTTTGAGATATTTTTTTATTTACACCTTCGCTGTTTGTATTAATATTTTTCTGTTATAACAATATTTAAAAAGGCAACGTAAAGAATGACACAAAAAAATAAAAAAAAATTATTCATCAGTGGAGTACGGGTAGCATTAAAAAACAAATGATACACAAATCTATTATTCGCTCCTGGTGAATTAATTGTTTGACACTCAAAAATTATTATTGGCACATGTCCAAAAAAGAAAATGTGAACAGCACATACAAAATTTCAGGAGAAAAAAAATTTTTCAGGAAAAAAACAAATTCGCGAGTAGCTTATTAAAATTGGTCAACCATTGAAAAGATATAATAAAGCAACGAAGTAGTTGGCCAGCATAAAAGACGAGCAGCACAGCTGAAATAAACTTAACGCGCGGAGAAAAAGTAAAACATTAAATTTCTTTAACTCCAAAAAAACTGAGTGGAAAATTTTGTTTCCAAAATATTGTTACCTAACCGAAACAATAAAGTAAGGAGAATGTGCAACTTTTTCAAATATGTTTTAAAAACCCCAAAGACTTCGTAAAACTTCTAAAAATAGTCTAATTTTCCTTTTTTTTTGCAGCAGCGGAAGAATGAATTTTAAGGGTCAAATCATTAACGGCGGCATTAATAAAGCTTTAAAAAGTCAAAAATCCACAAAAAAGTTCTGAGCAGAACAATAAAATGCTGTGGGACAGTAGATTGAAGCAACTACCTAGTTGCCTAAGTCTGCGCTTAAAATAATGAGGTTGAAATTGTACTGTGGAAAGAGTATTGTATGCGGGAGTGGCACGAGATTTCCACCGTTCTCTGTCTCTCTCTCTTTAGTTCTGTCTGTCTCGTTTCGAAAATGAAAGCCGGGTATCAGTTCGGTGTTACGCTCCCGCTCTGTAGCTCTTTTCCGTTTTATCTCAAAGTTTTTTAGTGTAAAAACGTAACACTGTTTTTCAAAGTAGTCCGATAAAGCGTGAAAATGGCTTTCTAAAACGGAAAGCAAAATTTCATTGCCTAAATACTTTTATAGCTGACTTTAATTGGTCCGAACTTTATTCATGCACTTGCATCGCTGAGGCCGTTAAAATACATATATTTGACAAATTCCAATAAACCTCCATGGTTCAATAAAAAGTTGTGAAACCTACAAAATGTTAAGTCATGACTTTGGAATTAATTTATAGCGTGTTTTTCCCGATACTTACCGGCCTTGTTTAATTTTAACGCTTGCTTAACGCTCGGTTTTAAAGCTATTTGACTCTTGTGAAAACTGGACCGCCTCAGTTTTTCACAAGAACCAAAACAGTTTTATAATTTTGTTAACACTAGGCGTAAATCGTCATCATTTAAAAATTGAACACAAGCACTGATCAGGCAACTGACAATCTATTTGTGGAGCTTTTCCAGAAAACATGTTCAGCTTCATCTTGGCCAAATCAGTATTATCCATATGTAGCGTCCAAGTCAAACTTAATTTAATTATAATTTTTCCGAGTTGAATCTCCTAAAGGTTAAGCAAGTCTATTCGATGGGTGTCGATGAAGTTCCAGGCTGCATGCTTAGATACTGCGCTTAAACCCAGTGTAGCCCTTTACAGAAATTGTTCACCTTATATTTACAAACTTCCACTTCATAAAAATGGGATCAAATAAAGAGGTGTATCCAAGTTGGTCGCTATGCGACGATTTCCGCACCCGTTATTATATCCCAATTGTTTGGCTTAACATTCAGGTTGACGTGACTTTTATTGATTTTAGAAAATGTTATTAGCCTTACTAACATGGATTTCAATTTATGTGAGTGGTATGTGACAACGAGTCCTTTTTTTAAGCTCTATTCTAATTTGATCCGAGTAACTTCAGGCGTCCCACAAGGGAGCCGCCTTGACTTATCTATTTTTACATTATTTATCAACGGTTTGCCTCTAGTCTTGACGAAGTCACGTGTCCTCATGTCCGCAGATGACGAAATTTACCTCAGTTCAGACTTACAATCCAATTTAAATGCCTTTTACTTCCATGGTAAATAAGGCCAGGGGAGTGCACAGATTTATCAAAAAGTGGTTATAGAATTCGATGATCCATATGTCACACAGACTTTATTTGTTCACCAGTTTGGAGTCCACAATATGGTTTATATATAGAGTCAGCAGGGCCTCAACTGGGAAGAAAACCTAATTCAAATTAATGTTCTATCATTATTCAAACGTAGAACGATGCTCTACAATACTTTTATCCGTAAACTTATTTATGGAGATGCAGAGAGTCTCGAATTACTGAGTCGCCTAAACTTCTTTGTGCCCCAAAGAATTACGAGAAACTATATTCCTCTTACATTAAATCATTGTAGATCAAACTAAAATATGCTTGAGCCTTTTAGATTATTGTGTAATGACTGTTTGCCTTACTTTGCTCTTACTTAGCAGGAAATTATTATTAGTATTTTGTTTGGTATGTATTTTGACTTAGTCTATCCATTCCTATATTGTCCTATTATTCACTGCTTGAGATCTTGTTATTACGCTTCATGAAAAATAGGGCGCTGCCACTTGCTTACAAATCAGCTTAGTAAATATAACTTGACAGAGATATTAAAAATTTTATTTAACGGTTTTGTCTTTTTACTGATAATTATTTAGTTATTCTTGAAGATACTCTGCACTGACAACAAACTGTTTAAAAGATTAAATTTTTAAATTTTTTTTCGCAAGGGCCTATCGAACGTTCACCCAGAGTTAATTTGAAGAGGCTGAAAGCGCGATGCAATTGTTCTGTTATTTTTTTTGGAAATCTGAGTACGGTGGTAAAAAATATGAAAGTATTTTGTCGATCTGAGTATTGGCTTTAATAGGAAAACGTAAGCAGTAAAATTTGGTGGCACCGCTGCTGTGGTCCTTTTTTTAGCTTTAGCTGACTCTTATTGGGTACAAATACGGTTTATTGTTTGACAAATTTAATAATTGTGTCTCTTAATATACGCCTAAAATCATTTTTTCGTTTTGATACGACAAAACAAAAAAAATAATTTGCGTGGAAAGCTAAATAATAATAATAAGCCACATAAAAACATATCGCTTATCACTGTGGATGGCAGTACACAGGAGGAGGAGGAGACTACTGATATATACCGACAAAAAGTATACCAATTTAGACAATTGGTTCTTTTGGGGCCTGTGGGGCAAAATATTTCAGTATTTAGACTGGTTTTGAAATGGGACCTTAATTGCTATGAAGCTCTGGTCAAAAACAATAAGTTTTGTGCTATTTTTCGAAAGAAAAATGAAAAATTTGTTATGTTTGCAACAAATTAAGAGTCTTGATAATTTTAACTTTGCTAAAAAGCTTGATATAAAAAACTATAATTCTACGACTTTTTGAAAAACTCGCTAGTTTAGCTTTTGTCTCTAGATTTTAATCACCTATAGTTTCCAAAAATATACATATTTGCTGCTACATATCGTTAAAAAGGTGTTATTCTTGATATCATTTCTCGAAGTAAAATAATTACGAAATTATACCGAAGGGTAAGTTAATTTGTTTACGCCTTATCGATTTTTTTGAAAACCGGAATAATCTTACACACGCAACCCAACACGCACATTGAAATATTACAAAACCAAACAATAAAACAACAGAAAATGTGTAAGCATATGTATATAAAACCTAAAATTAGAAATAAAAGTGTGGTCCGACGGTGCAGACGTGTAAAATTATTTGCCCTGAAGAGGGTTTCCGAAGTGCAACCGAAATATATTAGAAAAAAATAAAAAAATAAAATTTAAAAACTTTTGTTTAAAAATCAAAATTGATGACCTCGAGCCGGAAAAACTACAAAATAAATCAATCATCAAAGGTCAAACAAAATTAAAAAAAAAACTGTTCCCCCAAAATGTGATCTTTGAAACTATTTAAATTTTCCTGCCACAATTGCAACACATAACCGCCGGCGACAACAAATACATATAATACCAATTTCAGCAGCTTTCAAAAATACGTATATATAGACATATGGTACATACATCTTTTCTGCATTCAACACAGAATATTTTATTTTAGCTTATGTGTATATCCCACAAAATAGTCGAGCTTAATAGTTTTTGAATACACAAAATACCTTAAATAACCATTTATGTGTGTTCTCGTGTTACGAGAGTCACTCGTATAACTAAGAAAATGGACGCTTATGATCAGATCAATCGCAATCTAGGGTCACGAATGCCAACTTATCATCACTAAGAATAGATTCCCACGCGTTACAAGGTGTAAGAGTCGTGACTTGGGCTTGAGGTAAAATCTCGTACGCATATGTCGACGACTTCATTAATCGACTGTGGACAATAAGTCAGCGTTTATCCAGAGAAAGTAGTTATGCTTGAATTGTTTTGTGCTAGGGCGTTAGCTTGGAGATAAGTATCACAGCTGTTTTACCTTTCGTAGCCGCTCACCACAGCTGAGGTGCAACATTATTTGTCCTCCTCTTGATACCACCTATAGACATTTGCCACCTGGGCTCCAATTTCGTGCTTTGATTGACTCAGAGTCTAAGGCAACATTTATTAATGCTTTTGATAATGTTTCTATGTGCGAGTTGAAGTGATGTATTAAAATTGTGGTGCATCTCTTCCCGGGGATACTTAGTCCATCCCTTATTTAACATTACAAACTATACAGGAAGAGCTTATCTCATTCCATGAAGTATGTACTGATACTTTTCTACTAAAGCCTACATCCGGCTTAAAAACCCAAATATTTCTTGCTGCGTACGCTCGGTTCGTACCCGGGGAGGATGTCCTCGACAAGTCCATTCCGACAGAGCAAAAACCTTCGTTAGTGCTGCCACCGCTCGGTTCAACAAGTTCTTTCAAGCCAACAAAATCTGTGACTGATGGCTATACTGATCAACGCAGCTCAGTTGGCATTTTCTAGCTCTATTGGCACCACCTAAGGAAGGCCTCTGGGAAGCTGGTGGAAAATACACATTTGAACTGCTTTCCACATTTCTAATGATCATCAAACCGATCTGTAAGCCTTGAATGTGAAGGACCGTTCCTGTCTATGGTTAAAAGTCAAGGGGAAAAGGCTGGCAGCATTAAAAAGCTCTCCATCAGCTTTGCGAGCGATGGAAGGACGAATAACCTAAAAAGCTACACAAACGTAATAAGTGTCATCCACATTATCCACGATATGATTGTCATCAAGAACGAAAATATGCCTTCACAAAAGTCGTGGATCGGCATCCAGGAACCTATGGCAGCATTCGCAGTAAACATCCGCATTACTCGCAGAGTTATACTGCCCTCAATAACAAAAATTCAAGTTCTGTCAAAATAAACTACCTGATTTCCGTAATAACTTTCTCCAGACCTGAATAAATGGGCCCACGCCTTGGATAGCTCGTCCGTCGGCTGGGTGCATTTGGTTTATGACCCGTTATCACATGCAGATGTGCACAGACCAGGATATCAGCTACATAATTATTTAGGTTAAAGTAGAGATAGATAGATTAACGAACGAATTTCTGCTAATTCGAAATCATACATACTCCCGGTCGTTGAACTTATGTTCAACAATCGTTAATGTTGATCGTGAAGGGCTGGATCTCTATTTACAGTTGTGGTCGGCATCTGATTCAGCTGAAGGGAATTTCTAGGTTTTCCCCATTTCTTTTTAAAATGAATAACAACAATGATTATTATAAAAACTAATCCAATAAAAACAGAAATGTGATGATTTTCAATAGTCTCAAGATTATGTGGTAATATAAAACTATTGGGAAGGCAAGAGTTGCGCTTCTCGCTGATTCAACTCTTTGTAATTAAGATTCGGGTCTTCCTTCGAAATTGTAGAGCTAGATCTTGTTGAATTAAGTCGTAGATTTTCACTGAGTTCACCTTCTCCAAAGCGAGCATACGATGAACGTAATTCGGTTTCCTACACATCTTGACTTGTAACTGTCATTAAAGGATTTCGAATGGTGCATCCAGGTTTTGCTATCATAAATCCTGAACTTCTCAAATTTATATTAGAGGTTCCGTCTAAACAAACTGCACATAATGTTAGCGTGGATCTTGTTGTAAAGATCCATTGATTTTTGGCTTGTGTTCTTAACCAGACAAAAGGTTTTTCTGCTTTTATTAATTTGCAAGAAGCATCCGTTTCTAGTTTGGAAGAAAACATTTCTTGTTTGTTGTAACATATAAAATCATATTTTGCTCTTTCTTGCCAAGCTTTAAAATTAATTTCTGACATCTCAAAGTATTCATCTCGATGACTGTTGATTGCGATATATGGTGTTTTAATTGCAAACGTACTGATTCCATCTTTAGTCAAAAATGGAATTGGTGATAATCTATAGATGTCCAAAATCTGAGTAGACACCAAAGGCAGGTTTACTTTGATGATAACAAACTTCTTTATGATGGTTACCTCAGCTATCATAATATGGTATGCCATTAAAATATTATCAGGAGAGACTACAAGCGTTTGTCCAGGCTTTAAATGGTTGAGTATTTGTTCTAACTGGTCTTTTAATTGTCTTGGTGATAGCAACATCAGACTTATTGTGTTATGTCGAATATCTGTTAAAACGTTTACGATTGCATTCGTTGCAGACTAGGAGCTAATAGTTAGATAGTTGAGTCGCAAGTTTTGTGTATCATGAAAATTTATTAAATCTATTTTAAGTACCAAGAGTTTTTGCAATATAATTCTCTATCGATTTTGAATGCTTGGAGTTTGAGATTTCATCCCTTTTGATGACATTGATTGTAAAGTCAATCAAAAACGTTTGATTTCTCAGCAACGTAAGCAAATTCTTGTCATTAGTTTTAACCTTTGAAATCGTTTGCTCCATTTTATCCGCTTAAGTGGAGTCTAATACGCCGAAAAGACTATTGGCAATATTTCCAACGATGTCCAACGGTGCTCTTTCCTGACGTGACCTTACTATGAGCATGTTTTCAGCTTGAATATCCTCCTCGATGTGTTTAAAATGCAGATACATGCTTGTACATGTTTCTGTTCCGGGAAACTGTTTGCATAAGTGTCCGAATTTTCCTATGCCCATTGAAAGGGTACACATATCCTTCCAGTAAGGTCACAAATTGTAATACACAATTAAAGTCCAATCCGTTTTAGCAAGTTGGCTCTTTCCAATCCTTTCAAAAAATATTCCTGGCTTTGAGGCAAATTAAGTAACGTCAACTGATTGTGCTGCTACTAAGGGTAGCAGAAGAAGCACAGCAACTACTATCATTGTCTGCGAAGGCATTGCTGAATTTGTAGGCCTTTTTGCCTGTCTTTCAACAGGTGTATTCTCATCCTCCTCTTCGGCAGCTGAATGCTTGTGGAGAGGCTCCTTATCTGGGAATAGTGAGGCGATATGCTGAATATCTCGTTTAAATATTCCATTACTTCTACAGCCCTGACAAAAGTATCTTTGCCATGGATTGTCTTAATTATTCGTCCCATTGGCCATTGCAGAACTGGAGTATTAAACTAAAGGAAGCTTTATCAGCATTAAAGCTCCTTCCTTTACATTCGCCGAAGATCTACTACCTTTTTGGCGATGCTGAAGTTGTTGCAGATAGTCATTTGACCAATGAGTCCAAAACGCATGCTTTAACTTGGATACGGCTTGCCATCTCTGCAACAATGATTGTGGTTGCTGAGATGGCTCACTGTCTGCCTGTGCGGTTATCGGTTTTCCAATAAGAAAGTGACCCGGAGTAAGTGCCGTAACATCATTTGGATCGCTTGACATCGGAACCAAGGGTCTTAAATTCATGATAGCTTATATTTCTACTATCACAGTTTCTAATTTCTCATAAGTCATATTCGCTGTAGAAACATTTTTTAGTAATAAAATTTTGTAGCTGATTTTACCGCCGCTTCCCAAAGTCCTCCAAAATGAGGTGCTCTTAGTGGAATAAACTTGAATTTGATGAGAAGATAGCCTCTTCCAATACCTCAAGCTTATTCCTGGCTACAACAAAATTGGTAGCATTGTTGCAGTGCAAAGTCTGACATTTTCCTGGACGACTTATAGAACGACAAAGAGCTGCCAAAAATGCTTCCGTGGTTAAATCGCTGACCAGTTCCAAATGCACGGCCTTAGTCGCAAAGCAGCAAAATATTGCTATATAAGCAGTATGTGGTTTCTTTCCACGAATTTAGAAATGTTTGTTAAAAGGTCCATAATAGTCAACTCCAGAATTAAGAAAAGGTCGAGCTTGTGTGACTTTTACTGGTGGTCGCTGTCCCATTACTTGCTCCATTAATTTCGGCTTAGCTCTTGTGCATTGACACATTTTAAAATGTCATTTAGAACTATAGTTTTTGGTCGATAAAGGCCCAATATTTTTGCCTTGATGAAGCTAGTAGAACTTGGGCACCACAATGCATATTTTCTTTGTGGATTTTTCAAATACTAATTTTAACTATACGATCATTATATGGCAATAGGGATATTTTGCATCGAATGAAAGTTCCAATCTGCCTCCAACTCGAATGAGATCATCCTGATCCAAGAAAGGCGTTAACACGCTGAGATTTCTATTTTGTCCCACTTCAACGTTGCCATTGTATCTGATGATTTATTTTAAAGCGCGTGATGTAGGCTACTATTCATAATAGCTCATCGAAAGAATTGCCATTGTTTATACCATAAAGCCAATTCGCAATTCGCGTTGTAGCTAAGACGATGATGGACCATACAAGAACAATGGACCATAGAACTAAAGACTTAAATTGGTGAATTTGGAACCACAAATTCGTCGTGAAGCTATGTCTGCAGCGTTGTTTTCCGACAAAACATGGCGCCATTCACTTTGTAAAGATGCTTCTTGGATGGTGGTGATTCTTGTAGCCACAAATTTGTCTTTTATTGTTTTTGGGCTATTTATCCAGGACAACTCAATTTCATAATCAGCCCAAAAATACTGTTCGTGAACGCTTGCAGCTTTAATCAACTCTAATATATAGGCTCATAATGCCATTTCTATTATATTCTATATACTTTAACCTATGTACAAGAAAACATGTATACACATATTTTTTCGGTTTCTGGCAACGCCGCTAAGACGGCAAGAATAAAAATTAATACAGTCCACACATTCGCAACTCAACTCGTTCTTATTTCTGACCATATTGTTGGTCCTTCGTTCCGGATTCTTGGACAGTTAGTGAAGTGCTTTGATTCTCAGGTTAATTGTTTGCTATGGAGCAATTAAAAGCATTTATGAAAAGTCGTTCCAGGCTCAAGGCCAACATCACACGTTGTCTCTCATGGCTAAGCAAGCGGAGTCTGCAACACAGGCGGAGATTACCAAGCGCAAACAACTTCTCCACGAAGTTTGGAGATCAACCGGTTCGGCGATTGCATTGCTCTCCACGAGGAAGTAGAAGGTTACGTCGATCCGGAGATCGATACTGCGATTTACGAAGAAAAGTACCTAAGGGCAAACGTAATTCTCAAGGACAGAAGTGATGCTCTACAACCGAGTACATCTACGAGCATTGCGAATGGCAGCAACGGTCTGCACTCCAATGGCGTCGCAATTGTAAATTTGCTACAACTAAACCAACAACTATTTGAGTGATTGGCTGCAAATCAGGCTAATTCGAGCACGCCGGTTCATGTTGGTGGTGACGTCTCCTTGGCGAATTCAAGTTCGGTACACGCGGCGAACTCCAATCTGAGTGAATTGCCAAAAATTAAAATCAAACGGTTCTCTGGCAACTACACAGAGTGGCCCTCCTTTCAAGACATCTATGAAAGCACAATTCATAACAAGCACCATTTGTCCAACACCCAGAAGTTCCATCACTTGAAAAACACTTTTTGTAGATGAGGCTGCCAACTTGGTAAGGCACTTGGCCATTACGGATACAGCTTACAACACTGCTTCGGAAAGTCTGAAGTAAAGATACAATTGTCCACGGCACATTGTAAACTCATTTTTGGAGCAGTTTATGAGCCTACCAATTACTACAATGGTAGATGCATCAATTCTTCGGAAGGTGTCAGACGGGGCAAACGGATTCACGGATTGGATGCAGTCAACCAGATGGGATGCGATTGCTGGATCATCTAACTGGCCCTGGAGAAACTTTGCGCCGACACGCGGTGCAGGTGGATTGAGCGCTGCATGGACACGGATTCCCAAACTCTCGACGAATTTCCCTCAAATTTCTGGATCCTCGTTGCGAGGAACTGGAAGTGAAAGCGAGCTTGCGACTGGTAGCAAGACAACTACACATGCAGAAAAACCAAAAAGGGTCACGCAATCGATGGTTGCGGTCGAAGGCAGTGGCTGCACCAAATGTAATTCATCAGAATACACTCTGTACAACTGTCAGCTGTTCTTGGATATGTCCGGAATGCAGATGCAATCCTTCGTAAAGGAGAAATCACTGTGCTACAACTGCTTGCGACCTGGTCATGGGGTCAGTAAGTGCAAGTCGATATACAAATGTAGGAAATGCAAGGGAAATCTCACTCCCTTCTACATATCCAAGTGAATCCACAGGCTATTGGGAATCTTGGCCAGTATCTCCGAGATTCATTTGGTTGTCTACGCCCACGAGCTAGGCAGGATCTGCAGTTGGCGGATACTGAATTCAACACAAACTCACCTGTTGACATTCTATTAGGAAGCGAACACGTATGGTCAGTGTTTACAGGACGAAAGATGTACGAAAACAAGGGTAATCTTATCGCCATTTTTTTCGGTGTTCGGATGGGTAATAACCTCACTCATCACATCGAATCCAAGCAACGCTATTGCACTGACTACAACAGAGGACATAGGAGCTACGCTTTAGAAGTTTTGGGAATTGGAAAACGTTTAAAGCAGCGCAAAATTGAAACCGGAGGATGATCAAGTCGAGAAGCCACTCACAGTCGCGATGGAAACGGGTAGTATATCGTGGATCTTCCATTCAACACTGAAAACCCAGATTTCACAGAAACTCTACAAGGAGCCCAAACGCTTTAAATCGGTTGAGCGGCGGCTGCAACAGAACGAGCAGCTGAGTACACAGTACGTATACTTTTTGCGGAAATACACAAATCTGGGGCACATGCGAGAGGTACCACCTGAGGAAAACTCAACTGGAAATCAGTTTTATCTACCAAACCACCCAGTGCTGGGTCGGAAGCTACGAGTAGTTTTTGATGGATCATTCGCGACGCCAATGGTAAGACTTTAAATGACACCCTGTTTACAGGGCCCAGTATCCAGCGCGATCTATTCGCTGTGTGCCTTCGTTTTCGAATGTACAAAATTGCATTCTCATCAGACATCGTAAAAATGTTTCGTCAGATATGGGTCAACGAAGAGCACAGAAGCTTCCAGAAAATCGTTTGGAGAGAAGATCCATCCGATCCCATCAAGCATTTCCAATTGTGCACTGTAACCTACGAAACTTCATGCGCACCATTCCTGGCGGTGCGAGTGCTGGAACAACTTGCTGTCGATCATCAAGAGGAATACCCAAATGCGTTGAAAATCCGACTGGAGGATTTCTATGTAGATGACGTTCTTACTGGGTCAAACAGTGAGGATGAGCTACTTCGAAACTGAAACGAGCTGATTCAAATGGGTATCCAATACACCATGTATACAAACGGATGACAGTGACACACAATCTGCACAAACGTCCCCAGTGAAGGTTCTCAGACTGTACTGGCATCCTGTAAAAGAAATTCTAACGTACAATGTCGGCCTAGCTGAAAATCTGACGTTTCGAGGATATTTGATCCTCTCGAACTCTTGGCACCCATTGTAATCCAATTCAAAATCCTATTCCAAAAGCTATGGCTCTTGAATTTGGATTGGGATGACCCACTCCCAACTAAACTGGCGGACAACTGGCTGAAGTGGAGAGCAACTGATTCGCCCGATTACATCCTGATTACGCCACAAAAACATAACCGTTTTTGGCTGGTCCGACTCATCAATTGTGCTCACCTGGTTATCGTATGGGCCAGCCCAATTCAAGACATTTGTTGGAAACAGAACCTCGGAAATCATTGACACTATTTCAAGGAGTGCTTGGCGTCACGTAGATTCCAAAACAAAACCAGCTGACTGTGCTTCCAGGGGACTGATGGCTGCTGATCTCATCGACTTCCATTTGTGATGGAATGGGCCTTTATGACTACTTGACAAGGAACAGTATATGGTAAGGTTAAACGACTCACGGTTCGGTTTATCTCTTACAGACAAACGCATTCAAGGAGAAGTCAAATCCAGCTGTTTGGATACACTGGCTGAAGCAAACCCGATTCATATACTTGATGAATTAACCGAACGAGTGTCTTCTTGGATCAAGCTCGTCCACTTTGTCGGCTACGTGAAGCGGTTTATTCAACGTACGCTCTTACATTTGACGAGATTAAGGATGCAAGGATTCTGTGCACAAGCAAAAAGTTGGTTACAAGACGATTACCAATTGCTCCTCGGTAAAAAAAACCCTTAAGGAACCTATTTGTTTGCATGATCACCTCGGCCATTCACATGGAATTTGACACAGATTTAACGACAGAAACCTTCTTGGCTGCCTTGCGGCGCTTTATATCCTTACGTGGCAAGTTCAGTAAGCTCTACAGTGACTATGGCACAAACTTTATTGGAGCTAAGCGATCCCTCGACGAGATGCAAGAATTGCTTTCTTCACAAACACATAAGGACACCGTGTCTAGCACACTTGCGGATGATGGTATCCAATGGGTAATTATTCCACCGAGAGCACCTCACTGGGGAGGGAAATGGTTCGTTGTGTTAAAAGGTTCGTTGATGCTTGCATCTTCGCAGAATCACCGGAAACTCGACGTTCACCTTTAAACAGATAAACACACTTCTTGCTCAAATAAGCGCAGTGATAAATTCACGCTCCTTGTGCTACAACCCGGAAACGGAAACCAACTACCTGTCACCCGCTCACTTTTTAATTGGGCGACCATTAACAACAGTACCATATCCCGATTTGAGTCATATCCCAGTGGGCCGATTAGGATATTGGCAAACCATCCAGTCTATCCTTCAAGGATTCTGGAGAAATGGCATCAGTAGTATCTGACTACTCTGCAGCAACGTCCAAAATGGATTCATTCAACACCCAACTTCAATGAGATTTTAAAAAGTCCAGTTTTGTTGATTTGAAGATTGAGGAGCGACTTGATAGCTCGCTTCAAGATACTTTATTTAATTGACTTTTAATTCTATTACATTTGCGCATACAGCTTACGATCGCTCACCTATGTCGGCAGAGACGCCGGCATAGCGGCGGTCGACGTTTATGTATAAATGGGTATACATGTGTAAGGCTGACGGAGGGTCGACGCGGGAGAGAGGATGTTTACTTGGAGACAGAGCGGTCGCGCATGCCAATTATGCCGAATCTGCAATCTCCAGTCCCAGTCCACTCATGGGCGGTCATATTACCGTGCACTGTGGGAACTGCTTGGGTAGTAGAATTGTATGTAAGTATTGTGTGCCAAGTGCTACAATGTGTTTGTATTTATATTAATGCATAACACTGAGTACAGTGCGCATTCGATATGTGAACATACTACATCTCCCTCCTTTTGAAAAATAACGTAATTCTATGAAGTTAGTTTCTTAGTATATGTATATAATTAAGCATTTTGTTTTATTTTTCTATTTTTTTTTATATTATTATTATTATTTTTTTGTTTGAATCAGAAAGTATTATTTTAAATCAAAAAGTAATATTTATATTGTGGCAACCCGCTGCAAATAGCGAACCCTACAGCAGCGGATCCGAAGGTGGCAACCCTGACAACGAGGCATGAGGAATGCGGGCAGTCTATTATATACCGCTAGCAAACCAACCAATTAAGCTTGAAATTTGAGAATACATCGAAACAAAGTCAATTGAGTCAAAAAGAGAATTTTGATTCAAAGGCAAAAACGAATACATAGCTCCACTTAAGAGAGGGACTGAGTGACACTAAGTTGCAAGTCATGAGAATTATTATAAAAGCGCAGAGGAAAACGCAAAACAGAAATGCGAAATAATTAACTGAGGAACAGTTGGTTTCAAGTTAAAAAAAAAAATGAAAATAATTTTGAATCGAATTATTGGTTACTATTGAGGCAGTTTGCCAAATCATAAGCTGACGTGGTCAGAGGCAGTTAGCCGAAAACACAAGCTGACACGGTCAGAGGCAGTTAGACCTAATAAAAAGTTAAAAAAAAAATGTTCCTTTACTTTCAGATATGAAATAACAAGATGTGCGAAAATATTCTTAAACCGTTTCTTTGTGAAACAATAGAAAGATCTTTATTGCGGAGCGAGTGGGAAAAATGGCTTCGGACATTCAAAATATATATCGACGCAGAGGACATTGAAACACCCAGTAAGAGACGGAGCAAATTACTTCACGGCGTTGAATTACAAACGGTCGCTTATTCGTTGCCCGATGCTCTGATTGATCCAGACGAGGATAAACAGACTGATGTATTTTTGGTGTTGGTGAATAAACTAAATGATTATTTTTCGCCAAAGCAAAACTCAACCTTCGAACGGCATCTGTTTAGGAGCCTTTCTCCTTTGGAGGGCGAGAGTTTTGCGAAATTTATTGTCCGTTTGCGTCAGCAAATGCTGAAATGCTGTTCCGGAACCACAAATTTGAAGAGAATTTGAAATTGAAGAGATTTGTTTAAAAGATAAAATTATGGATTCCTGGACTTCCTTTCAATTAAAGAAAAAACTATTGGAAAAAGAACACTCGTTGGCTGAAATCAATGAAGCTTGTCGAGTAGACGAGGAAATTAGTAAGCAATCCAAATCGATGCTAGCCAAATCGGATGAGACAAAAAATAAGATATTCAACTGAAAGTCTGAAAAGGAAACCGAATGTGGCAGAAGTGGTCGCATCGGGCACGCGCATGATGACGCCACATGCCCTGCACGGCAGGTTAAGTGCAACAAGTGCACTCGCATCGGACATTTCGCCCGGAAATGCAGAACAAGTTTCAAACGCCAGTACACACAGCCCAATAATAATGGCGCCAAGCGAGTACGGTCACACGTACGATGGGTTCAAGATGGAGATACCTATTCTGAAGTGAAGGCAACGAAAGGTAATTGTTTCCGTATCTATAGTGATGGTAAAGACGATGAATCGATTGATTGCTACATCGGTGGCCAACTTGTTTCACTAATAATTGACTCAGGATCCCGTTTTAATTTAATCAGTCAAACGGATTGGTTGTCAATGGAACAAAACAAAGCAGTAGTCTTCAACATCAGATCAAATTCCGAGAGACAGTTTCGTGGCTACGCCTCAAACAAATTGCTTAGCGTAATTTGTGTTTTCGAGGCTCCCATATCAGTCGGCTCAAACACAGAGGTAGTCGCATCATTTGATGTAATTGAAAATGGGACACAATCACTATTAGGCCGAGATACCGCCATACAATTGAAGGTCCTCGCATTGGGATTGCAAGTAAATCGAATGGAATGCATTACCCCGTTTCCCAAGTGGAAAGGAGTGACGGTAAAGCTCTTAATTGACCCGAAAGTGAAAGTATGAGACGCAACCCAGTTGCGGTCGAGAACAAGGTTTTAGCTAAATTGGAAGAAGCATTAAACAACGACATTATAGAGCCAGTGCACGGCCATAGCCCTTGGATCTCACCAATCGTGGTAGTTTTTAAAGAAAATGGCGATATACGTATGTGCCTGGACATGCGGATGGCGAATAAAGCAGTAAAAAGGGAACACTACCCACTGCCAACTTTTGAGTTATTCATGACTAGGTTGGAAGGAGAAAAATATTTTTCGCGAATTGATTTAAAGGATGCATACCACCAATTAGAACTGTATGAGGAGAGCCGACAGATAACAACATTCATAACGCCAAAGGGGTTGTTCCGTTACAAGCGTTTAATGTTCGGAATAAATTCAGCTCCTGAGATATTCCAACGGCGGCTCGAAGAACTGTTAGCGCCTTGTTCCAAGGTCCTAAACTATATAGACGATATCATTATTTTCGGAACAGAAGAAGAACACGACAAAACCGTCACGGAAGTCCGATCAATATTTAAGGAAAATAATGTCAAAAATAAAATAATTCAAAATGTGTTTGGAAAATGAATCGTTTGAAATTTTTAGGCCACATTTTATCTGACAAGGGAATTAATGTTGATCCGGAGAAAGTGACGATCATCACGTCTTTTCGAAATCCGAAAAATAAGGAGGAGACCCGAAGCTTCCTTGGTCTCGTCACATATGTCGGAAAGTTTATCCCGGACTTGGCCGATCGCACTGAACCACTACGACAGTTGTTAAGGAAAGAAATTAAATTTGTTTGGGGCCCTAAAGAGAAAGCAGCGTTCGATGATTTAAAAATTAGATTGGCCGAAATACCCAGACTCTCGTATTTCAACATAAACCACCGAACACGTCTGATTGCCGATGCCAGCCCGTTGGCACTAGGCGCGGTTCTGCTCCAGTTCACAGATAACAATGAACCATTAATAATTTCCTTTGCAAGCAGGAGTTTGTCTGATGTGGAGAAGCGGTACTCGCAAACGGAAAAGGAAAGCTTGGCATTAGTTTGGGCGGTGGAAAAGTTCTATTACTATTTAGCAGGATTGGAGTTTGAATAAGTTACCAACCACAAGCCACTCGAGACTATATTTAAACCGTCATCAAAACCACCAGCTCGCATTGAAAGATGGCTTCTTCGCTTACAGGCTTTCAAATTTAAGGTTATTTTTAAAGCCGGAAAAGAGAATATATCAGACTCTTTGTCTCGACTATGCTGCATAACATCAACAAAGGATTTGGAGCCACGAGCAGAATATAGCATTCTTCACATACTACAGAGCTCGATCCCGGCATCAATGAGTATATCCGAAGTAGCAGAGAAGAGCATACGGGACGAAGAAATAGTCGATGCTATGACTTGCCTGAATGACGATTCTTGGACATCGGCGATATCAAAAAGGCTCTACCCATTCAGGCATGAGATATCGACAGTTGGTTCAATCTTATTGAGAGGAGACCGAATAATAATCCCAACTTCTCTACGGCAGAAGACACTGGAGTTAGCACATGAGGGTCACCCGGGCGAATCCGCAATGAAGCGCCGATTGCGTTCCAAGGTGTGGTGGCCTGGGATTGACCGGGAGGCTGAAAAATTCGTAAAATCTTGTAAAGACTGCCTTTTAGTCTCCCAAGCTAGCAATCCAGCACCGATGAACAGAACCACGTTTCCAACGGGTCCGTGGATTTACGAGGCATCCGCTTTACTGGGTTCATTGCCAAACGGCGAGTTCTTGCTCGTATTCATCGACTATTTTTCACGTTACATGGAATTTAAGTTCCTTCGTACTATAACTTCCACAAGCATATTTAACACTATGAAAGACATTTTCTGCCGACTTGGGTTTCGAAAATATAATACTTAAAGACAGACAATGGATGACAGTACATCAGCAACGATTTTAAAGAATATTGTAAGATCTCTGGAATCGAACAGATTAGAACTCCGCCTTACAGGCCCCAGGCAAACGGCGAGGTAGAAAATATCAACAAGTCACTAGGGAAGAGATTAAAGATAGCTCATCAAAACAAGGCTAACTACAAAGAAATCAAAAAATTTGTTCATATGTATAACGTAACTCCACATGGCAGTACAGGCACTGCACCCACGATGTTAATGTTCAACAGATTGATTCGAGATAAGATGCCAGGAATTCAAGACTTAGGAGGCGAAATGTTAGATTCGGCTGAGCGAGACCGCGATGTTTGTGTTAAGCAAAAGGGAAAAGACTTAGCTGACAGAAAAAGAGGGGCGAGGGATATCGACATCGAAGTAGGTACTAATCAAGAATGTTGTATTCCCACACAAACTAACACCTAGTTTTGACCCCACTACATATGCTGTAATTGAGAGGAAGGGGAACATCGTAACAGTGGTCGCGTTTTAACGCGGAACATTAGTCACCTTAAAAAGGTACCCAGTAAGAGCTCACCGAACGATATCTCCAAACCTGGTCTCTTACCCGAAGCACAGCTGATTTCCCCAGAAGATTTCCAGGATGCACAGCAGTCTGAACTTCAACCACCGCAGGCATCCAATATGAAAGAACCGAGCCCGGACCAAGGATTGAAACTGAGACTGGAAAACCTGACAACGAGGCATGAGGAATGCGGGCAGTCTATTATATACCGCTAGCAAACCAACAGTCTGAGGTCTCGGAATAAAGAGTGAATTAAGCTTGAAATATAAACGTGTTGTTATTGCTAAGACATATCTATTTTGTGAGTTATTACATATATTTATGTATAAATATAATATTTTTTTTTTCTTTTGTCCATTATTATATTATATCCAATAATTATGGTTTTTATTTTATGTATGGCCATACGTACATATATAAGAGAATTTAAGTGATCATGAATTAAAAATTTTTAGCCTATCTTTATGTACTGTTTGTTTCTTTTTATACCCTTGCAGAGGGTATTATAATTTTGGTCAGAAGTTTGTAACGCAGTGAAGGAGACGTTTCCGACCCTATAAAGAATATATATTCTTGATCAGGATCAATAGGGGAGTCGATATAGCAATGTCCGTCTGTTTCAATACCGTTTGCGAGCTCAGTTTAAAAGCTAGCTATCTGAAACAAGTTTGAAAATCGCCCCGATCCGACGTCTATATCCTATAGCTCCCATAGAAGCAATTGGATATATCTTGCAAGAATTGATGATATTTCGCGCAGTGTAAAAGCTATTGACATTAATCTTTCCAATTTTTTTTTATGCATACCTTGATCGGGGTAAAAGCGCGTGCCGATCGGACGTCTATATCCTATAGCTCCCATAGGAGCCTTGTTCTCTTCTTGTTTTTCTACTTCTTCTTTTTGACTGTGGGGGATTCTGTAATTCTTTATGTATACTGGTTCATCATCTTTCATTCTTATTTTTCGTATAAGAAATTATTAGTTGATATCGGTTCGGTTTCTATCCCGAATATATCTGTGTATTTGGTGCATAATTCTTTAAGTATTTCTTTAAATTGTGGCGGGAAATTTTTGTTAAGTTTTTCTAAGATTTCTTTTTTATTTGTATTTTTATTAGATTTAATTATATCGTAATTATCCAATGGTTCGACTTTAAGTGCATTTAATTGAAGAATTGCTGTTTTATTTGTTGTATTTAGAATTCGGACAAAGGTGTTTTTAGAATCTGCAATGGAATTTCCAATGAATACTCCATTTTGGATTTCTTGGTTTGGTATTACTATATACCTGGTTGCTGAATTTATAGTTATTTTTCGGACGACTTCAGATCTAGCTGGTAAAATTGTCGAATTATTTTCGAGTGTATGATTTATCGGAATATTAATCGGATTATAGAGATTATCTGGTCTCAGTATAAGCCAATCATTTTCTGGTTTTAAATCTATTTGACAATTGTATTTTTTCATAAAATCTATTCCTATAATTCCATCACATGGAATAGGAAAGTTGGGTGTTACTATATGGAAATTATGTGGTATAGCATAGTTGCCTGATAGAAGTTCTATTGCTGCTAAACCTTTTGAATTTGTTGTTCCTTCACCAACGCCTGATATTTGCGTAATATTTTAATAGTCAACATTGTTAAATGAGTCTGAGGATTCTTTGATTAAAGAGATGTCTGCACCTGTATCAACTAATAATGTATATAATTTATTTGTGTTTTCATTTTTAAGTGAAATAAAATGATTGAAGTTAAGATTGATAGTGTGAACCGTATTCTTTACTGGGTTTTTTAGCTAAAGGGTCTTTATTGGTTTTCCGAAGTTGTTTGTACTTGTCGGACATTATTGTTGTTATTTTGTCTGTTTGCGTTTGTATTGGTATTGTTATTACCGTTGGCGTTGTTATTGGAGTTATATCCATTATTGTTTCCACCACGGTTGTTTCCTCTATAATTACCACGACCTCTTTAGTTATTGTTGGTCTGGTTATTATAGTTTCGGTTATAACCGTTATTTTGGTTATAACCATTGTTTTGGTAATATCCATTATTTTGATAATTACCTCTGTTGTTACCCCTACCGCGATAATTATTTCTGAAGTTATTACCACGATAGTTGTTTCATTTTTGTGTGTATAGGATCGAGTTGGCGTTGCCTGTCATCTCAGTACTACACTGTATGTACTTCGTGACGGCTTCGTTCATTGTTGAAAAGTTGCCAGCTTCTAGGATAGTCTTAAGTCGGCCATGCTCACAATTTTTAATCATTGTGGTTATAGCTTCCTTTGTGCTGAACTTGTCGGCATGTTCAGCCGGTAGTCCTTTGTCAATGTATGAAGCTTCAAGGAGCTTTCGTAGGTTGTCTATTTCATTTGTAAATTTTTCTGCTGTTTTGCCTTTTTGGCTTGTTTTAGCCATTTTTGCTTTGACAACGTCAAATGTTTCACCGACAATAATGTCTTGAAGATTTTGGATTATTGATTTTATCGTCAGTTCATTTTGAACCTTATATAGTGTAGATCCTACAATTTTTGATTTGACGACTTCTACAGCCAAATCTTCAAACGTTCCCTTTGTCAGGTCAATCAGCTTTAAAGCTGTTACAAATCTATGCAAGTGTAGTTTTTGTCCGTTAAATTCCGGAATGGCACTTGATATTTCTTTAATATATGCCCGTTTTGCAGCTGGATCTGCCATTATGTTTTCTTTTGTTTCTACTATATTTGTATCAGAATCTATATTTTCGTCTTCTTCTGTTTCTGACTTTACTGCTGTAATAAATGCAGGGATTGAGAGATCGTGTAGATCTTTTTCATTTATTTCGATATCTTTGCTTGTATCTGAATCTTCTTCTTCTGCTAGGGCTTTTTGTTGGTCTAATGTTAAAGGCGTATTCAAAATTGTCGGGATATATATTTTTAAATCATACTTATCCTTGACAGTTATTAGGTTTGATCGCAACCTTATCAATATTTTGGATAATTTTGATAAGTTTGTTTTGTTAATTATTTCCCTATTTTTATGCACTAGGGTTCTTGCCTGATTGTAAGAGTCTACAAGAATTTTTGCATGTTTATCTACTGTTTCTTTTTGTGTTTGCCTTTTTTGGCTTACACATTTGTAAGACTTTTCAAATGTTTCTTTTAATTCTCGGATATGGAGTATTAACTGCTCCCATTCCATATTAAATTTTTGGTCATTTTTTTTTTTAATTTTTACTTGTGCATTATTTTTAGCACGTTAATATGTCCTAAGACTGGGTGTATGTCGATTTCGGAGAATATATTCGTTAATTTGAAATCAATATTTTGTGATTCAATTTTATTTATTACGTTAGCAGTGGAATCCACTGACTTAACGTCTACTAATCCCATAGTGGGTATTTTTTCTGTCTCGTTTGTGGGGTCTGTTTTGGATATTGAATTGCTTTTAAATGAGATTTGCATTTATATAGAATTGTACAGTATATTAGTATATCATTTTTTTGAACATGTATATTCACAATTAGGGTTTTCGAAAGGACCTTTACAATCAGGAGGGCACTTAGGCTTCCTCGCTTCTTTCATGTCCTGCTTATTTTTATAAGCTTGTAATTCCCTATATGTGTTTTCTAATTCTTGTTTAATTTTTAGGTTCTCTTCCCATGGTACTGGGGTTGATTTTGTATCATAAAAGCCATTTAATTGCTTTATCTTGAGATTTAGGAAATTTTTCTGTCCTCTTTTTTTTTACATGTTTTTCTTGATTTAGGCATTTATAGTTTTTTTTTTTTGTATTATGGAGGTATTTATTTATTTTACAGGTATCCCTACCCAGGTAAAAAAAAATGAAGACCCGCAGCTTGAAACTGCCCGGTCTGTACAATATTATTAATATTATTTTTGCATCGCAGATGCTTAAATTTATATAAAAAAAGTAATGTTGGGCGCTCTTGGAAGCGCTGTCGGTTCACTTTTCCGTGGTCCGGCTTGGCGCGCCGAACGGGACCGGTGCTGGCTGCACAGGCTATTTCATCTATCGTTGGGATACACTTCTAGTCTCTGTGCATCCCTTTGCTCAATAGGAGCAGGTGCCGCCCACGAAGGTGAAGAAGGCGGATTGCCTTCCGCACTCAAATATTTCCAGCCTTGGTGTAGAAGGATTTGCCATTCCTTCCACACTTGTTGAATTTTCGTTGTCCGGGGCCTCTGGGCTCAGGCGGTACCGGTGCCGGTCATCGCACAGGTGTCGGTGGTTGTTATAGTTGTTGGTTGCTTCAAAAGTTTATGTTTCTCGGACATTTGGTTGTGGCTGTTTATAATTGGTTGTGCTGTGTGTATTATATTTGCACTGTTTTCGCATTTTTCAAATTCTTTTTGTGTATTTTATTTACGTCACTCGCACTCACACGCACATTTTTCACATTAAATTATATGTTTTTTGTTTTTTTCAATTACAACCTTAGTCACGGTCGCCATGTGTTATATTTTCTTTATGAGGCTTTGTTAAATAATTTCTGTTGAATTGGGAGCGACTCAGAGGTACGCTCCCAAGCTTTTTATTTTCAATTCTGATTTCTTAATTCTATTACATGTTTGCATAAAGCTAAGATCGGCCGGCTATGTCGACAGAGACGCCGGCAGAGCTGCGGTCGACGCTTATGTATAATTGTCTTTATATATGAGAGAGAGAGAGATACTATGTTCACTTGGCCGTCGGAGCGGTCGCACATATCAAATATGCTGACACTGCAGTTCCCACGCATTCGAGGTCGGTCATATAACCGGGCACTCGGGAACTGCTAGGTTTATATATTTGTGTTTTGTTATTGTGGCCAAATGCAAAATGCAAAATAAGGTGTCTGTACTTAAATCGATGCGTAACACTGAGTACAGTGTGCATTCGATATGTGAACATACTACAACAGATCGGGAAGATGTGGGAGTGGCCTCCATGGCTGCAGCGTTCACGACCCCGAAAACCCGGGTGCCGCTCGCGCCTTGGTCACTGAGCCAGGTGAGGATCTCGAGGAAATGGTCTTCACGGCCGCGGCGTTTGCGACCCCGAAAACCCGCGTGCCCCTTCCGCCTTGGCTGTCAAGCCACGTGAGGCCCTCGAGGAGATGGGAGAAGTGGTCTCTAAGGCCGCGGCGTTTGCGACCCCGAAAACTCGGGTGCCGCTCCCGCCTTGGCTGCCGAGCCACGTGAGGGAATTGGGGAGGAAGAGGGAGGAAACCTTGCCAGAAAAGCGCCGAAATAAAATGTTTCGTTAAGTATTTTAGTTCCCCTTTAACATAAACGGTCCCTAGCTCTAACTCCTATCTGTCTCACCGCCACGAGAGTTGCTCCCCGTACGGTTCGGCCCGAGGCCTGCCTCACCAGCTCCTCCTGTGTTTCTCCGTCGTCGCGGAGTCCCGCCTCTCAACGATGGCGGGGCCCCATGGGTATCCTTGTCCTGGGCGGCCGGTAGTGGTGCCGCCTGGTTGGGCTCCGCTAAGTCCCGGACACGTGGTCCTTTTCCTCTCCGAGATGTACGTCCGATCACCACTGAAGCCAAAAACCGACTCCCCGATCGGTGAGCAGAGGGGCTGTTCGTTGGCTTTCTCGCCTTCGGCCGGCACGAGAGCTTCGTGTCGGCTTCTGGCTTTAGCCCGTTGTCTGCACGTCGGCGCTGTTGCTAAGGGCTGGCCTTCGTGTGTTGATCGCCGATGCTGTTCGGCTCGGTTGATACTCGTCTGTTCTGCCCGCCGCTCGGCCGGGTGTGCGTCTCTGCCGGTATTGGATCTGCCGGTATTGGCTCTGCCGTCGTTGGCTCTGGCGGTGTTGGCGCTCCCGGTATGTGGCTCTGCCGGTGCACATGTCGATCTGGTGGTGTAGCCCTTATGCTACTATTTACCCTGCCCCTTATGGGACTTTCTATGTCGGCTCTTATAGTCTATTTTTCCCTACACTAACTTATTGTCTTCAAACTTATTATTCTAGCTTTAATCCTACTTTTAACCTATAAAAATATATAAACATAGGTACATTTGTGAGGGCTGGAATTCAGCTCCTCACAGTTAAATGTGTCGTTTTTTTATTAAAGAAATGTCTGCACCTGTATCAACTAATAATGTATATAATTTATTTGTGTGTTCATTTTAAAGTGAAACAAAAAGATTGAAGTTTAGGTTGATAGTTTGAACCGTATTCTTTAATGGGTTTTTTATCTTAAGGGTAAAGATTGACTATATAAATGCCCTTTGGGCTGCTGGATCTGCCATTATGTTTTCTTTTATGCCTGGCTTACTTATATCTGAGTCTATATCTTCTTCTGCTTCTGTTACTGTTATAAATGCAGGAATTGTTAGATCATGTAGATCTTTTTCTTTAATTTCAATTCCCTCGCTCGAATCGGAATCTTCATTTTCCGTAAGGTCTATTTCTTGATCTATTGTTAAAGGGGTATTTAAAATTGTCGGTATCGATATATTTAAATTATACCTATCTTTGACAGTTATTAGATTTGTACGTAACTTGATCAATAATTTAGATAATTTTGACCAATTCGTTTTATTTATTGCTTCCCTATTTGCTTGTTCTTGCCGTATTGAAAGAATCTACAAGAATCTTTGCATGTTTATTAATAGTGTCTTTTTGTATTGGCCTATTTTGACTTATACATTTGTAAGACTTATCGAAGGTGTCTTTTATTTCACGGATATGGAGAGTTAATTAATATAGTTAATTCTATAGTTAATTCTATATTAAAATTTTATTCATTTTTTTTTGTATTAATTGTCCATAATTTTTATATTTCCGAGAATACTTTACAGTTTCTTACGGTAGGCAATACTATTGCTTTTTGCGTGCGGCTTCAAAGAATAAGCGGGGAAAAAGCTAGATTGTACGTATTCATATACTCATTTTCAAAATCTGAAATTAATAGGGGCTCTGCTCTGTTTCTAACTATGGCTAATACCCTATTCTCAAAATTTGGTTCATTGCCGATAGTAATTCTAATGCAGTCCTGTGTATTCATTTTTAGTTTTTAATAATTTTTATTTCTTTTTCAAAAGGTAAATTTTCTTAGACAACATTTAATTATCTCTTTTTATATGTCACTGTGTACATATTTTGTGTTTTATTTTTATTTTAAAACATATTTTTATAACAATTGTTGGTGCTTTATTAATTTAGATCTTATCCAGATCGTTTGCCTGGCTTCTGTTTATGTCCCTTTTTGACACACACCTATTGTGGTACATATAGGCTTTATACAAAATTTATGCACTCATAATGAAAACAATTATTGATAATAATATGTTTCGGTATCAATAGTTTTTGATTCGATTTTATTAATTACGTTAGCAGTGGGGTCCACTGTTTTAATGTCAATTGGATCCATTTTGGTTATTATTTCTGTACTGTATTTAAATTCTGTTATAGATATTGCGTTACTGTGCATTTAAAAAAAATGTTCATTCATATTTAATAATTATTTATTTTATTTTCATTTATTTTATTTTTGCTGATACATGTATATTCGCAATCTATATTTTCAAAAGGAAAGTTACAATCTGCAGGGCACTTAGGTTTTTTTGCTTCTTTCATATCTTTCTTATTTTAATACTCATCTAATACTCATCGTATAGAGATATACGTATTCTCTAGCTCTTTTTTAATTTTTAAATTTTCCTCCCAGGGTACTGGGGTGGTATTTTCACCATATAGCAGCCTATTTAATTCCTTTATTTTTAGATTTAGGATGTTTTTCTGACCTCCTCTCCTTTTTTTCTTATTGATGTTGTTGTATTATTATGCATAAAGATATATAAAAAAAAAATTAAAGTTGTGCGCTCTTGGAAGCGCTGTCGGTTCACTTTTCCGTAGCCGTAGGCTTGGTGCGCCGGACGGGACCGGTGCTGGCTGCACAGGTTATTACTACTTTATTGTTGGGGCACCGGTGCTGGCACAGGTGTATTCACAAAATAATGATTCCAGGGGTCCTCTGTACACGTTTGGTCACCTCTTCTTCGGATAGGGAACCTTTTTTATTTTTAGGTGTTTTATTAATTGTTTGTTGAATTTTAATTGAGTGAAGTGTTGGGAATTTTTTTTTTTTTTATGTGCGGGTGCTGTAATTTTTTTACAAGCAACCATATCGGATGCACTATTTTTTTTTTTGCTTTATTTTATATATATTTTTTTTTTTGTGCACTCCTCCGCGTTTCTTTCCCATCACATCACTCTACTCACTCAGATCTTTTTTTGTTTTTATTTGTTGTTGTGTAGTCCAGATTTTTTGTATAGTCGTTTTCCTCCAGGCTCGTTGTCACGGTCGCCATTCAATGAGATTTTAAAAAGTCCGGTTATGGAAACCTATCCAGGGAAGAACAACCTCTTTCGAGCAGTCAAATTAAAGACCCCGACAGGAGAGATGATTAGACCGATCACGAAAGTTGCTGTCTTGCCCCATTCAGAAACTGTGTTTCAGGGCGGGTCGTTGTAGTTCCTTGCAGTGACAATTGCTCATTTACGGTAGCTGTTAATTGAGCATTTTCTGAAGCGTCGACAAAGGTGTGTATCTCCGTGGATACCGAAATTTTTCCATCAGAAACATGACGACGAATTTTAATGTCGTTCAACGTTTTTAAGTTTTCCCGGAATTGTTTCCATTCCAACTGTAAATGCGTAGGCAATTCTTTATTGTATTCGAATCTCTCTTCTCTTCAAGCGTTGCATAAATATTTTTCATGACTACAGGAGAAAATAGTTTGAGAAGATCAAATGTTTTGAATATTTCCGAAAATACATCGCGTCTCGTTATTTTGATTCCAAATGTTTTCATACTGCAGTCTTTATAAACAGCATCTTCAAATTGTACAGTAGGAATAATATCTTTTTTATTCAATCCTTGAAGCAGATGGTTACTATTTGCGCACCGTGTTCTTAATTTAAATACAGAACTTAAAAGAATATGGTTAAGCTCTTTTTGAATTTGAAGGGCCTCAGAAATTGTATCGGCTCCGGTGATACAGTCGTCGACATAGAAACCATTTTTAAGTGCAGAAGATCCTATGGACTATTGTTGCATTTGCTTATTTGCTAAATATTCCAAGCATTTCGTTGCCAGATATGGTGCAGACTTTGTGCCATATGTGACTGTTTTCAACCGATAAAACTTCAGCCTTTCTGAAGGATCATTTCTCCATACGATCATTTGGGTTCATCCAAATTTGCATGTACGTTTTTTCAATGTGAGCGTTAAACACGAATTTGTGCATTCTAAATCGAAGAAGTATTGACATTAAACTGTTTTGCACTGTAGGACCTTTGTGCAATAAATCGTTTAATGATTTCCCGGAAGGTATCACTGCAGATGCGTCGAATACAACTCTTAATTTGGTTGTCTGACTGTCGGGTTTGAGCACACAATTATGCGGTATGAAGAAATGGGACTTCGGAAGATGGGTACTTCCTTCATGTGTCTAAAAGTTTCATACTCCTTCATAAACTATACTTAACTTTCTTTTATTGCTTGATCCTTTTGCATCCTTTCTCTAGTGATAAGAACCGTCTCGTGGCAATGTCATGACTCTCCCCCAGCGCTGATGTATGGTCCAAAAATGGGATCTTTACAATTAATCTGAAGTCCTGAGCCTTCTGAATGTTTTGATCTTCACACTGTTTTTTCATTGGTGAAGAACATTTTGATTCTGGTTGAAAATAGTTCAGTTCCCAGAATTTGGCGAGTTGCTCGTCCACTTTTTCTCCTTCCGTAAGTACAGCAAATACTGATGTAGGTGCTCTCTCCGAAATTTTACCTGCTACAATCCATTCAAGCTTGATAGTCTGTAGCTTGGGGAGTCCATTCTTCAAATTCATGCACTCAGCTTGCATTATATTGAAATAGTGCTCGGCTCCAGGAAGAATATACATTTTTCCTGGTTTTCCAAATTGAGGGTCAGCCAATGTTATATTTATAGGTATCTTCCAATTATCAGTCGAAGTTGGATGAATTGGTTGATCAGCGACTATGTGATTCTAGCTGGACGTTGATCCTTGCATTGGAAGTGTGTGATTTTCCGCCAAAGCAATTCATTTTAAGCATCGAATTTGTGGTTTTAACCGCGAGCATTTTGATTGCTCTTTCGGAAATTCAGAGTCAAGCAATGCTCTGAATTCTGCATTTTGACCATTGTTTCCTTGAATAATTACACGAGCAGTCGCCAGGAGAATATAACTGGATTGATTTCCACTCGCAGATGCCACCGTGATACCATCCAAAGGATCAGGTTTTGTTTCCAAATGCAACAAGGTATTGTGATTTTGCTGAAGCAATATCTCTTTGTGCATGTCCATGACGGGTGATTTTGACAAAGACATTTAAAACATAATTTTTGTTTTTGAACCATGTTAAGACGTCCTGCTGGGGTATTTCTTTAAAAACTCATTGCATTTATATATGCTAAGATTCGGTTTCTTACAAAAGAAACAGTAAATTGCGTCTCAGCTCCAGCTGATGCACATGTTTTGCTTTTTGTTCTTCTTTGATCCAATGGCTTCAAGAGTGAGGAACAGTTGTTCAAGGAAGGTTACAAATTCGTTTAAAGGCTGTATTTGCCTTGTATTTTTAACGGATTGCTTATATAACAAGGGGTTTTGTCGATACAGCTTCTTCGTCAAAAGACAGAGTAGAAGTGGATTCCATTTCTCTGTCTCACTGTCTAATTGTTTGGAAATCATTTGTTATAATTGAATGATCCAATAATTTTTGAATTAACGTATTACTTAATACTCTTTTATTGTTGAAGCGTTCTTCAAACGTTTTCCAAGCAGTTGAATAATTAGCTTCGGTTAATGATAAATTAGACGTTCTCCAAGGTCTGTTACAGAATTTATGCGTTCAAGATCATTCGACCCAATAGAATATGACGTGAGGAAAAGCCTCTTCCGATAAAAGGACATAAATTTACATTTCGAGTTGTTTAACAAGAGAGGAAAGCTATCTTCGGGCGGAGCCGAAGTTGATATACCCTTGCAGAATACTCTGTAAATTATATTCTCCAAAATTATTCATGTGATGCATTCTTAATACTCATAAAAAATCCCAACTTCCTAACTTTAAAAACACCAAAGTTATTGCATTTCCAATCGTTCAGTTATATGGCAGCTATTAGATATAGTCGGCCGAGCCTTATGAAATTTGGTAGGTCGGATTGATTGGCCTAATATAGAACCCATAGGAAATCCCAACTTCCCACCTTAACAAACACCAAAGTTATGGCATTTCCGATCAATCAGTTATATGGCAGCTATAGGATACAGTCGGCCGATCCTTATGAAATTTAATAGGTCGGATTGATTGGTCAAATATAAAACCCATAGAAAATCCCAACTTCCTAACTTTACAAACACCAAAGTTATGGCATTTCCGATCAATCAGTTATATGGCAGCTATAGGATATAGTCGGCCGATCCCGGCCGTTCCGACTTATATACTGCGTGCAAAGGAAAGAAGGGTGTGTGCAAAGTTTCAACTCGATATCTTTAAAACTGAGAGACTAGTTTGCGTAGAAACAGACAGACGGACAGACGGACAGACAGAAGGACAGACGGACAGACGGACATGCTTATTTCAACTCAGGAGGTGATCCTGATCAAGAATATATATACTTTATAGGGTCGGACATGTCTCCTTCACTGCGTTGCACACTTTTGACCAAAATTATAATACCCTCTGCAAGGGTATAAAAACAGCAAATTCTGAATGCACGAAGAATGAAGGTTGTTTAGATCGGCTTGCAAGAGTTCATGGGAATTGGGGTTCGATAATGGCAAACAAAGTTTTATGTCGTCAGCATACATCATTCCATGAGAAGAGAAAACTACTTGAGGCAAGTCATTTGAGATTGTGCTTTTAAAAGCTACTCTCTGAGTCCGGTTCAAAAGGCATGTTGAAATCCACTTAGTCAACGCGATCGGGAATCCTAGTAATGTTAGTTTTTCAATTTTCAGTTTTGTAATACCGCGTTAGTTTTTAATGTCCGATTTGCTTCCCTTTTTATGTAGTGGAATGATAAAAGATTCCTTCCAAGCATCAAGGAAATAGGAATGTAGGAGGGATATCTGAAAAAGTTTAGATAAAGGTTTGCACAAAGCATCGGCACATTTTTTTATAACACAGCTCGGTACAAGATCAGGGTCCGAAGAAAAAGATTTTGTAAAACATCATCCTCACTAATTTGGGGCATGAAAATACAGTTGGAGTGAGGAAGAGAGTATGGGTAGGATGAAGTGTTATCGTAACTAAAAGACGAGTACGTAAACTGAAAAAATTTTGCAAATAAGTTCGCAATATCGGCGTCACTAGAGGCAGATGTCGTATCAAGGTGAAGGCAAGATGGAAATTGTTGCGATTTTCGTTTCGAATTACCAAATGCGTAGAACTGCTTGGGGCTGTCTTGGAATTATATTCTGCAACGGTTTAGGTAACTATTGTAACATACGGAATTGTGGACTAAGAAATTTGAACGAGCTATAAGATACCATCGAATGGTCAACTTGCAGCCCAGTTCTCTTTAATTTCTTAAAAAGTCTAGACATGGAGTTTTTCAGGAAAGAGAGTCTACGAGAGAACCACGGGGGCTTACGAGGCGCGTTTGCAGAGGGAAATGAGGGAACGAACGTATCGAAAGCAGAATAGAGTATACCATAAAACTGTTCTACAATATGTAAGGGATCATCGTTTGAGTCCATAAAAGACCAGTCGAGTTCCGATAAATGCCTATTCATTTCTGCGAATTTAGCTCTTCGAAAACAGCGAAAAGATGCTGGTTCGATTTCGGGACATGACTGTAATGGATACCACATATTTTGTATAGTGGGTAACGTTGATTCATGAATCATTTTTTTTAATATATCATGAAACTCTTGCCATTTTAAAAAATCCCCATCAAGTTTGGGTATAGCTATCTTTGGAAAATGTAATGCATTTTGTACAGCAATTATCGGAGAAATATTTGTGTTCTCCTTCTTTAAGTACGTTTCTGTTTGTATTTTTATGACTGGATCTTCTGCTGCCATATATCTGCTGTCATCATATCCAAGTTCCTTTGGGTCTTTGAACTTCTTATAAATTTGGACATTAATATTTCTTATTTCATTCCAGTACTGTGCAATGACGTGAGAAAAATGTTGCTTGGTTTCATCAGTCATTTTGTTCATGATGCAACACCCTTTGTTCTTGATGACAGACTCAATAAGCCGGAGAGTGCAGACGTGTTTTGCGCGAGCTCCGGAAAAAAACCGCTCAAAAGTGAAAAACAATAACTAACAAGAGAGAACGCTATAGTCGGGTGCCCAGACTATCAGATACCCGTTACTCAGGTAAAGGGAGTGCGAGGGAGATGGAGATAGAAACTTTGATCACGCATAACTTTTTAACGAATGGTCCGATTTGAAAAATTTCTTCTACATTTCGATAGGTATTGATAAACACAATAAAACTGCATTTTTACTTTTCCGAAATATTTAAATTTTTAAAATCTATATATTAGCGATTGTGTTCCATTCCAACTGTAAATGCGTAGGCAATTCTTTATTGTATTCGAATCTCTCTTCTCTTCAAGCGTTGCATAAATATTTTTCATGACTATTGGAGAAAATAGTTTGAGAAGATCAAATGTTTTGAATATTTCCGAAAATACATCGCGTCTCGTTATTTTGTCAGTGGTCACGGTTTGGGTTTTTCCACAGAGTTTGTGAGTTGTAGGATTCCATGTGATTCCAAATGTTTTAATACTGCAGTCTTTATAAACAGCATCTTCAAATTGTACAGTTGGAATAATATCTTTTTTATTCAATCCTTGAAGCAGATGGTTACTATTTGCGCACCGTGTTCTTAATTTAAATACAGAACTTAAAAGAATATGGTTAAGCTCTTTTTGAATTTGAAGGGCCTCAGAAATTGTATCGGCTCCGGTGATACAGTCGTCGACATAGAAACCATTTTTAAGTGCAGAAGATCCTATGGACTATTTTTGCATTTGCTTATTTGCTAAATATTCCAAGCATTTCGTTGCCAGATATGGTGCAGACTTTGTGCCATATGTGACTGTTTTCAACCGATAATACGTCAGCCTTTCTGAAGGATCATTTCTCCATACGATCATTTGGGTTCATCCAAATTTGCATGTACGTTTTTTCAATGTGAGCGTTAAACACGAATTTGTGCATTCTAAATCGAAGAAGTATTGACATTAAACTGTTTTGCACTGTAGGACCTTTGTGCAATAAATCGTTTAATGATTTCCCGGAAGGTATCACTGCAGATGCGTCGAATACAACTCTTAATTTGGTTGTCTGACTGTCGGGTTTGAGCACACAATTATGCGGTATGAAGAAATGGGACTTCGGAAGATGGGTACTTCCTTCATGTGTCTAAAAGTTTCATACTCCTTCATAAACTATACTTAACTTTCTTTTATTGCTTGATCCTTTTGCATCCTTTCTCTAGTGATAAGAACCGTCTCGTGGCAATGTCATGACTCTCCCCCAGCGCTGCTGTATGGTCCAAAAATGGGATCTTTACAATTAATCAGAAGTCCTGAGCCTTCTGAATGTTTTGATCTTCACACTGTTTTTTCATTGGTGAAGAACATTTTGATTCTGGTTGAAAATAGTTCAGTTCCCAGAATTTGGCGAGTTGCTCGTCCACTTTTTCTCCTTCCGTAAGTACAGCAAATACTGATGTAGGTGCTCTCTCCGAAATTTTACCTGCTACAATCCATTCAAGCTTGATAGTCTGTAGCTTGGGGAGTCCATTCTTCAAATTCATGCACTCAGCTTGCATTATATTGAAATAGTGCTCGGCTCCAGGAAGAATATACATTTTTCCTGGTTTTCCAAATTGAGGGTCAGCCAATGTTATATTTATAGGTATCTTCCAATTATCAGTCGAAGTTGGATGAATTGGTTGATCAGCGACTATGTGATTCTAGCTGGACGTTGATCCTTGCATTGGAAGTGTGTGATTTTCCGCCAAAGCAATTCATTTTAAGCATCGAATTTGTGGTTTTAACCGCGAGCATTTTGATTGCTCTTTCGGAAATTCAGAGTCAAGCAATGCTCTGAATTCTGCATTTTGACCATTGTTTCCTTGAATAATTACACGAGCAGTCGCCAGGAGAATATAACTGGATTGATTTCCACTCGCAGATGCCACCGTGATACCATCCAAAGGATCAGGTTTTGTTTCCAAATGCAACAAGGTATTGTGATTTTGCTGAAGCAATATCTCTTTGTGCATGTCCATGACGGGTGATTTTGACAAAGACATTTAAAACATAATTTTTGTTTTTGAACCATGTTAAGACGTCCTGCTGGGGTATTTCTTTAAAAACTCATTGCATTTATATATGCTAAGATTCGGTTTCTTACAAAAGAAACAGTAAATTGCGTCTCAGCTCCAGCTGATGCACATGTTTTGCTTTTTGTTCTTCTTTGATCCAATGGCTTCAAGAGTGAGGAACAGTTGTTCAAGGAAGGTTACAAATTCGTTTAAAGGCTTATATAACAAGGGGTTTTGTCGATACAGCTTCTTCGTCAAAAGACAGAGTAGAAGTGGATTCCATTTCTCTGTCTCACTGTCTAATTGTTTGGAAATCATTTGTTATAATTGAATGATCCAATAATTTTTGAATTAACGTATTACTTAATACTCTTTTATTGTTGAAGCGTTCTTCAAACGTTTTCCAAGCAGTTGAATAATTAGCTTCGGTTAATGATAAATTAGACGTTCTCCAAGGTCTGTTACAGAATTTATGCGTTCAAGATCATTCGACCCAATAGAATATGACGTGAGGAAAAGCCTCTTCCGATAAAAGGACATAAATTTACATTTCGAGTTGTTTAACAAGAAAGGAAAGCTATCTTCGGGCGGAGCCGAAGTTGATATACCCTTGCAGAATACTCTGTAAATTATATTCTCCAAAATTATTCATGTGATGCATTCTTAATACTCATAAAAAATCCCAACTTCCTAACTTTAAAAACACCAAAGTTATTGCATTTCCAATCGTTCAGTTATATGGCAGCTATTAGATATAGTCGGCCGAGCCTTATGAAATTTGGTAGGTCGGATTGATTGGCCTAATATAGAACCCATAGGAAATCCCAACTTCCCACCTTAACAAACACCAAAGTTATGGCATTTCCGATCAATCAGTTATATGGCAGCTATAGGATACAGTCGGCCGATCCTTATGAAATTTAATAGGTCGGATTGATTGGTCAAATATAAAACCCATAGAAAATCCCAACTTCCTAACTTTACAAACACCAAAGTTATGGCATTTCCGATCAATCAGTTATATGGCAGCTATAGGATATAGTCGGCCGATCCCGGCCGTTCCGACTTATATACTGCGTGCAAAGGAAAGAAGGGTGTGTGCAAAGTTTCAACTCGATATCTTTAAAACTGAGAGACTAGTTTGCGTAGAAACAGACAGACGGACAGACGGACAGACGGACAGACAGAAGGACAGACGGACAGACGGACATGCTTATATCAACTCAGGAGGTGATCCTGATCAAGAATATATATACTTTATAGGGTCGGAGATGTCTCCTTCACTGCGTTGCACACTTTTGACCAAAATTATAATACCCTCTGCAAGGGTATAAAAACAGCAAATTCTGGATGCACGAAGAATGAAGGTTGTTTAGATCGGCTTGCAAGAGTTCATGGGAATTGGGGTTCGATAATGGCAAACAAAGTTTTATGTCGTCAGCATACATCATTCCATGAGAAGAGAAAACTACTTGAGGCAAGTCATTTGAGATTGTGCTTTTAAAAGCTACTCTCTGAGTCCGGTTCAAAAGGCATGTTGAAATCCACTTAGTCAACGCGATCGGGAATCCTAGTAATGTTAGTTTTTCAATTTTCAGTTTTGTAATACCGCGTTAGTTTTTAATGTCCGATTTGCTTCCCTTTTTATGTAGTGGAATGATAAAAGATTCCTTCCAAGCATCAAGGAAATAGGAATGTAGGAGGGATATCTGAAAAAGTTTAGATAAAGGTTTGCACAAAGCATCGGCACATTTTTTTATAACACAGCTCGGTACAAGATCAGGGTCCGAAGAAAAGATTTTGTAAAACATCATCCTCACTAATTTGGGGCATGAAAATACAGTTGGAGTGAGGAAGAGAGTATGGGTAGGATGAAGTGTTATCGTCACTAAAAGACGAGTACGTGGAAAGTTTGGCAAATAAGTTCGCAATATCGGCGTCACTAGAGGCAGATGTCGTATCAAGCTGAAGGCAAGATGGAAATTGTTGCGATTTTCGTTTCGAATTAACAAATGCGTAGAACTGCTTGGGGTTGTCTTGGAACTATATTCTGCAACGGTTTTGGTAACTATTGTAACATTCGGAATTGTGGACTAAGAAATTTGAACGAGCTATTAGATACATCGAATGTTTAACTTGCAGCCCAGTTCTCTTAAATTTCTTAAAGTCTATACATGGAGTTATTCAGGAAGGAGAGTCTACGAGAGAACCACGGGGGCTTATGAGGCGCGTTTGCAGAGGGAAATGAGGGAACGAACGTATCGAAAGCAGAATAGAGTATACCATAAAACTGTTCTACAATATGTAAGGGATCATCGTTTGAGTCCATAAAAGACCAGTCGAGTTCCGATAAATGCCTATTCATTTCTGCGAATTTAGCTCTTCGAAAACAGCGAAAAGATGCTGGTTCGATTTCGGGACATGACTGTAATGAATACCACATATTTTGTATAGTGGGTAACGTTGATTCATGAATCATTTTTTTTAATATATCATGAAACTCTTGCCATTTTAAAAAATCCCCATCAAGTTTGGGTATAGCTATCTTTGGAAAATGTAATGCATTTTGTACAGCAATTATCGGAGAAATATTTGTGTTCTCCTTCTTTAAGTACGTTTCTGTTTGTATTTTTATGACTGGATCTTCTGCTGCCATATATCTGCTGTCATCATATCCAAGTTCCTTTGGGTCTTTGAACTTCTTATAAATTTGGACATTAATATTTCTTATTTCATTCCAGTACTGTGCAATGACGTGAGAAAAATGTTGCTTGGTTTCATCAGTCATTTTGTTCATGATGCAACACCCTTTGTTCTTGATGACAGACTCAATAAGCCGGAGAGTGCAGACGTGTTTTGCGCGAGCTCCGGAAAAAAACCGCTCAAAAGTGAAAAACAATAACTAACAAGAGAGAACGCTATAGTCGGGTGCCCAGACTATCAGATACCCGTTACTCAGGTAAAGGGAGTGCGAGGGAGATGGAGATAGAAACTTTGATCACGCATAACTTTTTAACGAATGGTCCGATTTGAAAAATTTCTTCTACATTTCGATAGGTATTGATAAACACAATAAAACTGCATTTTTACTTTTCCGAAATATTTAAATTTTTAAAATCGTATATATGTGATTGTGGGCGTTAAAGGGGGCGTGGCACCTTTTTGAAACAAACTTGCGCTGCGTAGGAACTCCTAGAATCTGCATGCAAAATGCCAATCTTCTAGCTTTTATAGTTTCCGAGATCTCAGCGTTCATACGGACAGACAGACGGACAGACAGACGGACAGACAGACGGACAGACAGACGGACAGACAGACGGACAGACGACATGGCTAGATCGACTCGGCTAGTGATCCTGAACAAGAATATATATACTTTATAGGTTCGGAAACGCTTCCTTCTACCTGTTACATACTTTTGCACGAATACAATATACCCTTTTACTCTACGAGTAACGGGTATAAAAATACTGGAGTGGTGTAATAAAGGCAATCTTATTGCTAAAAACAGTAAATAATAATTAGTGCTATGATAAAACTAGTGCAGATTCGCCCCACTGTCGGAAATTGATAATAATCAATCCGAATCCGTCAGGCTGTTCAAAAGAAACCAAAGCCCCCACCAATTTACATAAGGGAACAGAACTCAAATGCCCTAGTAAAGAAAATTGTTGTGCTTGTCGGGAATGACAACTTTTATGTTACTCCTCTTGTTAAAGGGAATATTCATGAAACAAAGCTTCAAGCTAAAACTGAAGATCAATTCAGAGCTGTAACTAATTGCCTTGACGAGGCTAGGAAACCCTACTACACGTACCAGCTCAAGAGTAGCGAGGTCTAGCAAGTAGTGCTAAAGGGCATAGAGCCCGACGTATCCACCAATGAGATAAAAGAGGCACTGAAAGAAAAAGGATTCTTCCCCAAAAATATTATTAATATTATCAACAGAAATAAAAAGCCGCAACCACTCTTTAAGGTCGAACTGGAGCCAGAAAGCAGAGCCTTGAAGAAAAATGAAGTGCACCCGATCTACAAACTGCAATTCCTGTTGCATAGAAGGATTACTGTTGAAGAAGAGTATGGACAGACCAGAAACAACTGCGGGCTTCGTTCAGTCTGCGTAGCTTGTGGTGGCTTCCACAAATCCGAACCTTGCCCTGCAAGCAAAGAAGACCCAAAGACAAAGAAATGCGCTAACTGTGGAGATAACCGTACCGCAAACTACAGAGGCTGCCCGGTCTATAAAGAGCTGAAGAGTCAGTTTCAACAAGCAAAACAAGCACGCTCCCAGAATGCACGAAATGCGTACGTGCAATCCCAAACCACACCTAATGTTTTCTTTGCGAAAGCAGCCAGATCTTCATTTAGGCCCCTCAACACAAATGGTGGAGTTTCATACGCCAGTGCCCTAAAATCAGGACTTGCCAATCAGACGGGGCTCCCACAAGCTCAATGCTCTGAGCAAAATACAATTACATCTCAGCAAGCAATAGGACAAATACCAAACAGCATGGAAACCATGATGCTGACTCTACACCAGGGTATGATGGAATTTATGTCCTGCATGAAAACAACAATGACAAACCTTATGCAAAATCAAAACATTTTAATAAATTTGCTCACATCCCAACAATCTAAATAATCGATGTCTGGTCTTCGAATATCCATGTGGAATGCCAATGGCGTTTCACGGCACAAACTTGAAATAACTCAATTCCTCAATGAAAACCAAATAGATGTAATGCTGCTGGCAGAAACGCATCTCACAAGTAAATACAACTTCCAAATAAGAGGTTATACTTCATACTGCACAGATCATCCGGACGGTAAGGCTCACGGAGGAACTGGAATCCTAATTTTGTTTCAAGCATCTGAAATTGCTAACGTAATTAGGAAGGAAATAAAACCGAAAAAGGCTCCAGGGGGCGACCTAATAACCCCAAAAATGATAATTGAACTTCCAAACTGTGCAGTGGATGTTATATGCAAGCTATTTAACGGGATCACAAAACTTGGCTACTACCCCAAAAAATGGAAAAAGTCCGTGGTTATAATGATACCGAAGCCTGGGAAAGACCACACAATTCCCTCATCGTGCAGGCCATTAAGCTTACTATCGTGCCTGTCCAAATTACACCATATTTAAGAGAAAAAAACTTAATCCCGGCACATCAATTCGTTTCGTGAAAGCCACGGAACCATCGAGCAAGTCAACCGGATAACTTCAGAAATTCGTACAGCCTTCGAACTTCGGGAATATTGTAGTGCGATATTCCTCGACGTCTCTCAGGCATTCGACCGAGTGTGGCTTGAAGGCCTTATGCATAAAATCATAACATTACTGCCAGAAAACACTCATAAGTTACTTAAGTCGTACCTCTACCACAGAGTCTTTGTGGTTAGATGCAATACAACGACATCCAACGAGTATAACATTGAAGTCGAAGTCCCACAAGGTAGCGCACTGGGCCCTACCCCGTTTGTCCTATACACAGCAGACATCCCTACGAACGAGAGGCTGACTACGTCCACATTTGCTGACGACACCGCAATCCTGAGCCGCACGAGATGCCCAACAAGAGCAACAGCTCAACTGGCTGATCATTTGGTGGTAGTTGAGAAGTGGCTATCAGACTGGCGAATCCAAATTAATGAACAAAAGTGTAAACATATAACTTTTACTCTTAACAGACAATCGTGCCCTCCGCTAACTTTGAATAGTACGCAGATTCCCCAAGCCAGCGATGTAACATATCTCGGCGTCCACCTCGACAGACGCCTAACCTGGCGGAAGCACATTGAATGCAAGAAAGTACATCTCAGACTTAAAGCTAGCAGCCTACACTGGATTATAAATTCTCGATCACCCCTGTGTCTGGACTTTAAAGTTCTTCTCTACAACTCCACCCTTAAGCCAATTTAGACCTACGGCTCCCAGCTCTGGGGGAACGCGAGCAACAGCAACATTTACATCATACAGCGCTCACAATCAAAAATCCTGCGAACAATCACTGGGGCACCATGGTATGTTCGGAACGAAAACATCCACAGGGATCTGGGCATACCACCGGTCAAAGATGAAATAGCAAAGCAGAAAGCGGCCTACCATAACAAGCTTACAATGCACCCAAATAATCTCGCAAGGAACCTAAGACGGGTTTCGAACAGAACTCGTCTGCATCGTAACGATCTACCAGCCCAGCAATAAATATTAGGGCCCGTTAGTCTAAATTCAGTCTACATGACTGTAAGTTAAGTCATATTCTTAAGATTTGATATACTTATTGTTAGTCTCATATAGAGAAGATTCAATAAATAAAGCAAATATTACAAAAAAAAAAAACCCTTTGTTCTCTGAACAAAATTCTATTTCAGTATCCTCAACTGTGGATGCAATGGATCCAACCTCCAACCTTATTGAATTCAGTATTATAATCATCAACCAGTTTCTTAATTTTAATAAAGAATTCGTTTTTGAAATAATCTTGTCATAAAGTGGCTCGTTTAAGAAAAATATTTATTTGTATTTCTCCGTTCTAATGTTAATAAACGTTAGTAGGCTGGCTTTGTCTTCCTGTCTGCGGAGTCCTTTCTATAATTTCAAATTCAATTGTGAATTTGCTCTCCTACTAATAACTGTTCATTCAACAACAGATGAATGCTGTTCGGTGCCATTTTTACTTTTCTTATATAATCCGCTTAAGAGGTATTTTGTTATGATGTGCCTCGACTCACACCGATGGGTTATATATATGTAAATTGGTTTTGAACAGATCGATCAGAGTAATCAACAGTTTGTCTGGTTCAAATCGCCTGGTTGATCAGAGCCTGTCCTTATCCAGCGCAGATCTTTAGAATGTTTAATCGCCAAGTTGATCGCACACCTAAAGTTGTTGGTTTTTAACGTCTTTTGGTCGCCTTGTTGACCGTTGAAGACTGTAAATTTAGGCTGACTTTCAATAGTTGAACACAGCAAAAAATTGGTGTGGTCGCCTAGTTAAACAACAGTATTATTATTTTTGGGGTTTTTAACAAATTGGTCGCCATATTGAACAAACTTGTTCTTTTTTTTTTAATATCAAACTTGTGAATATGAAGCAGAATCAATTGAAAATTTTTATTTGAGCAAAATATGTGGCTCTAATTTTTTACCAAATTGTCCTTTCGTTGAAACTATGATCGATGATGCGGGTTCAAATTGGAATCCCAATTTTAACAATTGTTGCGGTTCAAAGTGACAAAAAGTCGCCGCAATAAGTACAGAACAAATTGGGCTGCGGAGAAGTGAATACGTCAAGATTTATTTTCGTACTGATTTTATTGAGCATGGATCCGGGCTTATATACATGATTTGTCTTTACAAGGATATTTACTTAGGTCTAGTCTAGATAAAAATGAACAACATGGTTTATTATCAGTTTACAGCAATAATAGTGTGAGTAAGACTCCTCACACTAACTCTCCACAAATGAGAAATGAAGGGCATTCAGGTCAAACGGGAAATATATGGACCTTGGACCCTCAAACGGCAAGAGCAACAAGGTCGATCGGTAAACTGGCGGACTTCGGACCCGCACAAAGAGGACCAACCGTGAATGAACGGTACTGCAGTGGACCTTGGACACGAGCTCGGCGAGTGAAATAACGGCACCTCCAGCGCCTGTAAAAGGATGGCGCAAACGCAGCTCAGGGGAGTACGAGTGCCGAAAAAGTCCTGACTGAACTCCGCGAGCCTGCGATTAAGGTGGCTAGGCGATACAGTCACCCGGAGACCAGGAGCGACGCAGTAGCAGCAGCGGAGGGCGACGCAGCAGAGGACAGCGACAACGGGCAGCAAAAGCAGTAGCAATAAGGCAATACTTTGAGAAATAATTAACCAGCACCAACCTAATACATTCTGGCGTTATCCTTTGGTCACAGGCAGTGACACATTATAAATTTGTTGGAACGAACTCAATTACATCTACGAGATGATCGGGTTAAAGTTTTCCGTCGGCTGGGTGCATATGGCTTATGACCCGTTACTACATGCAGATGTGCACAGAGCAGGATATCAGCTACATATTTATTTGGGTCAAAGTAGCTATCAGCAACGAACGAATTTCTGATAAGTAGAAATCGGGTTGCTTTCTCCTTTACATTCAGCAGACACACGCTTTAAATTATTAATAGCCCATAAAGATATCATATAAGATATAATTTTTTTTTAAATCGATTGGCTTTGGTTTTCCGGTTGTTTGCTTCTTTTCTTAATAATACAATAAGATATAAATATATGTATGTTATCCAACCCATTCAATCGTAGCAACCGCTGAATAATCTAAGCTTCGCTAGCAAAATCTCCCCTCAATCAAACCGGCCACATTCGGTCTATTGTAAACAAATGACCCTTTCCAATCTTAGCAACCGCTGGAAATTCTAGCTTCGTTAACCGAATCTCCCCTCACTCAAACCGAGCCCTGTGAGAACCACATCCGGCCTACTGTAAACAAATAACTCCAGTCATAAACAAAGCTTCCAAATTTTCCACTTAGGGTCCGATCTAGTCCGAGCCAGTTACTAACCAAATTTTTGTAAAATAATCAATTTATTGAGTTTAAATTCCTTCTCAATTATTTCATCAGCCAATTGTCCTACTTTCTTAACTTTGCCTAATCTCCTTTAATCTCTTCTGAGCAAGATTCTCTTAAGCCGAGGTTTCATGACTAATATTTTATCAAACCAAGGGCAGTTCTTTTTTGGAGACGACTCGATCGGTCGCGAAAATCTAAGTTAAAATCTAAATATTTGATAAGTGACTTGTGGAAGTGAATTTAAGAAAATAAAAGGTGAACATCATAATTAAATAAAAAATAATATATGTTTTTAAAAATCAATCAACTAATAAATTTAATTGGCGCCCAACGTGGGGGCGCGTCTTTAAGAGTTCTTAAATTTTTTTGATGAAAACAAGTTAAAAATAAAAACGGAACTCGTGCGGTCAAACAACTCGAATATTTTGTGGAAAAATCAAACCATCCACAAACGATACAAACCCAAATTGATAGTGATCGTTAAGTGGAAAATAATAAAACAAAAATAATCCATTTAAAAAAAAATAAAAAGTTGATAAAAAGGTGTACCGAAATCTTAATTCACTAAAAAGCCAGAACACAATAAAAGAATAAAAAACTCAACAAAAAAAAAAACACAAGTAATAAAAAACATAAATTTAAATATATTTAGATATAAATCAACCAACACACAAAAAAAAACCCCAAAAGAAGGATGGAAGGGCTGAGGGCATTCCCTCGCCACGGAACTACAATGGAAAAATTTATTTACTGACAGGAAGGAAGGGCTGAAGGGCAATCCCTCGCCACTAAGCTTCACCGGAAAAGTTTTTTACCTCAGGAGTAAACAACAATCAACCACGACCAGCGAATAAAAACTCTGACGACTAGGAAGATCAACAGGAAGCAGCAAATCGTGAGGAATTAATAATTAATTATTTTTTTTTACATATATAATTATTCCATATAAAGTTAGCCGTTAGTTAATAATCTTAAATACTTATTAAACCTTTATAATCTTGAAAAATTATTAAAAAACTTTGGAATTTGAAATTTGAATATGGCAACCGGTGTGACAGTTCAAAATCTTACCAGCAGTGGTGTGGGATCAAATCTAACAATGGAATTAATAAACCGAGTGGGAAATTTACAGTTGACAGGTTTAAATGAAAAAATGAATGAGCTTAGTAACAAGTTAAACTCGAATGCAAATGTGGTGAAAGATTATAAACTTCAAATAATTGACCCCACTGTCAGATGCGATACAACCTTAGAAGTAGTAAAAGCTTTGCCAAATTTTTATGGAGAGCAATCCCAGTATGTCGGATGGAGGCCGCAGAAACAACTATGAGCCTATACAAAATTAACAGTGAAAAGTATTTTATTGCCCTAAACATTTTACGGAACAAAATCATGGGAGCGGCTCACGACGCCTTAACCAACCATGCACTATCGTTTTTTTCCGTTTTTTTTTGCATAAACTCTAATTTTAAACCTATTGAATTGAAATTTGGTTTGAATACATTTTTTAAGCTCCCAAGATTCAAATTATTTAAAGCACTATTTCATATAGCAGCCATATAACCGATCTGGCCGACATGCAAAAAAGCTCCATTAACATTTTTATCAATAAGTCTTTGACTTCTCAAAGTGAACGGTCGTGTTTTTTTTCTGCGCTTCGAATTTTGTATTTTGTTTTCGTTTATTCCCATCGGTGGGTTTTATCAAAACAATTTTAATTTTCTTCCGGTAATTTAAACATAAATTTAAACTCCGTTCGCTTCGCGAGTGAACTTTGTATTTAATACTAATAAATTGTTTTAGTTTTCGTAATTCTTATCTGTGTTTTCTTTTCATATATCCCCGCCGTTTCTCTTTTGTGCATGCACTTTAACTTATTTACGCTCCCGCTCTCTTGCTCTCTTTGCTTTGAAAGTTCTAAGCGTGCAGTTTCTGCGCTCTTGCGGTACTTATAACTGCTCGCTTATAAATTTCAATTCGCTTTCTGGGTAAAGTGGTTCCAATAAATAAAATGAATAATACAAATTTAGTCTGCTTCTGCAAAAAATGCAGCCTCGTAATCAGGGCTGACCAGTCTAATATGACTTGCTGGCTGTGTGAAAATATGGTGCACACCAAGTGCGCCGGTTTTACTGGCCGGACAAGTGATGACCTTTCAAAAGGGCCCAATTTGCAGTTTTGTTGTGACGCTTGTGTCGAGGTTGCGAAGGAGATGAAATCGTTCATGCGCCAAACTAAAGGCGGCCTGATGGGGCTGATTAGCTGTTTCGGTGTTGCTATTGCAGTTCAATAGTCGTAAGCTATTAGAAGAGTCCCCTAAGCGCAAAAAGGCCGCTGGTGGTAAGGAGCAAAAGGGGAACACCCCGCAACCGAAATCAAAAGAACAACAGAGCATTCCGGCGGATCAGCAGCTGATTTTAGCAAACCCTCAAATGTTGCTAAGATCAGCAGCTAAAAAAGATTCGGTATCAGAACAATCCGTTACAGAATGCATGCAACCAGGGACTTCCAAGAATTCCGATTTGTCCGTAGTGGTTTCACAATTAGTGGATCCACCTATCTCTCAGAATGTAGCATCACCACCACAAGGGACTACTGAGTCCGGACAACCGGCTCAAGTTGGTTTTGCAGAAACAATGTCTGCTCCACCAAAATCCCTTTCAGTGGTTCCACTAAAGAAACAAATTTTCGTTTCTCGGCTTTCCCCTGATCAAACATCTTCTGAAGTATTGTCTTATATACAAGACGAAACTAAAGCCAATTGTAAAAGTGTAAAGGTGGAAAAGTTTAAGTTTTCTTATGCTAGAGAAATTTCATCTTTCAAGATAACTGTCCCTAACGAGCTTTTTGAAGCCATATGGGAGTAAAACTTCCTAGTCGAGGCCAAACCAGTGTACCAATTTCAAAAAACTAACTTCTAACCTCCTTCTTTCCTATCAGAATGCAAGAGGTTTGCGTAGCAAACTCACTAAATTGTATTCCGATAGCCTTTCCTTTGCATCTCATATTATTGTGTTCACAGAAACCTGGTTAAAGCCGGAGATCTTTAGCTCCGAAGTTTTTCCATGTAAGTACACAATATATAGGTATGACCGTCCCTCTAGACGGGGAGGTGGAGTCTTAATTGGAGTTGATTCAAACGTCCCATCTGAGGAGTTATTTTTTGATGAATTCAATACCATTGAATTTATTTGTGTAAAGTTATCGCTTCCTGGTAACTTTATATACATAACTTGCTCATATATTCCGCCGTTGTCTGAACTTCCTGATTATTTAAATCACCTATCCGTTATTAAGTCCGTTGCAAATAAGCTTTCCGATAGGGAACAGTTGATAGTTCTAGGTGATTTTAATATACCTGGAGTTACTTGGTCCACTGAGGATGGGTCGAATGTCTTACTACATATAGCACAGCATGATTTTATTGATGGCCTGCTAGACATATCTCTATCTCAAGTAAACCATGTTCGAAATTCATTAGGTCGCCTACTTGATTTGTGTTTTGTATCAAATCCTGAAGGTGTGTTTCTGTCCAGAGTAGCACCACTCACGCAACCTGAAGATCCATATCACCCAACAATCGAACTTTCATTTGATACGGGTAGAGTTATAGAAGAAAAATCAAAAAATCCAAACGAATACATTGTTTTCGCAAGGCAGACTTTCTGAGGCTAAATAATTTTATTTCTGGCTTTAATTGGTCTGATCTTTACTTATGCATTAATATGTCCGATGCAGTTAATGTTTTTTACACTGCAGTAAACTCATTTTTTAATTCCTGTGTTCCGTGGTACTATCCGTCAATTTCCAATAAATCACCTTGGTTTAACAAAGAGTTGACACACTTAAGAAATGTAAAGTCCAGACTTTTTAGGAAATATAAAAATACCGGTTCTCAATCTGTTTTTACTAGATATTTAAGTGCTCGGTCAAGATTTACCGTGCTTAATGCTCAGTGTTATAATAGTTACTTAAACCGTTGTAAGGCCCAGTTCTCTCAGGACCCGAAACAGTTTTATAATTTTGTTAACACCAAGCGTAAATCTAATTCTTCTCCTTCCTCGCTGTCGTTCGAAAACATGACGGCAACCACAGATCAGGCAATAGCCGATTCACTTGCCCAATTTTTTCAAACGACTTAATCTACTTTAGAATATTCATCACAGCCTTATTCTTACACCATATCCAAGTCAAACCTCATATTCTGTCCCACTTTAACAGAAAGCTCTCTTCTTTTGGATCTTCTTCGTATTAAGCCTGTTTATCCGCCAGGGCCCGATGGTATTCCTGGGTGCGTGCTTAGGTATTGCGCCAAGGCCCTGTGCAAACCTCTTCACAAGTTGTTTACCTTATCTCTAGAAACCTCCCAATTCCCAAATATTTGGAAGGAATCATTTGTTATTCCTCTTTTCAAAACAGGTAACAAGTTAGAAGCCAGTAACTACAGAGGTATTTCTAAGTTGTCAGCTATTCCTAAGCTTTTTGAAAAAATTATTACTCCTCATTTGCAGCACCTTTGCAGATCAATCATTTCTCCGTGTCAACACGGATTTATTAAACGTAGATTGTGAATCACAAACCTTCTAGAGCTCACTTCATTTGTGATAAAAGGCTTCAATAGTAGTTTTCAAACAGACGTCATTTACACTGACTTTAGTAAAGCATTTGACTCAGTAAATCACTTACTTCTCATTCAAAAACTTGACCTTTTAGGTTTTTCAGTTGATCTGCTTAAATGGATTTCAAGTTATATGAATGGCAGGTCACAAAGGGTCCTTTTTAAAAATTCAATTTCTGAAATTCTCCGTGTTACCTCCGGTGTCCCACAAGGGAGCCATATGGGTCCGTTACTTTTTACATTATTTATTAATGATCTTCCCTCAAATCTTAGTCATTCTCGCGTACATATGTACGCAGATGATGTTAAATTGTGCCTGCAGTATAAGGACATTTCCTGCCATTTAGACTTGCAATCCGATCTAGATAATTTTCAAAACTGGTGCCGAGATAATTTACTAAATTTAAACGGTTCCAAGTGCAAGCTGATGACTTTTTATCGGGCCAATCCGATATACGCGACTTACACGTTAAGTGGCAGCTCTTTGGATAGAATAACTCTTGTAAACGATCTTGGCGTTCTCTTGGACCCTAAACTAAAATTTTCTAATCACATTTCGTCCATGGTTAATAAAGCCAGAGGAGTGCTTGGATTTATTAAAAGGTGGTCAAAAGAATTCGATGATCCTTATTTGACTAAAACTTTATTTATTTCGCTAGTCCGTCCGATTCTGGAGTATGGGTCTCCCGTCTGGAGTCCACAATACAAAATACATATTAGTCGTATTGAATATGTACAAAAAAACTTCCTTCTTTTTGCTTTACGGCGCATAAACTGGGATGCAAATCTTATCTTACCTTCTTATTCTAGTAGACTTCTTTTGATTAACTTACCATCCCTAGCCAACCGTAGAACGATGCTTGGTACTATCTTTATTTATAACCTTATACATGGTGATATTGACTGCCCCGACTTGTTAAGTCGGCTAAACTTTTCTGTGCCAAGTAGATTAACTAGAAATTATATTCCCCTAATTTTAAATCATTGTAGATCTAACTATGCCTTGCATGAGCCTTTCAGAGTATTATGTTCTGACTATAATAGACTTTTTCCTCTAATATCAAATCTTGACTCTCTGCCGCTCCTAAAACGATTAATACTTGCTTCATTGGCACAAGATTGATCTAACTATTACTTTTTTCCCCGGACCTTTACCTTTATTTTCCTATCTCGCGTCTATTTTATCGCGAATCGTGCCGTACGATACACGGCTGCGCCCCTCGGTCGGTTGGGCGGGTAAGTGGGCCGTGGGACTCCGCGCGAAAAAAAAAAAAAAAAAATACCCTTGCACAGGGTATTATAATTTTGGTCAAAAGTGTGCAACGCAGTGAAGGAGACATCTCCGACCCTATAAAGTATATATATTCTTGATCAGGATCGCGTCCTGAGTTGATATAAGCATGTCCGTCTGTCTGTTTCTGCGCGAACTAGTCTCTCAGTTTTAAAGACATCGTATTAAAACTTTGCACACACCCTTTCTTTCCTTTGCACGCAGTATATAAGTCGGAACGGCCGGGATCGGCCGACTATATCCTATAGATGCCATATAACTGAACGATCGGAAATGCCATAATTTTGGTGTTTTTATACCCGTTACTCGTAGAGTAAAAGGGTATATTGTATTCGTGCAAAAGTATGTAACAGGTAGAATGAAGCGTTTCCGACCCTATAAAGTATATATATTCTTGTTCAGGATCACTAGCCGAGTCGATCTGGCCATGTCCGTCTGTCCGTCTGTCCGTCTGTCTGTCCGTCTGTCTGTCCGTCTGTCTGTCCGTCTGTCTGTCCGTCTGTCTGTCCGTCTGTCTGTCCGTATGAACGCTGAGATCTCGGAAACTATAAAAGCTAGAAGATTGGCATTTTGCATGCAGATTCTAGGAGTTCCTACGCAGCGCAAGTTTGTTTCAAAAAGGTGTCACGCCCCCTTTAACGCCCACAATCGCTAATATACGATTTTAAAATTTAAATATTTCGGAAAAGTAAAAATGCAGTTTTATTGTGTTTATCAATACCTATCGAAATGTAGATTGCGGAGTCTTATTGAGCCAAATAATTTGTTGCGTTTCATTTGTCAATTTCAATGGGACAATTGAAATAACATACAGTGAACTGTCAATTTAAGGACTATCGTGGATCTGGAAACTCTGTTTGTATAAACTCTGGCCGGACAAACCATCATATCCATAGCTGAAGAATAACATGCAATGTACCACGTTGGGAAGTGTTTCTAAGACCTCGTGTTGCAATTTAAGAATGCGGGATGATGTATGATCCCAAAGATTTTGCAATGATACAAGTGCCTTATTTTCAATATATTCTATTCCTTTTGGCCTGAGTTTTAATTTAGAATTAAGTACGGCCGGATATGCCGCGTATATATCACATCCGTGCATTTTTGCATTTCGTTGTATATTTATATACTGACGTTTTGTAAATCCATTTTTCATTAAAAATTCAAGGGCACTGTCAGCTGACATTTGTTTGGGCTCATCCGCAAAAAGCTTCTATTTTATTTCATTAATGCTCTCAGAACTCGCAGCTGCTTTTAAAAAAATAGCCAAGTCTTTTTCGTTCGTTTTTTTAGCTGAAACTGTGGCAGGATGTATGAGTAAGGGAGATAAGTTGTTATTCTCCTCTGAAAGTTCCGCGTCTAATTTTCTTTACAGACGAGGACCAGCGCTTTCGTAATCACATTTTGGGCGACCCACTTTATTTGCCAATGCATAATGACCAGTGATTTCTATGAACAAGCTTTTCCCAAGCCATTTTGCGTGCTTTCCCTTAAATCTTTATAGAGTTAAATTACATTTAGGCAAGTGTTGAATTAAATAACTGACAAAGCCTTTCACTTTTTCCTTAATCGACTTTATGGTTTCGTTATCTAAATGTTTTTGTGCGATCACTCTCAATATGTGCTGCGTCTCCTGAGCGATTGCTGTTGCTCCAAATGTCAACCAGCTCAGCACGATAGAACACATATTGTACCAGAACATTTTGATTTTTTCGAAAACGTGGGAATAAGGACAAAAAGTGTTAGTTTATCATTAATCTGCACACTTTGGTTAATAGTTTCTCGTTTACAACTTTTTGCAAACACTTTGCCATGCAAAAGTTCTGATCCACGAAACACAACTACACTTGTTAAGCTCGCTCTAAAAATACACATAAACAAAACACGGTACAATTGTACAAAAACACATAACAACGACACAAACATTGGTAAACTTTAGTTTTACATACCTGGTGTTTCAAAAATAAAAAATAAAAAAAAATTTTAAGATACAAACAAAAACGCGAAAAAAACATAGTGGTACCGTATTAAATTTCAAGGCCTTACTTTCGAGACTGGATTTCATCTACAATGATAGAAGACCAATCCACGTTCTCGAGTCAGAATTAAGCATTCTGAGACAGGGTAAAATGACAATTACGGACTTCTATAATGAGGTAAACAAGAAAATGACAATGCTTATCAACAAAACCATAATGACCTATGGAAAAGAAAGCGAAATTACCAGGGAGACTACAAGAACAATAAGAGAACGCCTTAAGAGTTTAATTTTCTGGACTGAATGGTTTAATCTCTGAAACTCTATTCTCTCTAAACCCACCAGACTTACCGAACGCTTTAGCGAAGGTCCAAGAACTAGAGTCGAACACCATCCGAGCTCAGTTTGCAAATGAATACTATGGCTTTCAGCATGAAAACAAGAAACAGGGAAATTATCTAAGATTCAACCAGGTGCAGCCCAAGCAGAACTACAACTCTAAAACGGGAAATAATTGGTATCAAAATAGAAATTATGATCAAAACAATTTTCAAAAGCAAGCAGGAGAACGAAACATAGAACCAATGGAAGTCGATCCATCAAATCAAATTTAACTCTTTAAAAATTGGCAGGGTTATAATGAAAGACAGGGGAATTACAATTATTATAATTACAAAAAAACTAAAACCGACAGTATTCAAGCCGTCCGAACTATTACCAACAAAATAGTAACGAGCCAAAAAAAAACACATCCACCACTAAAACGCGAACCAACTTACACTATAAATCAGCCCCAAAATAATACCATGCGAATTAACAACATCGAAGAGAATCATTTTTTAGACCAGGAGTAAAAGTAGGGTTACCCTACTTAACGAGGATAGACAGGCAATCAAACCAAAAATTAAAAATATTAATTGACCCAGGAGCAACATCCTGCTATATAAAAAGGGGGATATATTCAAACAAAAGTGAACTCCCCATATATAAAAGAGTCTCCACTGTAAATAATAAATCAATAATAAAACATTACCACGTAATAATAATATGTAATACAAAACAAATATTCTACAAAATTGAATCTTTTAGACGCCGATTTGTTAGTAGGATTTAACCTACTCAAAAGAATAGGTGCCGTAATCGACACAAATTTAGGCGTCATGAAATATCACGGAAGGGAAGAAAAGTTAGTTTTTCATAATAAAGTGAGCGGAGATAAAGCATCCCCCACCAAGGAAAAAATTAATCTTCCCCTAAGCCGAATGCTATCGGAACAAATAATAAGGCCAAGTAGAAGCCCATACAACTCACCCGTCTTAGTAGTCCCGAAAAAGGGACAAAATGAAGACGGAAGCCCTAAGTTAGGATTAGTAATTGACTATAAAAACTTAACGAGAATACCATTCCAGATAGATATCCGATGCAGGATCCATCAGTGATCTTAGCAAATTTAGGAAAGGCAAAAGTATTTTCAACAATCGACTTAGAGTCTGGTTTTCATCAAATCTTGATGAAAGACTCCGACATTGAAAAAACGTAATTTTTCATAAATAATGGGAAGTACGAATTTTTAAGAATGCCATTTGGTCTAACGAATGCTCCTCGAATTTTTCAGAGAGCTATGGACGACATATTAAGGGAACATGTCGGAAAAATTTGTCACGTCTATATGGACGATATAATTATATTCTCCGATTCAATTCAACAGCATTGCCAAGACTTGTTGAAAATAATAAACATTTTATTTAAAGCAAAAATGAAAGTTTCTCTAGAAAAATCCAAATTCTTCATGAAAGAAACCAGTTTCTTAGGGTACGTAGTATCCTATTATATTATTAAAACAGACCCCGAAAAAATTTCAACAATACTTAAATATCCGCAACCTAAAAATATTAAAGAACTCAGAAGCTTCCTTGGATTAACAGGTTTTTATAGAACGTTTGTAAAGAACTACTACAAATTTTCATACAGCTTTTTTACAGCTGCTGTAAAAGCTTTAAACGAGCTTTAACAAAATCTAGTAGCACAATAGAACTAACTCAATCAGATTATAACAAGAAATTCACATTGACTACAGACGCTTCAGATTTTGCTATTGGCACAGTCCTTTCACAGGAAGGCAAACCAATAACTTTTATTTCAAAAAATTTAAAGTTTACGCAACAAACAAGAAGGTTTTATTAGCCATAGTCTGGGCCTTAAAAAACCTTCGAAACTGACCACCAGTCATTATCCTTCACGGTCTTAGACAAAAACCTTAACATAGAAATGAAGCAGTGGTACTCATTTATTGAAAGTTACTGTCCTAAAATTATTTACAAACCAGGAACTACTAATGTAGTCGCTGATGCATTGTCAAGAATCCAAATTAACCACCTCTCAGATGAAAATCCAAGTTTAGACAATTCAGGATCAGCAGATTCAGAACAAAATACCATTCACTCAGCAGAAAGCAGTTTCGAGAATATTATCGAGGAAACAAATAAATCTTTGAATCAGCTTAAAATTCAACTACTGATTACAACGGGCAGAGTCACCATTCATGAGTCATTGGAAGTATTCGACAATACCAGACACATAATCCGGTACGATACACCCGAGAATTTAGTATCAATTCTTAGACTTCTTCTTCTTGGACTTCACTGTACCCTTGAAGATCTTTACGCAATTCAAAAACCTCTTAAGGAAAATTTCGTAAACAAGATTTTGTTTACAAGAACATTCGTTTTAGACATAGAAAAAGATGAAGACAAAGCTATCATTATTGAGGAAATTAATTGCCGTGCCCATAGAGGACTGGACGAAAACTATAAACAAATAACGAGACTTTACTACTGGCCGAAATTATTTTTAAAACTTAAAGAATATATTAAGAACTGTACAATTTGCAACGAAAACAAATACTGTAGACACCCTGCAGAAATTCTAATTGGGGAGGCCCCTATACCATCAAAGGAGGGAGAAAATCTACACTTAGACATTTTTTACGCTGATAAAAAAATATTTTTATCCTGCATTGACGCATACTCCAAATTATTAGTAGTAAAAGAAATTGAGAATAAATTAAATATTAAAAACAAGGTCTTAGAAATTTTACAACAATATCCACTGGCCAAAACACCTATGACGGACAACAAGCCAAGTTTCACTTCGGCACAATTTTGAGCATTTATAAACGTTACGCTGACCCTAGACATAGTTCTTCGAACGGACAAAACGAAAGAGCATATTCCACACTAATAGAAATTGCTAGATTTATTAAAGACGAATTTAATCTTACTGTCCACTCAGAAATAATTATTAGATCGGCACAAAGGTATAACCAAAGCATTCCTTCTGTAACAAATGAAAAACCAATAAACATTCTATACAATAAAATAAAACATGAAAAAGTCCCTGAAATACTTAAGGTAGCGCAATCAAAAATGCTTAAATCGCATAACCAAAACAAAAAAGGCAAAAGAATATCATGTAGGAAAAGTAATATATGAAAAAAAGTACGGGGAACGAAATAAATTAAAACCAAGATAAAAAACAGGTAGTTAAACAAAAAAAAACTAATAAAGTAATAATAAATAATATAAATAGAATTATCCACAAAGATAAAATTAAGTATTAAAATATTTTTAACTTACAGATAATGAATACTTTAATATAAATAGTTTTGATAATCGCATCATCTAATTCCGAGATAATCGACTATTCAAACCATGACTTTTTCATCTAGAAAGACAACAAGAAAGAACTTTTTCATATCACTAATATAAGCTTTTACAAAAAAATTATTAAGGAAGAATCAGAAAGCTTAGAAGAATTCAGAAATGAGCAGTTCCACTGGGAGTTTACTTACAACCTAAAAACCATCGGCTTAACTTTATTACAATTAACTCCATCAAGAAATAAAAGAAGCATTAACGAATTAAGCACCATTTTAAAATGGATATCTGGAACACCGGACCATGATGATTTTACAACAATTCAAGACAAAATTAACGATTTAATTGAAAATAATAATAAGCAACAGATAATAAATTCCAAATTGTTTGACGAAGTTAAGAAATTATCTACCACATTTTCACCCATCAAGAAATACCTTTAAGAAAACACCGCCCACGCCTAATTTACCAAATTTAATTGACACCATTACTTTAGCAAAAATCGACGTTTTTAACACAAAAATATTAAACCATGACGATATTCAAGAAATTTATAAACATGAGGAAAAACCTGTCATGATCACAGATTTAATGGATATTTCCGAATTTAAAATTGCACTACACAAAGAAATATTTGTAATTTATATTCGGTATCCAATCATTCGAAATCGATGTGATACTATCTCTCAAAATGATGGCAAATTAGTTTTAAGCAACCAAGTTGCAAAATGCAACAACACATTTATGAAATATGTATATAATTTTAAGAAGGAATTATTTAACAATTATTGTACTCTAAATAAAAACCAATCATGTTTTACTCGTTTATTGAATGGAGAAAAATCCTACTGCATTAAAATAAAAGAAAACAAGAAAGGAAAGCTAACTTCGGGCGGAGCCGAAGCTGAAATACCCTTGCAGAATATTCTGTAAATTATATTCTCCAAAATTATTCTTATGATGCATTCTTAACACTCATAAACTTCCTAACTTTAAAAACACAAAAGTTATGGCATTTCCAATCGTTCAGTTATATGGCAGCTATAGGATATAGGCGGCCGATCCTTATGAAATTTGGTAGGTCAGATTGATTGGCCAAATATAAAACCTATAAAAAACTTCCTAACTTTACAAACACCAAAGTTATGGCATTTCCGATCAATCAATTATATGGCAGCTATAGGATATAACCGGCCGATCCTTATGAAATTTGGTAGGTCGGATATTTTGAAATATCCGAACATAATCAAAATTCTAAACCCATTTTTTCAAATCAGAAAAACAAAAACAATATATTAGTATATAACTTTTTGAACTAAAAATCTTCACCTAACCACGGCTAAACAATATTGTAAAATCAATAGTTTTAGTATATATAACTTTATTTTGTCAATTTCTTCAAAAAATTATATCTGTTCGTAAAATCATAAAAATCCCACCGGCTTTACAAACACAAAGTTATGGCATTTCCGATCAATCAGTAAAATGGCTATAGGAAAAGTGGCCAAAGCTAAATTTGGTAGGTCATATTGATTGGCCAAATGTTAGAAATCCCAACTTCCACTTTCACCCAAGAATCATTTTGTAAGATTATATTCGGCGTCCTTAGAAATTGATTCGATATGATTGGCCAATTCTTAAAACCCATAAAAAATCCCAACTTCCTCACTTTACAAACACCAAAGTTATGGCATTTCCGATCAATCAGTAATATGGCGGCTATAGGATATAGTCGGCCAATCCTTTTGAAATTTGGTAGGTCATATTGATTGGCCAAATATAAAACCCATAGAAAATCCCAACTTCCTAACTTTACAACCACCAAAGTTATGGCATTTCCGATCAATCAGTTATATGGCAGCTATAGGATATAGTTGTCCGATCCCGGCCGTTCCGACTTATATACTGCGTGCAAAGGAAAGAAGGGTGTGTGCAAAGTTTCAATTCGATAGCTTTAAAACTGAGAGACTAGTTTGCGTAGAAACAGACAGACGGACAGACGGACAGACGGACATGGCTATATCAACTCAGGAGGTGATCCTGATCAAGAATATATATACTTTATAGGGTCGGAGATGTCTCCTTCACTGCGTTGCACACTTTTGACCAAAATTATAATACCCTCTGCAAGGGTATAATAACAATATTCAAAATAATTCCCAAGAAGAAAATGTTGTAGCAGATTTAGCAGCTCAACTAAACGCCATTTCACCAACGTCATTTGAATCGGGACGCTTCAATTTAGAAGGGGCAGTGTTATCCAACCCATGAATATTCTTATCTTATGAGTTTCATGAAAAATTTTTCAATTGTAGCAACCGCTGAAAAATCTAAGCTTCGCTAGCAAAAGCTCCTCTCACTCAAACCGTGCCCTGTGAGAACCACATCCGGCCTACTGTAAACAAATGACTCCAGTCATAAACAAAGCTTCCAAATTTTTCACTTAGGGTCCGATCTAGTCCGAGCCAGTTGCTAACCAAATTTTTGTCAAATAATCAATTAATTGAGTTATACTTACTTTTCAATTATGTCATCAGCCAATTGTCCTACTCTCTTAACTTTGCTTAATCTCTTTTAATCTCTTCTAAAGCAAGATTCTCTTAAGCCGAGGTTTCATGACTATGAACGACTCGATCGGTCACGAAAATCTAAGTTAAAATCTAAATATATGATAAGTTACTTGTGAAAGTGAATTTAAGAAAATAAAAGGTGAACATCATAATTAAATAAAAAACAATACATTTTTTTAAAAATCAATCAACTAATAAATTTAATTTGTACTCATACATGATTTACGTAATTATTTTTTTATTTCTATAGCTAAAATATGTTAAAAAAAAAATGTTCAATTTCATATTTACTTACATTTTATTCCCACAGAATCACAATATAACTTCTGCTTGCGGGATAGTCCATGAGGATTTGACGTGTCAAAAATTTGTCATCCGTTCTACCATCCCAGGGGGATGTTCCTGTCGGCATGGTTCTCTGCCATATTTAGATGATAATTTTAAGATTTCTGGCGAAAAATTTAAAATTGAATTAAAATAATTCGTAAAATCATACAGCTTTATACTACAAAAATGTATATCCAGAATTCACAATGAGTTCAAAAGCAAAATAAAAGTCAATTTTCAACAACTGCATTGTTGTTTACAACTACGTATCTTCTTGTTGCTAGCCAATTATGTAGCAAATCGATCCATATCTAAGGAGCATTGGAAAGTGTCTTGCCTGCAGAGCAGCGGCAAGAGACGGTAAAGGACAGATAAGTTTCGTTTAAATTAAATTTAGTTTAGCTTAGTTATCACTAATCACTATTATCACTATTTTAAAAAAATATTACAAATGTATATTTATATTGACAGTACTTTGATTTAAAATATTGACTTTTTGGGTAAAATACATCTATGATGAAATCCAAACTAAAAGAGTGTATCCACTGTCGTAGTCTTTACAAGCCAATTTATACGGCCACCTGGTCATTAATTTAACTTAAGGGGGTCTTCTAGTCTAGAAATTTGAAAAAATCGAAAATTTGTTTTCCATAATTCGATAGTTTTCATATTTAAAAATATCTCCATAAATGGATTTTTTAAAACTCATATTATTTTTAAAGTTATAGCCGTTTTAGTGATGTGGCAACTAGACCGGTTGAGCGAACGACTGGAACAATAGGTAGCTGGAGGCCAGGGCTACCTCAGTATGAATAACTTTCTCTCCTTCTTTCTATAACAATACCCTTATTTCCAGTATACTACACTAATCGTTTGAAGGTTATTGTATGGAGCTGGGATAGCTGATTAAGAGAATGTAAGTTATACGTGATATTCTATCAGCTACGCTGCCCGAAATTTTTTTTTCTTTTTAAACTTTGCTTTTATTTATTGAATCTTCTGTTAATTTTGAGACTAACAATAAGTTTACGAATCTTAACATTAAAATTTAACTAACAGTATAATAAGACTGCATTCTGGTTGCGCGTCCCTCAAGTCGGTCGCTGGGTGTGTAAGTCATTGCGACGAAGGCGTAATTGGTTGATCAACCTTGTAAGACCTCTCGCCAGGTGGTTAGCGTGCAACGATAGCTTGGTAAAGTACTTTTCCTTCTGTTCTGCGATCACTTCTTTGACTGGTAGAATGTTTATGTCGCGATGTATGTTTTCGTTGCGAACGTACCACGGTGCCCCTGTGATTGTTCTCAAGATCTTCGACTGAGCTCGCTGGACTATGTCAATATTGCTATTGCTGGCATTCCCCCATAACTGAGAGCCGTACATCCATATCGGTTTTAGTACCGAGTTATACAGCAGGACTTTATATTCAAGGCTAAGGGGAGGCAGAGCGTTGATAAGCCAATGAAGGCTTATAGCTTTAGGTGTGTTTTTTTAGCTTCAATGTGCCGGCGCCATGTGAGCCTTCTGTCGAGGTGTACTCCTAGATATGTCACTTCGTTTGCTTGAGGGAGTAGAGTATGGTTTAACATGAGCGGCGGGCAGTTTCGCCTGTTCAGGGTGAACGTAACGTGCTTGCATTTTTGTTCGTTCACTTTAATTCGCTAATCTGAAAGCCACTTTTCAACATCGACCAGATGAAGATCTAGCTGCGCAGTTGCTTGCATCGGGCATTTTGAGCGTCTGAGAATATCCGTATCATCAGCAAACGTAGATGTTGTTTGTCGTAAACTGAAAAAAGGCCAAGTTTTGCGATGGCATTAAAAAGCTGGGTGATAGTATAAACGGCGCAATATGGGAGCTCAATGATCATTTTGGGAGTTATGAGGTCGCAGACCGAGGATTTTTTCGGATTTAGCTGATTTTTGATGATGTTAACGATTTCGTTTGGGCGAAACTCAATTGGCTCATGTTGAAGCTGAGGCTCATATGGTAAAGTCGGCAAAGTGAACGCATTAGTGGCAGGATTTGGTTAGAAGACATTTTTAAGGTGGTTGGCAAACGTGCTGGCTCTGTCTGCTTCGCTGCGCGCCCAGTCGCTTGTAAGATTTCTAATAGGCATCACGGTTACTTTCGGTGAGCTTAGAGTTAGGTGAGCTCTCCATAGTGAGTGTTTTGTACTAGATGTTGACAATTGCTCTATGTAGCGTCGGTGGGCATGTGCTTCTTCTTGCTGTAAAGCTTTTGTGAATTGACGTGAGGCATGTTTTAAGCGTTGCCTAGCAGATGGCGATCTGTGGAGCTGCCACTCTCGACGTAAGCGTCCCTTTTTGAGGACGAGCTGTTCTATTTGCAGAATTGTCTTGTTTTGTTGCATAGTGTACTTGTAGTTTGAGGTGTTGAAACTCGAGCTGCAGAGACGAGTACAGACTCCAGTGTATTAACATAGCTGTCTACGTTGGCTTCATCGTTGGTTTTCTGTGATGTCAATTTAAACGATTGCTCCAATGCGCCTGGATGTCGAAGTAGAATAAACAGGACAGGCGAGTGATCAGATGAAAGTTCCGAGAGGCATTCGGCGCCTATCAGATTCTTAGGAATTTTTTGGTAATTGCAAAGTCTATTAAAACTTAATCCCGAAACTTGACGTAAAACTTTAAACGCGTTTTTCTCGAAACTACTTTTTTTGATGTGGTAGCCGCCATATCTCAAGCTCTAATCAGTCGATTTACTTGAAATTTGGTATGAATATTCTTTAAATATATGTCCAACGCTGGAACCAATAAAAAAAAAAATTGGAAATTTATAATATTTTTAAAAAAATCGACTAAATTGGAGAATTAGTGAAAAAACCGACCTGTTTTTTGAGTAGCCGCCATTTTATGAACAAACAATTTTTTTAGTTTTGCTGCTTGATGCGATAGCGACATTCGTACTCATTAAGAATCTATCATTGTTTTATTTTTCAGATGACGACAAGGGTAGAAATCATGGCGACGAGGACACGGCCTCATTTTTCCACCCTCTTCTTCAAGGACGAAAAACTCGATGAAAAAAATTTTTTTTTTAATTCATTTTATGTATTCTTCAAAGTTCAATTAAGAAATGATAAAAAAAGTATAGTAAAAATATCTAGTGCTTTTTTTTTATTAATTGTTAAAAAAAAGGTTAAAATCGAGCCTCTAGACTAGAAGACCACCTTAAGACTTCCAATCCAACATGCTCAACCTAGTCAGGTGTTGTCCGCTGTAACACTACACTACTTCGCCTTATCTCGCAAAATCTGCGTTATTTATATAGCAAAACTTCTTTTGTGAACGCATGTGACGTATACGTAAATACCCTAGACACCAAACCCAACATATATCCCGAGATACTCATTAATCCAATTGCCAATAACATAAGTCTAGAGCCTACTATCGCAGTTATTCAAATCAATCTGACATAAACATTTAAGCCCCTTAGACATTAATCTTTCCCACGCCTTCGATCGCCGGCACTCTAATTATAAACTTTTCACATATACATTTTAGACGCCTTTATTAACGACGGAAGGCATAAAAAATATACAAACTTTTAAACAAAGGGTTCAGCCTGAGAACCCATTCGTCAAAAGATGCAGAAACCATTTCATCAGGCCACAGTTTTGACCAATCCAAATTCTCTAATCAAAGTCCACTTTCGAATTTATAAGAATAATACAATTTGTAAAGTCAGTTTAACATTGGGAATCAAACTGTAAAGAACTTTACCAAACAAACTCCGCTGTATATTAAAATAAAAATCGTTTTAAAGTGAAACTTTTTTAGGCGCGTTATGGATTTTCGGGGACGGAGTAAAACCAATTCATGACCGTCGCGAAAAAGCCGGGTCCCCTGTCCCTCTCTTACCGCTGACGAGCGATCTATCTCTCCTCTTCTATCCTCTCTCGCTCTCAGCGCGCTCGCACAAAGTTGAGAGCGTAAAAATCTAAAAATAGAATGCGCATGTGAGCACGTGTATTTTCACTTCTGTCGTTTTTTTCTGTTTTTGTTTTTAGTCCCAAAGCGAAAAACATAATTGGAGCACTCCCCGCGAGTGACTACCTAAAAATAACTTTAAAAATCTCGAAAATAAAACTTTATTTGTATCCGCAAAACAAATGTAACGACCCTGTTTTGGGAGGCGGTATAGCTCGCCGTGGTCAGGGTTCGTGACAGATATTTATATTTATTCCTCTATAGATCGGTTTACCTCCCTTTCCCCAATAATGACGCTGGGTCGTCACACCCCCCCCCCGCTTAGGACGTTGGTGTCTCCCCGGTGTTTTTTTGAATGTGTCCACTTCTCCCGATCCGGATTCGGGTCGTGAGGTTGTCCGAGACCACCAGTCTAGACCTTCTGTTTCCTCTGCGCCAGGTTGCCTTTATGTGTGTGACCGCTTCTTCCACCCTTTTCATGTGATCGTCGTATCCCCGCGGTTTTGGTTCCCAGTTCTCTTCACTTTCTTCTGATGTTTTGAACCGCTTTGTTCCGGGATGGTCGAGTGAAGAGAGCCGCCGCGGGGTTACCCATTTTGTCTGTGGTCGTTGGAAATCAGCCAGCTCGTTCCTTTTTGTTCCTGTTGTTGTCCTGGGCGTGAGGGCTCGTGCTTCGTTGTCCGTTGTTCGCCGTGTCGTTTCCTTGGTTGTTGTTGTTGTCATCGGTTGCCGTTTTGTTGCCGCGGTCGTTTTCCTGGTTGTTGGTGTTGTTACCGTTTGCCGTGTTGTTGCCGTGGTCGTTTCCCTGGTTGTTGGTGTCGCCATCGTTTGCCGTGTTGTTGCCGTGGTCGGTGTAGGAATTGGTTTCCTGGCTGGCGCTTGTCTGCCTACCGGAGCGGCCTGGGTTGGCTTCCTGCAGCCAGCTGGACCTGCCACGTCCACGGCTCCGAGTATAATTACTCTTCGCCGCTGCTGCTTGAGCTTCTGGAGGTTCTCTCGGTATTTGGAGAGCGAGTTTTTCAGTTTGTTGTTCATTCTGAAAAAATGTGCGTATAGTTTTAGCTTGTTTTTTTTTTTTTTCTTGGGTTGGTCGTGTTTGTTAGTCGAGGTTTTCTACATGGGGTTTTAGTTCGTTTATGTAGGCTCTGTGCGTCTTCCCGGTCACCGTGTGTTTTATTGTTGCAATCACCGCTGATATGAAGCCTGTTACTTTGAATGGACCTTCGTATTTTGGTGCTAGCTTGGCCGCGAATCCGGTTGCCGCTTTTGACAAGGGGTGTTGTCTTTCCCATACTAGCTCTCCTATTTTGGGTTTCCAGTCCCTTTTCCGGAGGTTGTATGATCTAGCTTGATCCTGTGCTGCCTTTCCCATGTTTAGGTGTGCTAGTTTCCTTGTATCCATTATCCTTTCCCATCGTGCCTCTACGGTCTCCTCTATGATTCCGGATCCTTGAGTGTTTTCGGCAAACAGGCTTCCTGGTAGTCTGATTTCCCGTCCGTATAGTAGATATGCCGGGCTATACCCTGTTGATTCCGATCTGCTACTGTTGATTGCTAGCGAGATTTCAGGTAGCCAGTCGTCCCATCTTGTGTGCTCTGTTCCTGAGAATTGGGCTATCATTGTTTTTATCGTGCGGTTTGCCCTTTCTGCTGGGTTTTCCTGAGGGGTGTATGGGGCTGTTAGTTGGTGGGCAATCCCCCATTTCTGTAGTTGTGCCTTGAACTTGTTGCTTGTGAATTGTACTCCATTGTCTGAGATGAGGTTTTTTGGAGTTCCAAACCGTGATATGATTTGTTCCCTGAGGACCTTCAATACGGTTTCCGTGGTCGCTTTCCGGACGGCTGCTATCTCCACCCACTTCGTGAATTTATCGAACATTACTAATAACATGTTATTACCGTGGCTAGACCGCGGTAGTGGCCCCACAAAGTCTATGCACAAGGTTTCCCAGGGTGTTTTCGCGATCTGTGACAACATTTTCCCAGCTGCTTGTTGTTGTGATGTCTTATACCGTTGACATGTTTCGCAGCTTCGTACGTGCTGATGTATGTCTCTGTGCATCCCTTGCCAGTAGTATGTTGCCATTATCCGGTGTTTTGTTTTTCTGACGCCTAGGGGTCCTGCTGTTGCTTCGCTGTGGTTTTCTCGTAGTACTCGTGCTCTTTGACTCCTCGCCACGCATAGTTTCCATGGCTGTGTGTCCTCGTCTGCAGCCCATGACGGTAGATGTCTGTATAGTTTTCCGTTGATTATCGCATAATCTGGCCATGTTTCGGGATTTCTTTCCAAGTCTAGGAGTTTCTGTTTAATCCAGAGGTCTTCTTCGAGCTCGGCTCCGTGAGCTTCTTCTTCTGGCATTCTGGATAGTGCATCTGCAACGACATTGAGTTTTCCTTTGCGATAGCGTATTTCGAACTAGTATGGCTGCATTGCCAACGCCCATCTGGCAATCCGTCCTGACGGGCTCTCTATCGAGTTTAGCCATTTTAGCGCCTGATGATCAGTGATGACTATAAAATGATACTCTTCCAAGTACATCCTCATTTTCTGAATGCCCCAGTGGATTGCCAGGCATTCTTTTTCGGTCGCTGAGTAATTTTGCTCTGTCTTTGTGAGCTTCCGACTGGCGTATGATATTACATGCTCGTCGTTTTCCTCTTCTTGGGTCAGGACCGCTCCTAATCCGCAGTTGCTGGCGTCCGTCTGAAGTATAAACGTTTTCCCAAAATCCGGGCAAGTCAGTACCGGTGCTTCCGTTAGTGCTTTTTTTAGGTTTTGCATTGCTTTCTCTGTCTCTTCGCTCCACTTAAACTTTGTGTCTTTTTTGACTAAGTTGTACAATGGTTGTGCCAGTTCCGTGAAGTTCGGGACGAACCTTCTGTACCATGACGCTACTCCCAGAAAGCTGTGTACTTGCTTTGTTGTTTGTGGGTTTGGCATGTCTAGGATTGCGGCTATCTTTCCCGGGTCTATCCCCCTTGCGCTCACAACATGGCCTAGGTAGTTTAGTTCTTCCTTGAAGAAGTGGCATTTCTCAGTGTTTATCCTCAAGTTTGCCTTGCGTAGTCTGCTCATTACTTCCTGTAGTTTTTCTAGGTGTTCCCTTTTGGTGCGCCCGATGACCACTATATCATCAAGGTATGCGAATGCAAAGGGTTCCATCTCCGGTCCTATGACTGAGTCCAGGGCTCTTTGAAACGTGGCTGGTGCTGTGTGTAGGCCGAAAGGCATTACCTTCCACTGAAACAGTCCGCGACCTGGCACGGTGAAAGCGGTGTACTGTTTGCTCCCTTTATCCATTGGTATTTGCCAGTAGCCACTTTTTAAGTCGAGTGTACTTATATACTTGGCCTCCCGTAGTTGGTTGAGTATGTGATCCATTCGGGGTAACGGGTATGCGTCTCGTTCTGAGTGCTCGTTCAGCTGCCTGTAGTCTATGCAAAATCTCCATTCTTTGTTTTTCTTTTCTACGATTACTACTGGCGAGCTGTAAGCGGAATGTGAGGGTTCGATGAGATCCTGAGATAGGAGGTCGTCCACTTGTTTGTTTATTATTGCTTGCATGGCCGGGTTTCGAGGGTAATACCTCTGTTTAATTGGGCGATCGTGCTTCATAAAGATCTTATGCGTGGCAATGTGGCTGACTGCCTTGATTTGACTCATCATATCCAATTCCTTTTTGAGGGTTTCTTGGATCTCTGCGTCTGTTAAATCGCCTGTTGCTAGTGATCCGATCCCGTGACTCTTCCGTTTTCTGTTTTTTGTGTCTTTTTTCCTGTGCATTCTTGCTGTGATGCCTCCGCATTGTAGTGTCGCGTTACATTGTTCCAAGAAGTCTATCCCCAGTAGTAGGTCGCCGATTACTTCTTCGAGGATTAGCAGCGTCATCGTGCTTGTTTGGTTCCCGAGATGTATTGGTACTTCCAGTGCCTCTGTGACCGTTCTGTTTGTCCCGTCTGCTAGTCTAATGGCTTCGGTTACTTGCTTCCTTATCCCATGCCTTGCAATGTTGTTGGCTAGCTTCCTGGCGATGAAACTTCTTGTTGCTCCCGTGTCTATGGCCCCGCGAACTCTTGTGTTGCCTATATTTACTTGTGCAATCAGTCGTCGGCCGTTGAAGTTTATTGCTGTTGCGGGTGTGGTGTTTGCCCTGGGTGCCCGCTCTGATCCCATGGGCCTTTGGCGTTTCCCGCCGTTTCATTCCGTCGACAGCAATGGATTGTGCGTATTCCATCATGTCCGCATATCCAGCAATATATTTTTGGTGTGTTGTTGCACTGCTGTCCTATGTGTCCTTCTTCTTTGCACCTTGAACATCTATTATTCATGCTGAATGATCTTGTGATTCCTCGGTTCAGTGTTTGTGGTTGTTCCTGGGGTCTCCATTGGTTTCTTGTTTGTCTCCCGAAATTTCCGGATGTTTGCTGTTGTCTCCCGAAATTTCCTGGTCGCTGCTGTTGTGTCCAGTGATTCTCCGGTGTTTGTTGTGTTGTGCGTTCCTGTGGCTGGAGGGCCTCGAATTCCTCTGCTAACTGCAGGTATTCTGCTAGGGTTCGGCATTCTCCCCGTTTAGCATACTTTTTAAATTCCACACGACTGTTCCGGTAGACCCACTCTAGTTTTTTTCCTTCCGTGAGTGTGGTAAATCTCATAATCTTCCGTAGTTCCCGCGCGTAGTCTTTTGCTGGCTCGTTTGTACCCTGGTGTCTGCGTGTTATCTTTTCCATCGCTCTCTCTTCGTGGTCCGTTGGTCTGTAGTATCCCAGGAATTCCTTTTTAAAGTTTTCCCACGATGGCATTGCGGTAGGGTGGGTGTGCCACCAGTCCAGGGCACAGTCTCTGAGCAAAATTACCATAGCTCCTGCTGCGTGGTCGAGCTCTATCCCATAGGCCTTTGCCAGCTCTTCCATTCTAGAAATGAATTCTGTCGGGTCGCCCGTGCCGTCGTAAAAATTCTCCCCAGCTTCGTATTACTCCCATTGTGGCCACTTTGTCGGTCTTTCTGGGCTCGGGTGCGGGTTTTCCGTTGCTTGTCTCTTGTTTGTCTGGTATCTGTAACAAGTTCTGGTTTTTCTCCATTCCGTCGGGTGCTGGTGATGGGGTTCTCGCGTGCTTCTGTGCTAGGTCTTGGAGACGTTTGGTGGTTTCTTCGCTGTGTGCACCGCTCTTGATTAACTCCGACATTTGTTTCCGCATGTCCTCGCACCGCGTTTCTGGCTTGATGTCGAATTCCCTCAGATAGATTTCCAGTTGGGCCTTGTTGCAATTGCTGATCCAGCTTCGAGTCAGCTTGTCTTCCATGTTGCTGTGTTGCTGTGTTGAGGAAGAGGGTAAACGATCTTTGTTGGTATTTTGAGGTTTCTATCTGTTTGTTTTTAATCTGTTCGGGCGCCACTGTAGCGACCCTGTTTTGGGAGGCGGTATAGCTCGCCGTGGTCAGGGTTCGTGACAGATATTTATATTTATTCCTCTATAGATCGGTTTACCCCCCTTTCCCCAATAATGACACAGATGGGTAAAACTAGAGACGTGTATTTCAAAGTAATCGTATAATCGTGTAGTTGTGTGTAGATGCGTCGGGACTGCTTGCTCTGTCGAGTCGGCGCTTCGGAAGGGCCGAGTGATGAACTGCTTGCTGTCGTGATCCGGTGTACGAGCTTCGGCGCTACGAAAGGGCCGAGTGATGAACTGCTTGCTGTGAGTGTCGGCGCCGCGAATGGACCGAGTGATGAACTGCTTACTGTGAGTGTCGGCGCGGCGGATGGGCCGAGTGGTGAACTGCTTGCTGCGAGTATCGGCGCTTCGGATGGGCCGAGTGGTGAACTGCTTGCTGCGAGTATCGGCGCTGCGGATATGCAGAGTGATGAACTGCTTGCTGCGAGTGTCGGCGCTGCGGATGAGCCGAGTGATGAACTGCTTCGTCGTGCGTACGTCGGGTCCAAGTGTTCTGGGTCGTTGGGAGAGATCTACTTGGTTTCTAGTGGGATTCGGGAATGTGGGGCATCGTTAGTTTCGGTCTGCCGGGCATCGTTAGGTTCGAACTGCCGTTTCTACATCCGTTTCGTTTCCGGGTCGGGAGCCGGAAACGTGACTTCTGGGGGAACTCACTGAGGTGGGCCTGTATTACGAAAACCGGGCCGCCTCAGTGATCACGACTGGGTCTGGGCTGATTTCTAGGAAACCACACCGGGACGCCAGTGATCCTGACCAGGTCGTAGAACCGATTTATAAACCGCGTTCTTACGGATCCACTACTACTACCAAGACTATCTACCAGAACACTTACCTTGTTGCTGATGTTTCCTCGAAGATCGTCGGAACGCAAGTGACTCATCTGGGGTCTTGCCTCTGTTTATATAGGCCCCGTTGAATAAAAGATCATTGTGTTGTTTTTGGAATGTTCTTTTTATTATTTGTGACGCTGGGTCGTCACACAAACTTAACTAAATAAAGAAAAACAAACAACATTAGTTAAGTCACGAATCAGGATTTCTAGTGTCTAACCAGCAATAATAGTCTGATTAATTAAATTATTTCGCCTAAAAAAAAAGACAAATTAAACTGAAACCATCAAAAATGGAACTGCCATCAACATCAGCAGCAGTCGTAGCGGCAGCAGCAAAAGCTGCACAAAACCTTTCAGATGTATCCATGAATCATTTACTTCTGCAACTAAAGCAGGTCAATAAATTCAATAGAGACCCACTTTATTTGGCACTCTTTATAAAGGAAGTCGACGAATTAGTATACCAATACCCTACAGCATCAGAAGGCCAAAATCAAATTATACAAGCAGCCATCAGGAACCTCCTAGTTGGACAAGCTTGATCACTTTTGATGAAAAATATACCACAGGACTGGAAGGATGTAACGAACTGATTTTTACAGTCTGTTCGCTACGAGTATCGTGCGGCTAGCTCAGAAGATGTGTGTTGTTCGTCCCACCACCAAATTTATATAAACGTGACCGCTCGAATGTCTAGTGAGAACGCACAGAATGTTATTATCTTTATTCGCCGACTTAGCCCTCGCCCCGGGACTAATGGTGCCAAGCTGGTATTTCAACGCCTTCTCCGATGAGTCGTGGTTGCTCCACCGTCGCTCTCCGCTGCCTCGTTTCTCGCTGGTCCGGAATGCCTCCGTTGTCTTTGGCCTCGGGGCTGTGAGGGTCTAGGGATGGTCTTTGGCTCTCGGGATTTGGTCAGCTGCCTTTCTAGGACTCTGGCGATGAACTACTGTGCTCTCGACGCTTATGCCTCTCGAGAGACCCGTGGTTCGGATGCGCGTCCTTCTTGGCTAGTCGCACCAGGGCCTGCACAATTCTCGCCTGACGGTTCAGGCATACGCCGGAATTCGACAAGGCTATTGTTTTCGCACGGCAGCTGGTTCTAGACAACTTCCCTTCCGAGCCCACGGTTCTCTGTTGAAGGACTCTTTTTATTCAATTCCGTCGGCCTCGCCGAGCAATACGCCAAGCTCAAATCGCGACAGGAATTTGAACAAAGCGACTGGACTTAGCCGCGTGATGCCTCAAGGACCTCAGCTACCTGTTTCTCAGCTTGGAGACTTCAACTCTAAGTCCCGAAAGTCTTGATGTAGCGATCTTGCTCCTTGTTGACTCGGCGCGGCTCTGCTTCCTCCTGATGTTTAACTTGACTTGTGTTGTTCACTGATTTGCTGCTTGTCTACTGATCTCGATGGATTGACTCCTTGTGATCGACTCTAATCTCTCTCCAGCTGTATTCTCCAAGCTCTCTTCTCGTTCTTTTCAAACTCTCTCCAGCTGTATTCTCCAAATTGTCTTCTCGTTCTCTCCAAACTCTCTTCAGCTGTATCCTCCAAACTCTCTTCTCGTTCTCTACAAACTCTCTCCAGCTGTATTCTCCGAACTCTCTTTACCCACAGTGCCGTTACTACGCGCATTCACAGCGTATCCAGCAACTGAAAGGCTTCGGTGTTCCAGATCTTCGCTTTAATTTGTGCGGAGTTATTTAACTCCTCACAAGGAATTGAGAACCCTACCCGGATGATAGCGGAACTATGTGAGACTAAATATAAAAATAATTTACGTAAATTTGTTGAAGAATTAGAAGATCAGAGAAGTAGAATTTGGTGTAAACTAAGCATAGACAATAATCCATCAAACGCTGTTCTAGTTTCAAGGACATTGAGTGATACATTAGCTGAAGTGATTCGCAAAAAATAACCAGTCAAAACATTTATTACGTTGAGTAAATATAATATTTCGGCTCCCCTTAAATTTAAGCAAGCTGCCCAAGCTGTAGGAATCTTTGAAGATAAATTAATAAATAATCGTTCGAGCCTCAAGATTTTATACCATAACCAAGGGGGTTACTCCAAAATAATAACTATCAAAAAAGATATAATAACAACCAACAGAGACAGAATAAGTTCGACTTTAATAGAAATTGGAATAACCACAACAATTCTAATTATAATAATTCAGGAAATCATTATTATCGTAAAACTTCTTAAAACAGTCAAGGTCAGGGTAGCCAGATTACTCAGAGTACCAATTTTCCCTAAAAAAGTGCCCGAGTTTCAGAATCAGATCGACAACGTAGGTCTGACCCAATGGACACATTTGAAAATTTTCAGACAACAGCCTCGGACGAAAAACCATAGCCATAAAAATTAAAATTGATAATTAACCATGCCTCTGTCTTTTCGATACGGGATCAAGTATAAATCTAATTAACAAAAACTTCTTTAAATACCCAATTAAAAATAATTCTACTTAAATTCAAACAATAGGAGAATCTGTAACATTAAATAAATATATCGAGTTCAGTATTCCAAATTTATTTTCATCTAACAAAATTTTGTATACAAATTTTTCAAATCATGACATTTTTTTAGGAAGAAAAATTTTAAAAGAATCATCATCAAAAATAGATGTTTTGAAAAAACTCAATTAAATGGTAAATATAACGGAGGGACGTAATCAAACCTTTTCGAATGTAGTAGATGAAGACGAATATATTTATGAATTTCAAACGGACTCAACTAACAATAAACTATATTAGAGACGAACAAATTAATAATGAAGATAAACCTGAACTTCATTATTTAATGTTAAAATATTTTGATATTCAGTATCATGAAGGTAAAAATTTGACTTTCTTATGGCTATAGATTACAGAGGACTGAATGAAATAACTATCAATGATAAATTCCCTGTTCCAAACATGGACAAAATATTAGACAAGTTAGGGAAATACCAATATTTTACAACATTAGATCTTGCTAAAGGGTTCCATTAAATTGAAAATGGGGAAAGAAATTACAAAAACTACATTCTCCACTAAGAAGAGTAACTATGAATATACTAGAATGCCCTTAGGACTTAAAAATGCACCCGCTACATTTTAGCGTTGTATGAATAATATATTGCACGACATAATAGTACCCATTGCCTAGTATATTTAGACGACATCGTTATATTTCCAATCTCTTTACAAGAGCATATTCAATCTCTAAAAAAGTACTCGAACGTCTTCGCAGATAAAATCTTAAGCTGCAAATAAAAATTTCAAGCTATTCAAGATTTTAAAATCCCAAACTCTTCAAAACAAATAAAATCATTTTTAGGCCTTTTTGGATTTTATCGTAAATTTATAAAAGATTTCGCAAAAATTGAAAAACCAATCACTCTTTTCTTAAAAACAGGTGCTAAAATAAATATAAACGATCCTAGTTACAATGAAAGACTTAAAACAAATTACTATTTCCCAGACGCACAGAAACTTATTCAAAATATTATTAATAAATGTGATAAATGTGTGCAAAGCAGACCACAGAAATGTTGCTCTACCTTTTGAAAAACTCCACAAGCCAAAAATATTCACGATAAATATGTTATAGACTTTACTTTATTGACAAACGTAAATTTGTAACATGCATCAACATACATTCAATATTTATTTATATTATTGAAACAAAAACAAGAGAGAACGCTATAGTCGGGTGCCCCGACTATCAGATACCCGTTACTCAGGTAAAGGGAGTGCGAGGGAGATGGAGATAGAAACTTTGATCACGCATAACTTTTTAACGAATGGTCCGATTTGAAAAATTTCTTCTACATTTCGATAGGTATTAATAAACACAATAAAACTGCATTTTTACTTTTCCGAAATATTTAAATTTTTAAAATCGTATATATGCGATTGTGGGCGTTAAAGGGGGCGTGGCACCTTTTTGAAACAAACTTGCGCTGCGTAGGAACTCCTAGAATCTGCATGCAAAATGCCAATCTTCTAGCTTTTATAGTTTCCGAGATCTCAGCGTTCATACGGACAGACAGACAGACAGACGGACAGACGGACATGGCTAGATCGACTCGGCTAGTGATCCTGAACAAGAATATATATACTTTATAGGGTCGGAAACGCTTCCTTCTACCTGTTACATACTTTTGCACGAATACAATATACCCATTTACTCTACGAGTAACGGGTATAACCACAGATTGGATCGAAAGTCAAAAAGCTCTTCTACAAATTTTTAGTATAATAGGAAAACCAAAAACATTTAAAATCAAGGTCCTGGTCTAGTATCCAAATCCTTACAAAATTGGTTACAAAAGGAAAATATTAATAATGAAATTACAAATAGCAAAAATGGTATTGCCAATAAAACAATCAACGAAAAGCTTAGAATTATTAACACACTTACAGACCCTGAAGTTAAATTAATGAAAATAAAAAAAGCAACATATGTTTACAAAACGACTACATTTCGATTTCTATACCTATATTACTATAAACCATGAAGCTATGTCAATTTTCTATATTAGTATGGTAATTATATCTCAAAGAAATATTTTGATAATTAGAAAAACAGCAAAATACATTTTTTTGTAATTTTTTTTATTTTAATTTTTTGATTTTCTTATGGAAGCTATATGATATAGATATATGGCTGATTTTAATTTAATTAAAACCGTAATTCCGTACTATTTAAATTTTACCAAATTCGAAAACTCAACAAAAAAACGAGGACGGAAGCTAACTTCGGCAAGCCGAAGTTTTAATACCCTTGCAGACTTTGCCGAAATTGCTAACATTTAAAAGGTAGCGAAAGGAATAAGGTATACATAAATAAACTAGATTTATGTCATGTCAATAGCTTTTATACTGCAAAAATATCATATAAAAATAGAAAAAAGGGATATTTTTGGAGCCTTAAACAATTTTTCCTACGGAAGCTATAAGATATAGACGTCCGATCGGCAAGCGCTTATACCCTGATCAAGATATGCGTAAATAAATTAGACTAGGAAAAATGTATGTCAATAGCTTTTACACTGCGCGAAATATTCTGAAAAACATCAAATTTGGACCGATTTTACCCTATTGTTCCTATTGGAGCTATAATATATTGACGTCCGATCAGCACGCGCTTTTACCTTGATCAAGGTATGCATAAATAAATACGATTTGGAAAGATTCATGTCAATAGCTGTTACACTGCGCGAAATATCATCAATTCTTGCAAGGAATATCCGATTGTTCCTATGGGAGCTATAGGATATAGACGTCCGATCGGCACGCGCTTTTACCCTGATCAAGGTATGCATAAAAAGATACGATTTGGAAAGATTCATGTCAATAGCTTTTACACTGCGCGAAATATCATCAATTCTTGCCAGATATATCCTATTGTTCCTATGGGAGCTATAGGATATAGACATCAGATCGGGGCGGTTTTCAAACTTGATCTGCGTACACATGTTTTGGGACAACTGTGAAAGTTTCAGATCGCTAGCTTTTAAACTGAGCTCGCAAACGGTATTGAAACAGACGGACAGATGGACGGACGGACAGACGGACAGATGGACGGACGGACAGACGGACATGGTTATATCGACTCCCCTATTGATCCTGATCAAGAATATATACACTTTATGGGGTCTGAAACGTCTCCTTTGCTGCGTTACAAACTTCTGACCAAAATTATAATACCCTCTACAAGGGTATAATTATATTTTTTTACATTTTTTTATTCCTATTCTTCCTATTGGAGCCTTATGATGTAGTCGCCCGGTCCGTCTCGTTCCGACATATATACTAACTGCAATAGAAAGATAACTTTTGTAAAAATATAAAGCAGATAGCTTTAAAACTGAGAGACTAGTTTGCGTAGAAACGGGCGGACAGACGTCAGACGGACATGACTAGATCGACTCTCCTAGTGATGCCGATCAAGAATATATATACTTTACAGGGTCGGAATTGACTCCTTCAATGCGTTGCAAACTTTTGACTGAAATAATAATACCCTCTGCAAGGGTAAAAAATAAATCAAACAAAAATATTTGAAACATATAAGGATATAAGGAACTTCAAAACCAATTTAAAAACATGCCAGACATAGCCTCAACACTAAGACAATTAAAACACAGAGACTAAAACGGGGATTAATTAACATTGTAGGGACAGCTTAAAAATATCTATTTGGCACATTAACTGATGATGATAAAAAAAATTGGAAGATAAACTACGGAACTTACAGGGAAATTTAATTGAAAAGAATTTAATAAAACAATTCAAATAATAAATGAACAATCGAAAAAAAAATTGAACAGAGTGCCCACTTTAAGTTATCTGTTCTGTAACTGCTGTTAAATAGATATTTACTTCTAAAATTTTAAATAATTATAATAATTTAACAATTTAAGTTTTTCTTTATTTACTTTAATTCTACATTCTTGTAGTAGGTGTTTGGGTTACCTAATTTTTTTTATTTTTATCTTGCTATCGACCTTATCAATTTAATTTGTTAATATAAGTAAACTGGAGTAAAATAAATTGTCTGAAATCACTGTAATTTGTATTAATAAGTGCTTTCTGTATTCTTTTTAAGTTTTTCAAGCTTGTGCGGAACAAATTAAAAAGAAATGAAAATATATACTTAAAAGTCATTAAAAAGTATTTCGAGTTAACAGCCTCAGAAGTGGGATAGCCCAAGTACACAAGGAAAAAAAATCATTACCCAACATATGAATATAAAAGTAGAATTACATAACTGGATCGCTGGCCATGACATACATAACATAATTCTGCACTTGAATCTGACGGCTCGTTTTAACCATTGTTTTTAGATACGACAACAAATAAATAAAATTCAATAGAACATTGAAGTCTGCGGTAGTGCCAATCTCAAATATTAGAATTGTATCTTAGAAGAATATGACAAAATACCATCGTGGGATGACTCTTATGCTTTTCTTAGTCTACATTGCCAATACTTGGAATGGTATTTTAAAAATACATCTGAGGAAAGCCATTCTAGCATTTTGCTCCACCTCTGTACTCAGATCGACGAAAAAAATACCAGAAAATTTCATAGCGTTGCCAGTCTGCTGAAATGAACTTTGGGTGAACCCTAGCGAAAAGAATAAAAAATTTAATCTTTTGGCGTGCGCTTCTCACTGAACGACGACGTGGAAAGGGTAGAAGAGCCGACCTAGACCCCAGGTCAATCCAATTAAAGGTGACCAAATTTGTCACCCCTAGAGGCGGGAGCCCTGTCGACCGCGAACGAGCAATTGCTACGGAGAGAGCCAGCGGCATTAATAATACAAAATGGAGTCTTACACAGGAGAACGAAATGGCTTGGATAGGAAATTTTGGCCGGGCCACAGCACACCGTGTCATAGCAGAGCAAGTCCGAAAATGGGGACCCAAATTCAATGGCCATACCGACCCGTTGGGGTTCGTAGAGGAGCTGGAGGAGAGAGCTACATCGTACGCCCTTCCCTTAGCCCAACTACCAAGAGTTATGACAGAAACTCTTACAGAGTTTAGGACCAGCCAACTGCAGGGAGCCACTTGGCCAGTATTCCGGCGGGAGTTCCTAGACTTTTTGTTATCCCCACATTATTTTCGACGATTAGAAGACGACATCAGAGCTCGTTACCAACGTGAGGGAGAGGGCTTCAAGGATTATGTTATCGAAATCCGAACGCTGATGCGACACGCAGGGTACGATCAGATGAAGGAGTTAGATAGGATTTACGAGATCTGCCTCCCCACATACCAGATGTACGTAAAACGTGGCGACTTTGAGACCTTAGGGCAGCTTTTACAATTCGCAGTCGAGTTCGAGAGTATACAACATCGCGACCGTATACGATTACAGTCCCAAGATCGCTCGTACAGGAGTCTCGGCCAAACTCACGGAAACACTCGGGGGTCTCCGAGTTCACAGATGCCGGCGAACCCCATCCAGGTTCGCAACCTCGGAGGACAAGTAATAGAATTGGCACTACTGGTAATGGACTATATGCTACTACATCTTCGTGAGGCGGGACCAAAACAGGGAACCGGCCGGACATGGCCCAAGAGGGATCTACCGACGACATCGAGGAGCATACAGAAAACGAACTGGAGGAAGGAGAGAGGATACAGGAAAACCAGGGAACACAGGAGAACCAAGGAACACAGGAAAACCAAGGAACACCGGAAAACCAGGAAGAAGAAGCTCGCCCCCTCGGCGAGAAGGGGAATGGTCGGCAGCGGACCAGGAACACATAAATCGTTTCCTCCAACAAGAGCTGGAAGGATTCGAGGGGATGTCAGGGGTATCACACATCGCACAACACACGATCACAATGCGAGATGATCGGCCGGTGAAACAACGATACTACCCAAAATATCCAGCGATGCAACGAGTTATTGACGACCAGGTGAATGAATTATTAGTGCACCCATCGTCCTAATACGTAAAAAGAATGACGAGTGGAGGATGTGTGTTGACTTCAGACAATTAAACGCGAGGTCAATACCAGACGCGTATCCGACACCTCGTATTAATTATATCCTAGAGAGACTCAGCCAGGCCCGAGTCTTGTCGACATTAGACCTAAAAAGCGGCTACTGGCAAATACCCATGGCATCAGACAGTAAACAGTATACTGCATTCACAGTCCCGGGCGTGGTCTCTTCCAGTGGCGTGTCATGACATTCGGGCTACACTCCGCAGCCGCTACGTTCCAACGCGCCCTAGATAGTGTCATCGGGCCCGAACTAGATCCGTTCGCTTTTGCGTATTTGGATGACATCGTAGTAATTGGGAGAGACTTGGCAGAACATACACGAAACCTACGAGAGGTATTTCAGAGACTCAGGGCTGCAAACCTACACATTAACAAGGAGAAATGTTCATTTTTTAATAGAAAACCCAAGTACCTGGGTCACATGGTAAGCGAAGATGGTATTCATACAGACCCCGATAAAGTAGCAGCAGTAAGGGAGTTACGACCACCTACCTCTCTGAAAGAACTGAGACGATGTCTAGGCATGGCATCGTGGTACCGTAGATTCGTACCGAAGTTTACGACGATCGTTCAGCCGATGACCAAGCTCCTAAGGAAGAGTGTTAAGTGGCGCTGGGATACCGAAGAACAGGCTGCCTTCGACACACTTAAAGAACGTCTCACGAGCGCCCCCACCCTGGCCTGCCCAAACTATGATTTACGATTCACGGTCCAGACAGATGAGAGTGACGTCGGATTGGGAGCAATATTGACTCAGGAGATGGATGGAATGGAAAGAGTAATCCCCTACATCAGCCGCCGGCTAGAGAAAGCCGAGGAAAATTATACCACGACCGAAAAGGAGTGTTTGGCGATCGTATGGGCCATCCAAAAGTGGCGCGGCTATCTCGAAGGATACGAGTTCACCATTATCACAGATCATCTAGCGTTAAAGTGGTTCAATTCGATTGAAAGTCCATCCGGACGGGTAGCCACGATGCACCAACGGCAGGACACCTTGGCATACGGAAGACGATCCTACGGGTCGCTTCAAAGTACTACTGGCCAGGGATGTATCGAGATGTGAAAAGGTATGTTCAAAACTGTCTAACCTGTCAAAGGTTCAAGGTCGACCAACAGAAGCCGGCGGGACAGATGCTGTCTCGTCGAATAGAATAACCCTGTTCGACATGGTGTGCCGACTTTGTGGGACCTTTGCCGAAGTCGAAGTCAGGAAACACAATGTTGTTGGTTTTTTTCGACGCGTTTGCCAAATGGGTTGAGCTCATCCCACTCAAGAGGGCCACCACCGCGACCCTAATCAAAGCATTCCGCGAACGTATTCTTGGACACTTTGTGGTCCCACGCACGTTCGTGTGTGACAACGGCACGCAGGTTACAAGCCGCGCCTTCAAAGAATATATGCAAAATCTCGGATGTGAGTTACAGTATACGGCGCCCACGAGAATCCTACGGAGTGTGCAAGCCGCACCGTCAAAACCATGATCGCACAATTCATCGAAGGTGAACAGTCAAGTTGGGACAACCTTCTACCAGAGATGACACTGGCAGTCAACTCTAGTATCTCAGATACTACAAACTTCAGCCCTATTTTCCTGATGCAAGGTCGCGAACCAAGGATGCCCAAGGCGCTATACGAAGAGAAGACACGAGGGAACGGGAACACCCCTGAAGATTTCGCAATCAAAGCGGCCAAGATGAAAGAAATATTTGAGGTAGACAAAATTAATGCGGAGCGGGCGAGTACCTACCAGATGCGCCACTATAACCTGAGAAGACGTGAATGGCGCCCCGCCTTGGGCTCGCTCGTGTTAGTAAAACAACACCAACTGTCCAGAGGAGTCGACGGCTTCGCGGCGAAATTGGCGCCGAAATATGACGCCCCGTTTCGGGTCCTTAGGTTTATATCGCCGAACATCGTACGGATCCAGAGACCCGGGGAACGTAAGAGGAAAGTGGCCAACATTGCAGAGCTGAGAGAATTCCGGGATGATGAGACAGGGGAAGGCGAAGAAGTAACGTAAGGTATCCCTAACTAACATCACTAACCATACAACTAATATAAAAATTATTAAAAGCTTACTTCTTGATTTAAAATAGTAATACAAACTTTAGAAAATCACTTCGAATATTTTTGTCTGTACTTTATAGTGATTAAACAATTTGATATTTTCCAAAATTAAAATTATACAATTATTATATGTATTTGTATTCAAAAATAAGCATACATAAAAATATATACAACTAGATCATTAAATAACAACATTAAACAAAATTACCCTGCGAATCAAAAAAAAATCAACCAAAGCTCATTCTTTATTCGGCTGCGTGCAGACGTGTTTTATTAACGCTCCGGAAAAACAATTAGCCAATCAGTCGAAAACGTTCGAAAAAATTAATAAGCGCAAGGTTTTGCGTTTCGCGATGCAAATCGCATATTGTAAAATAAAGTTTTAATTAATTAAATAATTAACCTTTACGCAACAACGATAAACAAATGAGTAAGAACGTGGATCAGCGCACTCAACGACAAAAACAACAAGACGAAGCCCGTGAAAAAATTCAGAGAGAACAAGACAAACGTCGTCTCTCTTTGGCCCGTAACAACGCTTATTTTACGGTGACGAGTAATACTCTAGAACCGAAAGTGCTTGAAGGTGCAAGTTTACTGACCGCCAAAAACCAGAGAGCTAACTCTTGCTCTCCCGCCCTGCTCTTCACCGCTCAAACGTCATGGAGTGAGCAATGCAAGACTCCAACAGAGCTTCTGCAGCCTAGCGCAACATCAACAGAAACTACTACGACTACTACAAAGGTCTCTGTCGCCAACAATGCAATAACGACTCCACCATCTTCTTGTGCTGCGGGTAAAGTAACAACACAACCAAGTGCAAAAATCGGTGCAAACGGTAAAAACAAAGCTACGGTAGAAGAAATGACAATTCTGCAAGCGGGTTCGACCATGCAGACAGGCATGGATCGCTACATTAATATCTCCAAGCGCAAGCAAACACCCCCAAAAAACTCGGACGGCAATAAGCCAAAAAAAAGAGAGAACGCTATAGTCGGGTGCCCCGACTATAAGATACCCGTTACTCAGGTAAAGGGAGTGCGAGGGAGATGGAGATAGAAACTTTGATCACGCATAACTTTTTAACGAATGGTCCGATTTGTAAAATTTCTTCTACATTTCGATAGGTATTGATAAACACAATAAAACTGCATTTTTACTTTTCCGAAATATTTAAATTTTTAAAATCGTATATTTGCGATTGTGGGCGTTAAAGGGGGCGTGGCACCTTTTTGAAACAAACTTGCGCTGCGTAGGAACTCCTAGAATCTGCATGCAAAATGCCAATCTTCTAGCTTTTATAGTTTCCGAGATCTCAGCGTTCATACGGACAGACAGACAGACGGACAGACGGACATGGCTAGATCGACTCGGCTAGTGATCCTGAACAAGAATATATATACTTTATAGGGTCGGCAACGCTTCCTTCTACCTGTTACATACTTTTGCACGAATACAATATACCCTTTTACTCTACGAGTAACGGGTATAATAAATCGTTCCAACAAAGGGCCTGTAAATCCCGGGCCATTAGATGAAAATAGATTTTCCATTCTGGCGGAGCCTGAAACAGAGTCTGAACAATTAGCCCCAAGGAAACTAAAGCCCCCACCTATTTTTATTCGGGAGAAGATCTCGAATGCCCTAGTCAACAAAATAGTTGAGCTTGTCGGAAAAGATAACTTTCATGTTATTCCGCTTATTAAGCGAATATAAGCGAAACTAAACTCCAAACCAAAACCGAAGACGATTTCCGAGCAGTGTCGAAGTACTTAAACGATGCCAAAAAGAATTACTACACGTACCAGCTGAAAAGTTGCAAAGGTTTGCAAGTTGTGCTCAAGGGAATAGAACCCGATGTGACCCCCTCCGAAATTACAGAGGCCTTAAAAGAAAACGGTTCTTGCGCAAAAAATGTTATAAACAATATGAACAAAAACAAGAAGCCGCAACCACTCTTCAAGGTCGAGCTGGAGCCAGACAGCAGAACTTTCAAAAAAAACGCTGTGCACCCGATCTACAAGTTGCAGTACCTTCTGCACCGTAGGATCACAGTGGAAGAGCCGCACAAAGGGACCGGGCCAGTGCAATGCACAAATTGCCAGGAATACGGTCACACCAGGGCTTACTGCACCCTCAGGTCAGTATGTGTAGCTTGTGGAAACTGCCACGGCTCCGAACCCTGCCCTGCCAACAAGGAAGACTCTCTCACTAAAAAGTGTGTAAACTGCCAAGGAAACCACACAGCTAACTACAGAGGCTGTCCAGTCGACAAGGTGATGAAAAGTCGGATGCAACGAGCGACAACGGCACGCTCCCTGAACACACAAAATACTTACTTGAGATCACAAACGACACCGGAAGTTTTCTTCGCAAAAGCAGCCAGATCATCATTTGGCCCTTCAATTACCACCAACGGAATTTCTTACGCCAGTGCTTTAAGATCAGGCACAGCTCACATAGAGCCGAATATTGATTACATCCAGCAGGCCATGGGACAGCCACAAAGTAACACGGAATCTTTGCAACAAAATATGGTGGAATTTATGTCCTTCATGAAAACCACCATACAAACCCTTATGCAAAACCAAAATTTCTTACTACAAATGTTTGCAGCTCAGCAGTCCAAATAAACCATGCCTAGCCTTCGAATAACTCTGTGGAACGGCAACGGTGTTTCACGGCATAAACCTGAAATAACTCAATTTCTGAACGAAAACCACATCGACGTTATGTTGCTGGCTGAAACGCATCTCACCAGCAAAAATAACTTTCAAATACGTGGATACACGTTCTACGGCACCGATCATCCAGATGGTAAAGCGCATGGCGGAACTGGCATCTTAATAAGAGACCGCGTCAAACACAACTTTTACCAACGGTTTGCAAAAAATCATCTGCAAGCTACATCGATAAAATTACAGTTGGACAACTGCAACCTTGCCATTGCCGCTGTCTACTGCCCACCCCGCTTTACAGTCTCCGAAGACCAATTCATGGGCTTCTACAATTCACTTGGTGAGCGATTCATACAGGAGATTACAACGCCAAGCACACGCACTGGGGATTCCGTCTTGTGACCCCCAAAGGAAGGCAACTATATAATGCACTCATTAAAACATGCAACAAACTGGACTACGTTTCACCAGGCAGCCCTACATACTGGCCTACAGATCCTAGAAAACTACCTGATTTAATTGATTTTGCTCTTATTATCATCGGACCACTCACCAGTGCTAACAACTCTTCTTCAAAGCCCGGAATTAATCGAGCACCCTCGCAGGCTGACGTCGCATAGAACCAACTGGCTGAAGTTCAAAAAGTACGTAAGTTCCCACATTGAACTAACTCCCCAGCTTAACATCAAGGAGGACATCGACTGCTACGCCAATGCACTGGAGTCTGTACTCGTCGCAGCAGCCAAAGTCTCAACACCGCAAGGGAGGGATGGGCACCCACACCAACACAAAACTAACCATGAAATCAAACAGCTTGTTCTGGAGAAAAGACGTTTGAGACGCACTCCAAAAAAAGTCTTAAAGAAGCTGGTCGCAGACTTACCAGGGCTCTAAAGCAAGAAGAAGAAAAAGCACAACGCCAGTACATTGAGAAACTTTCACCCACCAGCCCTAAGCATCCCTTGTGGAGGACCCACCCAAATCTAGGTGCGCCGGCCGAAACAGTAATCCCCATAAGAGACTTTTCAGGCAGCTGGGCCAGAAGCGACAAAGACAGAGCGTGTACATTTGCTTTACACCTTCGAAATGTTTTTCAGCCAAACCCTGCAACTAATTCATTCGCACTCCCGTCGCTGTCAATTCGAATTGAATCTGAGACGGAGCCAATTCTGTTTCAACCAAATGAAATTGCAAAAGTAATCAGCGAGCAATTGAAACCAAAAAAGGCCCCAGGCGGTGATCAAATAACTCCCAAAAGGTTAATCGAACTGCCCACCCCGCTTTACAGTCTCCGAAGACCAATTCATGGGCTTCTACAATTCACTTGGTGAGCGATTCATAGCAGCAGGAGATTACAACGCCAAGCACACGCACTGGGGATTCCGTCTTGTGACCCCCAAAGGAAGGCAACTATATAATGCACTCATTAAAACATGCAACAAACTGGACTACGTTTCACCAGGCAGCCCTACATACTGGCCTACAGATCCTAGAAAACTACCTGATTTAATTGATTTTGCTCTTATTATCATCGGACCACTCACCAGTGCTAATAACTCTTCTTCAAAGCCCGGAATTAATCGAGCACCCTCGCAGGCTGACGTCGCATAGAACCAACTGGCTGAAGTTCAAAAAGTACGTAAGTTCCCACATTGAACTAACTCCCCAGCTTAACATCAAGGAGGACATCGACTGCTACGCCAATGCACTGGAGTCTGTACTCGTCGCAGCAGCCAAAGTCTCAACACCGCAAGGGAGGGATGGGCACCCACACCAACACAAAACTAACCTCGAAATCGAACAGCTTGTTCTGGAGAAAAGACGTTTGAGACGCACTCCAAAAAAAGTCTTAAAGAAGCTGGTCGCAGACTTACCAGGGCTCTAAGGCAAGAAGAAGAAAAAGCACAACGCCGGTACATTGAGAAACTTTCACCCACCAGCACTAAGCATCCCTTGTGGAGGGCCCACCCAAATCTAGGTGCGCCGGCCGAAACAGTAATCCCCATAAGAGACTTTTCAGGCAGCTGGGCCAGAAGCGACAAAGACAGAGCGTGTACATTTGCTTTACACCTTCGAAATGTTTTTCAGCCAAACCCTGCAACTAATTCATTCGCACTCCCGTCGCTGTCAATTCGAATTGAATCTGAGACGGAGCCAATTCTGTTTCAACCAAATGAAATTGCAAAAGTAATCAGCGAGCAATTGAAACCAAAAAAGGCCCCAGGCGGTGATCAAATAACTCCCAAAAGGTTAATCGAACTTCCAAACTGTGCAGTTGAGGTTATTTGTAAACTCTTTAACGAAATTACACGACTTGGCTATTTCCCAAAACAATGGAAAAAATCGGTAATCATAATGATCCCAAAGCCAGGGAAAGATCACACAATACCAGCTTCGTACAGACCGATAAGTTTACTCTCGTGTCTGTCAAAACTGCTCGAAAAATGCCTTTTGACGCGCATCATCCCAAATCTGAAAGAACACAACGTTATTCCAGCACTTCAATTTGGCTTTCGAGAAAGCCATGGAACAATAGAGCAAGTCAACAGATTAACAACAGAAATAAGGACTGCATTCGAGCTTCGGGAATACTGCAGTGCGGTATTCCTTGACGTTGCACAGGCCTTCGACCGAGTCTGGCTTGATGGCCTTATGCATAAAATCAGAACGATCCTGCCGGGAAACACTCACAGGATACTTGAATAGTACCTTTACAACAGATCCTTCGCCGTGAGATGCAACACCACAACATCCGATGACTACGCTATAGAGGCTGTAGTTCCCCAAGGTAGCGCCCTTGGTCCAAATGCAGACTGGTCCAAATGCAGACTGGCGTATAAAAATAAATGCGCAAAAGTGTAAACACATAACGTTTACTCTTAACAGACAAACGTGTCCCCCGCTAACCCTGAATAACACGCCACTTCCACAAGCTGTCGATGTAACGTACCTTGGCATCCACCTAGACAGGAGACTTACATGGCGGAGACATATCGAAGCTAAGAAAATTCACCTAAAACTAAAATCAAACAGTCTACATTGGCTTATAAACGCGCGCTCCCCCCACTGCCTGGACTTCAAGGTACTGGTCTACCATTCAACGCTTAAGCCAGTCTGGACCTACGGCTCCCAATTGTGGGCAACATCGACATTATTCAGCGAGCACAAACAAAAATCCTGAGAACTATCACTGGGCCACCTTGGTATGTTCGGAACGACAACATCCACAGAGATCTTGGCATACTACACGTAAAAGATGAAATATCAAAAAAAAAAAGCGTCCTACCACAACAAGATAACTTCTCATCCAAACCAGCTCGCCAGGGGCCTAGCCAGGGTTTCCATCCGGACCCGATTGCAACGCAATGACCTTCCAGCTCAGCAATTGTTATTAGAGCCCCTAAATTTCGCGCCAGTCACCTTGACTGTCAGATAGTTTTTTAATTTACGATTCTATATACTTATTGTTAGTCTCAATTCAGAGAAGATCCAATAAATAAAATGCAAATGTTAATAAAAAAAAAAAAAAATTAAACATAAAATTCAAAACAAGTGTCCTAAAAAATGTTAACAAAACAAAAGCCAAACAGCCGTTTTGTTTCTGCCCGCACCCCTAAAATTCAAACGTCGGTAGGGTATGCAGGCACCATCCGCTCGCAGAACAACAACCAAAGCTGATCGGTGTTTTAAGTGCCACCGACTGCGATATGTTTTGTTCCTATCTCAGTAGATTAATTTATATTGATTGGAATACATACATATATGCAAAACATTCTTATGCTACCATTGATTTTAATTTTGTAAACCAAAATAAAATGTATGCTGAAACATTAAAAATATATTATAACATATAATGTTGTTAGGGTATCAAGTCTGAAAAGTAGCAAAAGACAAAATATTCTAGCCGCATCGAATTGAAATAAACGCACACATGCACCCCTGTATGAGAATGCATGAACACGCATACATATAAAGACCAATTCAAGCGCAAGCACAACCTTCTTCAAAGTGCGCGTCTCTGCGACTGAAAGACCAAACTCGTGCAATGAGTGCGCGAGCATCAAAATGCGAATAAGAATAAGAATAAGAGCGCAAAAAACCCGAAGGCACACGAAGTGTCCGGGGCCTGCCGCTACTAGCCCGGGGCCCTCCCGCAAAAGAATTTTTGTGTCCATTTTCGTTGTATGAAATGACCAGTCTATATGTTGTATGGTTTGTGCTAACATCAAGTATCTTAAGATTGTAACTAGATATAAGGCGTTTATTGTAAGCTGCACCAGTAGGCAGGGAAATCTTAGGGTCAGTTATATAAAGTAAGTTATCTACCCACTACAGATACTATGGAAGAAGGAGAGTCAGACTCCACTCAAGAGTGGACCGGCAATGATGGCGAGATGGACGACGGTGTATCCGAATCGGAAGACGTTCCTATCGACCTCACCTTGGCGGACACGGAAGATAGCGACGAGGGGGCTGCGACGGGAGCAGAAGGGGACAACCCATCGAACTCGAGTGAGCTGTCAGACGAGTCAACCACGCTACGCGTCTCCCCAATATGCGTCACCCCGTTACGCGTTCTCGGATCCTCCGACATCCTGGTACGAGTCTAACCCAAGCTTCGAAACGGAAGAATCTCCTCCCTCGACGTATAGGGGTTACCAGCCTTTTCCTTGCGGGCGGTGTCATTCCCTTCACCCAGCTTCCTTGGCCAACCTGGTGGTGCATATGTATGAACCCCGACACAACGACTATTCACCCACCAGAGGTCGCTCACGTGACCCCTGACGAGGGCAAGGCGTATACCAGCGGACAACATAGACCACGGTGGACCGGTACAGCGAGTTACAAGAGTCCGAAGAAGAGGAGGATGAAGAAAGCGAGTGGACTGCCAGCTTCGTTAGGGAACGAGAGGATTACCACTGGGCGACAATCCCTGGGGGATATAGGGTCACCCAAGTCCGGCAGGTGACGATGGACATAATTCCACCACTAGGACAAGGTCCCGCGTTCTGGTTTGAAGCAAAGTGCGACAGAACTCGTGCACCTTCCCTGGCTGCACGATCGGCATGTAGAGAAGGATGCTCCAACGGGAATACCCAGGTGGCCCGGGAACCCACGCCCCCACCCCAAGATAAAGGTGACAATATCATGCAGAGTCGCGAGGACAGTCGGAGCACAGGACAGGCGACAAGTGACGAACAAGATGCCGCTGAGGGAACCGGAGTCGCACGACGCCGTCGGATACGCCCGCGGAAGTATTGCACCTGGGACTCCATCCCGTCCGAGGAAGACGAGCAAGAGGATGACCAACCGCTCCTACGGCGTAGATACGCTGAGTCGTCCGGGGACGAGTGGGAAGTTTCCCAAGATACCAGCTTCCCGACTCTAAGTCTCCAACGACGCAAACTCTAGAGCCGCGGCGATTGAACCCGAAGAAGCCCAATCTATACCCGGAACAGAAGCCGGAGTAGAGGACCTGGACGTGATCAATTTCGAGAGGAGTTGCTCAATGACATCGAAGCGCTAGAGCGCGCCGCTACCGAGACCCCTCGACGGACGTTGGTGGAAGAACCAGAGACCTGGATGGTCTACACGCTCAGCCGTATGCTCCCGGAGGAGTTAGTAGACGAATTGTCGCGATTCGTACCGCAAGCACCAAAGAGGGACCGCTTCACCCGAGAAGTCGACGGAGGCGTGTATCGAGTGACACGGACTGTGGATGCCGAAGGAAAAGCAGCCCTGGTCCTCCCAAATTAGGGGGGGTGTGACGGCGATTCCGACGCCGCCACAGTTATTCCCGATCCCCACGAAGGGGAGAAGGAGAAATTCAAATATTGTTTTTATTGTTATCCCTTTTCATTTTTATTAGCTTTAAGAGGAAAACAATGGATTAGATAATTTGTATAATAAATCTAGACAATAACAAACATAAATACATTATTCAACAGGTAGAAAGCAGAGAGGAGAGCGGAGAAGGGAGGAGAGCGGGGAAGAGAGGCGCGGCCTGTAAATTGCCTAAGAAATTCACTCCAAAAGAGCACGAGAGAGCAGTAAACCGAACGACTTAAACGGAGCGCAAAGCCTACATCAGCGACTGCGCGGTCGACGACAACGGAGAGCGAGAGGGAATATCGAAAAGCGAGCTTGGCAGAGCAGAAGAGTTGCTGTTGCCAAAAGGAGAAAAGAGATTCGCGAAATTGCCGAGAAGTTCACCACTGCGACTGCGTGGTGAGGCCAAGGGCACGAGAACGAAAATTGAAGGAACTTATGGGAATTGACACGCGAACATCGGAGTCGGATGGTAGTGCTTAGAAAACGAGATTAGTCGCAATTACGCAGACCACGCGTTTTTAGTCGTTAAGCGAAACGGTACAGTCGTGCATAATTTTTACTGGTGCAGCGAGAAACGCGATTAGATCGTAAAACTGTAGAACAAAGTTTGGTGAACTCATTGCAACAAGACGAAAAGGAGAAAGAAGCCAACAGTGAATAAAGACTAAAATTATGAATTAAAATTTCGACAAGGGGTGCGTATTCTTTTTTCCCTGACCTTTGACCCGTCTCAATCAAGCCCGTCTAATAAATAAATTAATTATAACAAGTGATAATAACCCTAACCTGAGAATCGATCAAACGTAACGGAACCGTAACCCCGACGCGTAATTAACTAACATATCGGTCGTTTATAGAGTTATATCGTAGTTATTATTAAAACCCAGTGTTCGCCCGAGTTTTACTGTAGTCAGTAATACCCACAGAGCCCGCTCAAAAGTACCGTATTTATTAGTAAGATCCAGGGGCCTACCCGTGTTTTACTGTAGCCAAACCCTGCCTCGACCGGATTTATTGTAGTCACAGAAAAAGCCCATAACGGACATAGGTTCCCACGATAACTGTTTACCAAGTCCAGGGTCTGCCCGAGCTCAGTAACCAGTCTTAGGTCCAGTCACGTACCTTTTGGTTCGGTTTCCTCTCCTAATTATAAAGACCACGCCTTAAAACTCACTCGATTAACCCACATCGTCCACTGTAAATTTATAAATAATTTGTGGAGGCCCTAGCCAACCCATGAGCATATCCTGGCTGGGAAAACATCCTTACATAGCTTTAATCCATATGGAACCAATATCCATTGATAATTCCATTTGCCTACGCGAACAATTTCTTATCCCACCAGAAGTTCGCAAGTTTCTATGGAGAAAATCACCTTTTGATTTACTCCAAGTGCTTAAATAAAATTCAATTAATTAGAAGTCTTAATTTTTTAGCAAACACTTTTTAAGAGTGACTATGTGTGACTAAAGCTTTAGGAAGGACGTGCTGCCAGCTGAAAACCTTATACTTTTTAGATTTTACCTTCTAATCGTGACACATCTTACCAATAACTTAAAAAAGTTTTTGATGTTTGAGAGAAGAGTTAAGACGGTAACCTTTGCAGAGGGTGATAAAGGCTTTTGAGCGCTGAGAAGGAGTCATTTCCGCTCCTTTAAGTATATAACTTACCATTTATATAAGCATCACCAGACGTGCTTATATGGCCATGACTGTCCGTCCGTTTCTCCGTTTGCGTTGTCTCTCAGTTTTATAGCTATAAGCCTAGTACTCAGATCGAAAAACGAGTTCACTGGCGTAAAAACTTTAATCTTTCCAGTGTGACTGCAACAAGCGTGCTACGGTCGTACTGTCAATCACCTGGGTTTGTTGACAAGCAGCTTAAATTCAAATATCGAATTTGCGGGAAAGAGCCTTTAAAAGTTATTATGAACTACCTTGGCAAGGCAAGTATGCCGCTGTACAAAGAAATTAAAAAACAATACAATTTAAATTTAACACTTTTTTTTTTAATTTACTTGTAATTATTTGCTAATTTAAAGTTCAAAGCTGCACTTTTATTTATTTTTTTTAAAATTTTTGACCTAAGAAACACTTTGCTCTGAGAAGAGGCACTCTAAAAGATTAACACCCTCACAAGAAAACTCCTGCAATCGAAGTTCGTCCCGTTGTCGCAATGGACGACTTGGGGACATCCTCGGCGCCCAACGAACCTTTGAAAAGCCAATAAAAAGGAATCTGTGGTTAAATCTGAAACAACTTCTAGATGAACCGCTTTGGACGCAAAACAAACGAAGAGCGCAATGTAGGACTTATACGGAGGCCTACCACGAATTTTCAATGTCGTATAGACAGGGCCACAAAAATCAACGACTTATATAGCAAATGGGCGGAGAGCACGGAGACGATCTGCGGGTAAATTTCCCATTTCATTAGTCGAGGCTTACACTTAAAGCAGCGTATGCATGATCGAACTATCTGATTGCAGACTTCCTGAGCGTTTACGATCCAAATACGCTGTCGAAGGAGACTTACAAGGGCTCGTGGACCAACATGAAAATTGGAATGGTGAAGATGCCGAACATAGCTCTGCACAAATTGGAAGCGTTTTGTTAACAACTATTGAAACTTGGCATCGTATGATATAGGAGCATTAGCTAGTCGCCCCCCAACTCGCAACAAAGAAAAGTGACACCAAGTCCCCTTGTCGTCATGGATGAATGGATTCAATCGCTGAAGACTTGGGCCAACTCTGGATCCCTTACGAACTTTTTCCCTTTCTTCATGATACTCGTGCTTCTGTAATATCTCAACAATTTTTAGAAAAGCTTCATTATATTCAGTCGGCGACAAAGTTTTTTCAAATACCATACTTTTGTCTTTGCATTTTTTTATGAAGCGGAACATATAAACGAATACCCGAAGCAGTTTAAGGTGTGACGAAAATCCCTCGATGACATCTACCAAATCCAAATTTCTTACAGCAGCGGTCAGTCCGACCGCAGTCTTCCTCGATTCTTGTAGTAGGACTTCTTCATCTAGGTCAAAGTGTGCATTTTGGGACCAGTTTGCATCTTCCTCTTTTAAAAACGCAGGTCCAGTAAACCATATTGACTGTATGATTTCGTCGACGTACAACCTCTTGATACAATATCTGCTGGGTTCTGTTTTGTTGGAACATGCCGCCAAGTAGCTTCACCTGACCACTCTTGAATCTCCGCAACTCTATTCGATATTTAGAACTTCAGAATCTGACCAATAAACAATTCGTTCGATAGGTACCTGTAATAGGGGCTTGATTCTGTGGCTGAGATCTGCGAGAAGGTGAGCGGCACATAACTCAAGCCTTGGGAGTGTCTTAGTCTTGAGCGGCGCTACTTTAGACTTTGAAGTCAACAGCGATATTTTATAACCTTCTGCAGTTTTGCTACGAATGTAGACGCAAGCTCCATAAACTCTTAAGGATGCGTCGGCAAAGGCATGTAATTGGACCGGTGACATCGGATCGGTATGCACAAACCGGGGAATAGATAGTTCCTCTAATTTAGACATTACAATAGGACTTAATAAGCCGAGGGGGTCAAACAGCTTCGATGTCACCGTTTCACCCCCGTTTTGCAACTTCAAAAGAGTTGCCTAACTCATTTGGATCCGATTTAAACGGCAGTCTTACTTCAAACCGACCTGATGGCAAAACCTGAGTAGTCTTCCGGTAGTGTTCTTCACATAATTTTTGCTCAGGTGACAAATTTCTTCCAGTGACCAACACTTCTGTAGTGTGCTGTCAATATATACTAAAACTTCTTCACTACAACTGAAACTTTTCACAACTTCTGCCTTATATCTACCCGATACAACCCAGCCGAAGAGGGTTTTCTGCAGACTTGGAAAGTCAGGATATAGTTCGAAAAATGATTCTGCTCCTATTAACATTTCTATTCTTTGTGGCTTGTAGAAATAGGGGTCCGCTAATGGTAGGTTCTTTGGAATTTTCCAGTCACTGATATTGACCGACTGGTCAGGATGGTATCCTGATTTTAAAATCCCAAAATCCAAAGAGAACTCACTACCATTTATACGCGACTTTACCATTGTGTGTACCTTTTTCTTAACTTGAGAAACTTACCAAGTAAGTTTATACACGACTCCTCTTTCGTTTAAAGGGGGGACTTTAATTTATGAAGTGCTAAACGGGCCCAAAAATAAATTTTTTTTTATTCACCGTTTTTAGATCTTACACATACGATCGACGTGGCTAAAATCACTCTGTCCAATGATGTCGCATGCATAACATGTGATGTGGAAGGCTTTTCATAATTGCTCTCGGTGACTTGGTAGTCCTTTACAGTTCCCAAAGCTTCACCAGAAAGACAAGAAATTAAGTGATTGAATTTTTCAATAACGGGAATGATGTCGTCTTGATGAACGAGAGTTTCGAAAAGGCTAATAAAATTCTTAAACTCCGAATATTTGCCGCTGAATTTCGGCAATGCCAAATTCGGAAGTCGATCTCGAGTTGGGGCTAAAGAAGATGATCCAATTATTTTGGTTTCGCTTTCCTTCTTCAAGGCTGAGATAAGCGACATTATTTTTGCCTTGGTTGTTATTGAAAGCTCTTTAAACTCTTCTCCGAACTCATTGGCATCATCCAAATCTTCGATCTGTTCTTGTAATTGAGTTGCCTTAATAATTGAAGCATTTAAAATCTCTAGCCGATAATTTGATTCTACTTATTGAAACGGAATCTGGCCGGCTTCTATTTTGTTTTTTGAGCTTGTTTTTAAGGTCCGCAAGAAGTTCAATAGATTTTGCATTTTCTGGACTCATTTGTAGTTAATTTATGTGTATAAGCCACGAAAATAAATATATATATAGTAACATATCTACACCCACATATTTACCACACTACGCATTTGTCAAAGTTAACAAAGAACCCTAAATCATCGGTTCCCACGATTGACCAAATAATGTAAGCATTAGACTTCTGCATGAATGCATCCAAAACGACAAATGAATCGCTTATTCTAGAAGCGGGCACACTTTTTTTTCTGCACAGTATATTTGGGTGTGAGTGAGTAGGGTAGTATTGTCTGTTTTGCTTGACAGTGTTCTTACTCATTCCATAGTTGTACAGCTGTTGATGAGTACAGTAAAATTGGTGTGCAGTAGTCAACGCACTGAACAGTTTTTTGGTGTACAGTTGACATACTGTACAGTGAGTGATATTTCATGACTGGTACATACACATATATATAGTTCTCGTGTGTATGTATGTCAAAGAAAGAATACGATTAAAAAATTGATTTGTATTTTCGTTTCAAATGTATTTTGTAAAAAAAAGAATTTAGAAATTATTAATATTTTAATTTAAACTGATTATACAAATTATTTTATGTTATTAATGAATCTATATCTTAAGTTATTAATATTGGAATGAAAAAACATTATTTTATTAACCATGTCTTCAGTGGTGGCAATTTTTTACCGTTTTTCGCTTATTAAATTTTTGGCAACAGAGCTGCTAGTATCTTGCAGCTACTTTGATAAAGCAGAGGAAAACGGTTTTTATTAATTGACCACCACTGCAGAACATTAAAATCTTTACTATACGCTTTATTTACATTTGTATATGTTGGAAGTTCATCCTGAATATACATATGATAAAATGTTAGTGCTTCTGAATGGGTTCTAAATAATCTGAAAATATGTATATTATCGATGTCTTGTGTAGGTTTAATTAATTTTTCTATGTCATCATTTGGCTATTTACATATATGAATATTATTCATCATTTCTTTTACGTCTTTAAAAGTTTGTTCCTTTTCTAATTCTGAGAATTAAGTTAATTTAAAATACTGCACTCATCTGCACAGTTGTGCACAGTCAACACACAAGCTGTACAGGGTGTTTAAAAAAGGACAAATGTAGAACTCACTGACGAAGAGTACAACCATATACTGTACCCACTCGAAGTGAGTACACTGAAAATGTTGTGCTATCTTCTTCTGGCCTTAAGAGTATACTGTACAGTAAAGAACGAGTGAAGTATTTTTAAGAACACAACACTACTGTACAGATCTGTTATGCTACAAATGACTACTTTCATGCAGAAGTCTAGTAAACATCCTCTTGCGTTATAAACAAATATCCCCAAACTCTAAAAAGCTTTCAACCCCCAATTCTGTAAAATTGCAGACGCAGCTCAAACCTAGATCGCTCTCATGCTCATTGCTCTCATTTTGGACACTCTCAATTTATCAACCGCGTTAATTCTTCCAATCGAAGGTTTGATAAGCGTTAACATAGTTTATAAGTTTGGGTTTTCCCAGTTCACATTTTAAGGAGCAGACCTATCTCTCCCAGTTCGCGTTTACACTATTTTGATCAATGAAGAAATTTATATTTTTTTCAAAGTGTTAAAAACCAAATTCGTTATTGGCGCAGCCTGTAGGATATAATTTTTTATAAGCTTATATCCTTAAAGAACCCAAATATCGTTCGTCACAGTGCAATTTTAAACCAGCCATCGCAGTGTCGGTTTGTGTCGCTATTATACGAACGGAAACCTCATTTTTTGCCACACGCTATCAAAGCTCAGGTTGCGAGGTTTCTTTAACACAAAAAAATAAATCTTGACCCGTGTGACTGTCAAGTAACTACAAAATAAAAGTTTGCCTTTGTGCCTTTGGTCGTAACACAAGGGTTACTACAAAATTAAAGTTAGTTTTCCCCCACCAGTGGTAAGAGACAAGGTATAACAATATTAAATCAAATTCAAAATACAAAACAAACTTTTAAATTTGTGAAAAATTTACAAAACTAAACAAAACCAAAATGGCAGAACCTGGTATACTATTATCAGAAAAACATCTAAATAAAGCCCTGAACCAAATCAAGCAAGTGCCACAATTTGGAGGCAACACGCTTGAACTCAGCCCATTCATCAGGAGGATAGATTTCATCCTGGAGCTGTACCCCACAACATGTATACGCCAGGCGAGCGTATTCTTCAGTGCGATCGAAATGCAGCTCCACGGAAATGCCCAGAGGATCTCAACTATCAACAGCCAGATGCTAGATGGACTTAACAAATTAAAACAAATTACTAATAATACTAATATAAAAACAAAGCTACAATTCCCAAAACCAATACAGACAGCAGAATAATAATTCTCCAAATCAATATAAGCAGCAGGCTAGTACATCTCAAGGCCAATATAAGCCAAATTATAATAAAAACAAGAAAGTCCAAATCTTTTGGAATATTAAATAAATTACCCTTGCAGAATATTCTGTAAAGCCCATAGAAAATCCCAACATCCTAACTTTACAAACGCCAAAGTTATGGCATTTCCGATCGTTCAGTTATATGGTAGCTATAGGATATAGTCGGCCGATTATGAAATTTGGTAGGTCGGATTGATTGGCCAATAATAAAACCTATTGAAAATCCCAACTTCCTAACTTTACAAACACCAAAGTTATGGCATTTCCGATCAATATATCAATATATCAGTTATTTGGCGGCTATTGGCTATAGTCGACCGAAGGAACGAAGGGTGTGTGCAAAGTTTCAATTCGATATCTTTAAAACTGAGAGACTAGTTCGCGTAGAAACAGACAGACGGACAGACAGACCGACATGCTTACACACTTGTGACCAAAATTATAATACCCTCTGCAAGGGATTATAAACAGCAAAAATTTTTATGAAAACCACCCATTATATCAAGCAAAAAAACAAGAATTTCAACGAAAATTAAATTATAATCAGGTTAGGAATCCTATTAATTATCAATCACAACAAAATGGGGCTAATGCGCCCAATCGACCAATAAAAAGAAATCGCGAAAGTACAAGTGACCAAATGAAAATGGATACCGAAAATTTTCATCAACAAGCCTCGGACACCGAACAGGAAATAGAAACCCTTACATACGAATCATCATGAATAACCAAGAGTTGTAGACACAGGATATTCTATTAATTTAATTAAAGAAAATTACTTTCATTTTCCGACCAAAAAGACACCTTTTAAGTTCATACCATAAATGGTAATATTCAGTTAAATAAAGCCGTAAGATTTGTCCGACCAAACAAACATTTTGGGTCTATAATTTTTCCGATAGATACGATATACTCATAGCAAGAGAATATCTAACAAGGAAAGAATAAGGTTATCAGATTAGAATGAGATTTAATTGTTGCGATACCGCATGTAACAAGCGAATTATCGGATCCACCCATTTTAAATTTTTAATTTTGCAATAAATAATGACTTGCAAGAAACCAATAAGTTTAGATTAGAACACCTTAATGACGAGGAAAAAGATAATCTTAAGAAAATTTTATATGAATTTAGCGACATACAGTACAAAGAAAATGACAATTTGACTTTCACTAGTGTTATCAAGCATGTCATTCATACAAAAAACCATACAAATATCCTCAAGCTTACGACCAAGAAGTCGATTACCGAATGAAGGATATGATAAAACAGGGAATAATTTGAAAGTCGAATTCCCTTTATTGCTCACCTATTTGGATAGTACCTAAGAAAGGTGATGCATCAGGGACAAAAAAGTTCCGTATCATAATTGACTATCGTAATTTAAATGAAATTACGGTAGATGACAAATACCCTATCCCGGTCATAGATAAAATATTTGACAAACTTGGTAGATGTCAATATTTTACCACTATTGACCTCGCAAAAGGTTTTCACCAAATACAAATGTATGAAAATTCTATAACAAAGACAGCTTTTTCCACCAAAAATGGTCATTACGAATATACTCGAATGCCTTTTGGATTGAAAAATGGTTCTGCTACCTTTCCAAGGTGTATGAACAACATCTTACAAGATTTGATCTACATGGATGATATTATCGTGTACTCAACTTCATTGGAGGAACATGTATTATCTTTGCAAGAAGTATTTAAAAAATTTCGAAAAGCTTATATCAAGTTCTAACTCGACAAATGCGAGTTTATGAAAAAGGAAACAGAATTCCTTGGGCATATTATAACAACAACTGGTATAAAACCAAATCCTCTCAAAATAAAGGCATTACGAAATTTCCTTATACCCAAATCCCCAAATCAATAAAATCCTTGTTGGGTCTTTGTGGATTCTATAAGAAATTGTTCCCAAATTTTGCTAAAATAGCAAAATCAATGACAGCAAAGCTTAAAAAAGGCGTAGAATTAAATATAAAAGATAATGATTATATACAAGCGTTCGAAAAACTTAAACTATTAATAATGTCCGATCCAATATTTATACTATGTACCCAAATTTCGAAAAACCATTTTCATTAACAACAGATGCAAGTAATATTGCTATTGGAGCAGTATTACCACAAAATCTAAACCAATCTGCTATGCCAGCAGAACTCGTAATGAACACGAAATTAATTACTCGGCAATAAAAAAAGAACTTTTAGCTATTGTCTGGGCCACCAAATATTTCAGGTCCCATCTTTTTGGAAGAAATTTTCTGATCCTAAGTGATCACAGGCCTCTAGTATGGCTCAATAATATCAAAGAACCTAATATGAAATTACAACGCTGGAAAATCAAACTAAATGAGTTTGATTATGAAATAAAATATTTGCCCGGTAAAGAAAACCATGTGGCAGACGCCTTATCTAGAATAAGAATAGAGGAAGCCTATTTAGGAGAGACTTCCAGTAATTCAAATACAATAACAACAGTAGCTACAGTGCATAGTGCACCAGAAGATAACCAAAACCACATTTCAATAACAGAAAGACCACTGAATTATTATAACAGACAATTAGAATTTATAAGAGGAGACTTAAATGAAGTCGAAGTAATAAATTATTTTCATAAAACAAAAATTATAATAACATATAAAGAGATGACAATAGAATACGCAAAACAATTAATAATTGAATACTTTTCTAATAAGAAAAGCGTAATATACTTTCCAATTGAAATAGACTTTTAATTTTTCAAAAGGCATACGTTGAAATTATTTCCCCAGATAACTTAACTAAAACAATGAAAACTAATAGTAAATTAATAGATATTAACACTTACGCAGAATTCAAAGAAATTATTATTAAAACACACAGAGAACTATTACATCCAGGAATAGAAAAACAAACAGCACTTTTTAAAGAAAAATATTATTTTCCCGATCACCAAAAATTAATTCAAAATTTTATTAATGAATGCGAAGTATGCAACATCGCAAAAACAGAACACAGAAATACTAAATTAGAATTCGAAATAACCCCAGAAATTTGTAATCCAAGAGAAAAAATATGTCATTGATTTTTATATGATAGATAATAAACAATTTTTATCTTGTATAGACATTTATTCAAAATTTGCCACCTTAATAGAAGTCAACAGTCGAGACTGGTTAGAAGCAAAAAAGAGCATTAACTAAAGTTTTTAATGAAATGGGTAAACCAAACCAAATTAAAGCAGACAAAGATTCAGCTTTCATGTGTGCAGCATTGCAACTTTGGTTAAAATCGGAAGATGTTGTTATTGATATAACAACAAGCAAAAATGGAATTTCTGACGTTGAGAGATTTCATAAAACAGTAAATGAAAAGTTAAGAATCATAAACAGTGAAACAGACATAGAAAATAAGCTAACAAAATTTGAAACTATTCTTTATGTCTATAATCATAAAACAAAACATAACACGACAGGCAGAACTCCTGCAGATATTTTTATTTTCGCTGGAACTCCAAAATATAATACACAGTCAAATAAAATCAATAAAATAGAAAAATTAAATGAATCACGAAATAAATTTGAATTTGATACTAGATATCGACAAGCTCCACTAGTAAAATCAAAAACCACTAATCCGTTTAAAAAGACAGGAAAAATCACAAAATTAGATGATAATCATTACGAAGAAGTTAACAGAGGAAGAAAAATAATACATTATAAGTCTAAATATAAGAAAACAAAGAAAATTAACGAAAATAAATACGATAATTCAAGATGCACGCCAAATGAAAACCAAACCTAACTTATTGATCAACACTATCAACATCTTATTAATTTTAATACATTTTACAAACCAATACTAATCAAATATTGATAATTCCTCATATCCCAAAAGACATTATAAAAACTTCAATATTCAAAATTTTGCCTTACCCAAATGAATTTAATGACATATTAACAGAACCTTTAGAAGACAAATATTATTTTCAAAATAATCAAATATTTTCATTTAACACAAAAGAAAGAGTTACAAATAAATGCATTATAGGAATATTAAACCAAGCCAATGCCGAATGTAAATACACAAAAATGTATAAAAAATATGAAACAAATTATATAGAGCCAAATATTATAATTACTTGGAACTTACCGAAAACTATTTTAAACCAAACATGTATAAATCAAGCAATAGTTGTCGAAGGAAATAAAATCGTAAAAGCATTTAATTGTTCTGTACAAATTGAAGAAATCTTAATAACAAATACTATAATGGATTACACACAAACTATTTATGTTAACAATAATGTAACAATGATAGAACCACTGTCAATAATTGAAGCAAAAGATATAATAAGAATACATACAAGAAAAAATAACACATTTCAAATTATAATACTTACTATTTTAATTGTAATAATTATAATTTTAATTATTTACTTCATCTATAAATTTAAGAGTATTCCGAGAAACATTGTAATTAAATATAAAAATCAAAACAAAAACAATACTAAGAACCCAGAAAATATAACAGAATTAAACAATATTGCACCAAATGAAAATACCCTACAATTAAACGAAAATACTACACAAACTAATATACCCACTCACATATACCCTAATATATCCGCCTGAGGACAGGCTTTTTTCTAATGGATGGGGAAGTAACATACCCACACCCACATATCTACCACATAAAGTAACACACACACACCCACATATCTACCACATAAACATATTTACATTACGCATTTGTCACACCCAAAATCATCGGCTCCCAAGAGTCGCCAATTAATATAAACATCCTCTTGAGTTATAAACAAATGAAAGAACCCCAAATTGTCGGCTCCCACGACTGACCAATTTATGTAAACATCCTCTTGCATTATAAACAAATGTCCCCAAACTCCAAAAAGCTTTTATCCCCCAATACTGTAAAATTGCAGACGCAGCTCAAACCTAGATCGCTCTCTTGCTCAGTGCTCTCATTTTGGACACTCTCAATTTATCAATAAAGTTCTTTCTCCCAATCGAAGGTTTGATAAGCGCCAGCTTAGTTTTTAAGTTCGAGTTTTAAGTTGAATCTTGTAAGGAGTAGACCTATCTCTCCCAGTTCGCGTTTACACTATTTTGATAAATAAAAATTATATTTTTTCAAAGTGTTAAATCCCGAATTTGTTATTATATATATATAATAAATTATTTATCCAAATTATAAATTAATAAAAAAAATAAATTCTAAAACAGGATAATTGTTCAATTAGAACGACGACAAATGTTAAATAAATTTTCGAAACAAAAAAACAAGAGTAAAAAATAATTTAATTTAATTATTACATTTGTTCGAAAAAATCATTTTAATAATTATCCACAACGAAAACGATGAAAAAAAATATTAAATTGAATATCGAGCCACGGAGTATCAAAATGAATAGTGGTTGCAAATGACGGCAAAAATCAGTACCCGTCCGAATGCAGGGTAGCGCGTCACTTTGATCGTCAGCGCGCCAAACCAAAAGTCCAACAACAATTACAACGTTGCTAACGGCGGACAAGCGAAAGCGAAAAAGAAAAACGAAAAAGTTCACCACTGCAGCTGCTTGTATATGAGGGCTTATTTATTGGTTATATATAGCGGCTGGGATGATTTTACCAACTATTAATTTTCGAGTTTCAATAAATAAAATTGGGGGCGACAGTGATTGCAATAATACACACAATTAAATGTTGCATCCAACGGCGGTTCCAATAGGTTATATAATGTGTATGTGTATATGTTTGTGTATATAATAAATTTTAATATAATTTTTATTTTATTTATTATAAATAAATGCATGCACAACTAGCTCTACTATATCGATACGTCTGTGCCAAGAATTGAAAGCGAGGTGCAATTTTTCAGCACAAGACAATAAACAATTAAATTGTTTTGCTTATAAACTCAAGCTTTCAATTTTTGCACAAATACCTCAGGTTCTGCGTGAGGGTCTTTCAATCCAGCTGCCACTTTCCTCTTGCAAATTGAACAATCGCAGGGCATCCCTCTGGCAGCAGTTCTTTTGTGGCGAACAGGGTATTTCGCGCCCGGCACGAGACTTTGAGCAGGGACTTTGACGGGGCGACTTCGCCGAGAGCGAACTGCTCCCGCCTTCGCCCTAAACTAACTTACACTAAACTTCAAGTTTTTTAACAATTTCAATAAAAATTCAAATTTTGTGCCAACAGGAATTATTTCTGCACCTCCACTGGAGAAGCTATCGAAGGGAGTCGATAGGCATTTCTACATCGCGACCGTGACCGATAGATCTGCAACATAAAGGAAGACAAAGAAACAACGGCTATAAAATCAACTGAAACAGACGACGGCACAGATTTAAAAACCAAAAAAAGTCTGCGTGAGTAGAGTGTGAGTGATGGGTACATGCGAAGGTGTCAAACAGAAGACGAAGGAAAGAGTAGCGCACCTAGAGTGCCTACTATATGTAAATAGGTCACCTCCCGCGTGGGCAACAGCCCAATAATTACAAGCTGAGCTTGATTATTTAAAATCAAGTCTCTAAAATAAAAGCCCACAACTCACTCAGCAAAAATAAATATCATCATGCGACGAACCCGCCTAGGAGGCGTGTACGCCACAATGGCTTTTCTTACACTTATAATAGTTTTAAGAGAAATTACATGGAGTACAATAAATATTAAGACATAGTAAGATTAAATAAGTTATATCTAAGTTCAAATCCCAGGGTGGCAACGCTAACCGATATTTAGCCGAGGCGCATTTAATACTAGAAAAGCAAGGAGCTAAGATACCAGTAGTAGGAAAATACTAGAAATCCCGAGTGCGGGAACAAGGAGAAAAGGGCACGCGATCACACCATAACCTCGAGCGGGGCCTCTAGGCTCTTCTCTCGGGATCGCGGAACGAGGCAGACGTGTGATCGGTTTAATTTGGCCAAGCGCCACGCTGCCAATCGTGGGTGACATTGAAGAGGTTAGTACAAATAGGTCCTGATACGCTCAGAACGGTGTAGCGGACTCGGGTGAGAGAAATTCCAATAAAGTTTTACGGTCGTGTAATCACATCTCTCGATCTTGTGTCTTCATTTCGTAGTTAAAAAGTGAACTTATTCTAACCTAACCTCATTCCCAGAGCTACTTTGGGCCCGAACGTGGACATACTTCCCGTTCGCCACTGTAGCCGTAGTTTTTGCTCCTAGTAGTATCATCGGATCTGAACGCGGACCCCTTCCCGTTCGATCCGGTAGTTTCCCCACCCTCCCCTCGCGTAGTTTGGGATTTGTGCGTGGATACCCGTCCCGCCGGATCCGTTCCCCGGTAGTTTCCCCGCCCCCCCTTGCGTAGTTCGGGATTTGTGCGTGGATACCCGTCCCGCCGGATACGTTCTCCGGTAGTCTCCCCACCCCCCTTGCGTAGTTTGGGATTTGGCGTGGATACCCGTCCCGCCGGATCCGTTCTCCGGTAGTTTCCCCACCCCCCTTGCGTAGTTTGGGATTTGTGCGTGGCCACCCGTCCCGCCGGATCCGTTCTCCTGTAGTTTCCCCACCCCCCTTGCGTAGTTTGGGATTTGCGCGTGGACACCCGTCCCGCCGGATCTATTAACCTAGTGTCTGGTCTACGTAGTAGTTTGGAGACTGGCACGCGGACACCCGTCCCGGCCGGTCAGACAAGTCGAATCCCTCTGTCCCTTTACTATCCGGCCCCCCTCCCCCTCTCAAAGTATCTTCCCGGCTCGGCCTCGCCCGAAGGTCCAGGCCGGTGGATTTTCCGCCCTCGACGCGAGACCCAGGACTTTAACACCCGCAAAGTATTCTCCCGGCTCGGCCTCGCCCGAAGGTCCAGGCCGGTGTATTTTCCGCCCTCGACGCGGGACCCAGGACTTCAACGACCACCCAGTATTCGCCCGGCTCGGCCTCGCCCGAAGGTCCAGCCCGGTGGATTTTTCGCCCTCGACGCGAAACACGACAAGGATTCCACACGTCCACGTTTCCGTCGACACGGACAAGAACCCTCGGTGCAGACTCCCCATTAAAAATCATCCGTTCACCTGTAGAACGGAACTCTCTAGTCCGGTGTTTCGGTGATTTACAAATTTCTTGTAAAGGACTTTTGGATCCGACTGAGATCTGTACCCCGGCTGAGAAAACATCCTTACAAGTGGCGCCCGAACAGGGACGCCGAGACTAGCTAGAGATTCATACAAGTGGCCTAAAAACCCACTGTGAAAAGGGTAGAGTCGCCCGGGGAGTCGAGACGAAACGACCAGAGGAATAGAGGGAAATAAGACGATGAGTACTCCTAAGGAATCCGACGGTGAGTGCGAAGAAGATAATTATATCAAGAACCCTGGTGTAGGAGTCCGCTGGATATATGCACGCCGAAGAGACGAACTCAACTCCCTTGCCGTTGAGTTCGGTTTCAAAGCGGATGGTACCGTCGAAGAGGCCAGGAAGGCGTTTGCCAACTTGGTCAGCGCAGGGTCCTTTCCACAACGCGTGTGGAGCCGGCTATCTCAGCTGCAGGAGCAGTACAGCAGTCGGGCCCCGAGCCCCGTTCCCACCGGAAAGAACGACGAGATGGAGCAATTCGCAGAGTCCCTCCGAATCCCCGTCATCTCCGACGCTGCGCCGCTCGAGGTTCCCGCTCGTCATCGAGGAGTACATCCCGGAACGGCACACGGTGCCCGGATGCCGCCCAAAGACGTTAGAGGACGAGATTCGGACTCACGTGCAGAAAAGAGGAGAGCCTTTCAAAACATACCTGATCGAGCTTAGGACGAAGATGCAGCAGGCCGGGTACCGAGAAGAGGAAGAGTTGTACCGCGCGTACGAAAACATGGCTCCCGAGTACCGGCTATACATCAAGCGTAGTGAATTCGGGACGTTGAAGCAGCTGACCCACATGGCTACTGAGTACGAATGTGTCAAACAACTCGAGTCGACTCGAGACGGGACCACAGGAGGGACGGACAGGGACCGCGAGGGACCGCAACCTCGGCGTTCACCGAACCCCTTTCGGAACTTGGAGAGTACTACACAGGCAGGACACGTGACTCACCGGATGATCGGGCAAGAAACCACGCGAGTGGACGTGCAGCGTGCCTGCGGCCGTTGTGGTGAGAACGGACATTTCGTCGCGACTGTCCCAACCCACGTCGTGACTTTTGTTGGGATTGTGGCCGGATGGAAGTGCTAACAATAGAGTGCTGCCGTCGAAATGCCTCGGGAAATGGAGGACGTCTCCGCCGGAATCCGGGTGCGGCAGAGACGAAGGAAGCAACGGCCCGACCCCAACAAAACCCCCGTTAAGGATACACGGTGGGCTCATCACAGCAGCGATAGAAGTCGGAGGAAGGTGGATAGACGCCACCGTTGATACTGGGGCATCGAGGAGTTTCGCTAGTGAAAGTTTTACAAAGCTGGTTGCCCGCGCAGACGAGGTTCGTGAAGTTGTCACCAGAATAGCGTTGGGCGATCGGTCATGTCTGGATGTGACAAAATTGTGGCGCACCCCGGTCACGTTGGCGGGCACCACAGTTCTCTTACCCATGTTGCTGATGCCCACCATGTTGGACCGAGTAATACTTGGGATGGATTTCCTCAAAGCAGCCGGGACGCGCGTGCGATGTGGACAGGCCACCCTCGAATTGCGATCCGAACCCCGAGCGAGAGGGGATCCTTTGTTACAACCAGTACTCATACCTCCGAGGGACGATCGAGAAGGAGCGGTACACTCTGACAAGTTTAGGGTCCAATTGGGGACTGCCTGACAAGGAGGAACAGAGGTTCTTAGCCCTACGCCTACGTGGGACGCGGCCACGACACAAGACACTGGGAAAACTGCCAGGACGGAGGCGGAGGACCACGACAGAGGGCGACAGATTGTACCATCGAGTCCGAGGCAACAAGGCTTCCTCGAACGAGAGTTAGCTTTGTTCGAGAGTCTCCAGGGAGTATCTCAGATCGCCGAGCATCGCATCGTCATGCGCGACGATAAGCCCTTAAAGCAAAGGTATTATCCCAGGAACCCTGCGATGCAACACGTCGTCGATACCCAAGTAGATGAACTGCTCCGCGCGGGAGCCATCGAGCCTTCCAGGAGTCCACATAGCGCACCGATCGTGCTGGTGAAGAAAAAGGGGGGCGATTGGCGCATGTGTGTCGACTATCGACAGTTGAACGCACACTCAGTGCCCGACGCCTACCCTGTCCCGAGGATCAATCACATCCTGGAGAAGTTGCGTCACGCCCGGTATATCTCCACGTTGGATTTGAAAAACGGCTATTGGCAAATACCCATGGCCAAGGATAGTCGTCAATACACGGCCTTTACGGTTCCAGGTCGGGGACTATATCAATGGAAGGTCATGCCCTTTGGCCTGCACTCCGCCAGCGCAACGTTCCAACGTGCTCTGGACAGTGTGATTGGGGCGGAGATGGAACCGGTTGCCTTTGCTTACTTAGATGACATCATTGTCGTTAGCGCTACGGAGGAGCAGCACCTCGCACACCTCGCCGAAGTGTTTCGCAGATTACGGGCGGCAAATTTGAGGATAAATCCAAGGAAATGTACATTCTTCAGGCAGAAACTGGTTTACCTCGGTCATGTGATCAGCGGCGAAGGGATTCAGACTGATCCTGAGAAGGTGTCTGCGATCAATGGGCTGAAGACCCCCACCAACCTGAAGGAACTACGCCAATGGATCGGGATGGCATCCTGGTACCGGAGATTCGTCCCGGGCTTCGCGACCATCGTGCAACCGGTGACCGCATTGCTGAAGAAAGGCCGGAAGTGGACTTGGGGACCGGAACAGCAAACCGCCTTGGAAGAGATTAGAAGACGCCTGACCACCGCCCCCGTGTTGGGTTGTCCGGATTTCGACCGAAAGTTTGTCTTACAGACTGATGCGAGTGACATAGGCTTGGGAGCGGTGTTATCTCAGGACGTCGAGGGCCAAGAGAAGGTCATCGCATACGCTAGTCGTCGACTAACTCCCGCGGAGCACAATTACACGACGACAGAAAAGGAGTGTCTGGCCATCATCTGGGCCATCAGGAAGATGCGATGTTACCTGGAAGGCTACCGATTTGAAGTCGTTACCGATCACTTGGCTCTCAAATGGTTAAATTCCATCGAAAGTCCTTCCGGCCGAATAGCGCGCTGGGCTTTGGAATTACAACAGTTCCAATTCGACGTGCGTTACCGACGAGGGAAGTTGAACGTCGTGGCTGATACGCTTTCCCGACAGCCCTGTGAGGTACTTCAAGGCGCTATCGAGCTCAAGGACCACTGCGAATGGATCAGGAAGATGAAAGACAAGGTACGCGACGAGCCTGAGAAGTTCTCTGACTACATGATGGAGAACGATCAGCTCTATAGGTACATGGGTTACCGAGCAGACGACGAGGACTACTTCCCGTGGAAACTCTGTGTACCCACTTCCTGTAGAGCCCGCGTCTTATACGAATGTCATGATTCCCAAACCGCAGGACACTTGGGTGTCCGAAAGACGATCACCCGCCTGTCGCAAAGATATTTCTGGCCCGGCATGTACCGCGATGCAAAACAACACGTTCGGCACTGCGAGTCGTGCCAGAAATTTAAGACCGTTCAGACCAAAGCAGCAGGGAAAATGCTTACCCGTGTCGTAAGCGAACCCTTCGACATTCTCTGCGCTGACTTTGTAAGTCCGCTGCCCCGATCAAAACAAGGGAACTCGATGCTTCTCGTTTTCCATGACGTGTTCTCCAAATGGGTAGAGTTGATCCCACTCCGGAAAGCCACCGCTGCTGCAGTCCAGAAATCGTTTCGGGAACGTATACTCGGGCGAGTGGGCACTCCCCGGAGGTTCGTGTGCGACATCGGAACCCAATTCACAAGTCGGGCCCTAAAGGACTACTTTGCTAAGCTCGGCGTGGAAGTTCAGTACACGGCTCCGTATTGTCCGCAGGAGAATCCCACCGAGAGGACCAATCGCACGGTGAAGACGCTGATTTCTCAGCTTTCGGAAGGAGACCAGAGTACGTGGGATAATATGCTGCCGGAGATTTCCCTCGCTATTAATAGTAGTGTATCGGACTCGACTGGGTATACTCCCGCATTTCTAACTCAGGGACGGGAGCTACGCTTGCCTGCGATGCTGTATGACGAACTCACCCCTGGATCAGCGGTCGCGCATACAGGTCCTGAAGACAAGGCGTCACACCTCCAAGGGATCTTCGACATCGTGCGGTCGAACCTGCAACGAGCATCTCTGGAGCAGGCGAGGCACTATAACCTTCGGAGGCGCGAATGGAGACCAACGCTCGGGAGCCAAGTATGGCTGCGACAACATCCCTTATCAAAAGCGACCGAGGGATTCGCCGCCAAACTCGCTCCTAAGTATGACGGTCCCTACACCGTCGCGAAGTTTACATCGCCGAACTTGGTACGTTTGCAGCGCCCAGGAGACCGTCGGCGGCGGATCGCCAACATATCTCAACTTAAAACCTACCACGCAGAGGACGCCCTCGATGCGAGCGACGACGACATCACCGGGCCAAGTAACCCGGCACGGTAAGCGGTCTGGAACTACGAAATAACTTTAAGATCCATACTTGTAATAGGTTAAGATTAACGAGTCCTTTGTTAGCTACACCGTTAGGTAGGGAATTCGAGAGGTAGGGTTATACCAATAAGTCTAGATTACTGTTTCAGATGGACGTCGGGTACGGTTAGCCGTCGGAGAAGGCGCTCTCAGGTTTACCGTCACGATCAAGAGCGATGGACGCCTCTATATTGCGCCGCGGGAAGAAAGGGGGGGTGTGACGAACCTGCCTAGGAGGCGTGTACGCCACAATGGCTTTTCTTACACTTATAATAGTTTTAAGAGAAATTACATGGAGTACAATAAATATTAAGACATAGTAAGATTAAATAAGTTATATCTAAGTTCAAATCCCAGGGTGGCAACGCTAACCGATATTTAGCCGAGGCGCATTTAATACTAGAAAAGCAAGGAGCTAAGATACCAGTAGTAGGAAAATACTAGAAATCCCGAATGCGGGAACAAGGAGAAAAGGGCACGCGTGTGAGGCACCGTAAAGGCTGCCCCACATCCAGCGGGTAAAAATGTACATATTCACACAAATATTGGTAGATAATAAGATAATAACGATAAGATAATAATTTAGGATATACATATTGGTAGAGAATAAGAAAAGAAACTAGTACTAAGTTAGGATAGGCCACGGAGGCAGGCAAGAAGCCAAAAGAGCCGTTAAGTTCAAAACTTCGGCCGTTAGCCGGTAGTTCAAACAGGCGTTATTTAATTAAGATCTCAGCTGATCAGGCACTCTACCCAGCGAGTTAGGCGATCTACACACGATCGGATTAGGCGACCTACGCACGGTTCCAGTGTTGAGAAGCGAGAACCCGGCTGGCTATATAAACCCGGCGGCTGCTAGTCCAGGGTCTCTTTCATCCGCCACCAGTCAAAGACCCAGCAACGCAGAGAAAACCACGCAAAGGGACACACAGTACACCAAGGACCCGCAGGACATCAAGGATCAGGACGAAGGACCCTAGTGAGTAGAGTGCGAGAGAGATAGGGAGAGACAGGGAAAGAAAATAGTGCGGCTAGGACAAATATACAGATAGAAAAGAGGAAGAAAAGCCCACAAAGATAACCAAGAACAATAAAACGAAAGAACAATAAGAACAGCGAACATACACCGAGTTGGATTCATTTTCACCCTGACCCTCAAAGCCCTGATCCGCGTGTGCTAAAACTGTGGCCTAAGCCAAGCCGATTGCGTTTTCGAGAAGATTCCTCTGCGCAACTGGACTTTGGTGGCAACCACGTGCACAGACGTGAAGGCGTGCAAGTACGGGTTTTCTTTCCGCTTGCATAGCTTTCCGTCTCGGTTTCCGACCGACGCACACCCATCCCGAACAGTGGGAGCCTGTCCCAGAACTGGGAGCGCTGACTTCTGTCCATGTTTAGAGACGATTCCTCTGCGTGGGCGTGAACCAGCGCCCCAGGTGGCGGGAGTTGACAAAGTGGTACGGGCCAATTCCCCCCCGTTCACTCATTCGCGCCTGGTCCGAGTCCCAAATGCCTGCTCTGACCCGCCAATAAGACCCACCGCGCACATCGGCGACGGTGTCCAGGTTGCCCGCCTCTCCTCGTCCCCGCTTATTTACAAATTCGATTGTAAAGGATCCTGGGGAGACTGAGCTCCATCCCAGCCGTAGAAACATCCTTACAGTCTGGCGCCCGAACAGGGACGAGCGGAAGACGAGCCGGGGTCCACCAAATTTATGGCCTAAAGACCCATAAGACGCCGTTGGCCGTCGCCGAGCCGCCCGGCCACCCAGAGCGCCCGGCATCGCCACAAAACCGCCCCGGCACGCGTGCCGATCACGGCAGCATACATAAATCCTGGCCAGACACCGCTTAGGCCACCAAGTGAGCACCGCGCACACCAGCAGCGACGCTAGGAGCTATTTTTTTGCCGCAGACAGGGTCGTCGCACACGTCCGACGCACTCAGCAAAACAGACAGGGTCGTTACACGCGCCAAGCACCAGAAAACCAGGGTCTCAAAACCAAGCGAACACACACGACAATAGGAAAACAATTTTTGATACGCACACGACTGCCGCCATAGTTTTGGTTGGGGCTCTCTCACCTCTATTTGCAACGGGGAACTTTGATCGTTCCATTTAAACGTGGCCGTCACCGACGACACCACCGATCCTCACCAAACCTCGGTTCGGCCGCACAGCGCCGTCGCCAGCCCTCGTTCCGGCCATCGACGCCGCGGATCCTCGCCGGATTGGTGTCCAGGCCGCTCAGCGCCGCCACCAACGTGGTCGGGAAGCCTCACCGACGCAGCGCAGCGCCACCAGCCCCCGATCCGGCCATCGAAGCCACTGATCCCTGCCGGATTTGTGGGCGAGACGACTCAGCACCACCACCGACGCAGCGCCGCCATCGACGCATAGCCATCACCGACGCGGCGCAGCTTTGCCAGCCCTCGTTCCGGCCATCGACGCTACTGATCCCTGCCGGATCCTTGGCGAGGCCACTCAGCGCAACCGACGCAGCGCCGCCACCGACGCATAGCCATCACCGACGCAGCGCAGCTTTGCCAGCCCTCGTTTCGGCCACCGACGCCGCTGATCCCCACCGGATTTCGGCCAGGCCACTCAACGTCGCTCCGACGTGGTCGTGGACCACCCCCGACGCAGTGCAGCTTTGCTAGGCCTCGTTACGGCCGCTTCGTGCCACCGCACACGTGGTTGTTGGCCATCAACACCGTTCAACATCGCCACTAAGCCTCGTTTCGGCCACTCTACGTCGCCGCCAACGTGGACGTTGGACACCGACGCCAAGGATAAAAGAACTGGACATCAAAGACCACCCGGAAACCCACGCCGGACGACAACCTGGAGGAATTAGTCGTAGCAACCGGATGTGAGGAAAAGCCGGCCACCATGGGCGTTCGCTGGATCTCATATCGCCGGAAAGAGGAACTGGAGGGACTCCTCAAGGAGTTCGGATTAGAAACGGCGGGAGCGGTAGCCGAGCTGCGAGCACGACTAGCCGACTTTATCGGGAAGACAGAGCATGGCCAGACAACGCTGTCTCGACTCGCACAGCTAGAAGCCCTCTATCCCGAGGCACCATCCGCGAAGGAAATGCAATCACGGTCCACGTCCCCAATGCCGGAAGCAGGGGGCATGAAGCTGATCGTACCCGGGCGGTCATCCTCACCATGACCACCAGCGCGGAAGCCCAGAACGCAACCACGACCTCCACTGACCGAGCACCGCGCGACGCCATATCCGCAGCGGTACTGACCGAGAAGCTACGGAGCTGGGGAATCCTCTTCGAAGGACAAACGGACCCGGTCCATTTCGTGGAACGAGTCGAGGAAGGAGCAGCCGCCTACAACGTCCGGATCTGCGACGTACCCAGAGCCATCTCCGGATTACTATCTGGAAGAGCGGAAGGCTGGTACCGAGCCTATCGCATGCACTCCGTGCCATGTCTCCTATTTAAGACCGAGTTCTTGGAGTTCTTCCTGCCTCCGAGGTACTTTCAAAGGTTGGAGGACACGATCCGCACCCGGTATCAACAGCCGCAGGAGCCATTCAAGAACTTTCTTGTGGACCTGAGACTCATGATGCAGCGCGCGAAGTACACTCTGGCAGACGAGCTCGAAAGGATATATGAGAACTTGTTGCCAGAGTATCAGCTCTTTATCCGTCGCCACGAGTTCTCCACCCTCGAAACGCTGACACAGCTCGCCACCGCATATGAGATCGCACGGGATCGGGACACGAACCGGCACGCCACCCTCGCCCACTTCGCCACCATGGGGTCGGACCAAGCACATAGGTCACCATCATACCCGAGGACTACGACTGCAAGAGAACTCAACGCCGTCCCCCTGCCCATCGGGGTTACGAATCACATGATCTCCGACGAGGACAGCCGGCCGGTGGACATACAGTGTGCCTGCCGCCGCTGCGCAGAGGTAGGCCACTTCGCCAAAGAGTGCACTCGGCCGCCCCGCCTATTCTGTTGGGATTGCGGACGCAGAGGCGTGCGGACAGTAAACTGTTGTCGGCAGTCGGGAAACGGACAGCTTCCCCGCTCGAATTGGGAGCGGCCGGGGACAGCCAGCACACTTCCCAACCCGTAAAGCCACCACTTCGACTGGAGGACGGGCGGATAGTAGCGACGATTAGCATCAACGGACGACCATTTCTGGCCACACTGGACACTGGAGCGTCGCGCAGCTTCGTAAGCGAGCGAGTGGCCCAAACTCTGGCCACCACCACCAACAAGAGGGCAGTGCGAACGCGGATCTCCTTGGCTGACGGCTCCTCCCAAGAAGTCACCAAAGCCGTGTGGGCACGCGTCAAACTGGACCGGCAAGAGGCCGAGCTACCCCTCCTGGTGTTACCCACGATCCTGGACGACGTTATCCTAGGGATCGACTTCTTGTGCGTCATCCAGGCGTCCCTGATCTGCGGTCGCACTTGCTTGCGGCTCTTTCCGGCGCCCCCTCGAGATGCAACGACAATAACCGTGCCCGAGACACTGCCTGCAGACCCGACAGCCACGAACCCACCCCGAGCGGGTGTCGTAATCGGTGGACACCCACGGGATCCACTCCAGCAGTCAAGTGACGCCACAACGTCATCGGGCTCCCGGGCTGTGTTACCATCGAACTCTCGAGCCATCAAGGATGCAACCTCATTGTCATCGTCATCGTCGCCAAGGGCCACCGGAGATGCACCCTCGTCGCCATTGTCATCATCGCCAAGGGCCGCCACGGCCACATCGTCGCCATTGTCATCATCGCCAAGGGCCGCCACGGCCACATCGTCACCGCTGCCGGGTTCAAGGGTCACCACGGCCACCTCATCGTCATCGTCGCCAAGGGCCGCCACGGCCACATCGTCATCGTCATCGTCGCCAAGGGCCACCACGGCCACCTCATTGTCATCGTCATCGTCGCCACGGGTCACCACGGCCACCTCATCGTCATCGTCGCCAAGGGCCACCACGGCCACCTCATCGTCATCGTCGCCAAGGGTCACCACGGCCACCTCCTCGTCATCGTCGCCAAGGGCCGCCACGGCCACATCGTCACCGCTGCCGGGTTCAAGGGTCACCACGGCCACCTCATCGTCATCGTCGCTAAGGGCCACCACGGCCACCTCATCGTCATCGTCGCCAAGGGTCACCACGGCCACCTCATCGTCATCGTCGCCAAGGGCCGCCACGGCCACATCGTCACCGCTGCCGGGTTCAAGGGTCACCACGGCCACCTCATCGTCATCGTCGCCAAGGGCCACCACGGCCACCTCATCGTCATCGTCGCCAAGGGTCACCCCCCCCCCCTCATCGTCATCGACGCCAAGGGCCATCACGGCCACTCATCGTCATCATCGCCGAACTCTCGAGCGGTACCAGCCGCACCCTCCCGGCCTCCAGGACCACCGGGTCCACCTATGTCGTCCGATCCCCCGCCGCCTGCGGTTACCGGAGGGGCCAGCAAGTACGGGTTGACTCCACTAGCGGATGCAGAAGTGGCCCGTGAGAGAAACCCGTTCCGAAACCAGGCCAGCCACGATAAGCCTACGGCAAATCTCGCCACCATCGCCGAATGTCTGGAAGAACAGCAGCCACAGACACTCACCGGCGAGCCTATGGAACCCCGAACCCTAGCGTTCCTCGAGGAGGAACTGAAGCAATTCGACGGATTGGCCGGGGTGACCCACATCGCGGAGCACCAAATTGTCATGCGAGACGAAAAGCCACTGCAGCAGCGGTATTTCCCAAAGAACCCGGCCATGCAGCAGATCATCAGTGACCAAGTCGATGAGCTACTCCGGGATGGGAGGATCGAACCATCACGGAGCCCGCATAGTGCTCCCATAGTCCTGGTAAGGAAGAAGACTGGGGAAATGCGAATGTGTGTCGATTTCCGGCAGTTAAACGCACACAGCGTGCCGGATGCGTACCCGCTTCCGCGCATCAACCACATCCTGGAGCGCCTGCGGAACGCACGCTATATTTCGACGCTGGACCTGAAAAACGGCTACTGGCAGATCCCAGTGGCGCAGGAAAGTCGCGCTTGTACCGCTTTCACCGTGCCTGGACGAGGATTGTTCCAGTGGCGAGTAATGCCGTTTGGATTACATTCGGCCCCAGCGACGTTTCAAAGGGCCCTGGATAGCGTCATCGGGCCGGACCTAGAGCCTCACGCTTTTGCCTACCTAGACGATATCATCGTCACAGGAGCTACGTGGGAGGAACATATGCAAAACCTCAAGGAGGTCTTCAAGCTGCGGCGATGTCTGGGAGTCGATTCATGGTATAGGCGATTCGTACCCAACTTCGCCGCCATAGTGCAGCCGATGTCCACGTTGCTACGGAAAGGGAAACGATGGCTCTGGGAGGAACCACATCAACTCGCGTTCGAAGATCTGAAGAACAAACTCACCGAAGCGCCGGTGTTGGCATGCCCGGATTTCACCCGGAAGTTCCAGTTGAAAACCGACGCCAGCGACTACGGGCTCGGAGCAGCAAGCCAAAGAAGGCGAACGAGTGGTGGCGTACGCCAGGCGACTGGCGAAATCCGAGGAAAACTACTCGGCCACCGAGAAAGAATGCCTCGCCATCGTCTGGGCCATTCGGAAACTCCGGTGCTACCTGGAAGGGTATCGGTTCGATGTTATCACGGACCATTTAGCCCTGAAATGGCTGAATACCATTGAAAACCCGACTGGGCGTATCGCTCGCTGGGCGCTGGAGCTCCAGCAGTTCCAATTCAACGTGCACTACAGGAAGGGTAACCAGAACGTGGTCGCTGATGCACTGTCGCACCAACCACTGAACACGCTCCACCAGCTACAAGAAGCATTACCACCATGCAAGTGGAACCGAGCCAAACTGGAACAAATCGACGCCCAACCGGAAAAGTTTCCGCACTACGCCAGAGAGAACGGACAGCTGTACCGCTACCTCGGCGATCCAGCACCCGACGAGGGCATCAGCCCCTGGAAGCTGTGCGTTCCCACGGAGCATCGACGACACGTGCTGGAGGAGTGCCACGACCACCCCTCGGCAGGGCATCTAGGGATCCGCAAGACGATCCTACGAGTTGGACAGCGCTATTTCTGGCCTGGAATGCATCGGGACGTTCGACGACACGTAAGGTGCTGCGAGACCTGCCAGCGGTTCAAGGCGAGTCAGCTCAAGCCCGCGGGGAAGATGCTCACCCGTCGCCCAGAGGAACCCTTCACAATGGTCAGCGCAGACTTCATCGGACCCCTACCCCGGTCTCGTCGCGGGAATACAATGTTGCTGGTCTTCCTGGACGTCTTCTCGAAATGGGTCGAGATCATACCGCTGCGGAAGGCGACGACGGCCCAGCTGGAACTGGCGTTTCGAGAGCGCATCCTCTCCCGATTCGGAACCCCACGCACGCTGATATGCGACAACGGCGCGCAATTCACGAGTCGAGGGTTTAAGGCACTCTGCAAACGGGCCGGCGTCCAGATTCAGTACACGGCTCCGTACTCGCCGCAACAGAACCCGACCGAGCGTGCGAACCGGACGATCAAAACTATGATCGCCCAATACACCGCGGACGACCAACGATCCTGGGACCAGCTACTGCCAGAGATCTCGCTCGCAGTGAATTCCAGCATCTCGGACAGCACGGGATTCAGCCCCGCCTATTTAGTCCAGGGCCGCGAGCCACGCCTGCCGGGGGCCTGGTACGACAAAGTGACGCCGAGCTCAAGTACCACGCCACAGTCACCCGAAGACCGGGCTAAAGGATTACAGGAGGCATATGCTATCGCACGAGAGAACAACGAGCGGGCATCCCAGGAACAGCAGGGGTACTACAATTTACGGCGGCGCGCTTGGCTACCCTTGGTGGGATCATGGGTGCTGGTCCGTACCCATCACCTGTCCAAGGCCATACAAAGTGGTGAAGTTCCTGTCACAGAACGTAGTGCACCTACAACTGCGGGGCTCTAAGAAACGGCGGACTGCTAGTCTCCCAGATCTCAAAGAGTACAGGACCGGAGAAGCCGACGACGAAGAAGATACGGCGGTCAAAGGCAGAGCCATACACAGGACCTGCGCCTCCGAACCGCTGGATCGACGAAGAAGAGAGACACTCGGCCAGGAGAAAAACCAGGATGCCCAAGTCACTGAGCAGCGTACCCAGCCCAAGAAAGCCACCCATCGACGAGTACACTTCGAATAAACCAACATCGAGCAGGGTCACGTGAGTCAAGAGGGGCACCCGCGCCGCCATAGTTAAGTTAAGCCGCCAATAGAACCAACAACACCTAGGTAGGATTCGCACAATAAGACCTAGGCTAATACGTTACATTTACTAGCACACCGTCACCATGTCCGACAACGAGGAGTATGAATACCGCCCAGGGAGCGACTCCACCCGCTCTCCCTCACCACCAGCCGTCACCAACAGCACCGACTCCGGGCTATCGGAGTACGCGGAGCGCGTCGCATCGCCACCGTTCGACACGGCCGGGACACCGCCGCCTCCACCTCTTGTCCGCGACGGAGATGCCGACTCCCAGTCCACAATCCGCCTCGACCCGTCGTACGAATGCGAGGTGAGCAGTGGATCGAACGGACCACCAAGGCAGGAGGAGGACCCACCAGCTCGAGATGTTGAGCCCGACACCAGGGGGCTGACTACAGCGAGACTGGCGCGGTTAAACGTCGCAGGATCCCCGGCAGTCGGGTACAGCACGTCCTGCTTCCTGGTGACCGCTTGGCTGGAGAGCGTGGTGACGCCGGCATTCGCGTCCAAGAGAGTCGGGCCTGGGTACCACACTCGGCACCGTCTACAGACGACTCGTCAGTCGGAGGGGATGGCCGCTTCGCGACTGGAGGCCCACCCGTGCCCCTCCAGTGCTCGCTAGCAGAGGCCAACGACGCTTGGGCCGATTACGCAGCCCGGCCTCGCACCCCCACCACCTCGACCGCCTCACGGGAAGCCGATGCCACCGGAGACTCGTTTATGGGTACTTCGGTGAGTGGATCCCTGAGCGACGACGCCGACGCGGAGGCCGTAGCTGCCGAGTCGCCCCAGATGGACGAAGGCGAGGAAGGGATGGATCCCACACCGGACTGCCCGACGACGCGGGAAACGCAGCCTGAAGAAGCCGAAGCCAGCACCCCGAGTCCCAAGACGACCGCAGCGCAGAACGGGCCACTTCCAGCTACCCCGGGAAGGGGAATCCCCGAGGTTGGAAGCTCGAGAGCTCCAGACCGGCACCCAGAACGGGAGGGCAGGCAAGCAACACCACTGCACGCCTCCCTGAGAGCCCTCGGACACCGAGTCCTAGAGAAGCCACCCCAGACAGACTAATCCCGCTCACTCCAGGGAGCAGCATCCCGAGAGTGGAGATGATCAGCTGGCTCGATCCCCACCCGACGGGACCGGAACTGGGTAGGGACGGAGGTGCACGCGACCCCATAGCGAGGCCCGACGACACGGAGGATGCCGACATCATAGACCTGGGTCTCTTCCCGGCCGGACCAGAGGAAGACGCACTCCTGCAGGCGCTACGGGAGCACCCGGGAGTAGAACAAATCCTCGACGAGGATGATAGGGTCGTCGCACCGGCAGCGTTGAGGGTGGACACGAACGGGCGTCGTCTCCCCCGCGCCATCGTGGAGTACGTGGAGACTCACGACCGCACGAACGTTCGTTTCCTGCGGCACCACCAGGGACACCGATTCCGCGTCACGATCACGGCCCGACGCGGCATCGCCATCTCGCTTCGCCACCCCGACGTAAGGGGGGGGGGTGTGAGGCACCGTAAAGGCTGCCCCACATCCAGCGGGTAAAAATGTACATATTCACACAAATATTGGTAGATAATAAGATAATAACGATAAGATAATAATTTAGGATATACATATTGGTAGAGAATAAGAAAAGAAACTAGTACTAAGTTAGGATAGGCCACGGAGGCAGGCAAGAAGCCAAAAGAGCCGTTAAGTTGTAGGCGCAACTTCCCGCGGGGAAGATGCTCACCCGTCGCCCAGAGGAACCCTTCACAATGGTCAGCGCAGACTTCATCGGACCCCTACCCCGGTCTCGTCGCGGGAATACAATGTTGCTGGTCTTCCTGGACGTCTTCTCGAAATGGGTCGAGATCATACCGCTGCGGAAGGCGACGACGGCCCAGCTGGAACTGGCGTTTCGACAGCGCATCCTCTCCCGATTCGGAACCCCACGCACGCTGATATGCGACAACGGCGCGCAATTCACGAGTCGAGGGTTTAAGGCACTCTGCAAACGGGCCGGCGTCCGGATTCAGTACACGGCTCCGTACTCGCCGCAACAGAACCCGACCGAGCGTGCGAACCGGACGATCAAAACTATGATCGCCCAATACACCGCGGACGACCAACGATCCTGGGACCAGCTACTGCCAGAGATCTCGCTCGCAGTGAATTCCAGCATCTCGGACAGCACGGGATTCAGCCCCGCCTATTTAGTCCAGGGCCGCGAGCCACGCCTGCCGGGGGCCTGGTACGACAAAGTGACGCCGAGCTGAAGTACCACGCCACAGTCACCCGAAGACCGGGCTAAAGGATTACAGGAGGCATATGCTATCGCACGAGAGAACAACGAGCGGGCATCCCAGGAACAGCAGCGGTACTACAATTTACGGCGGCGCGCTTGGCGACCCTTGGTGGGATCATGGGTGCTGGTCCGTACCCATCACCTGTCCAAGGCCAGCGAGGGATTCAACGCCAAGTTGGCTCCGAAGTACACCGGACCCTACAAAGTGGTGAAGTTCCTGTCACAGAACGTAGTGCGCCTACAACTGCGGGGCTCTAAGAAACGGCGGACTGCCAGTCTCCCAGATCTCAAAGAGTACAGGACCGGAGAAGCCGACGACGAAGAAGAGAGACACTCGGCCAGGAGAAAAACCAGGATGCCCAAGTCACTGAGCAGCGTACCCAGCCCAAGAAAGCCACCCATCGACGAGTACACTTCGAATAAACCAACATCGAGCAGGGTCACGTGAGTCAAGAGGGGCACCCGCGCCGCCATAGTTAAGTTAAGCCGCCAAGTAGGATTCGCACAATAAGACCTAGGCTAATACGTTACATTTACTAGCACACCGTCACCATGTCCGACAACGAGGAGTATGAATACCGCCCAGGGAGCGACTCCACCCGCTCTCCCTCACCACCAGCCGTCACCAACAGCACCGACTCCGGGCTATCGGAGTACGCGGAGCGCGTCGCATCGCCACCGTTCGACACGGCCGGGACACCGCCGCCTCCATTTCTTGTCCGCGACGGAGATGCCGACTCCCAGTCCACAATCCGCCTCGACCCGTCGTACGAATGCGAGGTGAGCAGTGGATCGAACGGACCACCAAGGCAGGAGGAGGACCCACCAGCTCGAGATGTTGAGCCCGACACCAGGGGGCTGACTACAGCGAGACTGGCGCGGTTAAACAACGCAGGATCCCCAGCAGTCGGGTACAGCACGTCCTGCTACCTGGTGACCGCTTGGCTGGAGAGCGTGGTGACGCCGGCATTCGCTGAGGGGTTTAAGGAGAGATGCGTTCAGGAGATTCGGGCCTGGGTACCACACTCGGCACCGTCTACAGACGACTCGTCAGTCGGAGGGGATGGCCGCTTCGCGACTGGAGGCCCACCCGTGCCCCTCCAGTGCTCGCTAGCAGAGGCCAACGACGCTTGGGCCGATTACGCAGCCCGGCCTCGCACCCCCACCACCTCGACCGCCTCACGGGAAGCCGATGCCACCGGAGACTCGTTTATGGGTACTTCGGTGAGTGGATCCCTGAGCGACGACGCCGACGCGGAGGCCGTAGCTGCCGAGTCGCCCCAGATGGACGAAGGCGAGGAAGAGATGGATCCCACACCGGACTGCCCGACGACGCGGGAAACGCAGCCTGAAGAAGCCGAAGCCAGCACCCCGAGTCCCAAGACGACCGCAGCGCAGAACGGGCCACTTCCAGCTACCCCGGGAAGGGGAATCCCCGAGGTTGGAAGCTCGAGAGCTCCAGACCGGCACCCAGAACGGGAGGGCAGGCAAGCAACACCACTGCACGCCTCCCCTGAGAGCCCTCGGACACCGAGTCCTAGAGAAGCCACCCCAGACAGACTAATCCCGCTCACTCCAGGGAGCAGCATCCCGAGAGTGGAGATGATCAGCTGGCTCGATCCCCACCCGACGGGACCGGAACTGGGTAGGGACGGAGGTGCACGCGACCCCATAGCGAGGCCCGACGACACGGAGGATGCCGACATCATAGACCTGGGTCTCTTCCCGGCCGGACCAGAGGAAGACGCACTCCTGCAGGCGCTACGGGAGCACCCGGGAGTAGAACAAATCCTCGACGAGGATGATAGGGTCGTCGCACCGGCAGCGTTGAGGGTGGACACGAACGGGCGTCGTCTCCCCCGCGCCATCGTGGAGTACGTGGAGACTCACGACCGCACGAACGTTCGTTTCCTGCGGCACCACCAGGGACACCGATTCCGCGTCACGATCACGGCCCGACGCGGCATCGCCATCTCGCTTCGCCACCCCGACGTAAGGGGGGGGTGTGAGGCACCGTAAAGGCTGCCCCACATCCAGCGGGTAAAAATGTAGATATTCACACAAATATTGGTAGATAATAAGATAATAACGATAAGATAATAATTTAGGATATACATATTGGTAGAGAATAAGAAAAGAAACTAGTACTAAGTTAGGATAGGCCACGGAGGCAGGCAAGAAGCCAAAAGAGCCGTTAAGTTCAAAACTTCGGCCGTTAGCCGGTAGTTCAAACAGGCGTTATTTAATTAAGATCTCAGCTGATCAGGCACTCTACCCAGCGAGTTAGGCGATCTACACACGATCGGATTAGGCGACCTACGCACGGTTCCAGTGTTGAGAAGCGAGAACCCGGCTGGCTATATAAACCCGGCGGCTGCTAGTCCAGGGTCTCTTTCATCCGCCACCAGTCAAAGACCCAGCAACGCAGAGAAAACCACGCAAAGGGACACACAGTACACCAAGGACCCGCAGGACATCAAGGATCAGGACGAAGGACCCTAGTGAGTAGAGTGCGAGAGAGATAGGGAGAGACAGGGAAAGAAAATAGTGCGGCTAGGGAAAATATACAGATAGAAAAGAGGAAGAAAAGCCCACAAAGATAACCAAGAACAATAAAACGAAAGAACAATAAGAACAGCGAACATACACCGAGTTGGGTTTATTTTTACCCTGACCCTCAAAGCCCTGATCCGCGTGTGCTAAAACTGTGGCCTAAGCCAAGCCGATTGCGTTTTCGAGAAGATTCCTCTGCGCAACTGGACTTTGGTGGCAACCACGTGCACAGACGTGAAGGCGTGCAAGTACGGGTTTCTTTCCGCTTGCATAGCTTTTCCGTCGCGATCCCGGTCGACACACCCAAGCCTCAAGTAACCCGAACCCGACCCGCGTGTGCCAAACAGTGGCCCAAGCCAAGCCGGTTGCGTTTTCGAGAAGATTCCTCTGCGCAACTGGACTTTGGTGGCAACCACGTGCACAGACGTGAAGGCGTGCAAGTACGGGTTTTCTTTCCGCTTGCATAGCTTTCCGTCTCGGTTTCCGACCGACGCACACCCATCCCGAACAGTGGGAGACTGTCCCAGAACTGGGAGCGCTGACTTCTGTCCATGTTTAGAGACGATTCCTCTGCGTGGGCGTGAACCAGCGCCCCAGGTGGCGGGAGTTGACAAAGTGGTACGGGCCAATTCCCCCCCGTTCACTCATTCGCGCCTGGTCCGAGTCCCAAATGCCTGCTCTGACCCGCCAATAAGACCCACCGCGCACATCGGCGACGGTGTCCAGGTTGCCCGCCTCTCCTCGTCCCCGCTTATTTACAAATTCGATTGTAAAGGATCCTGGGGAGACTGAGCTCCATCCCAGCCGTAGAAACATCCTTACACGCGATCACACCATAACCTGGAGCGGGGCCTCCAGGCTCTTCTCTCGGGATCGCGGAACGAGGCAGACGTGTGATCGGGACACGACATCGGCGAAATTTCGAGGCCCCACGTGCGGTCCTTAAGACTATTGGCAAAGTAGGTCAAACGGGACGCCCAACGCGACCTTTCGCAGTTCTCCCATCGCGAGTGTTCCGCCGGTTTAATTTGGCCAAGCGCCACGCTGCCAATCGTGGGTGACATTGAAGAGGTTAGTACAAATAGGTCCTGATACGCTCAGAACGGTGTAGCGGACTCGGGTGAGAGAAATCCCAATAAAGTTTTACGGTCGTGTAATCACATCTCTCGATCTTGTGTCTTCATTTCGTAGTTAAAAAGTGAACTTAACCTAACCTAACCTCATTCCCAGAGCTACTTTGGGCCCGAACGTGGACATACTTCCCGTTCGCCACTGTAGCCGTAGTTTTTGCTCCTAGTAGTATCATCGGATCTGAACGCGGACCCCTTCCCGTTCGATCCGGTAGTTTCCCACCCTCCCCTCGCGTAGTTTGGGATTTGTGCGTGGATACCCGTCCCGCCGGATCCGTTCCCCGGTAGTTTCCCCGCCCCCCCTTGCGTAGTTCGGGATTTGTGCGTGGATACCCGTCCCGCCGGATCCGTTCTCCGGTAGTCTCCCCACCCCCCTTGCGTAGTTTGGGATTTGTGCGTGGATACCCGTCCCGCCGGATCCGTTCTCCTGTAGTTTCCCCACCCCCCTTGCGTAGTTTGGGATTTGCGCGTGGACACCCGTCCCGCCGGATCCGTTCTCCGGTAGTTTCTCTATCCCCTTGCGTTGTTTGGGATTTGAGCGTGGACACCCGTCCCGCCGGATCTATTAACCTAGTGTCTGGTCTACGTAGTAGTTTGGAGACTGGCACGCGGACACCCGTCCCGGCCGGTCAGACAAGTCGAATCCCTCTGTCCCTTTACTATCCGGCCCCCTCCCCTCTCAAAGTATCTTCCCGGCTCGGCCTCGCCCGAAGATCCAGGCCGGTGGATTTTCCGCCCTCGACGCGAGACCCAGGACTTCAACACCCGCAAAGTATTCTCCCGGCTCGGCCTCGCCCGAAGGTCCAGGCCGGTGGATTTTCCGCCCTCGACGCGGGACCCAGGACTTCAACGACCACCCAGTATTCGCCCGGCTCGGCCTCGCCCGAAGGTCCAGCCCGGTGGATTTTTCGCCCTCGACGCGAAACACGACAAGGATTCTACACGTCCACGTTTCCGTCGACACGGACAAGAACCCTCGGTGCAGACTCCCCATTAAAAATCATCCGTTCACCTGTAGAACGGAACTCTCTAGTCCGGTGTTTCGGTGATTTACAAATTTCTTGTAAAGGACTCTTGGATCCGACTGAGATCTGTACCCCGGCTGAGAAAACATCCTTAAAATCAATAACAAAATATTAACCAAACCTCCCAAAACAAGTCTCATAGAACTAGTCGTCGCATGTAGACGTGTATTTATTGTGCTCCGGGAAAAAGTATTCAATAAAATCATAAAAGTGCAGGTATTGGCTTAATAAATCTAGTATAACGCAAAAAGACGCTTTCTGCGATGAAATCGCGAATGTTTATATTGATTGGTCAATTAATTAATACAAAACTTAACACATAAAACTCTAATTAACTTTACCTCGAATACAATGAGTCTGAACGACGTTCGCACACAACGTCAAAGAGGAGAGACGGCTCTCAGTACAAAGAAATAACGCGTACTTCTCTTTTAAAGCAACCGAAAACAATGCAAGCTCTAATCAAGCGCGGTTTTTAAACGTGAGAGAGCCAGAGAACGCGTTCTTGCTCCTTCTCGCTACCATCGACGTCTCTGCAGCCAAAGAGCGCTGAATGTGCTACAATGCAGGTATGTAATAACAAAAGCTCATCAGCAGTAACTAGCACAGCTTGCATAGCTTTCCGTCTCGGTTTCCGACCGACGCACACCCATCCCGAACAGTGGGAGCCTGTCCCAGAACTGGGAGCGCTGACTTCTGTCCATGTTTAGAGACGATTCCTCTGCGTGGGCGTGAACCAGCGCCCCAGGTGGCGGGAGTTGACAAAGTGGTACGGGCCAATTCCCCCCCGTTCACTCATTCGCGCCTGGTCCGAGTCCCAAATGCCTGCTCTGACCCGCCAATAAGACCCACCGCGCACATCGGCGACGGTGTCCAGGTTGCCCGCCTCTCCTCGTCCCCGCTTATTTACAAATTCGATTGTAAAGGATCCTGGGGAGACTGAGCTCCATCCCAGCCGTAGAAACATCCTTACACGCGATCACACCATAACCTGGAGCGGGGCCTCCAGGCTCTTCTCTCGGGATCGCGAAACGAGGCAGACGTGTGATCGGGACACGACATCGGCGAAATTTCGAGGCCCCACGTGCGGTCCTTAAGACTATTGGCAAAGTAGGTCAAACGGGACGCCCAACGCGACCTTTCGCAGTTCTCCCATCGCGAGTGTTCCGCCGGTTTAATTTGGCCAAGCGCCTCGCTGCCAATCGTGGGTGACATTGAAGAGGTTAGTACAAATAGGTCCTGATACGCTCAGAACGGTGTAGCGGACTCGGGTGAGAGAAATCCCAATAAAGTTTTACGGTCGTGTAATCACATCTCTCGATCTTGTGTCTTCATTTCGTAGTTAAAAAGTGAACTTAACCTAACCTAACCTCATTCCCAGAGCTACTTTGGGCCCGAACGTGGACATACTTCCCGTTCGCCACTGTAGCCGTAGTTTTTGCTCCTAGTAGTATCATCGGATCTGAACGCGGACCCCTTCCCGTTCGATCCGGTAGTTTCCCCACCCTCCCCTCGCGTAGTTTGGGATTTGTGCGTGGATACCCGTCCCGCCGGATCCGTTCCCCGGTAGTTTCCCCGCCCCCCCTTGCGTAGTTCGGGATTTGTGCGTGGATACCCGTCCCGCCGGATCCGTTCTCCGGTAGTCTCCCCACCCCCCTTGCGTAGTTTGGGATTTGTGCGTGGATACCCGTCCCGCCGGATCCGTTCTCCGGTAGTTTCCCCACCCCCTTGCGTAGTTTGGGATTTGTGCGTGGACACCCGTCCCGCCGGATCCGTTCTCCTGTAGTTTCCCCACCCCCCTTGCGTAGTTTGGGATTTGCGCGTGGACACCCGTCCCGCCGGATCCGTTCTCCGGTAGTTTCTCTATCCCCTTGCGTAGTTTGGGATTTGAGCGTGGACACCCGTCCCGCCGGATCTATTAACCTAGTGTCTGGTCTACGTAGTAGTTTGGAGACTGGCACGCGGACACCCGTCCCGGCCGGTCAGACAAGTCGAATCCCTCTGTCCCTTTACTATCCGGCCCCCTCCCCCTCTCAAAGTATCTTCCCGGCTCGGCCTCGCCCGAAGATCCAGGCCGGTGGATTTTCCGCCCTCGACGCGAGACCCAGGACTTCAACACCCGCAAAGTATTCTCCCGGCTCGGCCTCGCCCGAAGGTCCAGGCCGGTGGATTTTCCGCCCTCGACGCGGGACCCAGGACTTCAACGACCACCCAGTATTCGCCCGGCTCGGCCTCGCCCGAAGGTCCAGCCCGGTGGATTTTTCGCCCTCGACGCGAAACACGACAAGGATTCTACACGTCCACGTTTCCGTCGACACGGACAAGAACCCTCGGTGCAGACTCCCCATTAAAAATCATCCGTTCACCTGTAGAACGGAACTCTCTAGTCCGGTGTTTCGGTGATTTACAAATTTCTTGTAAAGGACTCTTGGATCCGACTGAGATCTGTACCCCGGCTGAGAAAACATCCTTAAAATCAATAAAAAAATATTAACCAAACCTCCCAAAACAAGTCTCATAGAACTAGTCGTCGCATGTAGACGTGTATTTATTGTGCTCCGGGAAAAAGTATTCAATAAAATCATAAAGGTGCAGTGACTGGCTTAATAAATCTACTATAACGCAAAAAGACGCTTTCTGCGATGAAATCGCGAATGTTTATATTGATTGGTCAATTAATTAATACAAAACTTAACACATAAAACTCTAATTAACTTTACCTCGAATACAATGAGTCTGAACGACGTTCGCACACAACGTCAAAGTGAGCAAGGCGAGAGACGGCTCTCAGTACAAAGAAATAACGCGTACTTCTCTTTTAAAGCAACCGAAAACAATGCAAGCTCTAATCAAGCGCGGTTTTTAAACGTGAGAGAGCCAGAGAACGCGTTCTTGCTCCTTCTCGCTACCATCGACGTCTCTGCAGCCAAAGAGCGCTGAATGTGCTACAATGCAGGTATGTAATAACAAAAGCTCATCAGCAGTAACTAGCACAGCTTGCATAGCTTTCCGTCTCGGTTTCCGACCGACGCACACCCATCCCGAACAGTGGGAGCCTGTCCCAGAACTGGGAGCGCTGACTTCTGTCCATGTTTAGAGACGATTCCTCTGCGTGGGCGTGAACCAGCGCCCCAGGTGGCGGGAGTTGACAAAGTGGTACGGGCCAATTCCCCCCCGTTCACTCATTCGCGCCTGGTCCGAGTCCCAAATGCCTGCTCTGACCCGCCAATAAGACCCACCGCGCACATCGGCGACGGTGTCCAGGTTGCCCGCCTCTCCTCGTCCCCGCTTATTTACAAATTCGATTGTAAAGGATCCTGGGGAGACTGAGCTCCATCCCAGCCGTAGAAACATCCTTACACGCGATCACACCATAACCTGGAGCGGGGCCTCTAAGCTCTTCTCTCGGGATCGCGGAACGAGGCAGACGTGTTATCGGGACACGACATCGGCGAAATTTCGAGGCCCCACGTGCGGTCCTTAAGACTATTGGCAAAGTAGGTCAAACGGGATGCCCAACGCGACCTTTCGCAGTTCTCCCATCGCGAGAGTTTCGCCGGTTTAATTTGGCCAAGCGCCACGCTGCCAATCGTGGGTGACATTGAAGAGGTTAGTGAAAATAGGTCCTGATACGCTCAGAACGGTGTAGCGGACTCGGGTGAGAGAAATCCCAATAAAGTTTTACGGTCGTGTAATCACATCTCTCGATCTTGTGTCTTCATTTCGTAGTTAAAAAGTGAACTTAACCTAACCTAACCTCATTCCCAGAGCTACTTTGGGCCCGAACGTGGACATACTTCCCGTTCGCCACTGTAGCCGTAGTTTTTGCTCCTAGTAGTATCATCGGATCTGAACGCGGACCCCTTCCCGTTCGATCCGGTAGTTTCCCCACCCTCCCCTCGCGTAGTTTGGGATTTGTGCGTGGATACCCGTCCCGCCGGATCCGTTCCCCGGTAGTTTCCCCGCCCCCCCTTGCGTAGTTCGGGATTTGTGCGTGGATACCCGTCCCGCCGGATCCGTTCTCCGGTAGTCTCCCCACCCCCTTGCGTAGTTTGGGATTTGTGCGTGGATACCCGTCCCGCCGGATCCGTTCTCCGGTAGTTTACCCACCCCCCTTGCGTAGTTTGGGATTTGTGCGTGGACACCCGTCCCGCCGGATCCGTTCTCCTGTAGTTTCCCCACCCCCTTGCGTAGTTTGGGATTTGCGCGTGGACACCCGTCCCGCCGGATCCGTTCTCCGGTAGTTTCTCTATCCCCTTGCGTAGTTTGGGATTTGAGCGTGGACACCCGTCCCGCCGGATCTATTAACCTAGTGTCTGGTCTACGTAGTAGTTTGGAGACTGGCACGCGGACACCCGTCCCGGCCGGTCAGACAAGTCGAATCCCTCTGTCCCTTTACTATCCGGCCCCCCTCCCCCTCTCAAAGTATCTTCCCGGCTCGGCCTTGCCCGAAGGTCCAGGCCGGTGGATTTTCCGCCCTCGACGCGAGACCCAGGACTTTAACACCCGCAAAGTATTCTCCCGGCTCGGCCTCGCCCGAAGGTCCAGGCCGGTGGATTTTCCGCCCTCGACGCGGGACCCAGGACTTCAACACCCGCAAAGTATTCTCCCGGCTCGGCCTCGCCCGAAGGTCCAGGCCGGTGGATTTTCCGCCCTCGACGCGGGACCCAGGACTTCAACGACCACCCAGTATTCGCCCGGCTCGGCCTCGCCCGAAGGTCCAGCCCGGTGGATTTTTCGCCCTCGACGCGAAACACGACAAGGATTCCACACGTCCACGTCGACACGGACAAGAACCCTCGGTGCAGACTCCCCATTAAAAATCATCCGTTCACCTGTAGAACGGAACTCTCTAGTCCGGTGTTTCGGTGATTTACAAATTTCTTGTAAAGGACTCTTGGATCCGACTGAGATCTGTACCCCGGCTGAGAAAACATCCTTAAAATCAATAAAAAAATACTAACCAAACCTCCCAAAACAAGTCTCATAGAACTAGTCGTCGCATGTAGACGTGTATTTATTGTGCTCCGGGAAAAAGTATTCAATAAAATCATAAAGGTGCAGTGACTGGCTTAATAAATCTACTATAACGCAAAAAGACGCTTTCTGCGATGAAATCGCGAATTATTATATTGATTGGTCAATTAATTAATACAAAACTTAACACATAAAACTCTTGTTAACTTTACCTCGAATACAATGAGTCTGAACGACGTTCGCACACAACGTCAAAGTGAGCAAGGCGAGAGACGGCTCTCAGTACAAAGAAATAACGCGTACTTATCTTTTAAAGCAACCGAAAACAATGCAAGCTCTAATCAAGCGCGGTTTTTAAACGTGAGAGAGCCAGAGAACGCGTTCTTGCTCCTTCTCGCTACCATCGACGTCTCTGCAGCCAAAGAGCGCTGAATGTGCTCCAATGCAGGTATGTAATAACAAAAGCTCATCAGCAGTAACTAGCACAGCAATTTCTTTAACAACGTCAACTGTAACTAAAACAACAACCGCAACTGTATCGACTGCGCGTTTAATGACATCATCAACTAGCAGCACAAATATTAATACGTCTGCCGCTGCGCTGCCCGAAAAACAGAACAAAAACAATGAATGTGTTAAGCCGGCTGTGCAGACTGGTATGGATCGCTACATCCAAATCAAAAGGAAGCTGAGCCCTCTAAATTCTCAACGCAAAATAACCCGTAACAATGCTAGCCTAGCTGGAACTATGATCTCAAACCGATTTAAAATCTTGGCAGACGCCTATGACGTTGAGGCGGCCGAATCTACTGAAGTCGAGAAAAGGAAGCCAAAGCCTCCGCCTATATATATTCTAGAAAAAAGTTCCAATGTTCTAGTCAACAAAATTATCGAGCTCATTGGAAATAATAACTTCCACATAATAACCCTTGTAAAGGGAAACATCCAAGAGACAAAGGTTCAAATGTAGTCTGAAGATTATTACAGAGTATTATTGAAATATCTTACTGAGAATCAAAATTACTTTTACACGTATCAGCTAAAAAGTAGCAAGGACATGCACGTTGTACATAAGGGCATAGAGTCCGACTCCAAACTGCTGATCACGGCCCGACGCGGCATCGCCATCTCGCTTCGCCACCCCGACGTAAGGGGGGGGTGTGAGGCACCGTAAAGGCTGCCCCACATCCAGCGGGTAAAAATGTACATATTCACACAAATATTGGTAGATAATAAGATAATAACGATAAGATAATAATTTAGGATATACATATTGGTAGAGAATAAGAAAAGAAACTAGTACTAAGTTAGGATAGGCCACGGAGGCAGGCAAGAAGCCAAAAGAGCCGTTAAGTTCAAAACTTCGGCCGTTAGCCGGTAGTTCAAACAGGCGTTATTTAATTAAGATCTCAGCTGATCAGGCACTCTACCCAGCGAGTTAGGCGATCTACACACGATCGGATTAGGCGACCTACGCACGGTTCCAGTGTTGAGAAGCGAGAACCCGGCTGGCTATATAAACCCGGCGGCTGCTAGTCCAGGGTCTCTTTCATCCGCCACCAGTCAAAGACCCAGCAACGCAGAGAAAACCACGCAAAGGGACACACAGTACACCAAGGACCCGCAGGACATCAAGGATCAGGACGAAGGACCCTAGTGAGTAGAGTGCGAGAGAGATAGGGAGAGACAGGGAAAGAAAATAGTGCGGCTAGGGAAAATATACAGATAGAAAAGAGGAAGAAAAGCCCACAAAGATAACCAAGAACAATAAAACGAAAGAACAATAAGAACAGCGAACATACACCGAGTTGGATTTATTTTCTCCCTGACCCTCAAAGCCCTGATCCGCGTGTGCTAAAACTGTGGCCTAAGCCAAGCCGATTGCGTTTTCGAGAAGATTCCTCTGCGCAACTGGACTTTGGTGGCAACCACGTGCACAGACGTGAAGGCGTGCAAGTACGGGTTTCTTTCCGCTTGCATAGCTTTTCCGTCGCGATCCCGGTCGACACACCCAAGCCTCAAGTAACCCGAACCCGACCCGCGTGTGCCAAACAGTGGCCCAAGCCAAGCCGGTTGCGTTTTCGAGAAGATTCCTCTGCGCAACTGGACTTTGGTGGCAACCACGTGCACAGACGTGAAGGCGTGCAAGTACGGGTTTTCTTTCCGCTTGCATAGCTTTCCGTCTCGGTTTCCGACCGACGCACACCCATCCCGAACAGTGGGAGCCTGTCCCAGAACTGGGAGCGCTGACTTCTGTCCATATTTAGAGACGATTCCTCTGCGTGGGCGTGAACCAGCGCCCCAGGTGGCGGGAGTTGACAAAGTGGTACGGGCCAATTCCCCCCCGTTCACTCATTCGCGCCTGGTCCGAGTCCCAAATGCCTGCTCTGACCCGCCAATAAGACCCACCGCGCACATCGGCGACGGTGTCCAGGTTGCCCGCCTCTCCTCGTCCCCGCTTATTTACAAATTCGATTGTAAAGGATCCTGGGGAGACTGAGCTCCATCCCAGCCGTAGAAACATCCTTACACGCGATCACACCATAACCTGGAGCGGGGCCTCCAGGCTCTTCTCTCGGGATCGCGGAACGAGGCAGACGTGTGATCGGGACACGACATCGGCGAAATTTCGAGGCCCCACGTGCGGTCCTTAAGACTATTGGCAAAGTAGGTCAAACGGGACGCCCAACGCGACCTTTCGCAGTTCTCCCATCGCGAGTGTTCCGCCGGTTTAATTTGGCCAAGCGCCACGCTGCCAATCGTGGGTGACATTGAAGAGGTTAGTACAAATAGGTCCTGATACGCTCAGAACGGTGTAGCGGACTCGGGTGAGAGAAATCCCAATAAAGTTTTATGGTCGTGTAATCACATCTCTCGATCTTGTGTCTTCATTTCGTAGTTAAAAAGTAAACTTAACCTAACCTAACCTCATTCCCAGAGCTACTTTGGGCCCGAACGTGGACATACTTCCCGTTCGCCACTGTAGCCGTAGTTTTTGCTCCTAGTAGTATCATCGGATCTGAACGCGGACCCCTTCCCGTTCGATCCGGTAGTTTCCCCACCCTCCCCTCGCGTAGTTTGGGATTTGTGCGTGGATACCCGTCCCGCCGGATCCGTTCTCCGGTAGTTTCCCCACCCCCCTTCCGTAGTTTTGGGATTTGTGCGTGGACACCCGTCCCGCCGGATCCGTTCTCCTGTAGTTTCCCCACCCCCCTTGCGTAGTTTGGGATTTGCGCGTGGACACCCGTCCCGCCGGATCTATTAACCTAGTGTCTGGTCTACGTAGTAGTTTGGAGACTGGCACGCGGACACCCGTCCCGGCCGGTCAGACAAGTCGAATCCCTCTGTCCCTTTACTATCCGGCCCCCCTCCCCCTCTCAAAGTATCTTCCCGGCTCGGTCTCGCCCGAAGGTCCAGGCCGGTGGATTTTCCGCCCTCGACGCGAGACCCAGGACTTCAACACCCGCAAAGTATTCTCCCGGCTCGGCCTCGCCCGAAGGTCCAGGCCGGTGGATTTTCCGCCCTCGACGCGAGACCCAGGACTTCAAACAAATTATTCTCGCTTTCGGCCTCGCCCGAAGGCCAGGCCGGTGGTTTTCCGCCCTCGACGCGGGACCCAGGGCTTCAACGACCACCCAGTATTCGCCCGGCTCGGCCTCGCCCGAAGGTCCAGCCCGGTGGATTTTTCGCCCTCGACGCGAAACACGACAAGGATTCCACACGTCCACGTTTCCGTCGACACGGACAAGAACCCTCGGTGCAGACTCCCCATTAAAAATCATCCGTTCACCTGTAGAACGGAACTCTCTAGTCCGGTGTTTCGGTGATTTACAAATTTCTTGTAAAGGACTCTTGGATCCGACTGAGATCTGTACCCCGGCTGAGAAAACATCCTTAAAATCAATAAAAAAATACTAACCAAACCTCCCAAAACAAGTCTCATAGAACTAGTCGTCGCATGTAGACGTGTATTTATTGTGCTCCGGGAAAAAGTATTCAATAAAATCATAAAGGTGCAGTGACTGGCTTAATAAATCTACTATAACGCAAAAAGACGCTTTCTGCGATGAAATCGCGAATGTTTATATTGATTGGTCAATTAATTAATACAAAACTTAACACATAAAACTCTTGTTAACTTTACCTCGAATACAATGAGTCTGAACCACGTTCGCACACAACGTCAAAGTGAGCAAGGCGAGAGACGGCTCTCAGTACAAAGAAATAACGCGTACTTCTCTTTTAAAGCAACCGAAAACAATGCAAGCTCTAATCAAGCGCGGTTTTTAAACGTGAGAGAGCCAGAGAACGCGTTCTTGCTCCTTCACGCTACCATCGACGTCTCTGCAGCCAAAGAGCGCTGAATGTGCTCCAATGCAGGTATGTAATAACAAAAGCTCATCAGCAGTAACTAGCACAGCAATTTCTTTAACAACGTCAACTGTAACTAAAACAACAACCGCAACTGTATCGACTGCGCGTTTAATGACATCATCAACTAGCAGCACAAATATTAATACGTCTGCCGCTGCGCTGCCCGAAAAACAGAACAAAAACAATGAATGTGTTAAGCCGGCTGTGCAGACTGGTATGGATCGCTACATCCAAATCAAAAGGAAGCTGAGCCCTCTAAATTCTCAACGCAAAATAACCCGTAACAATGCTAGCCTAGCTGGAACTATGATCTCAAACCGATTTAAAATCTTGGCAGACGCCTATGACGTTGAGGCGGCCGAATCTACTGAAGTCGAGAAAAGGAAGCCAAAGCCTCCGCCTATATATATTCTAGAAAAAAGTTCCAATGTTCTAGTCAACAAAATTATCGAGCTCATTGGAAATAATAACTTCCACATAATAACCCTTGTAAAGGGAAACATCCAAGAGACAAAGGTTCAAATGTAGTCTGAAGATTATTACAGAGTATTATTGAAATATCTTACTGAGAATCAAAATTACTTTTACACGTATCAGCTAAAAAGTAGCAAGGACCTGCACGTTGTACATAAGGGCATAGAGTCCGACTCCAAACTGCTGAACAGTACTCCAGGATTGGACGGACTAGTGAAATGAACAAAACCTTTGTAACATAGGGATCATCGAATTCCTTTGACCACCTTTTAATAAATCCAAGTACTCACCTGGCTTTATTCACCATATACGTAATATAGTTACAAAACTTTAGTTTTGGGTCAGGCAGGACGTCAAGGTCATCAACATGCGTGATTCTAGACAACGCACAACCACCCAGCGTATACGTGGAATATTGTGGATTCTATTAAGATCCATGTTAAAAGATCACATGGAAACCCTAATAAGTCTAGCTTTAATACAAGATGCGAGTGATTTACTGAATCAAACGCTTTACTAAAATCAGTGTAAACTACGTAAGTCTGCATGTTCTTTCTGAAGCCATTTATTACAAAAGACGTTAGCTAAAAGAGGGGTGTAAAATGGGGTGTAATAAAGTTTTCAAAAAGCTTTGGGATGGCGGATAATTTGGATATGTCTCTGTAATTACTTGTATTCGATTTATTTCCTTTCTTATGAAGGGGAATAACAAATGACTCCTTCCAGTGGGAAATGGAGATCCAAGAGAAGGCAGCTTTCGCTTAACCTCGGACAACAAATTAAGTTTGACTTGGATATGGCATTTGAATAACACGGATTTGGACGGGATAATACAGAATATGTTGTCTGGAAAAACTGGGCAAACAGATCGGCAATTGCCTGATCACTATTTGCCGTAGAATTTTCAAATGATAGCGATGCGGGGTAACAGTCTGATTTACGCATAGTGTTAACAAAATTATAAAACTGTTTTGAATCTTGTAAAAATTGGACCCTACAACGAGTCAGATAGCTTTTATAACACCGGGCGTTAAGCACGGTAAAATTTGACTTAGCCCTTAGGTATCGAAAGAAGGCAGATTGTGAACCGCACATTTTAAAGTTAGTGAAAAGTCTGGACTTAACATTTTTTAGGTGTGACACCTCCTTATTAATCCATGGAGGTTTATTTGAAATTGACGGATATTATAACGGAACAGACAGATAAAAAAAGGAGTTCAATGCATTATACAAGATATTAACGGCCTCAACCATGTTAGTGCATGAATAAAATTCGGACTAGTCATAGCCGGATATAAAAGTATTTAAAAGATGAAAGTTTGCCTTACGAAAGCAGCGGATTCGTTTAACCGACTTTTCGGATTTTTTATTTAGCTCTGTTCTCGCATCTACGGTCAGCTCTAGAGTTGGATGATAAGGATATTCCGGTTGTGTAAGTGGTCATGTTCTTAATAGACAAACGCCTTCTGAATTTGAAACAAAACACAAGTCCAGTAAACGTCCTAAGGAGTTTTTAACATGGTTCACTTGGTAAAGCGCAATGTCAAGCAAGCCGTCAATAAAGCCATGCTGCGCTAAAGAAAGTAAAATATTAGTGATTTCGTCAGGGGACCATGTGGCACTAGGTATATTAGAATCACCTAATACTATTAGCTGATCTTAATCTGACAGTTTTTTGGAAATGGACTGAATACCGGAAAGGTGATTTGCGTAAATGGGGAACTCAGATGATGGTGGGATATATAAACATATATGTCATAAAATTCTTCGAAATTTAGTAATTCAGACGAAAAGGTTGAGTCGACAGCAATCAGGACTCCACCTCCCCGTCTGGACTGACGATCAAGCCTGTAAATTGTGTACTTACCAGGGAGAATTTCGGAGCTAAGAATATCCGGCCTTAACCGGCCTTGAAAAACTCTCCGAGTACAATTAAGTCAGCTTACTAAGTAAGCCTCTTGTATTCTGATAGCAAAAAAGAAAAGAGGAGGCTAGTTTTTTGAGATAGAAGAGGATGTGGAGGGCGCTGGGGATGGTTCTTCAATAGTAAACCATTTCCCTGAACTATTCTTTTTTCTCTTAGCTTCTTACTCTTTTACAAATATGCCCGCGGGCCAGAAACTGGTGAAGCACACATATGCAAAAAGAGCACATGGAATACCAATCTTAAATGATGATACTTTCCTAGCATAAGAAAATTTAAATTGTTCGACCTTCAATGTGATGAGAGGTCTGGGGCGAGCCGTGAAACAAATACATGTTTTAGCTGGGGTACCCGAACACAAGTAACCGTTTTTGATACAACACCTGCAACCCTTTTTGGTACCACAGAATTTGTATCTGTACTACCAGTATCGGCCGGTAATCCGGACGTTAAGTCCACATAAGGTGTTGGAGCACTACTTTATTTTGATCGCACAGAGCGGAAGTACCTAGCGGTTCCAAATCGAATCACTTTTTGCCCCTGATCTTAGTACCATTTGAGTGGCGCCTAAGATTGGCAGCTGAGCTGGAATCGAATCGCGGGCAGCAGGTTGCACGGCACCTGCCATAGAATGCGGGCTCAGCTTGTATGCGACTAGTGAGCTGCGATTCAAGCGCCACGAGCCGGTCCGTATTTTTACGCCAGTTCCGGATTTATTCCGTAACACTGCTTTTTGTGAGCCGCCTAATAGATATTGCCTGGTTCTCATATACGATGCATTCATCGCAGTAGTAGCGTAGGCCACTACTCTTATCGATGGCATGGCGAACCAGGCCAGAATAGCCAAGACGCTTTGCGCGAAAGCCGTTATCACTGACCACGGACCACTGTGCACTATAGCGGACAAAAAAATCGAAAGCGCTCAAGAACTTTTTAATGAAAGAGACAGGAGAGCGACAGAGCGGAAGCGATACACCGAATTAGCTTTGATGTTAGGCACCACGAAACGAGATAGAAACGAAAAGATAGAGAGAACGGGATTATTAACCGATTAACTCCGGTATTAGACACCTCAAGAGATATTACCGTTGGAGTGCGTGCCGTTCCAACAGCGCCCAACGACGAAGAGAAAGACTGAAAAGGGAGGCAATAGAAAACAATAACTACAAACCAGCACCGAATTAATGATAAAACGTTTGTATTTATATCCGCACAACTATGCAAGATTTAATGCGAAACCAAAATCTATTGATTCAAATGCTGGCTTCACAACAATCTAAATAATGACATCCCAAGGATATCTACGCGGAACGCTTACGGCGTTTCACAGCATAAACTAGAGTAAGCTCAATTCCTACTCGACAATCATATCGACGTAATGCTGCTTTCAGAAGCACACCTTACAAACAAATACAATTTTCAACTACGAGGCTATTCATTCTACGGAACAAATCATCCAGATTGTAAATCACATGGTGGGACTGGAATTCCAATCAGAAGCCGTTTTAAGCACCACTATAATAACAAATTTGCTAAAAACTACCTTCACAGAAAACAAATTGGGTTAAGTACTGGAAGTATATTAGTTCACACATTGAGCTAAGTCCTCATCTCAACGATGAAGCCAACGTAGACAGCTTTGTTAATACACTGGATTCTGTAATCGTCTCTGCAGCTCGAGTTTTAACACCTTAAACTACAAGTACACAATGCAACCAAAATAAATCCTCGAAAAGAGAAGCTTACGTCGAGAGTAGCAATTCCACAGATAGCAATCTGCTAGGCAACGCTTAAAACATGCCTCACGTCAGCTCACTAAAGCTTTACAGCTAGAAGAAGCACATGTCCACCGACGCTACATAGAGCAATTGTCAACATCTAGTACAAACACTCACTATGGAGAATTCACCCAACTCTAAGCTCACCGAAAGTAACTGTGATGCCTATTAGAAATCCCACAGGCGGCTGGGCGCGCAGCTTTGCAGAAAGAGCCAGCAAGTTTGCCAACCACCTTAGAAATGTCTTCCAACCAAATACTGCCACTAGTGCGTTCACTTTGCCGACTTTAGCATATGAACCAATTGAGTTTCGCCCAAACGAAATCGTTAACATCATCAAAAAACAGCTGAATCCGAAAAAATCCCCGGGCTGCGACCTCATAACTCCCAAAATTATCATTGAGCTCCCATATTGCGCCGTTTGCACTATCACCCAGCTTTTTAATGCCATCGCAAAACTTGGCCACTTTCCAGTGAGATGGAAAAAGTCGATTATAATAATGATAGCAAAGCCGGAAAAATACCACACAATCCCCACGACGTATAGATCAATAAGACTACTTTCATACTTATCTAAACTTTATGAAAAATGCGTATTGACTCGGATAAACACATACCTAAGAATCCAGGAAGTAATTCCGTCACATCAAATTGGGGTTTCGTGAAAACCACGAGCTATTCGCTTTTCACAGTGAACGGTCGTGTTTTTGTTTTGCGCTCCGAATTTTCCTTTTTTCTTTTTGAAACCACCGGGTTACTTAAATCTTTTTTAGCGTTTCTACACCTTTAAGTGTCTTTAACAACTTTCCGTGTGTTTAGAAAATAAAAAGTTTTTATCATTAATTCGGTGCTGGTTTGTTGTTATTGTTTTCTATTGCCTTCCTATTCAGTCTTTCTCTTCGTCGTTGGGCGCTGTTGGAACAGCACGTACTCCAACGGTAATATCTCTCTGAGGTGACTTATACCGGAGTTAATCGGTTAATAATCCCGCTCTCTCTCTCTTTTCGTTTTTATCTCGTTTCGTGGTGCCTAACAGCAAAGTTAATTCGGTGTTTCGCTCCTGCTCTGTCGCTCTCCTTTCTCTCTCATCAAAAAGTTCTTGAGCGCTTTCGATTTTTTTGTCCGCTATAGTGCACAGTGGACCGTGGTCAGTGATAATGGCTTTCTGTTCAATAAAAAATGGCAAGAAAGTTATCTCGCCTATAAAGCTATCGCGTAAAGTGTCTTGGCTATTCTGGCCTGGTTCGCGATGCCATCGATAAGAGGAGTGGCCTACGCTACTACTGCGATGAATGCATCGCATATGAGAACCAGGCAATTTCTATTAGGCGGCTCACAAAAAGCAGTGTTACGGAACTAGTCCGGAACTGCCATAAAAATACGGACCTACTCGTGGCGCTTGAATCGCAGCTCACTATTCGCATGCACGGTAACTTGTGTTCGGGTGCCCCAGCTAAAACATGTATTTGTTTCACGGCTCGCCCCAGACCTCTCATCACTGGATATTACGGCTTATATCCGTAACAAAATCCAAGTTGATGATTTGTAGGTCGAACAGTTCAAATTTTCTTATGCTAGGAAAGTATCATCATTTAAGATTGGTTTTCCTTGTGTTCTTTCTGGCCCGAGGGCATATTTGTAGAACAGTACGAAGCTTAGATCCATCGTTTTATTAAGAACATCACCACTTACACAACCGGAAGATCCTTATCATCAAACTCTAGAGCTGACCGTAGATGCGAGAACAGAGCTAAATAAAAAAATTCGAAAAGTCGGTTAAACGAATCCGCTGCTTTCGTAAGGCAAACTTTCATCTTTTAAATACTTTTATATCCGGCTATGACTGGTCCGAATTTTATTCAGGCACTAACATGGCTGAGGCCGTTAATATCTTGTATAATGCATTGAACTCCTTTTTTACCTGTCTGTTCCGTTATACTATCCGTCAATTTCAAATAAACCTCCATGGATTAATAAGGAGGTGTCACACCTAAAAATGTTAAGTTCAGACTTTTCAATAAATTTAAAATGTGCGGTTCACAATCTGCCTTCTCTCGATACCTAAAGGCTCGGTCAAATTTTAGCGTGCTTAACGCCCGGTGTTATAAAAGCTATCTGTCTCGTTGTAGGGTCCAATTTTTACAAGATCCAAAACAGTTTTATAATTTTGTTAACACTATGCGTAAATCAGACTGTTACCCCGCATCGCTGTCATTTGAAAATTCTACGGCAAATACTGATCAGGCAATTGCCGATCTGTTTGCCCAGTTTTTCCAGACAACATATTATGTTTCATCCCGTCCAAATCCGTGTTATTCAAATGCCATATCCAAGTCAAACTTAATTTGTTGTCCGAGGTTAAGCGAAAGCTCCCTTCTCTTGGATCACCATAAAGTTAAACCAGTCTATTCACCGGGTCTAGACGGAGTTCCAGGCTGCAGCTTTTTGCCCAATTGGCGGTTACAAATGAACAGTTCGGAAGGAAGATATTTAATGAATGCCTGAAACGGCTGACAGACACACTGGATTTATTACCTTGGAAGATCCTTTGCGAACGGCCAAGGACTGAGGCCATCTCTTCGGCTATCTTCGCTAATTGGACGAAGTGATCAAGGCAGGAGTTCCAGTGGATTCGCCACTGGAAGACTTGCTGCCTCTGTCAGAGCGCATCTTGAAATTCATAAATTTGGCCAACGCCCGACGACAAGAAGAGGCAACTACAGCAGCTAGTTTTCAAGACATGGACGAGAGTCTTCAGCTGCTGGTCAGCGAGAGCTCCTTCAAGTCCGGAAACGATGAGGAGGCCAGCCGGAAGTATTTGCTGATGAGTTTCTGGCTGACATTGAAGGGCTGCTGCGATCTGGCCACAAAAAACACTGCTAACAAAGGGAACTCTGAGGCGCTTCGTCGTTGCCTCGACATTAATGTGTCCGTTTTGACGCTTTGCCGTCACAAGGGAGCCATCGAGGCCGCCGGTTTGAGCATAGGCAGACTCACCCGTGGAATCATCACCTGCTTGGACAGCGACGATGCGGGTTTCCAGATGCTGCACGAATGTCTGGAACGGGAGTTGCTGATTTATTAAAAGGTGGTTAAAGGAATTCGATGATCCCTATGTTACAAAGTTTTTGTTAATTTCACTAGTCCGTCCAATCCTAAAGTACTGTTATACTATATATGTTATACTCTATATGTACACCATACTGAGGGCCCAAACTGCTGAGTCCTCAGTATGGTGTACATATAGACCGGATAAAGTCTGTGCAAAATAACTTTCTATTATTGGCTCTACGGGGCTTTAACTGGAATGCAAGCCTTATTTTACCATCCTACTCTAGTAGACTTCTCCCAATTAATTTACCATCCTCATTAAACCGTAACACGATGCTTGGCACAACTTTTATTTAGAAACTTATTCACGGAGATGTGGAGAGTCCCGAGTTACTGGGTTGCATAAAATTCTCCGTGCCTAATAGAATTACCAAGAACTATGTTCCTCTTAATTTAAATATTTGTAGATCTAACTATGATATGCATGAACCGTTTAGAGTACTCTGTAACGACTATAACGACCATGTTATTTCTACTACCGACTCTTTGCCAAGCCTAAAAGTATTAATTTTATCTTACTTAGCACAAAATTAGTATTAGTATTAGTCTCGTACGTATTTCTAACTTAGTCTGTCCGCTTCTATATTGTCATTTTTCACTTCTCGCGATCTCGTTTTTAAGTCCATTTTCTAATAGGGCTCCGCGCGTAACAATCACTGCTTGGTGTCGTAAGGGCCACTTGTTTGCTCTGATCAATGTGTATCAACGTCCGAAAAAAAATTGGGCAGGTATAACATCAGTTATTCGGAACGCGTTCGAATAACGAGAGTAGTGTAGTGCCATATTTTTTAGATTGCTCTCAAGCATTTGATAGAGTTTGGCTAGAAGGTCTAATGTACAAGATTTAGTCAATGGTCCCATACAACACACACAAGCTTTAAGAGTCTTACCTCTACGACAGAAAAATTGCTGTGAGATGCAACACTGCTATAACTAACGATTTGACTATTGGAGCTAAAGTTCCTCAAGGTAGCGTGCTTGGGCCAACATTATATGTCCTCTCTGATACAGCTATTCTCAGCCGCTCAAAATACCCGATGCAAGCACGTTACGTTCACCCTGAACAGGCAAAACTGCCCACCGCTCATGTTAAACCACACTCTACTCCCGCAAGCAAACGAAGTGACATATCTATGAGTTCACCTCGACAGAAGACTCACATGGCGCCGGCACATTGAAGCCAAACGGACACACCTAAAGCTAAAAGCCAGTAGTCTTCACTGGCTTATCAACGCTCGGGGAGAGAGCCTTGAATATAAAGTCCTGCTGTATAACTCGGTTCTAAAACCTATATGGATGTACGGCTCCCAGTTATGGGGGAATGCCAGCAATAGCAATTTGACATAGTCCAGCAAGCTCAGTCGAAGATCTTGAGAACAATCACCGGGGCACCGTGGTACGTTCGCAACGAAAACATACATCGCGACTTAAAAAATCTACCAGTCGAAGAAGTAATCGCAGAACAGAAAGAAAAGTACTTTACCAAGGTATCGTTGCACCCTAACCACCTGGCGAGAGGTCTTACAAGGTTGGTCAACCAATCACGCCTTCGTCGCAACGACTTACCCACCCAGCGACCGACTTGAGGGACGCACAACCAGAATGCAGTCTTATTATACTGTTAGTTAACTTTTAATGTTTTTTTTTTGTATATATATATGCTTTATTTATTGAATCTTCTCTATATGAGACTAACAATAAGTATATCAAATCTTAAGAATATAATTTAACTTACAGTCATGTAGACTGAATTTAGGCTAACGGCCCCTAATATTTATTGCTGGGCTGGTAGATCGTTTCGATGCAGACGGGTTCTGTTCGAAGGGTGCAGTGTGAGCTTGTTGTGGTAGGCTGCTTTCTGCTTTGCTATTTCACCTTTGACCGGTGGTATGCCCAGATCCCTGTGGATGTTTTCGTTCCGAACATACCATGGTGCCCCAGTGATTGTTCGCAGGATATTTGATTGTGAGCGCTGTATGATGTCAACGTTGCTGTTGCTCGCGTTCCCCCAGAGCTAGGAGCCGTAGTTCCAAATGGGCTTAAGGGTGGAGTTGTAGAGAAGAACTTTAAAGTCCAGACACAGGGGTGATCGAGAATTTATAATACAGTGTAGGCTGCTAGCTTTAAGTCTGGGATGTACTTTCTTGCATTCAATGTGCCTCCGCCAGGTTAGGCGTCTGTCGAGGTGGACGCCGAGATATGTTACATCGCTGGCTTGGGGAATCTGCGTACTATTCAAAGTTAGCGGGGGGCACGATTGTCTATTAAGGGTAAACGTTATATGTTTACACTTCTGTTCATTAATTTTGATTCGCCAGTCTGATAGCCACTTCTCAACTACCACCAAATGATCAGCCAATTAAGCTGTTGCTCTAGTTGGGCATCTCGAGCGGCTCAGGATTGAGGTGTCGTCGGCAAATGCGGACGTAGTCAGCCTCTCGTTCGTAGGGATGTCTGCTCTGTATAGGAGAAACCGGGAGGGCCCAGTGCTCTACCTTGTGGGACTCCGGCTTCAATGTTGTACTCGTTGTATGTCGTTGTATTGCATCTAACCTCAAAGACTCTGTGGTAGAGGTACGACTTAAGTATGCATAAGGCCTTCAAGCCATACTCGCTCGAATGCCTGAGAGACGTCGAGGAATATCGCACTACAATATTCCCGATGTTCGAAGGCTGTACGAATTTCTGAAGTTAAGTTTTGTTCTCTTAAATATGGTGTAATGCGCGTGAGCAGGCATTTTTCTAGTAATTTGGACAGGCACGATAGTAAGCTTATTGGCCTGTATGATGAGGGAATTGTGTGGTCTTTCCCAGGCTTCGGTATCATTATAACCACAGACTTTTTCCATTTTTTTGAGGTAGTAGCCAAGTTTTGTGATACCGTTAAATAGCTTGCATATAAAATCCACTGCGCAGTTTGGAAGTTCAATTATCATATTTGGGGTTATTAGGTCGCCCCCTGGAGCCTTTTTCGGTTTTATTTGCTTCCTAATGACATTAGCCATTTCAGGTGCTTGAAACAAAATCGGGTTAATTGCAATTTCTGAGCTGAGCGGCGGTAGTTGAAGAGAGTTTGTGGCAGCGTTCGGCCGGAATACATTTCGTATGTGTAAAGCAAATGTTTCGGCTCTGTCTTCGTCACTGCGGGCCCAAGTACCCGAGGATTTTCTAATCGGAGTGACTGATTCTATCTGAGAGCTTAAATTTGGGTAAGCTCTCCACAAAGGATGCTTTGTACTGATCGGCGACAGTTTCTCGATGTACCGGCGCTGCGCAAGCTCATCTTCTTGCTTGAGGGTTTTGGTGAGTCTGCGGGTGGCTTTATTATAGAGTTGATTCGAATGGGGCGAACTGCAGAATTGTCAAGCGCGTCGTAGCCGTCGTTTTTCCCGAACCAGTTGTTCGTTTTGCAGATTAGTTTTGTATTGGTTGCTACGCACGATTGTCTCTTCTGGTGTTGAGATTTTGGCTGCTGCCACGAGTACTGACTCCAGGGCATCAGCACAGAAATCGACGTCGTTCTCTGTGTTTAACTGTGGTGTTAGTTCAATGTGGGAACTTACGTACCTTTTGTACTTTAGCCAGTTAGTTCTAGTCGAGGTCACCCTAAAGGGGTGCTCGATTACTTTTGGGCTTTAAAGGAGAGTTATTAAAACAGGCGAGTGGTCCGATGATAAGTCCGATGGCGATTTGGGGCTTACTAAATTTCTTGGGATGTTCTTGGTCACAGTGAAGTCAATTAAGTCCGGGAGTTTTCTGGGGTCAGCTGGCCAATATGTGGGGCTGCCAGGGGAGACATAGTCGAGTTTGTTGCTTAAATTAATATTAGCTTTCCTTTGGGGGTCACAAGTCTCGATCCCCAGTGCGTGTGTTTGGCGTTGTAGTCTTCTCCTGCTATATCCGATCTCCGAGTGAATTGTAGAAGTCCAAGAATTGCTCTTCAGTTATTGTGAAACGCGTTGGGCAATAGACAGCGGCTATAGTGATACTGTCGTTGCCTGCTTGTAGTTTTAACGATGTAGCCTGCAAGTAATTTGTTGCAAACCTCTGGTGGAAGTGGTGCTTAATGCGTGCCCAGATTAAGATTCCAGTTCGTCCGTGAGCCTTACCGCCCGGATGATCTGTGCAGTATGAAGTATAACCTCTTATTTGGAAGTTGTATTTACTTGTGACATGCATCTATTTGGTTTTCATTGAGGAATTGAGTTATTTCAAGTTTGTGCCGTGATACGCCATTGGCATTCCACATGGATATTCGAAGACAAGACATCGATTATTTAGATTGTTGGGATGTGAGCAAATTTAATAAAATGTTTTGATTTTGCATAAGGTTTGTCATTGTTGTTTTCATGAAGGACATAAATTCCATCATACCCTGTTGTAAAGTCAGCATCATGGTTTCCAAGCTGTTTGGTATTTGTCCTATTGCTTGCTCAGGTGTTATTATATTTTGCTCAGAGCATTAAGCTTGTGGGAACTTGATTGGAAAGTCCTGATTTTAGGGCACTGGCGTATGAAACTCCCCCATTTGTGTTGAGGGGCCCAAATGAAGATCTGGATGCTTTCGCAAAGAAAACATCAGGTGTGGCTTGGGATTGAACGTACGCATGTTGTGCATTCTGGGAGCGTGCGTATTTAGCTTGTTGAAACTGACTCTTCAGCTCTTTATAGACCGGCAGCCTCTGTAGTTTGCGGTATGGTTATCTCCACAGTTAGCGCATTTCTTCGTCTTTGGGTCTTCTTTGCTTGCAGGGCAAGGTTCGGAGTTGTGGAAGCCACAACAAGCTACGCAGACTGATCGAAGTCCGCAGTTGTTTCTTGTGTGTTTATACTCTTGGCAGTTTGTGCATTGCAGCGGACCATTTCGCTTATGCGGTTCTTCAACAGTAATCCTTCTATGCAACAGGAATTGCAGTTTGTAGATCGGGTGCACTTCATTTTTCTTCAAGGCTCTGCTTTCTGGCTCCAGTTCGACCTTAAAGAGTGGTTGCGGCTTTTTATTTCTGTTGATAATATTAATAATATTTTTGGGGAAAAATCCTTTTTCTTTCAGTGCCTCTTTTATCTCATTGCTGGATACGTCGGGCTCTATGCCCTTTACCACTACTTGCAAGACCTTGCTACTCTTGAGCTGGTACGTGTAGTAGGGTTTCCTAGCCTCATCTAGGTATTTGGTTACAGCTCTAAATTGATCTTCAGTTTTAGCTTGAAGCTTTGTTTCATGAATATTCCCTTTAACAAGAGGAGTAACATAAAAGTTGTCATTCCCGACCAGCGCAACAATTTTCTTTACTAGGGCATTTGAGTTCTGTTACCTTATGTAAATTGGTGGGGTCTTTGGTTTCTTTTGTACAGCCTGTCCAGCTTCGGATTGATTTTTTTCAATTTCCGACAATAGGGCGAATCTGTTGTTACTAGATGCCCCTGGTTGTTCGCTGCCTTTACTGGCGCAATTTTGTTTTGGTTTATTTCCAACCATTTTATTTTGCGGGCTTAGCTTCCGTTTGATTTGGATGTAACGATCCATGCCAGTCTGTATAGCCGGACCCACTTGTTGCTGTTTGATATTGCCGATATTGGCACTCGTACTTACAATTGGCTTTGTAGTTTTATTCGGCGCTGCAGAATTTGCAAACGCATTCGAAATCGCGTTGTTGGTAACGGCGACCGTTGATGTTGTTGTTGCAGTGGCTGCGGTTGCAGAAATTAACGAGGTCGCAGTGCTCGTGGCTTGTGAGCTGTGAGTCGAAGATGGGGGTGGGGTTCAACACTGCAAGCTCCATGAAGTAGGAGTTGGTGTGAGTAGGGCGGGGGAACAAGACCGTGCTCTCGCACTGTCAATGGTTAGTAGGGCTGAGTTGCTCTTTGAAGAAGTTCTTTCTACTTCTGTATCACGGGTTGAGAAGTAAGAGATATAACTGTTTCTCTGGTCTACGGAGCTTCTACGCTCATTTTTTGAATCGCCGCTTATTGAGCTATTACTCGTAGCACTTCTTAGTTTTTATAATAACTTTGCACTAGTTTTATACATAGCACTAATTATTATTTACTATTTTATTTTCTGTTTTTAGCAATAAGATTGCCTTTATTACACTACGCCAGTATTTTTAGTTATTTGTTTTTCACTATTAAGCTGTTTTTTCCGGAGCTCGCGCAAAATACGTCTGCGTTCTCCGGGCGCCGAATCTTCCCACTTTTAATGTTAAGATTCGTAAACTTATTGTTAGTCTCAAAATTAAGAGAAGATTCAATAAGACTCAACAATCCACAAGGTTTTGATGATGCTTTGGAGCTAACGGAATCACCACCTGCTTGGACAGCGACGATGCGGGTTTCCAGATTCTGCACGAATGTCTGGAAATGGAGTTGCTGACTGAGAGTCACACGTCGTGGCGCCGGCTTCGCTATAATGTTTCTGCACGTGCTGAAGAACGACAATCCACGGCAGCGGCTGCTTCTGCATCGCGCTGTACAGAAAATCCTTCGGAGGCTAAACGGAGGTAGTTCCGCTGAAAATGTTTTCTTGGATAGCAATCACGACCGTTGGGAGGCGCTGGTCCTGCATTATCTCTGTGTTCTGGTTCGCGACACGGAACTGAGGCCAGCTATGAGCAAATATTACAATGAGATTTTACTGGTTGCCGTTATGCACATCGACAATCATGAGTGGACCATCTCGAATGCGGCACTGCAGCTGTTTGGCGCCAATCTGGGAAAGTTCGAAACACGTCCCGCTTGGGAACCCAGTGAACTTGACTACGACGAGCTGGGCTGTCTGCTGCCCAAGGCCTGCGAACATATGTTGGAATGCTGCGACCGCCAAGAAGTTACCTCCTCTATTATACTCTTTTTGGCATTCCTCTCAAAGGTGGAGCACTTGCGAACTTCGGGTGGCAAAAAGCCAAATCCCTTGCTTCTTCGCTTCCGTCGATTAAGCTGGAGTTTGTTGCGGCACAAATGCGATCAGGTGCGTCAGTTGGTAGCCACCTGTTTTGTGAGGTCGCACGAATTCCGCTGCGATCTGCCAGCAGCGACCAACCAAATTTCATAAGGATCGGCCAACTGTATCCTATAGCTGCCATATTACTGATTGATCGGAAATGCCATAACTTTGATGTTTGTAAAGTTAGGAAGTTGGGATTTTTTATGAGTGTTAAGAATGCATCTTATGAATAATGTTGGAGAATATAATTTACAGAATATTCTGCAAGGGTATTTCAACTTCGGCTCCGCCCGAAGTTAGCTTTCCTTTCTTGTTTTTTTAATGCTTTGCTATTCATTTATTGAATCTTCTTCTTTTGGATACTAACAATAAGTGTATCAAATCTTATAGTAAACTAACTAAAAGTCATATGACTGGTACTGAGTTATGGGTTCCTGAGAATTATTGCTGTGTTGGAAGGTCGTTGCGTTGTGGGCGGGTTCTGCTGGAAACCCGAGTCAAGCCTCTTGCGAGATGATTTGGCTGCACGGAGAGTTTTTCTTTGCAAGGTCGTCGTTTGCAAGAATGCCGAGGTCTCTGTGGATGTTTTGGATGCGAGTATACCACGGTGCCGGGAATAGTCCTTAGGAATTTCGATTGTGAGCGCTGTATGATGTCAATGCTGATGCTGCTCGCGTTCCCTCGTAGCTGGGAGCCATGTGTCCAGATAGGCTTGAGAGTGGTGGTGTTGAGCAGAACCTTGTAATCCAGACTCAGGGGCGATCGAATGTTTAATATCCAGTGGAAGCAGCTGGCTTTTAGTTTTAGATGTAGTTTCTTGCATTCGATATGTCTTCTCCAGGTTAGTCGTCTGTCGAGGTAGACGCCGAGATAGTGGATGGCAGGTTTGCCTGTTGAGAGTAAACGTTATGTGTTTACATTTTGGTTCGTTTATTTTAATACGCCAATCAGACAGACACCTTCCAACTACGATGAGGTGATTGGGTAGTTGTGTTGTTGCTCGGCGTGCGCACCTTGAGCGACGTAGGATTGCAGTGTCGACAGCGAACTTATATGTTTTTAGCTGCTCGTTCGTAGGAATATCCGCTGTATATAGGACTAACAAAGTAGGGCCAAGTGAGCTTCCTTGCGGGACTCTAGCTGCGATAATGTAGCCGTCAGATGTTGCTGTGTTGCACCTAACTGCGAGGTATCTGTTGAAGTGATACGACTCAAGTAGCTTATGAGTGTAAGTCGGCAAGTGTTTTTTGGTTTTTATCAATTAAGTCATCGAGCCAGTCTCGATCGAAAGCTTGACCTCAAGATACTCGACGTATCTACATCGAGGAATATTGCGATGCAAATATTACCGATCCTCGAAGGCTGTGCGGATTTCTGATGATATGCTGTTAACTTGTTCGATTATTCAATGCCTCTGACGGAAGCCAAATTGATGTGCAGATAGGTTTTTCGGTCACAGTTCCCCGATGATTTTCGCGATCTCCTTTGGCTGAAACAATGTTGGAAAGGATATAGTTTCAGATTCGATTAGTGGTAGGAGAAATGGACCAGTGAGAGTGTTCGGCTGAAAAACGCTTCAGAGATGTAAAGCAAAAGTTTCGGCTCTATCTTCGGCCTGGCTTGTCGACGGGTTGACTCGATGTCCGCTGGCTCCTTCCCGTATCTCGGGATGCTCGTAGTGATCTGCCCGCTCGCCGACGCGTTGACTCGAGGCCGCTTGTAGCGCCTTGGACTCGCAGAAAAATCGGCCTTGCGGGCTTAGGAAAGCGTCACCGTTCTCACACTAGGGTGAACAGGCCTTGCTCTCGAGGACAACGCCTTTCTGTCCCTTGCTCTGTCCCGGACGGTCCCACTAGGGTTTCGCTCAGTTCGCGTTGACAGTCCAGGCTAACGCCAGAAAGCTGCCTAGCAGTTAATTTTGCTTTACGCCTAGCGCAGACGAACGTTCCACCCAGCCTTACCCTATTGCTTGACGTTCGTGACTGCTGGCGTCGCTGCCGATGTCCTCTGCTCTGCTTCTTGGACGACCAGTGCCGTTCCGGGACTTGCTGAACCGCTGGGCTTCTCCAGGACAACGCCTCTAAAACGCCTCAACGGGTCAAATGCTTGCTCTTCCTGGCTGGTAGTGTGGTACTTTGGCACTCGGGGTGTCGGACAGTGGCTGTTCCGGGACTTCGTCGACAATCCAGGACAACGCCTCTTGAAACCAAAAATCCATCGACCGCTCGACCTTCGCGCCAGGTCCTGCTCAGTCGAGCACGTCACACTGGGTTTTAGACAACCTTCCCCATGAGCTCCCGGTTCCTCGGCGTAGAAGTCTATTGTTCGACTCTGAGTGACCCGCCGGGCGATACGCCAGGGTGCGGTCGAGACAAAGTTGGAAACAACCGCCCTGACTTACCAGTGTAATGCCTTCCGCACCTCAGCTACCTGTGTCTCAATTCGGAGATTCCTGATGATCCCCAGTCCCTAACGTCCCGACGTAGCGATCTCGCTCCTTGTAGGCTTCCCACGGCGCTGCTTCCGACGGCTGGATCTGTTGTTGCTGGTTGAGTTTGTTCTTTGACTTTGATAATTTACTAATCTTGACGGATTGATTCCTCGTGATCGACTGATCCAAAATCAAGCGCTGGTCCCGCTTATATAGGACTCCTGGAACCGGTAATCCTCGGCTTCTCCTTTTTGATCTCTTCGCACGGCACCACATTAAGGTCCAAAGTCCGCGGTTTTATACCGTTGTCCCTTCGCTCACGCTGCGCCAGCGCTCTCTCGTCTCTCTCCGCTTCTTCACAACTAAAATCAAAAATAGTTAGATACAGATATAGTTGTTCGATTTTTAAAAAAGTTATTTTTACGATACATGTTAAAGAAAAAAATGACGGTTTACGTATTCTTTCCTGTCATCGAAAAAGACTTTAGTTAAAGGTACATAGGATAAATTTATCTAAGAAACCGAGAGATTAGTTTGAGTGGAATACAACGATAACAATACAACAATAAAGCAAGCGAGTAAAGTAGGATGCAATTGCTGGTAATAACAGATTTCTTGAATATAAAATAGGGATTTCTACAAAAAATTGTAATTTTGTTCATTATATTATTTTTTCTTTTTATTTTTTAACTCAAAACAACTAGATCGACAAGATCGAATTTTTTTAACTTTTTAAGGTTTAATTGTTTGCTTATTGTTTTCCGCTTTTTGCTCACAAATTAGTTCTTTGCCCCCTTCAGTTTTTAAAATATAGAAGTTCCAAATTTTACAAATTTAGAAAACATGTCTTTTTAAACCTGTTACTCGTAGAGTATGTAACAGTTAGAAGGAAGCGTTTACAACCCTTAAAAGTATATATATTCTTGATAAGGGTCAAAGGCCGACGGACCGTCTGTCCGTCCGTATGAACGTTGAGATCTCTCTCTGATTACTCAAACCATCGTTTGGGCCAAATGGTGGATATGAGTACACGAATTGTCCAGACGAGAACCGTGGTATGAGGCACTTAAGACCCGGAAATGGGAACTGATCTTCGACGGAAAGCCATCATCTCTGCCCGTCACTGACTTAATTTTGAGACTAGAACAAATGCAGGCAGCATATCAAGTGGTATTGGTATCGTAACGCCTGTCATTTAGCAGCTTGAAGTAAATCCTTCCTCGTCAAATAGGAATGGATCGCTACATTCAGATCAAGCGTAAACTTAGCCCACAAAATAAACTAGCGGGCAACAAAACAAAAATAAATCGCGTCCAGAAGACCAGAGAGAACCAATAACAACAGATTTTCTCTCTTGGCGCAGGCTGAGGAAAACAAACCTCCGCAAGATACCGTAAATAAACAAAAACCCCCACCAATCTATATCAGGGAGAAATGCTCGAATGCCGTGGTCAACAAAATAGTTGCGGTGGTCGGGAATGGGAACTTCCATGTTTTCTCGATGACACTTCCGAGCCGTGTCCAATTACCTGGACTAGGCAAAGAACAATTATTCCACGTATCAACTAAATAGCAGCAAGGGCGTGCAAGTAGTAATAAGGGGAATGGAACCTATGAACATTGTCAACAAAAACAAAGCCGCATAAACTAACAATAGCGAACTATAGGGGCTGTGTGGTCTACAAGGAGCTGAAGATTCGACAAGCGACAGCAACGCGCCATCAAAATGCACGGAACGGATACACTGCGTCGCAAACAACGCCAAAAGTCTTCTTCGCTAAAGCTGTGAGATCATACCTAAATACCTCAAACGGCATCTCCTATATATGGGATGGAAAACACACTCCAGCTTCACAAGGTAAGCTCTCTCCAGGCCGCAGAACACCCAAATAGCAGAATAGAAACTTTGATGTTTACCCTGACACAAACTTGAATTAACTCAACTCCTGAACGAGCCCTCCACAGAGGATGTTTTGTACTGGTTGGCGAAAGTTTTTCGAAGTAACGTAGTTGTGCATTTTCAGCGTCTTTCTTCAGGGCTCGGTTTACTATGCGACTGTTTTTCCTAAGACGTTGTTTTGAAGATTGCGATTTGTTGGTTTGCACGTCCTTGCCTTGTGGTATTGAAATAGTGGATGTTGCCACGAGTACATCTTCAAAAACAACGGTAGAGCAGTCGATGTCCGCTTCGATGTTGTGCGGGGTTAGTTCAATGTGGGAACTTACATACTTTTTTATATTTTAACCAGTTGGTCCTGGTTTATAGGCTTTGAAAAAGAGTTATTAACACTGGCAGATGGTCTGATGAAAGGTGCTTGCTCAGTTTTATAATTGCATTATATAATAGCCTTCCTTTGGGAGTCACGAGTCGTGATCCCCAGTGCGTATGTTTGGTATTATAGTCTCCTGCTGCTATGAATCGATCTCCAAGTAAGATGTACAAATCCATGAATTGTCCTGCCTGACTGCACTATGATAGACGTGGCCTGCAAGTAATTTGGTATAAGTGGTGTTTGATGCGTTCCCTAATTAGGATGCTGGTTCCGCCGTGGGCCTTACCGTCTGGATGATCTGTGCGGTAAAAGGTGAAGCCTCTTATTTGGAAGTTGTATTTGCTTGTGAGGTGCGTCTCTACCAGTAACATACTGTCGATATGATGTTCATTCAAGAACTGTGCCGGGAAACGCCGTTGGCGTGCCACATGGTTATTCGTAGACTTGCCATCAATTATTAATTCTTTAGTGTAATAAGTATTGCAGATTATAATTGGAATGCACTTCATTTTTCTTCAGGACTCTGCTTTCTGGGTCTAGCTCTACCTTGAAGAGTGGTTGCGGCTTTTTCTTCTTGTTAATAATGTTACTAACGTTCTTCGCATTTGGAGTTACGTTGGGCTCGATTTCTTTTAATATAACTTGCGAGCCCTTGCTGCTTTTTAGTTGGTACGTGTAGTAGTTTTTCTTAGCTTCTTCCAGGTATTTGGACACAGCTCGGAAATGTTCTTCGGATTTGGTCTGAAGTTTGGTTTCGTGAATATTATTATTTATTATTATTATTATTTATTTATCTTCCTAGCGCTAAAGCTAACAATTTAACTTAAAAATAAAGCACTAGTCACAAAACAAAGTTTACAATCTTACAGGAAGTTTTACAGAATTAATTAAACATATTTGCAAGTTTTGATTATTATCCGTAGTACAATATTGAATTCTTATCTATAGTTAGTTCTTGGATTTATAATTAGTTGTGTGTGGTTGTGGGTGTGGGTTAGTTATTTTTTAGCATTAATAATAATTCTTTCCGAAACTGTCTAGCACTTCTTGTATTCTTTAAACTGTGTGGTAAATTATTCCAAAGCTTAACAGCCCATGCAAAGAAGTGATTTTCACTTGAGGAATAGTTGATTCTTGTGGGAATTATATTATTCGTTCTGGCTGATCGTGCAAAGTTGAGAAACGAAAACAAGTAATTTGGTTCCTTGGTCGTGACTATTTTGTGAAGGAGAATCAGTGTCCTAAATTCAACTAATGTGGAAAAGTCTAGTCCAAAGATTTGTTTAGCATGACTTGAAATTGAATCGTGTGGTTTAATATTGAAAATAAATCTTGCTATATTGTTGTATGCTACGGTTAATTTATTCCTACTTATTGAGTCACATTTTCCAAATATTTCAATGCAGTATAATAGTGAAGGGGTTATAATCGACTTTGCTAATACCATTTTACTATGGGTTGGTAAAATACTCAGGATCAGTTTTAATTGACGTAGTTGACAATACGTCTTACCAACTATGTAGTTAATATGATTGGACCACGAAAGAGTGCTGTTGAACACAATTCCGAGGTTGTTAGCTCGATTTACGTATTCAATCTCATCAGTATCAACCTTGAGCCTTTGCAATTTTGCGTTTATTTCTTTTTTAAAAATTATCAAACATTTGAATTTTTTTGGATTTATTTGAAGACCGTTATTCATTGCCCAATTGCTAACTAGTTTAAGTTCACTATTACTGACATCAATACATTCAGATATACAGCTATATGGACGACTCACATACATTTGCATATCGTCAGCATACATCTGGACTTCACAATTAGACAAGACAATTGGGAGATCGTTCACATATATCGAAAACAGTAATGGTCCAAGGACCGACCCTTGGGGGACACCACGCTTAGTAAATAAAAAGTCTGAGGTCTCAGACTCCGTTACAACACATTGAGATCGGCCCATTAGGTATGTTCTTACCAAGCTTGTAGCTGGGTTTGAATAATTATATAGTTTTTCTAACTTAGTACACAGAATAAAATGATCGACAGTGTCGAAAGCCTTGCTATAGTCTAGCAGTGTTAGAAATGTAACTTGCCTGTCATCCGTTTTCATGCGAATATCCTCTGAAATTTTTAAAATTGCTGTCATACAACTACGCGTTTTCCGAAAGCCATGTTGTCGTGTATTCAACAGTGAATTATCGTGGAGATACAAATAAATTTGTGTGGAGACTTTGGATAGAAAGGAAAGTATGGATATCGGTCTATATTCACCCTTTATTTTTGGTATAGGAAGTACTTTGGCTGTCTTCCAGCATGTTGGAAATGTAGAAGATGTTATTGCTGTATTAAAAATGTGTGTTATATATGGAAGTAGCTTGGGGACAAGGATTAGTAAAAATTTTGGATGTATATTATCGAGACCCATTGCACTTGATTTTATATTTAACATGGACTGTAGGACATCACACTAACTCACACAAACAAAACTAAAGCTAGTATCACAGTTGTTGTTTGGCAATGTGTTCAGGTACGGGTTGTTAGTTTGATCAGGTACTAAAGGTTGAGATTTCACAAATTTATTATTTAATTCATTAGCATTAATATGACACATTATTGAGTTTCTGTTGATAAAATTTCCTTTTAGCTAACCAGCATGACTTATTGACCTTTATTCTCAAGGAACTGTACTGCTTGTGTTATTAATCTATTTTATTGCGTTTCCACTTTCTATAGGCCCTATCACACGCACTAATTGTATTTTTGATTTCCATGCTAATCCATGGGTTCTCATTTGGCTTAATTTTTTTTGTTTTGACTGGTACATATTTGTTGTATAGAAGCTCGATATTGTTGTTAAAGAACTCTAACTGTAAATCAACATTGGGAATTGTATACAATGCTTGCCAGTTGAGTTACACTCTGAGTCCAGTAGCGTATAGTTTATATCTTTTAAGGCCCAATAGGTTATGGAGTATTCCTCAGCGCTTACGTCTATGCTATACGTCAAGTAGATAAGATCATGCCGCGAGAAAACTGGTACAGATACCTGGTCATATAAAAAACCTATAGTAGGGTTTGTGAGGATTTTGTGAAATGGGTAGGGTGTGTGACATTTGCTGGCTGAAGTCCGAGTGATAATAGTTCTGCGCAAAAACTAGTATCAGTTAAAAGGTCACTGTTGAAATCACCGGTTAATACAACATTTTTGTATGTCCATGTTAGGGCAGTCAGATTGGCAAGTAGATCTGAGTAGCAAGTAGTACGATGTGGTCTATAGGCACAGCCAATAAGAATGTTTTGAGAATTTGTTCCTCGTACTTCTACAAATAAGTATTCTATTGCACTCTCTAGCTCTTGCTGACGTATAACTTTACATTTAAATTGTTTACGGACAAAAATAGCAACACCGCCGGCATGATTTACTCTTTCAGAACGAAACAGATTTTAATCAGCACAACGAAGATATGAACTACTGATATCGGACGTGAACCAAGTTTCGGAAACACAGATGACATCGACTTTTGAATTTTCGAATAGGTACCTGAACTCATCGATTTTATTAGTCAGACTTTGCGCATTTATGTGACATATTTTCAGACCAGTAGTTTGTTTACAAAGAATTCTGATCAATGCATGCCTGTTAAAGTTTTGATTAGGCTCGATTGCAGACATAAGTAAAAGAAGTATAAGTATTTTGAAGTGCTAAGACCTGGAACATACACACAGTACCACACATAATATAATAAAAGTACAAATTGCAATTGAAAGTAAATATAAATAGAACTTATAATACCTTAAAATTAACATATAGAACATTTAGATGAACTGCATTAATGAAATAAATAAGGTGTCGCTCCATTTTTCCTAGAGTCAGATTCAGCAGGTGTCTCACGCCGATCAGGATTAATGTCGGTAAGGGCCTTCATGTTCTCAATGCATAGGACCTGATCACTGCCCGTCTTCTTTACGTGGACCATTGCTCGACGAGTGAAGACAGCCGATAGGACCTTCTGACGCTTCATGTGCATGGCTGCTTTAAAAATCTCATAATTGGTTTTAGTCAGCTGTTCGTTCAGATAGATTGGAGTGGGCGAATCTATGCCAACATAACTTAGAGAAAGCTGGCTTTTCTTTTCACGCCGTAGTGCACCCACGGTACGCATTAGGTTAACCTTGTCCTCAAGTCTATCAAACTTGATCATTATAATTGGGTCAACTATAGAACGACCGTTTCTAGGGGGTTTCATCCGGAATATATCTCGAATTCTTGGGGTGGGGGTAACCTTAAGGTTAAAGCAAAGGGTGTGAAACAATGCCCTCACATCTTCGCCTTGATTAAATGGTACCCCACGAAGGCGGAGATCACAAGCTACCCTTTCATTTTGCTGCAGCTCAGATGCCGACTTTAGGCGATTGACTTGGTCTCGCAAGGCCCGGATTTCCGCAATCTCACTCTCCAAACGCTCAACTCTCTTCATGATTTCCGACATATCACTGTTAATAGCGTCCAGCGTAACAGTAATTTTGGTCGTAATGCGATTCTCCAGTTCAGCCATATGGTTTTTAAAGAAATCAGTTTGCTCAGCAAACTTCTGGCTTATTTTTTCCCAAAGCCCATCTGTTGGAGAGCTTAACTCAGTGGAAGTTCTCATTTTGGTCGTAATGCGATTCTCCAGTTCAGCCATATGGTTTTTAAAGAAATCAGTTTGCTCAGCAAACTTCTGGCTTATTTTTTCCCAAAGCCCATCTGTTGGAGAGCTTAACTCAGTGGAAGTTTTGGGTTCTTAGAACCCTGGTTCTCTTTGCTGGCGGTTGTGGCATGTTTAGGCAGTTTGAATTTAAAAAATGGTTTGGCGAAAAATAAGCTAGCTGCTACAACACGAACTCTTTTAACAGTCACACTTCTGCGGTGGTGTGATCGTGCCGTGTGAATGGTGACAACAGCTGACTGGTCCACATCTAGTTTTTGGCTTACTTTTGACACGCTTTGTGGCTCAAGAGAGTTTTCCGCCTTTTTGCCGTTTTTCACCGTGTTTGCGACGATTTGAGTGGTCTTCGGGGATATGAGTGGCTTTTGCGACGCGAAGAATATAGTTTTATTTTACCAAAATCAGCAACGATACGGGAAAAACATCAGCATGTGCAGACGACTTAGGCTCCGGGACGATTTGTTGAAGCTTACTGTTGGTCGTAACAGAAGCGGGAACTCAGAAAAAACGAGTCAACACGGAGCTTGAGGTAAGCACGTCTTTCCATCCATATAGTCGGCCGATCCCGATTATTACACTCCCTTAATAACATGCAAAATTTCCTTCCCCGACCAGCGCAACAATTTTGTTGACCGGGGCGTTCGAGCTTTTCTCCCTTATGTAAATTGATGGGGGCTGTGGCTTTGGTTGGCTCTCTTGACTCAGTTCTGGATGAATTTCAGCTAGAAGGGAAAATCTGTTGTTGTTGGATTTCCCGGTTAATTCGATCTTTCTTTGGTCAGGGCTCACTTTGGATTTTTACTCACCGTGCTGTTCTGCGGGTAGTCGAATCCATGATATAAACCGTATATTCTTATGTATGGCCTTATTGTTATGAATAAAAAATCTTTAATCTATCCTTACACCTTATTTGCTTTTTATCTTTTACAGTTTATATGTTAAGTATTTTTTTCTCGGCTTTCGTTTTCGTATTTTCGTTTCTCGGCTTTCCCCTGATCAAACATCTTCTGATGTATCTAATCTTATATACAAGACAAAACTAAAGCCGATTGTAATAGTGTAAAGGTGGAAAAGTTTAAGTTATCTTATGCTAGAGACATTTCATCTTTCAAGATAACTGTCCCTAACGTGCTTTTTGAAGCCATATGCTCGGGCGACTTCTAGCCGGATAATATGGTTGTAAAAGAGTTCGAGGCTAAGATAAAGAAGAAGGGGCCCGTGGGAGTAAAACTTCCTAGTCGAGGCCAAACCAGTGTACCAATTTCAAAAAACTATCTTCTAACCTTCTTCTTTCCTATCAGAATGCAAGAGGTTTGCGTAGCAAACTCACTAAATTGTATTCCGATAGCCTTTCCTTTCCATCTCATATTATTGTGTTCACAGAAACCTGGTTCGGAAATCTTTAGCTCCGAAGTTTTTCCAGGTAAGTACACAATATATAGGTATGACCGTCCCTCCAGACGGGGAGGTGCAGTCTTAATTGGAGTTGATTCAAACCTCCGTCTGAGGAGTTATTTTTTGATGAATTCAATACCATTGAATTTATTTGTGTAAAGTTATCGCTTCCTGGTAACTTTATATACATAACTTGCTCATATATTCCGCCGTTCTCTGAACTTCCTGATTATATAAATCACTTTTCCGTTATTAAGTCCGTTGCAAATAAGCTTTCCGATAGGGATCAGTTCTAGGTGATTTTAATATACCTGGAGTTACTTGGTCCACTGAGGATGGATCGAACGTCTTATTACACATAGCACAGCATGATTTTATTGCCGGCCTGCTTGACATATCTCTATCTCAAGTAAACCATGTTCGAAATTCATTAGGTCGCCTACTTGATTTGTGTTTTGTATCAAATCCTGAAGCTGTGTTTCTGTCCAGAGTAGCACCACTCACGCAACCTGAAGATCCATATCACCCAACAATCGAACTTTCATTTGATACGGGTAGAGTTATAGAAGAACAAGAGAGAACGCTATAGTCGAGTGCCTCGACTATTAGATACCCGTTACTCAGCTAAACAACTTAATATAAGTATGCCGTCTTGTATGTTTTTCGCCGCTCGAATTAGCTCCCGATTTTTATGTTAAAATCGGTAACCAGGGAACACCACGTGGAGGCCGTTGATTTGCAACGGGGTCTTTCAAACCAAAATAAAATTTGGGGACCTACGAGTCGACTTGAGTTGCTAAACTTTATTCAAGTTTGGAATCTCCATGTTCCCCAAAATTTTGTTTATCCGTAACATACGGAAGGCATACTTATGTACTTACTACTAATACTACTAATACTTATTTGACCTTACTAATTTTTTTTTTTTTGGGGTTTTTGCGTTTTTTTTTAATAAAAAAAAAATTTAGTTTAATTTAAGTATATACATACTATAAAAAAATTTTGCATGCAACTATTTAATTTTTTTTAGGGTTTAATTTAGTTACTAAAAATAAAATTTAGCATGCAACTATTTAATTTTTTTTGTTTTTTGATTTTTTGTTTATATTAAATATATATATACATACTATAACAAAAATTGTGCATGCAACTATTTAATTTTTTTGGGTTTTTTGTTTTTTGGTTAATTTAAATATATACATACTATAAAAAAAATTGTGCATGCAACTATTTAATTTTTTTGGGTTTTTGTTTTTTTTTAACTTAAATATATACATACTATAAATATAATATATACAATTTTCCCTACCTATTCAGCCTCCCTAACGCTCACTAATATACCACTGTGGTAGCTATATGTAGTCTCAAATGTGCGCGCAGTGGCCCTATTATCGAAAATATTTGAAAACGCCCAATCAATATGCGTATTGCAATTGGTTGTCGACAAGTCCAAATCTAGCAACGAACTAAACCCTTTTACATCTGCTAGAAAATCGAAAACTCTCCTACAGCAGCCAGAGATGGAGTGAAGGCATAAATTGAAATCTCCTAACACTAAACTATTACTATTTAAAAATGTGTGCCGCTGAAATAACTCCTTAAACTCGGTTTCAAACTTTAACAACGGATAGGTCGGACTTTTATAAATAACTACAATCCCTAAAGACCGGTACCTAAAGATGGCAAACTCGAACACTGGATAGGCTATATTTGAGGAATTAGCCAGAAAGCCACTTGAACAAAGACTGACATTCTCAAAGAGTTCGTTTCGAACGAATACGAGAATGCCTCTTTTTGGTCGAGCTCCGTTAGCTACTGACTGGCAATCTAGTCGCACTGCTGTGGCGAAGCCAGGAATGTCGTATGCTTCATTTGAGTATGTGGAAGCCTCAACGAAGCACAGAATGGAAGACTTAAGCATTAGCTGATCGGAACACACATCGCTAATGTGGCAGTGCAAGCTTTCCGTATTATGGAAAAAGACATGAAGGTTCGGACTATTGAGTAAACAATCGAAATGGGTACTCAGTAACTTAGTGGAACGCAGTTCTCGGAGCTCTTCCTCGGAAGCCGATCCCTGGGCGGATCTTGGGGGGACGAAAGGTCCAATAATATAGAGACCTGCTGCACTTGTGGCTCTGCTACAGGCTACGTACAGCGCAGCTCTCTGCATGCTAGGACTAGTGTGAACCACCACTTTGCTGTACGTAGCGCCTTGACTTTTGTGAATAGTTATTGCTTCTGCAGGTACCACTGGAAACTGCTTTCGGTCAATGGTTGTGGCCTGGTTAGAATTAATCTGAAAGCTTTTTATGATCTTAACTACTGGGGTCCATGAAGCCTCTTGGCGATGACTGCACTTTGATCGTGCAGCTACTCCTATACTGTCATCTAAGAATTGTATCCAAAGAATGTTTGGAGAGTTGGACGTGTTGAAACCTATCTCCCTAAGGACACCAGTGGCTCCGTTTACGAGACCATCTGATGTGTCTACATTGACCGTCATCATGTATTTAGCAGTGGTTTTTAAAATGAGCGAGGTACACAAACCTTGTGTCTCAGATGTTTTTAATGCCGTAGCTTGTTCCAGACATCTGTTCCCCTGCTCTGAGCTAATATGTGCAGATTTTACAGAGTCAATGGCTTCCGAAATGAACTGATCAGTGGGAATCGAGTTGAGCTTCTCCCTATTGTATCGGTCTGTGTCCTGATTGCTTGAAAAAAGGTGAATGGCGTCATTTGGAATCTGACTTTCTACGGAAATGCGGCTTCTAAGTAGGACAATATCTTCAGACGACATTTGGCCGGACGCCATGTTGTTGAGTGCTGAAAAATCCAACGATCACAAACTGGCCGCAATTGCCTAAGATCGCCGAACACGATGACCGAAATGCCTCCGAAGGGAGTATCAACGTTGGAGAAAATTTGCTTAAGGCGAGAGTCCAGATGGGAAAACATGGTTGCGCCGACCATAGAAATTTCGTCTATTATAAGAACTTTAAGATCAATAAATCTTGAACGCAGGTTATTTAACAGATCAGGGCTTAAACTCCTAAATGCAGACCCAGCCTGATTTACAGGGAGAGAGAACATGGAATGGAGAGTGGAGCCTCCGATTCCAAAAGCAGCTTTGCCTGTGGGAGCACACAGCAGTATTTTAACAGAAGTTGGGTCGCATCCTACTCTACCATTATACTCCTTGGAAAGGGACTGGAATAAGGTGGATATAAGTCTACTCTTGCCGACACCTGCTCCGCCTCCTACGAACTCATGGAAACTAGCATTTCTCCTTGCATTGTGCAAGATATGCGAAAGGAAAGTTTTTTGCTTTAAATTAAGGGACCTAACTAAGGTGGCTAAATTTTCAGGGGAAATAATTGGCGGGAGCTTTATTATGCGGATATTGCTATCCGGATCTACTTCCTGAACACGGTCGTCTAAGTTTAAAACATTTATTTGAGAAGATATTTCTGGAAAAGCTAAGGCCCTAAACTCCTCATTAACTGCGGCCTCCTCATCTACATTTTCCTCGCTACTTTCCTCAGCCTCCATGGCCCTTCTGAGCGCGTCTTCTAAGCTGTCTATGGCATTATACCTATCAAAGTTGGCTTTAATAGCCTCCTCGTGCTCATGATAAAAATCCTCACAATTTCTCTGAAACAATTCTACCTGTTCATCTCTCCATGGAGAATATAGCATAACTAATGCTCTAAAATAGTTGGGCCTATCAGAATTAATATTAAAGGGGCTATACCTAATGATACTCGGCTGGTTTCTTTCCCTAATAAATCCACTACCATCGCGAAGTGCGAAAAAAACTGTTCCTAAGACCTCATTTTCTTCTTCAGCCTCATTGTTACTATTTTCCCCTTGGCGAGCTCTACCACGGGTTTTAGAATACTCGTAATTTGCAGCAAAATCGGCTAAACACAGGCCGTCATGGGAATCTGGTCTTTGTTCGTATCTGTCCAGCAAACCTTTCTGAAAGATGTCAGTGGAATCCTGAGGCATATTTTGCAGGACGCTTGTAGGTCTAAGCATACGAACTCGTTGTTCTGGAGGGAAGGTGTTTATGAACACGCATTTATTGCTTGTTTCTGACAACGCCAATCCCATACAACAATATACGGCCTCCTGAGCAGAGATCTCAGTGCCCGAAATAAACTTGTGACCGAGATACTGTAGCTTTTGACGAATGCTTGAGTTGCCTCTTCGAATGTCATTAGCTGCTTCGCGCATTAACTTCGAAATACCCCTTTGGGACTTGTTAATATAATTAATTATGTAGCTACAGCACGCAAAAGGGTCCAAAATTAACTGGATATCCATATTTGCCCTTTGCATTGAAAGAATGTGTTTATTATAGGCGTTAACTTGAATTTCTGCAAATGTTCTCTTCAGAAAAATCTGTGTTTTTTCAAACTAGACCTAATAGCATATATATAGTCCTCGTAACTGAGGCTCACCTCATCGTGAGAAAGAAAATTTTCGAATATGCTAAGATGGCTAATCAAATCCTCGGATTGATCGCGAAGTAAAAGACTGCGAATTTTCTGATAGTTTTCGTGATGAAGAGACAAATTGGGAGTTTCTTCGGGAAGTGGCTTCAATATTTCCGTGCGGGGCATTGGGGGGTATGGAATACCGAATCGACAAACGGATTCGCGCACATTTTTAAGGCACGAATGCCCGTGCTTATGCTTTTGGTATTCAATGTACGGAGCCAAATCTGTGTTTGTAACATCCACAGTTACAAACTGATCAATGAAGGCTACTACACTAGCAATAGATTCTTCACTGTTGAAATCCACTTCCGGGGCGTCTTTCAGCCAAAACATACCGTGAATGTGAGGGGAACCCCTCTGTTGAAACTCAACTCGCCAATAATAGGTAGTAACAAAGTTACTTCCAAAGACTCCCCCCGGCTTCTTCATGAGCTTTAGAACTTCCCTTTACCTATAATCGAAATACCTAGCACACGTCACTGGGTCAGTTCTGATCAGCCGCGCCTTTTCTCTAAACTGTAAGTTTAAAGCTTCCTCCTCACTAATATCAATCCTATCTACATTGCGCTTGAGCAGTACTAGCAGCTCTGGCCACCTAGTTTCTGCGGCCGACAGAGTTATGAAGAAAGTTGGCAAACCAAATTGGCGAATCATAGCCATGACTTTCTTCTTCTCATCTTCCCAGTGAGCAGGAGACGTGCGAATGTCCTTAAGAATTCGATATCCGTCATCATGGGAAATTAAGTTTCCCATGAAAGCTTCATCGAGTACGTTGGCGGCAGTTATCGCGCTAGAAGCGCTCCGCTTACGTAGGCAAGTTGAAATATTGTTTCGAATTTTCAACAATTCCAACTTCTTATAATTGAAGAACAACTTGTCAGTTCTACAACCTCTTCTATCTACGTTCCTAAGCTCTGATCTAACTATGGTTGTATAACTTTCCGAAGATGGTCTCTTGACGCCAGCATAAATGCTTGGGAACGCCAATTCTTCGGAGTCGACATCGAGAATCACGTCGAGAGGCTTTTGGCCCTCACCTGGAGCCATTGTGATTCTCGGAATTTCTACATTGTGTGCCTGGTTATTCTCAAGCAGAGTTTCCTGTCCTCCAGGATTTAGCTCTTGGGCTTCTTCATTCTCTTCGGAATTTCCCGCCTCCAAGTTTACATCCTCCTGCTGGATGGCTAGTTGTTCCTCTACAAAGGCTAAGTCCGCTTGAGAAGCTATAAATGGAACAGTTTCGGATGTGAAATCAGAGATCCACTGCTCGTTCACTGACACATTGTGCTTTCTGTAAAGCTCTGTACTAACTAAGTACCTGATGGCGTCAGCAATTTTGGAAGGCCTAATGGTCTCTGCCATGAAATCATGTCCGTACTCCATTCTTCGCTTGAGGTGGAGCTGTACAACCTCTGCCTCGTGGAAAGCTCGTGGAAGGGACGTCACGATGTTGCTAACCGGAATGGGGACATTTACAACAGCTCCTTTTATTGCACTCTGACGCTCATGACCTATCGACTTAATTATCATAAATGGAAGGCGAGGTGAAATCAGTCGCTCCTCCAAGGGAGTAAGCCCCCTCAAGGAATGAGGAATTTCTGGGAAGTCTAGGCCGTTGGAAATGGCACCTTTGGGCTTTCTCCCGGCTTTTATATTGCCGTGGCATGTGCCACAGAACTTTAAGGATTCCCCAGTGAAAGCAAGCTAGCTTGCATTCTGATAAATCTCTTCCTTAAACTCGCAATTTTCTTCCAAATAGGCTCTAGAAAGCTTACGTATTTGCTTGGGGAACCACAATCCCTTGCAGCAGAAGCAAATCTGATCGGGGCCAAGTTTTACTAACCTATTGAATTTGGCTATGTGAGCATCCAATCCAATAGGTATATTTCTAGGAGTCCTATTTCCCTGGGATAAATCAAGTCGAATCTCCTGACTTCGGTTTGCGTTCCGAAGGTTTTCTGCATCCCTATTGCCACTGAGGTTTCTATACTGACTAACTCTCTGACTAATATTTCGAATGGCATCGATAGTTGCTTGTCGAGCAGCTATACGAGCACTTCGTCGAGCCAGTGTATTTCTCGCCTGCTCGACGGCCCTACGTTCCCTAAAACTCCTAGCCGTTGCTCTCCTAAACCTATCCTGCGCTCTTTGCAATAAGCGATCCTGAGTTGATCTTGCCTGCGCTCGTTGCAGGGTATTTGCTTCTTGCTCACCCGCACGATACGTAGCATCCAACCGCCTCAGAGAACGCCGCCGATTATCGGCTGCTTGTTCACCCGCACGGAAATCAGGATCCAAGCGCCTTTCCGAACGATCAGCAGTATTTCGGACCTGCTCTGTAGTTCGGACTTGCCTAATTTGTCGCCTTAAAGCGCGACGCCGATTATCGGCTGCTTGTTCCCCCGCACGGAAATCAGGATCCAAGCGCCTTTCCGAACGGTCAGCAGTATTTCGGACCTGCTCTGTAGTTCGGACTTGCCTAATTTGTCGCCTTAAAGCGCGACGCCGATTATCGGCTGCCTGTTCACCCGCACGGAAATCAGGATCCAAGCGCCTTTCCGAACGGTCAGCAGAATTTCGGACCTGCTCTGTAGTTCGGACTTGCCTAATTTGTCGCCTCAAAGCGCGACGCCGATTATCGGCTGCTTGTTCACCCGCACGGAAATCAGGATCCAAGCGCCTTTCCGAACGATCAGCAGTATTTCGGACCTGCTCTGTAGTTCGGACTTGCCTAATTTGTCGCCTTAAAGCGCGACGCTGAGTATCGGCTGCCTGCTGACTCGCACGGAAAGCGGGATCCAAGCGCCTTAACCGATGGTCAGCGGTATTAACAACCTGCTCTGCAGCTCTTTCATCAGTGTTTCTTCGCCCAATAAAGCGACGCCGAGTGTCGGCTGCTTGCTCTCCGGCACGAAGCACGGGATCCAAGCGAATTTCCCTACGTCTTGCAGTATTTGTTCCCTGCTCACCCGCACGAGTGTGCGGATTCAAGCGTCTTGACCTACGAGACGCTGTATTTACACCCTGCTCTGAATTCCTGCCTACTGCATTTTCCCTTCTCCTACGCTGAGATTCAGAATTTTCTACCCTCTCCATCTCTGCATACTCTGGATTTTCCCTATTGGCTCTATTTCTCAACAATTGGTTCCTAGCCCGCTGAGATGCAGTGGGTCTATTCAAACGAGGCATTTTTAAAAATCTTAAATTTATATGACTACTACGATTATTAATAGAAATATAAGAATAAGGCTTTAAAAAAGCTAAATTCTTATATTTATATAAAATATAAATTTTATAATATAATATAGTTAATATAAATTATATAAATAATAGAAATATAAGTGTAAGTCTTAAAAAAGACTTAGACTTATAGTACTATTACTAAGATAAATACGTAAATGTATAGAAATATAAGAATAAGCCTTAAAAAAGGCTGAATTCTTTTATTTATATACGGGTAAAGGGGCAGAGCGATTGAAAATGAATTACGTTAATAATTTGCTAAAATTAAATATATGAATAATAATAATCTAAGAGCAAGTCTTGAAAAAGACTTAATCTTATACTATTATTAACAAATCTACGTTAAATTACGTTAAAATTTGCAAATGTAAAAATATGAATAATAATAATTTAAGAGTAAGTCTTGAAAAAGACTTAATCTTATATTATTATTAACAAATCTACGTTAAAAGGGGCGGAGCGGGAAAAAATGAACTACGTTAAAAATTTGCAAATGTGAAAAATATGAATAATAATAATTTAAGAGTAAGTCTTGAAAAAGACTTAATCTTATATTATTATTAAAAGGGGTACTTAGCAGCGAGCGCAGCAACTATCCCAGCAGCAAACAACGGCAGCGACGTCGGCAGCAAATCGGCAGAGGCAGCAACAACTCGCGACCGCGTAACAATTTGTTCACAAAATTTACGTTAGTTTTAAGCACAGAAAAATGAGTTTAACGAGTTTACAAAAATGCAAGTAAAAATGGATAGTTTACGTTAAGGGAGATTTGTTTTAAAATAGGCAAAACTGACAAAAATCGCAATCGCAGACGAGCAGAGAGAACACATACGATGGTTAGTCGTAGACTAAAGCGAGAGCAGAATAGTTGCAGCTCTGCAAAGTTCATAACCGCCAATTTACTTGCACGGATTCACGCCCTTTTTGCTAACAGCGAACCGTGCCTTCTAGAACTTTGCATTCTGCCTAGTACATCTTCCGTCTCTCTCTAGCGCAGGTTAATGCACTTGTGAGAAACGAATAGGAGCAAAAAGAGACAAAATGCGCGCCCCATTTCAAATGATTTAGATTTTGCATTAACATAATGTGAATTAGAGTAACCACAGGAAAAAAGGACAAAAAGTTCAAAAAATATCAATTTGAATTCGGCGATCTCGAGTGCTGGCAGCTTTACAGCACGAGCATCAGCACCAGCGCTGCTTTAGCGCAGGCAGCTGTTGTCCTGCACCAGCAGCTGTGTTTATGTTTTTGAGTGCAATAAATTGACTAGAAATATTAAACATACATACTTAAATTGGCTAAACACATACATTCTTAAATAGTATTATGTATATTAAAGTCTAAATGTTTGCACAACACGAGTAACGGGTATAGCGAATAGCTTTCTTTGAAAGGAGTTATCTTTGCCGGGCAATTGCAGCGGTGTACAATGTAAATACATACATAGAAATCCTTATCGAGAATTAACTTTGACTCTGTTGAGCACCTTGGCCAGCTGTTCCAAAGTCATCCGTTAGATGGCGCCATGAAAGGCGGAAATGTAGGCGCTAGCCAGGCTTAAGCTTTTAATGGGTTTTTGGGCGTTAGAGTGGGCGTGGCAAACTTTTATTAGGCCAATCGATAGGTATTGACGAAACAAATACATATTAATTAAAATTTTCATAATAGCATAAAAACTGTGGCCACAGCTTGTGGCTTGTGGGCGTCAGAGGGGGCGTGGCACCATTTTGAAACAAACTTGCGCTGCGTAGGAACTCCTAAAATCTACATGCAAAATGTCAATCTTCAAGCTTTTATAGTTTCCGAGATCTCAGCGTTCATACGGACGGACAGACGGACAGACGGACATGGCTAGATCGACTCGGCTAGTGATCCTGAACAAGAATATATATACTTTATAGGGTCGGAAACGCTTCCTTCTACCTGTTACATACTTTTGCACGAATACAATATACGCTTTTACTCTACGAGTAACGGGTATAAAAATCATCAAAATCCAAACGAATACATTATTTTCGCAAGGCAGACTTTCTGAGGCTAAATTATTTTATTTCTGGCTTTAATTGGTCTGATCTTTACTTATGCAATAATATGTCCGATGCAGTTAATGTTTTTTACACTGCAATAAACTCATTTTTTAATTCCTGTGTTCCGTGGTACTGTCCGTCAATTTCCAATAAATCACCTTGGTTTAGCACAGAGTTGTTGACACACTTAAGAAATGTAAAGTCCAGACTTTTTAGGAAATATAAAAAAACCGGTTCTCAATCTGTTTTACTAGATATTTAAGTGCTCGGTCAAGATTTACCGTGCTTAATGCTCAGTGTTATAATAGTTACTTAAACCGTTGTAAGGTCCAGTTCTCTCAGGACCCAAAACAGTTTTATAATTTCGTTAACACCAATCTAATTAAATCTAATTCGTTTCCTTCCTCGCTGTCGTTCGAAAAAATGACGGCAACCACAGATCAGGCAATAGCCGATTTATTTGCCCAATTTTTTCAAACGACTTACTCTACCTTAGATTATTCATCACAGCCTTATTCTTACACCATATCCAAGTCAAACCTCATATTCTGTCCCACTTTAACAGAAAGCTCTCTTCTTTTGGATCTTCTTCGTATTAAGCCTGTTTATTCGCCAGGGTCCCATGATATTCCTGGGTGCGTGCTTAGGTATTGCGCTAAGGCCTTTTGCAAACCTCTTCACAGGTTGTTTACTTGATTTCTAAAATGTCATTCCCAAATATTTGAAAGGAATCATTTGTTATTCCTTTTTTCAAAAAAGGTAACAGTAACTATAGAGGTATTTCTAAGTTCTCAGCTATTCCTAAGCTTTTTGAAAAAATTATTACTTCTCATTTGCAGCACCTTTGCAGATCAATCATTTCTCCGTGTCAACACGGATTTATTAAACGTAGATCTACAATCACAAACCTTCTAGAGCTCACTAAATTTGTGATAAAAGGCTTCAATAGTAGTTTTCAAACAGATGTCATTTACACTGACTTTAGTAAAGCATTTAAACCTGTTAGGTTTTCCAGTCGATCTGCTTAAATGGATTTCAAGTTATCTGAATGGCAGGTCACAAAGGGTCCTTTTTAAAAATTCAATGTCTGAAATTCTCCGTGTTACCTTCGGTGTCCCACAAGGGAGCCATCTGGGTCCGTTACTTTTTACATTATTTGTTAACGATCTTCCCTCAATTATAAGTCATTCTCGCGTACTTATGTAAGCAGATGATGTTAAGTTATGCCTGCAGTATAAGGACATTTCCTGCCATTTAGACTTGCAATCCGATCTAGATAATTTTCAAAATTGGTGCCGAGATAATTTACTAAATTTAAACGCATCCAAGTGCAAGCTGATGACTTTTTATCGGGTCAATCCGATATACGCGACTTACACATTAAGTGGCAGCTCTTTGGATAGAATAACTCTTGTAAACGATCTTGGCGTTCTACTGGACCCTAAACTAAAATTTTCAAACCACATTTCGTCCATGGTTAATAAAGCCAGATGAGTGCTTGGATTTATTAAAAGGTGGTCAAAAGAATTCGATGATCCTTATTTAACTAAAACTTTATTTATTTATTTCGTTAGTCCGCCCGATTCTGGAGTATGAGTCTCCCGTCTGGAGTCCGCAATACGGAATACATATTGGTCGTATTGAATCAGTACAATAAAACTTTCTTCTTTTTGCTTTACGGCGCCTAAACTGGGATGCAAATCTTAACTTACCTTCTGTTGATTAATTTACCCTCCCTAGCCAACCGTAGAACGATGCTTGGTACTGTCTTCATTTATAACCTTATACATGGTGATATTGACTCCCCCGACTTGGTAAGTCGGCTAAACTTTTCTGAGCCAAGTAGATTAACTAGAAATTATATTCCCCTAATATTAAATCATTGTAGATCTAACTATGCCTTGCATGAGCCTTTCAGAGTATTGTGTTCTGACTATAATAGATTTTTTCCTATAATCTCAAATCTTGACTCTCTGCCTCTCTTAAAACGATTAATACGAGCTTCATTGGCACAAAATTGATCTTACTATTACTTTTTTCCACGGACTTTTACCTATATTTCCTTATCTCGCGTCTATCTTCTCGCGAATCGTGCCGTTGGGCGGGTAAGTGGGCAGTGAGACTCCGCGCGAAAAAAAAGAAAAAAAAATATCATTTTCTCCTGTGCTTTCTGCCTTATATGTTCCAATACATTTAAATTCTAACTTGTGCCCTCTTTTATTTCTTAATAAAACCTGATCTTGTATTTTTAAATCGAACTATTTTTTTCATCTTTTTTTTTGTTTTCTGTACCTCCAATATTAATCTACCTCTTTTATAAGCTTGCCCAAGTCTAAATTTAGATTCTTTAGCATAATCTTCAATCATACAAATTTGCAGTTTTACCAAAAAGTAACTTTTATGGACAATGGTCGTGTGAAAACAATATACAAAGTATCGTTCCACGATTCCTACAGTCTGGAGATGGTTTGCGGTAGAAGTTATGTTTTTAATATTTCAATTTTTGCTTAAATCTTCGATTATTGTATTTTTTTATACCCTTGCAGAGGGTATTATAATTTTGGTCAAAAGTGTGCAACGCAGTGAAGGAGACATCTCCGACCCCATAAAGTATATATATTCTTGATCAGGATCACCTCCTGAGTTGATATAGCCATGTCCGTCTGTCCGTCTGTCCGTCTGTCCGTCTGTCTGTCCGTCTGTCCGTCTGTCCGTCTGTCCGTCTGTCTGTTTCTACGCAAACTAGTCTCTCAGTTTTAAAGCTATCGAATTGAAACTTTGCACACACCCTTCTTTCCTTTGCACGCAGTATATAAGTCGGAACGGCCGGGATCGGACAACTATATCCTATAGCTGCCATATAACTGATTGATCGGAAATGCCATAACTTTGGTGTTTGTTAAGTTAAGAAGTTGGGATTTACTATGGGTTTTATATTTGGCCAATCAATCCGACCTACCAAGTTTCATAAGGATCGGCCGACTATATCTTATAGCTGCCATATAACTGATTGATCGGAAATGCCATAACTTTGGTGGTTGTAAAGTTAGGAAGTTGGGATTTTATATGGGTTTTATATTTGGCCAATCAATCCGACCAACCAAATTTCATAAGGATCGGCCGACTATATCCTATAGCTGCCTTATACCTGATTGAACGGAAATGCCATAACTTTGGTGGTTGTAAAGTTAGGAAGTTGGGATTTTCTATGGGTTTTATATTTGGCCAATCAATATGACCTACCAAATTTCAAAAGGATCGGCTGACTATATCCTATAGCCGCCATATTACTGATTGATCGGAAATGCCATAACTTTGGTGTTTGTAAAGTTAGGAAGTTGGGATTTTTTATGAGTGTTAAGAATGCATCATATGAATAATTTTGGAGAATATAATTTACAAAATATTCTGCAAGGGTATTTCAACTTCGGCTCCGCCCGAAGTTAGCTTTCCTTTCTTGTTTATTTTGTTTCCATGTCCGTAATGAACATCTTTATCGGACCGTATTGTAGAAAAAAATTTTAATCTTAATACATTTACTTTCTTCAACTTTTCCCGGAACTCGCGTGAAACACGTCCGCTCTCTTCGGCTGCACTGCTGAATCCGCAAAAATGAATTTTCACCTAAAAGCAGCTAAATTCGCTGGACGAAGTGGTCAGACGGTCCCGGTACTTAGGCGTCAAGGAATTGGGTATACGGGCATGGAAACGCACGAAACCTTTTACCTAATGTCTCCGGCAACCCAAAAGTTGTAATTCGTTGAAGTCGACGAGATGCTCAGGCTTGCAGTCATTAAGAGGAGCGAAAGTCCTTGGAACAACAGAGTACCGCTTTTCCAGTAACCTGGAAAAAACCAGCTGTGTTTAGATGCACGGAAATTTAGCAAGATACCAAAAAAGGTCGCTTACCTCTACGTATATTAAATCCATTTTGAGCCGAGTTGATGACACAATCTTTATCACCCGTGTTGACCTCAAGCATGTTTTTTGGCGGATAGAAGAGGGTACTGTACGATGCCCTCTGTATTATGTAAAGCTCCACAGCATATGTGCCAATTTATGGACAAGTTGATCCCGCAGAAGCGTCACAGCCAAGTATTCGTTGTAACGACCTGATTCTTTAGTTTCTGCTCGCTACGTAAACGTGCGGCTTGCTCAGAGAGGTTGTGCGTTCGTTCCACCAAAATTATAGTGAGTGACTGCCCGTGACCAAAGGATAACGCCAGAAATGATTAGGTTGGTGCTGGTTTATTGATTCTCTAAAATACAGCCTTATTGTTATTATTCTGCTGCCCGTTGTCGCTGTCTTCTGCTGCTGCTCTGCCTGGCTGCTCTGCTCCTGGCTTCTCCGTGCTGCTGCGTCGCTCCTGGCTTACCGCTGCGTCGCTCCTGGCCTGCTACTGCGCTGCTTCGGCTTGCTGCTCCGGGTGACTGAGATCGGGACGGCTCCACCAAAAACACTGGATGTTATGCGAGCTTCCCTACCGGGGCCGGCAAGGTGTATCGCCAAGCAGGTGAACCGAAGTTACGCCTTATCGCCTAGCCACCTTTATCGCCTGGCTTCCGGAGTTCAGCCTGGACTTTGTCGGCAAGGTGTATCGCCTAGCAGGTAGAACAAAGTTCTCCCTTATCGCCTAGCCACCTTTATCGCCTGACACCGCGCAAGGACTCCCTAAGTTTGATTTCACCACGACCTAGCACCGTTGGATCTCAGCGTTGTAGCCTCAGCCTTGTAGACTTGTCGTCGTTCGGCGTCTCGACTTTGCGATCTTGATCCTTGGGCACTTCGGTTTCGATTTGTACTTATTCCGCGTTCACGCACTGGATTTATTAAAAGGTGGTCAAAAGAATTCGATGATCCTTATTTAACTAAAACTTTATTTATTTATTTCGTTAGTCCGTCCGATTCTGGAGTATGGGTCTCCCGTCTGGAGTCCGCAATACGGAATACATATTGGTCGTATTGAATCAGTACAATAAAACTTTCTTCTTTTTGCTTTACGGCGCCTAAACTGGGATGCAAATCTTAACTTACCTTCTGATTCCAGTAGACTTCTGTTGATTAATTTACCCTCCCTAGCCAACCGTAGAACGATGCTTGGTACTGTCTTCATTTATAACCTTATACATGGTGATATTGACTCCCCCGACTTGGTAAGTCGGCTAAACTTGTCTGTGCCAAGTAGATTAACTAGAAATTATATTCCCCTAATATTAAATCATTGTAGATCTAACTATGCCTTGCATGAGCCTTTCAGAGTATTGTGTTCTGACTATAATAGATTTTTTCCTATAATCTCAAATCTTGACTCTCTGCCTCTCTTAAAACGATTAATACGAGCTTCATTGGCACAAAATTGATCTTACTATTACTTTTTTCCACGGACTTTTACCTATATTTCCTTATCTCGCGTCTATCTTCTCGCGAATCGTGCCGTTGGGCGGGTAAGTGGGCAGTGAGACTCCGCGAAAAAAAAAAAAAAAAATATATAATTTTCTCCTGTGCTTTCTGCCTTATATGTTCCAATACATTTAAATTCTAACTTGTGCCCTCTTTTATTTCTTAATAAAACCTGATCTTGTATTTTTAAATCGAACTATTTTTTTCATCTTTTTTTTTGTTTTCTGTACCTCCAATATTAATCTACCTCTTTTATAAGCTTGTCCAAGTCTAAATTTAGATTCTTTAGCATAATCTTCAATCATACAAATTTGCAGTTTTACCAAAAAGTAACTTTTATGGACAATGGTCGTGTGAAAACAATATACAAAGTATCGTTCCACGATTCCTACAGTCTGGAGATGGTTTGCGGTAGAAGTTATGTTTTTAATATTTAAATTTTTGCATAAATCTTCGATTATTGTATTTTTTTTTTATTTTGTTTCCATGTCCGTAATGAACATCTTTATCGGACCGTATTGTAGAAAAAAATTTAATCTTAATACATTTACTTTCTTCAACTTTTCCCGGAACTCGCGTGAAACACGTCCGCTCTCTTCGGCTGCACTGCTGAATCCGCAAAAATGAATTTTCACCTAAAAGCAGCTAAATTCGCTGGACGAAGGCGTCAAGGAATTGGGTATACGGGCATGGAAACGCACGAAACCTTTTACCTAATGTCTCCGGCAACCCAAAAGTTGTAATTCGTTGAAGTCGACGAGATGCTCAGGCTTACAGTCATTAAGAGGAGCGAAAGTCCTTGGAACAACAGAGTACCGCTTTTCCAGTAACCTGGAAAAAACCAGCTGTGTTTAGATGCACGGAAATTTAGCAAGATACCAAAAAGGTCGCTTACCTCTACGTATATTAAATCCATCTTGAGCCGAGTTGATGACACAATCTTTATCACCCGTGTTGACCTCAAGCATGTTTTTTGGCGGATAGAAGAGGGTACTGTACGATGCCCTTTGTATTATGTAAAGCTCCACAGCATATGTGCCAATTTATGGACAAGTTGATCCCGCAGAAGCGTCACAGCCAAGTATTCGTTGTAACGACCTGATTCTTTAGTTTCTGCTCGCTACGTAAACGTGCGGCTTGCTCAGAGAGGTTGTGCGTTCGTTCCACCAAAATTATAGTGAGTGACTGCCCGTGACCAAAGGATAACGCCAGAAATGATTAGGTTGGTGCTGGTTTATTGATTCTCTAAAATACAGCCTTATTGTTATTATTCTGCTGCCCGTTGTCGCTGTCTTCTGCTGCTGCTCTGCTCCTGGCTGCTCCGTGCTGCTGCGTCGCTCCTGGCTTACCGCTGCGTCGCTCCTGGCCTGCTACTGCGCTGCTTCGGCTTGCTGCTCCGGGTGACTGAGATCGGGACGGCTCCACCAAAAACACTGGATGTTATGCGAGCTTCCCTACCGGGGCCGGCAAGGTGTATCGCCTAGCAGGTAAACCGAAGTTACGCCTTATCGCCTAGCCACCTTTATCGCCTGGCTTCCGGAGTTCAGCCTGGACTTTGTCGGCAAGGTGTATCGCCTAGCAGGTAGAACAAAGTTCTCCCTTATCGCCTAGCCACCTTTATCGCCTGACACCGCGCAAGGACTCCCTAAGTTTGATTTCACCACGACCTAGCACCGTTGGATCTCAGCGTTGTAGCCTCAGCCTTGTAGACTTGTCGTCGTTCGGCGTCTCGACTTTGCGATCTTGATCCTTGGGCACTTCGGTTTCGATTTGTACTTATTCCGCGTTCACGCACTCGCTCTGATTCTCGCACTCGTACTGTGCCGAGCTGCGCTTGCGGCGTCCTTTTATAGGCGCTGTAGGTGCCGTTATTTCCCTCGGTGTGTCCTCTTTAGGCGGGTCCGAAGTCCGCCAATTTACCGTATGACTCCGTTGCCCTTGCCGGGCGCAGGTCCTAGGTCCATCGAGGCACCGTTAATTCACGGTGTGTCCTCTTTGGGCGGGTTGCCCTTGCCATATGAGGGTCCAAGGTCCGAATGTTTCCCGTTTGACCTGGATGCCCTTCATTTCTCCGGCTTTCTCGCCTCCTCCGCTGTTGCTAGGCCGATCTCCTGCATCGGGATTTGTGGGGAGTTTAAGACTCCTCACATCGTTTATCTGGAAGACCTGCTCATTCTGACGAAACTGGCAAAATTTAACAATAGGATTAAAAATATAATTTAAAATATAAATATATATTATAGATTAAAAAGTTAACTGTCCCTAACGAGCACTTTGTAGCCATATGCTCGGGCGACTTTTGGCCGGATAATATGGTTGTAAAAGAGTTCGAGGCTAAGATAAAGAAGAAGGGGCCCGTGGGAGCCAAACTTACTAGTAGAGGCCAAACCAGTGTACCAATTTCAATTTCAAAAAACTAACTTCTAACCTCCTTATTTCCTATCAGAATGCATGAGGCTTGCGTAGCAAGCTCACTAAATTGTATTCTGATAGCCTTTCCTTTGCATCTCATATTATTGTGTTTACAGAAACCTGGTTAAAGCCGGAGTTTTTCCAGGTACACAAGTACACAATATACAGATATGACTGTCCCTCTTGACGGGGAGGTGGAGTCTTAATTGGAGTTGATTCAAACCTCCCGTCAGAGGAGTTATTTTTTGAGGAATTCAATACCATTGAATTTATTTGTGTTAAGTTATTGGTCCTGGTAGCTCTATATACATAACTTGCACATATATTCCGCCGTTGTCTGAACTTCCTGATTATTTAAATCACCTTTCCGTTATTAAGTCTGTTGCAAATAAGCTCTCCGATAGGGATCAGTTGGTGGTTCTAGGTGATTTTAAAATACCTGAAGTTACCTGGTCCACTGAGGATGGATCGAACGTCTTACTACCTATAGCACAGCATGATTTTATTGACGGCCTGCTTGACATATCTCTATCTCAAGTAAACCATGTTCGAAATTCATTAGGTCGCCTACTTGATTTGTGTTGTGTATCAAATCCTGAAGGTGTGTTTCTGTCCAGAGTAGCACCACTCACGCAACCGGAAGATCCATATCACCCTACAATTGAACTTACATTTGACACTGGTAGAGTTATAGAAGTAAAATCAACCAAACGAATACATTGTTTCCAATAAATCACCTTGGTTTAGCAAAGAGTTGACACAGTTAAGAAATGTAAAGTCCAGACTTTTTAGGAAATATAAAAATACCGTTTCTTAATCTGTTTTTACTAGATATTTAAGTGCTCGTTAGTTACTTAAACCGTTGTAAGGTCCAGTTCTCTCAGAACCCGAAACAGTTTTATAATTTCGTTAGCACCAAGCGTAAATCTAATTCTTTTCCTTCCTCGCTGTTGTTCGAAAACATGACGGCAACCACAGATCAGGCAATAGCCGATTTATTTGCCCAATTTTTTCAAACGACTTACTCTACTTTAGATTATGCATCACAGCCTTGTTCTTACACCATGTCCAAGTCAAACCTCATATTCTGTCCCACTTTAACAGAAAGCTCTCTTCTTTTGGATCTTCTTCGTATTAAGCCTGTTTATTCGCCAGGGTCCCATGATATTCCTGGGTGCGTGCTTAGGTATTGCGCTAAGGCCTTTTGCAAACCTCTTCACAGGTTGTTTACTTTATTTCTAAAAATGTCATTCCCAAATATTTGGAAGGAATCATTTGTTATTCCTTTTTTCAAAAAAGGTAACAGTAACTACAGAGGTATTTCTAAGTTGTCAGCTATTCCTAAGCTTTGTAGATCAATCATTTCTCCGTGTCAACACGGATTTATTAAACGTAGATCCACAATCACAAACCTTCTAGAGCTTACTACATTTTTTATAAGGGGCTTCAATAGTAGTTTTCAAACATACGTCATTTACACTAACTTTAGTAAAGCATTTGACTCTGTAAATCACTTACTTCTGGTTCAAAAACTTGACTTGTTAGGTTTTCCAGTTGATCTTCTTAGATGGATCTCAAGTTATCTGAATGGCAGGTCACAAAGGGTCCTTTTAAAAAATTCAATTTCTAATATTCTCGGTGCTACCTCCGGTGTCCCACAAGTGAGCCATCTGGGTCCGTTACTTTTTTATTATTTATTAACGATCTTCCATCAATTATAAGTCATTCTCGAGTACTTATGTACGCAGATGAAGTTATGCCTGCAGTATAAGGATATTTCCTTCCATTTAGACTTACAATCCGATCTAGGTCTTTTTCAAAACTGGTGCCGAGATAATTTACTAAATTTAAACGGTTCCAAATGCAAGCTGAAGACTTTTTATCGGGTCAATCCGATATACGCGACGTTAAGTGGCAACTCTTTGGATGGAATAACTCTTGTCAACGATCTTGGCGTTCTCTTGGACCCTAAACTAAAATTTTCTAATCACATTTCGTCCATGGTTAATAAAGCCAGAGGAGTGCTCGGATTTATTAACCTACCTATACCTATATTTTCTTTTCTCGCGTCTATCTTCTCGCGAATCGTGCCGTACGATACACGGCTGCGCCCCTCGGTCGGATAAGTAGGCCGTGGGACTCCGCGCAAAAAAAAAAAAATGTCCACACTTGGATTCAGATTCCTAAAAAGATTAGGGTTACTGTTTATAACATGCTAACGAACTGACCCTGCTAATGTGCGGGCGATCACGGAGATGCCTACTACGTTACGAGAGCTTGAACCTTGGAACTCTGGATGGTATCGGAGGTTCATCGAAAACTTATGGGGACTGGCGGCTCGCTGACAAACTGCCGAAAAGGAGTATAAAAGTTATAAGTGAGTAAAGAAGCGGATTAGCTACCGTTTTAATCCATTCAGATTTTAAGCAAAGCCGTTCATGGTCATTGCAGACCATTCAAGCTTACAGTGGCTGATGACACTTAAGGATCTCAGCGAGTGGTTGGCAACACCAAATTGGTTAAGACAACATGGAAGCTAAAATGTTTATTCGGATGGTGATGAATTATGATCAGCAAAAAGAAGTGGCCCCTACGCTCTATTTCAAGTGGAGGAAAAAACGGTAAGAAACAGACAGTCTAAGATAAAATAACATACGATTCATGCTATATAAGATCAAATTAATGATTTACAGATTGGCAAAGAGAACTCTAAAACGTTTATCCATATCATAGTAAGATCTACATTGATTTACAGTAAGAGGAATATAATTCTTGGTAATTTTATTTGGCACGAAGGAGTAGAAGTAAGTGTATGTAAAGAGGGTGACCAAGACCGTGCTCTTTGGGTATCGACTGTCAGTAGAGCCTTGTTACTCTTCGCAGAAGTTTTTTGCACTTCGCTACCGCGAAGATATACGAGAAGTACCCGTCTCTTCGGCTCACGGAGCTTATGCGGTCCTTATTTGGTTCGTCGTTCATTAAACTTTTAGCCTGGCACTATTATAAAATAATTATGCACTTTTTTTAATCATATCACTCATTTTCTGAGTTTATAACTATTGTTTTTTGTAGTGTTTTAGCGTCTTTTCACTTATTTTGTCATACACCAGCTTAGTTTTTATATTTTATTTGTCTTTAGTACATCCACTTTCTTCAAAATTTCCTGGAGCTAGCACGAAACACAACCGCTCTCTTTGGCTGCACTTTCTACTGGATCTGAAAGACGGATATTGACAAATCCCCATAGAAGAAAATAGTAGGCAGTGCACAGCATTTACAGTATTCGGCAAAGGCCTATTCCAATAGAGGGTAATGCCCTTCGGGTTACACTCAGCGTCGGCCACGTTCCAATGGGCCCTTGATCAGGTAATTGGCCCGTAAATATCACCATACCAAGGTGACAGTTTTGTGATCCAATGAGCCCTGAAAGAACACGTAGATAACTTGAAAGATGTATTTAGACGTGTCGAGGAAGCAAACTTGAGAATAAATGCCAAAAAGGGCAAATTCTTTAAACAAGAGCTCCTGTACGTCGGACACCGCATTACTAGCGAAGGCTCGCCCCAAACCTCTCATCAATGGATATTACGGCTTATATCCGTAACAAAATCCAAGTCTATGATCTTGAAAGTTTAACAATTTAAATTTTCTTATGCTAGGAAAGTATCATCATTTATGATTGGTATTCCTTGTTCTCATTTTGCATCTGTGTGTTCCGCCAGTTTTTTGACGAAGCTAAGGGCAAAAAGAATAGTTTAGGGGAAATGAAAAATAACATTAAAGAACCATCCCCAGCGCCCTCTACATCCTTTTTTGCCCCAAAAAACTAGCCTCCTCCTTTCTTCTTTCTTATACAAAAGGCTTACTAAATAAGCTGACTAAATTGTACTCGGATAGTTTTTCCTTCCCATATAATATTATTGTGTGTACAGAAACCTGGTTACGGCCGGAATTCTTAGCTCCGAAATTTTTTCTGGTAAGTACATAATTTACAGGCTTGATCGTCAGTCCAGACTGGGAGGTGGAGTCCTGATTGCTGTCGACTCAACCCTTTCTTCTGAATTACTAACTTTTGAAGAATTTAATGGCATCGAATTCCACGGTATAATATTATCGTTTCCCGATAGTTTTGTATATATTACTTGTTCATATATCCCACCATCATTTGAGTTCCCTATTTACGCAAAACACCTTTCCGTTATTCAGTCCATTTCCAAAAACTGTTAGATCGAGATCAGTTAATAGTATTAGGTGATTTTAATATACCTTGTGCGACCTGGTCCCCAGACGAAAACTCTAACATTTTACTTCCCTTAGCGCAGCATGACTTTATTGACGGCTTGCTTGACATTGCGCTATCCCAAGTGAACCATGTTAAGAACTCCTTAGGACGTTTACTGGACTTGTGTTTTGTTTCAAATTCAGAAGGCGTTTGCCTATCAAGAACGTCACCAATTACACAACCGGAAGATCCTTATCATCCAACTTTAGAGCTGACTGTAGACGCAAGAACAGAGCTGAATAAAAAATCCGAAAAGTCGGTTAAACGAATCCGCTGCTTTCGTAAGGCAAACTTTCATCTTTTAAATACTTTTGTATCCGGCTATGACTGGTCCGAATTTTATTCATGCACTAACATGGCTGCGGCCGTTGATATCTTTTATAATGCATTGCACTCCTTCTTTTATTTGTGTGTTCCGTTTTACTATCCGTCGATTTCCAATAAACCTCCATGGTTTAATAAGGAGTTGTCACATCTAAAAAATTTTAAGTCTGGATATCAATAAATTTAAAATGTGCGGATTACAATCTGCCTTCTCTTGATTCCTAAGGGCTCGGTAAAATGTTACCGTGCTTAACGCTCGGTGTCCAGTTTTTACAAGTTCCAAAACAGTTTTATAATTTTGATAACACTAAGCGTAGAAGTGTAGACCTCTGCACAAATTGTTTACCTTGTCTTTGAAAACTTCTCATTTCCCACTAATTTGGAAGGAATCATTTGTTATTCACCTTCATAAGAAAGAAAATAAATCGAATACAAGTAATTACAGAGTCATATCCAAATTATCCGCCATTCCAAAGCTTTTCGAAAACTTTATTACACCCCACTTGCAACGTCTTTGTAGATCAATTATGTCTCCATGTCAACAAGGATTTATAAGGCAAATTTCTAAGACGACAAACCTTTAGGAGTCATTCGTTATTCCCCTTCACAAGAAAGGAAATAAATTGAATACAAGCAATTGCAGAGGTATATACAAATTATCCGCCATTGCAAAGCTTTTCGAAAACTTTATTACACCCCACTTGCAAAGTCTTTGTAGATCAATTATATCTCCATGTCAACATGGATTTATAAGGCAAATTTCTAAGACGACAAACCTTTCGGAGCTATTATTTTTATAATAAATGGCTTGAAAAAGAACATGCAGACTGACGTAGTTAACACTGATTTTAGTAAAGAGTTTGATTCAGTAAATAACTCGCTTCTTGTATTTCAGCAAGACTTATTAGGGTTTTCATGTGATCTTCTAACATGGATCTTAACTTATCTTTGTGGTAGGACTCAACGAGTCCTCTTTAAAAGCTCTATCCTAAATTGGATCCGTTACTTTTACAAGTTTAGAAACCTGTACTTTTTATTCCGGTTACTCTAGATTAAAATACAATATCGTTGAAACGTATGTAACAGGTAGAAGGAAGCGTTTACGACCCTATAAAGTATATATATTCTTGATCAGGATCAATGGCCAAGTCAATCAAACCATGTCCGTCTAACCGTCTGTTTGCCCGTATAAACGTCGAGAGCTTGGAAACTATTAAAGCTTGAGATTAGGGATTTAGCATGAAGATTCTGGGTTTTCTAACACAGTGCAATTTTTTTTGTTTAATGTTGCCACGCCCACTATATCTCTTCACCTTATTCCTCTTTTATTTTGAGAATTGTACAAATTTTAAAATTTTGTAAAATAATCCTATTTAAAATAATTAAGCTTCTTGTTTTCCTCAAGAAATAATTTTCAATCTAATAAATAAGTTATTTTTTAGTTTTGAACAACGGTTTTTATACCAGCCCCTATTACTGTTCTCAGTAGGGGGCATTGGCCCTCATTTTAGAGCCGTAGGGTAAGCTTGGCTTTAAGCAGGAGTAAAAGATATAATATCTACTCGAATTTTAAGGATGAGCGGAAGTTTAGAAGCCAACGGAAACTTTTGGTCTACTTGTATAGATAGGGCGCTTCTTCATCATCGAATGATCCTTCCCGGATGCTTCCAATGCAGTGTCGTTGATGAGGTTGGTGAATAAAAATATAGAAGTCGAGCACAAAGGGCCACCATGTGAAAAAGGATATTAAGGAAAAACATAAAATGGGCAGTGGATTGATTACTCGAATCATCGTTTGGGTCAAATGGTGGAAATGAACGGGAGTTTCGGTACACGAATTGCCCAGACAGGATCAGCACAAACAAGTGGCCCTTACGACACCAGGCAGTGCTCGTTACGCGCAGAGCCCGTATTCCCCAATGGGCGTAAAAAAACGAGATCGCAAGAAGTGAAAAAGGACAATATAGAAACGGACAGACTAAGGAAGATTACATACTGATGGACGTTGATGCACTTCGGGCAGTACAAACAAGTGGCCCAACGACACCAAGCACGTGCTTGTTACGCGCGGGGCCCTATTTTCAATTTGGGCAAAAAATACGAGTTCGCGAGGAAAATACATAAATTAAATAGAGACAAGACACAAATGAAAATAAAAGGCACAATTAAGAGTAAAGCAAATGAGTTAAAATATTAGTTTTTAATAACGGGATAGAAGTTGAAATGCAAATTAAATGATAAAGGTTGTTATAATTATTACATAGAACGCGAAAGGGCTCGTGCAGACAAAAATTTGATGTACATCGTGGCAAATTTAGAGGAATATAATTTTGTGTTAGTCTAACAGGAACATTAAAAGTTAGGCGGCTTACAAGTTCTGCAAAATCAATATCACCTCTTATTAGATTTTGCATAAAAATAGTACCAAGCATTGTTCTACGATTTACAAGTGTGGGTAAATTAAGCAACAGTAATCTACTCTGGTAGGAAGGTAGCCTTACGTTTTGATCCCAGTTCAAACTACGAAGGGCAAATAGAAGACATTTTTTTTGTACCGACTCAATACGGTCAATGTGCACTTGATATTGTAGACTCCAAACCGACGAACAATATTCCAAAATAGGACGGACAAGGGAGGTAAATAATAATTTGGTCGTATAAGGGTCATCAAATTCTTTTGACCAACGCTTTATAAACCCAAGAACACTCATGGCTTTGTTAACAGTGGACATTATGTGGCAGTCAAATTTAAGTTTAGGGTCCAGAAGAACACCTAAATCGTTAACTGAATATATACGGTCGATTGGCGTATTTTCAAGAAAGTAACTGATGAACGTAGGAGTGCCCCTATAAAAAGTCATAACGTTGCATTTAAGGTAGTTCAACTTTAAAAGGTTGTACTCACACCATCCATGAAAACTATCAATATCTGACTGTAAGTTAAATCCCGACGCTATATGATTATATGATAAACAAAGCTTAACATCATCAGCATACATTAGTACACGAGAATGTGTTATGATAGAGGGAAGATCGTTGATAAACAAAGTAAACAGCAAAGGGCCCAGATGACTTCCCTAAGGCACTCCAGATGTCACGTAGATCAATTTTGAAACAGCATTCTTGAATATAACCCTCTGAGTCCTACCATTCAAGTACTTGAAATCCAAGTTAATAGATTATCAGGAAACCCAAGCAGATCTAATTTGAATAAAAGAAGAGAGTGGTTGACGGAGTCAAAGGCCTTACTAAAATCTGTATTTATAACGTCAGTCTGCATTTTTTTCTGAAGTCCATTTATTACAATAGATGACAATTCAAGAAGGTTGGTAGTCGTCAATCTTCGCTTAACAAAGCCATGTTGACACGGTGATATAAGCGAGGAACATAAATGTTGCAAATGAGAAGTGATAATACGTTCAAATGCTTTAGGAATTGCAGACAATTTGGAAATACCACTATAATTCTTGGCATCAGCCTTCGCACCCTTTTTATGAAGTGGAATAATAAAAGAGTCCTTTTAGATAGTTGGAAAAACTGATGATGAAATAGACAAATTAAAAAGTTTAAGAATCGGTTTACAAATGGTTGACGCACAAAACTTGAGCACACATCCAGGAATTCCATTTGGACCGGGAGAATAAGTCGGCGTTGTTGTTGCTAAATCTATTAAAAGAGAGTTTTCAGTAATTAATGGGGTAAAAATACAATTTGCCCTATTTAAGAGATTAGGGTAGTTAGAATTTGACCAAGCTGTCGAACTATAAGTAGTTTGGAAAAACTCAGCAAATAAATCAGCAATTTCAGAATCCGTCGATGCCTCCGTTGAGTTTAGACGTACCGATGAAGGCAATGCCGATGACTTACGCTTGGCATTAACAAAGTTGAAAAACTGTTTCGGATCATTTAAAAATTCAAATTTACATCGTTTTATATACATAGAATAACAATGACTGTTGAGAACATTAAAATCCGATCGAGCCACTACATATTTCGAAAAATCCGATGACTTACCCGATTTTTTATACTTTTTATAAGTATTAGATTTAAGGTTTTTAAGTCTTTGAAGCGCATTGGTAAACCAAGGAGGCCTGTTTAGGTTTGAAGGAAACCTATCAGGAACGCATTCATTAAAAATAGTATTCAACGCTGTATAGAATAGTTCAGTGGCACTTTCAATGTCTGTACAATTGTACAAGTCTGTCCAGTTATAATGAGAAATCATATCGTTAAGTTTATTATAGTCACATTTACGAAAGCATCTCATTTTAGTTTACGACACTAAAGGAGAGAGGGTATCAGAGAGGGAAGGCAATTGTCAGTTCCATTGTTGGATGATATCGGTCTTCAGGTACAACAAGAGCGTCAATTCTACATACCGTGACCTCAGACGGGTCTGAAACAAACACAAGATCTATTTGTCTAACGATAATTGCTGTAACGATAATTCTAAAAGGCCATCTACAAAATCATCAAATCAATAAAGGTATAGCGACAAGTGAGTCAGTGGGAGAAGACCAAGAAATATCAGGTAGATTAAAGTCACCCAAAACAATCAAAAGGTCTCTGATTGCAAGGAAACTTTCACACTTACAAATTCAATTTCGTTGGGATATGAGTGAGAATTCTTTCAGATGCTAGTCTAGAGGTAACAGCAATCAGCACACCGCCCCCCCCTACGTGAGGGGCAAATAATTTTGTGCTATACAATTCGGTAGTATAAATAACACGGTAAAGTGCATTATAGTCATTACACAGTACTCTAAAGGGGGCATGCATATCATAGTTAGATCTACAATGATTTAAAGTAAGAGGAATATAGTTCCTGGTAATTCTATTAGACACAGAGAAGTTATACGGTTAGATAAGGATGGTAGATTGATTAAAAGAAGTATACTTAAGGGGTTATCCGGGTCTTGACACTTCAAAAAATTCATTTTTTTCAAACTTTATTATATAATAGTACAAAGTGTCAGGAATGTTGTCCGAAAATTTCAAGTCGATCGGAGCAGATATAGGAATGGGAGAAATTTTAAGCCCAGCGCGTCGAATGAGTCACAACTGGCAATTTGCGCTCTGGCGTCGAGCAGACGCGTTTTTCTCAAAACCACTTTTTTGAAGTTTTCTCAAAAACTATTGCACCGATCGACTTCTGCTTTTGCACACTTCCTTAAGACATGATCTACAATGATTTAAAGTAAGAGGAATATAGTTCCTGGTAATTCTATTAGACACAGAGAAGTTATACGGTTAGATAAGGATGGTAGATTGATTAAAAGAAGTATACTTAAGGGGTTATCCGGGTCTTGACACTTCAAAAAATTCATTTTTTTCAAACTTTCTTATATAATAGTACAAAGTGTCAGGAATGTTGTCCGAAAATTTCAAGTTGATCGGAGCAGATATAGGAATGGGAGAAATTTTAAGCCCAGCGCGTCGAATGAGTCACAACTGGCAATTCGCGCTCTGGCGTCGAGCAGATGCGGCACTTTAAACGCGTTTATCTCAAAACCACTTTTTTGAAGTTTTCTCAAAAACTATTGCACCGATCGACTTCTGCTTTTGCACACTTCCTTAAGACATGTTTTTGTTGTCGTTGACGAAGGGATTTTTTTTATTTTCAATTCCAACTCATTTTATAACCCAAAATATGGCCAAAATTTATGTACAAAATACACTTTTTATGAAAAGCGCTACAAAAAATTCAATTTTTAATTTTAAAAATAAATGCCTCGTAAATGACAAGCCAGACACATACACTATCAGAATAACTTTGGTTTTTTGAATTCAGATAAAAATTGACGAAGATATTTTGCCTACCACAAGGACACAATTTTTGATGTGGTCAAGTTCAACTTGCCTCAACGGCTTAATTTCTAATATTATATTTATGGTTCAAATTTTTACACAATGGTGTTTAAACTTGTAAAATTGTCGTAAGATCTTTTAAAAAAATTCACGAAAATTGGCCTTTTTTTGTGCTTCAAGACCCGGATAACCCCTTAAGTAAGATAGTAAAATAAGGCTGGCATTCTAGTTAAGGCCCCGTAGAGCAAATAATAAAAATTTTTTTTGCAGAGATTCTATACATATGTACACCAAACTGAATACTGCATGCTGGTGAACAGTCCAGTATTAGACGGACTTTTGAAATGAACAGAGTCTTTGTAACATAGTGATAATCATTTGACCACGTTTTGATTAATCCAAGCACTCACCTGGCTTTATTTACCATGGAAGTTTTATGGTCGCCAAACTTAAGTTTTCATCAACATGTGTGATGCTAGACAGCGCACAACCACTCAGCATATACGTGGCATATAGAGGGTTCACCCGAAAAATGTCAATACTTTAAACTTAGCGCTATTTAAATTCAAAAGATTTTCAAAACACCATGATTGAAAAGCAATCAAGTCCGAATGTGAGCCTTTTTTCTTAATGCTTTGCTATTTAACAATTGAATCTTCTCCTTTTGAATACTAACAATAAGTGTATCAAATCTTATAGTAATCCAACCAACAGTCATATGACTGGTACTGAGTAATGGGACCCTGAGAATTATTGCTGGGTTGGAAGATCGTTGCTTTGTAGGCGGGTTCTGCTGGGAACCCGAGTCAAGCCTCTTTTTTTTTCGGACGTTGATGCACTATGATCAGCGCAAACAAGTGGCCCTTACGACACCAAGCAGTGCTTGTTACGCGCGGAGCCCAATAGGCGTAAAACGAGATCGCGAGAAGTGAGAAGGGACAATATAGAAGCGGACAGACTAAGTTAGAAATGCTTACGAGACTAATACTAATACTAATTTTAGGCTTGGGAAAGAATCGGTAGTAGAAATAATATGGTATAGTCTATTATAGTCGTTACACAGTACTCTAAACGGTTCATGCATATCATAGTTAGATCTACAAATATTTAAAGTAAGAGGAACATAGTTTCTGGTTATTCTATTAGGCACGGAGAAGTGAATAAGTTTATAAATAAAAGCTGTGGCAAGCAGCGTTCTACGGTGACTTGGAGAATCGCCGTACTATTTAATGATAGTGGAGGGCAAATTTGCCTGTTGAGAGTAAACGTTAATTATGTATACATTTTGGTTCGTTTATTTTATACGAACGTATATGTTGTTAGCTGCTCGTTCGTAGGAATTTCCGCTGTATATAGGACGAACAGAGTAGGCCCAAGTGCGCTCCCTTGCGGGACTCCAGCTTCGATAATGTAGTCGTCTGATGTTGTTGTGTTGCACCTTACTGCGAAGACGAGAAATATTGCGCTGCAATATTCCCGATTTTCGAAAGCTGTGCGTATTTCTGATGTTATTCTGTTAACTTGTTCGATTGTTCCATGTCTTTGACGGAAGCCAAATTTATGTCCCGAGATATCATTCTGTGCTTCCAGATATGCGTGTAAGGAGGCATTTTTCAAAAAATTTAGACAGACACAATAGTAAACTTATTGGTCTGTAGGATGCAGGAATTGTGTGGTCTTTTCCGGGCTTCGGTATCATTATGATAGTTTATTTTTTCCATTTGCTCGGATAGTAACCGAGACGTATCATCCCATTGAAGAGTTTACAGATATCCTCAATAGCAGAGTTTGAAAGTTCAATTATCATTTTTGGTGTTATTAGGTCACTGCCCGAAGCCTTTTTCGGTTTCAGATCCCCGATCGCTTTTGCTATCTCTTTTGGCTGAAGCAAGGATATAGTTAAGTAAGGATATAGTTAAGTAAGGATATAGTTAAGTAAGGATATAGTTTCCGATTCAATTTGTGGTAGGAGAAATGGACCAGTGGCAGGGTTCGACTGGAAAACGCTTCGGAGATGTGAAGCAAAAGTTTCGGCTCTATCTTCGTCGCTGCGGGGCCAGCTACCTGACGGGTTTCTTATCGGAGTGACTGTTTTGATTGGAGAGCTCAGATTTTGGTGAGCCCTCCACAGAGGATGTTTTGAACTGGTTGGCGAACATTTTCCGATGTACCGTAGTTGTGCATTTTCAGCGTATTTTTCAGGGCTCGGTTTAGTGTGGGAGTGGCTTCCTTAAGACGTTTTGAAGATCTGTTGGCTTGCCAAGCACATCGCAGACGCCTCTTTTCTAGTACAAGCTGTTCCATTTGCAGATTAGTTTAGAAATGGTTGGCTTGCACGTCCTTTCCTTGTGGTGTTCAAATTGGCATTATAGTCTCCTGCTGCTATGAAGCGATCTCCAAGTAAGTTGTAAAAATTCATGAATTGTCCTTCAGAAATTCTAAAGCGAGGCGGGCAGTAACAGCAGCTATGGAAAGGTGACCGTTACCTGACTACACTTTAATAGACGTGGCCTGCAAATAATTAGTTGAAAACCTTTGGTGGAAGTGGTGTTCAATGCGTTTCCTGATTAGGATGCCCGTTCCGCCGTGGGCTTTACCGTCTGGATTATCTGTGCGGTAGATGGTGTAGCCTCTTATTTGAAAATTGTATTGTCTGTCAGGTGCTTAGCTGCAAGCATCCATCATGCTGGGACCTGCTGAACGTTTCCTAGATTAGACTGGAGTGGGTTTTCCGTTCCTGTTCGAAGAGCATCGGCGTATGAGAATCCCTTCTGAGTATTTAGCTGACCAAATGAGGATCTTGCAGCCGTCCCGGTCGTTTTTGAGTAAATGTACGCGTTTTGAGTGTTTTGGTGGCGCGTTGTTGTCACTCGTCGCATGCGGTCTTTCAACTCCTTGTAGACTACACAGCCCCTGTAGTTTGCCCTGTTATTTTCTCCGCAGTTTCCACATTTTTTCTTTTGGCGGTCTTCCTTGTTGGCAGGGCAATTAGCGGAATTGTGGAAGTCTCCACAAACTACACAGACTGATCGAAGTGTGCAGTATTTCCTGGTGTGTCCATACTCTTGACAGCTTGTACATTGCACTGGGCCGTTCATTTTATGTGGCTCTTCCACCTTAATTCTTCGGTGCAATAGGTATTGCAGGTTATAAATGGGGTCCACTTCGTTTTTCTGACTCTGCTGTCTGGCTCCAGCTCTACCATGAAGAGTGGTTGCGGCTTTTTGTTTGCGGCTTTTTGTTTCTGTCTCTTTACGAGCATCGATAACTTCATTGGGGGTTACATCGGGTTCGATTCCTTTTAGTACAACTTGCAAGCCCTGCATGTTTGTAATTCAACTGCAGAACATTTCGGTATGTTGCAAGCATAACTTAACGCCATCTGCGTACTTGAGGACACGCGAATTTGTCAAGACTAGAGGGAGATCGTTATTAAAAAAAGGATAAAGAAGTGGGCCAAGGTAGCTTTCTTGTGGGACACTGAAATAAATCGGTTCAAATTAGAGATATAGCTTTTAAAGAGGACTCGTTGAGTCCTACCACTTAGATAACTAAGATCCTTCTAACATGGATCACATGAAGCGAGTGATTTACAGAACCAAACGCTTTACTAAAATGAGTGTAAGCTACGTAAGTCTGAATGTTCTTTCTAAAGCCATTGTTGAGCGCAGCGGCAAACCACTCCAACTAAATAGAGAGTCAGAATCACTCATTTCTACGCGGCTCCTCTTATCTCTCTATTAATTGGACTTGTCAGTCTGAGCCCGCCTCTCAACGCCTACGGTCCGTCGCCAGCGCATACATTTGTTGTTGTTGATAGCAAGCTGCGGTGTTCGCAAAGCCCGTAGCCCTTGCATACATATAGAAACGTTAATAAACTGAAATATTGAATTTATCTCGCCTTGTGATTTGTTTTTAAAATAGCTGACAAAAATAATTGATTTAAAAATAAGTTGCAATAACGATTTTGAAAAGCTTTGGAATAGCGAATAACTTGGATATACCTCTGTAATTGCTTGTATTCGATTTATTTCCTTTCTTATGAAGAAGAATAACAAGTGACTCCTTTCAAATAAGTGGAAAGTTTCCAAAGATAAGGTAAACAATTTGTGCAGAGGTCTACACAGACGCAGACGTCTACATAGCTCAGTATCTAAGCACATAGCCTGTGACTCCGTCGGGACCCGGTCAAATTTGTCAAATTTTACAATAGGATAAAAAATGTTAATATCAATGTGTTTTGATCCTTTGTGGCATGTAGGATTATTAGCTATACTAATGCAACCTTGATTATCTTCTAGTATTTTGATTGGCTTATTTAATAAAAATTGTATACTAGATACTAACTATTTCAACTACAAAGCTTCTCTAACTGCTTCGAATAAAGCCATATATTCTGCTTCTGTGGTAGAAACAGCAACCGAATTTACCTTTTTCGTATTCCAGCAGATGACATTTGAGTCAAACATTTGAAATATAAAACCTGTTGTACTTTTTCTATCGGATTCACTTCCTGCCCAGTCAGAATCAACAAATCCAATAATTGTGTCATTAAAATCTTCATTTTTAATAAATCTTAATTTTAGATCAACAGTACTCTTTAATTGAATTCTGAATTGTTTTTGTTTGCATATCTACTCAATATACTTATTGCTGTACTTATATCAGGACTGGTACATAGCATTAGGTACATAAAACACCCAATCAGATTTCAGCATGCGCATTATATTCTTCATCTGAGTTTAAGGCTTCATAATTTAACTTAGTTGGAAGTGGTGTACTGACTGCATGACATTCTTCCATTTTAAACTTCCTTAAGATATAATTTATGTATTCTGATTGACTAAGACACAAAAAACCATCTTTCCTTTCTACTTTTATTTCAATGAAATGTCTTATCTCACATAAGTCTGTCATCCTGAATTTACTCATTAGGAATGTCTTAAGATTAGTCATTGTATCGCTGCTCTTTGTTGCAATTACAAGATCATCTACGTATAAAAGCACATGGATATTTTTCAAGATATCCCCATGATCAAGAAAATAGATACATCTCTTAAAACATTTTCAAACGTCTGAAACCAACATCGTGCCGCTTGTTTCAATCCATAAATTGATTTATTTAATTTACAGACCTTACCATCTTCATAAGATAATCAATCCCTCCGTAATTTTTATATAGGTTTCCTCTTTCAAAATATCATTTAGGAATGCAGTCTTAACATCCATATGGTGTACTTTTAAATTGAATTGATTTGGTATGGATAGAATGAATCGGGAACTGGATATTCTTGCAACTTGAGCAAATGTCTCATCATAATCTAAAGGATAATCTTGAGTGAATCCTAGTGTCTTATATTTTTTATGCTAGCAGCGCAAATATTAATAGTCTGCCGTTGCGCTGCCCGAAAAACAGAACAAAAACAATGAATGTGTTAAGCCGGCTGTGCAGACTGGTATGGATCGCTACATCCAAATCAAAAGGAAGCTGATCACTCTAAATTCTCAACGCAAAATAACCCTTGGCGATGCTAGCCTACCTGGAATAGAAACGCGCATGAACTTAAACCGATTTAAAATCTTGGCAGACGCCTATGACGATGAGGCGGCCGAATCTACTAAAGTCGAGAAAAGGAAGCCAAAGCCTCCGCCTATTTACATTCGAGAAAAAAGTTCCAATCTCCTTGTCAACAAAATTATCGAGCTTATTGGAAAGGATAACTTCCACATAATAACCCTTGTAAAGGGCAACATCCAAGAGACTAAGGTTAAAATGAAGTCTGAAGATAATTACAGAGTATTATCGAAATATCTTACCGAGAATAAAAAGAACTTTTACACGTATCAGCCAAAAAGTAGCAAGGACCTGCAAGTCGTACTTAAGGGCATAGAATCCGACGTAACGCCTGCAGAGATAACAAAGGCGCTACAAGAGAAGAATTTAGCGCTAAGACAGTCTTCAATATCCTTAAATAAGCCCCTAAAGAAATACGAAGGGCACCCTATCCCAATCTTCAGTTCCTGCTGCACCGCAGAATTACAGTTGACAATGTGCGAACTGCCAAGAATATGGCCATACAAGGTCATACTGTAAACTGCTCCTGGTGTGTTTAGTTTGTGGAGAGCTTCATAACTTCGCACACTGCCCAGCGAGCAAAGGAATACTGCAACTCGAAAAAGTGCAACAACTGCGGTGGCAATCACACTGCTAACAACAGAGGCTGCCCAGTTGATAAGGAGCTGAAAAGTCGCATCCACCAGAGAGTAACTACTACCCGCACTTAAAATAAACAGATGACAGCTTCCAGATCAAACCCTGAAGTCTTCTTCTCGACTGCAGCCAGATCCTCACTAGGACCCATTAACTCCGATAAAAATGTGACATAATGTGCTTTAAGATCAGGACTGGCTAACCCCGTCTCAAAAAGTTCATTTCTGCAATAAGCATACCAAGAACCGAACACGGCTCAGCAGCAAGAATCGCCAGAGCAGCCAAAAAGCATCTTTGAAGCTATGATATGCAGCCTGCAACAAAGCCTTACGGAGTTTATGTCGTTTATGCGCACAACTATGCAAGATTTAATGCGAAACCAAAATCTATTGATTCAAATGCTGGCTTCACAACAATCCAAATAATGACTTCCCTATGGATATCTACGTGGAACGCTAACGGCGTTTCACAGCATTAACTTGAGTTAGCTCAATTCTTACACGACAATCATATCGACGTAATGCTGCTTTCAGAAACACACCTTACAAACAAATACAATTTTAAACTACGAGGCTATTCATTCTACGGAACAAATCATCCAGATGGTAAGGCACATGGTGAGACTGGAATTCTAATCAGAAGCCGTATTAAGCACAACTATCATAACAAATTTTCTACAAACTATCTACATGCCACATCTATAAATATACAAATAAATACTGGCAACCAACTTACAATAGCCGCCGTATACTGCACCTCTCGCTTCACTATAGCTGAAGATGAGTTTATGCAGTTTTTCAACTCACTAGGAGACCACTTCATAGCAGCAGGAGACTACAATGCCAAGCACACACACTGGGGATCACGTCTCGTGACTCCAAAAGGAAAGCAGCTCTATAATGCAGTTATAAAAGCCAAAAACAAGCTGGACTATGTTTCTCCTGGCAGACCAACATACTGGCCGGCAGACCGAAAGAAACTTCCCGATTTAATAGACTTTGCAATTGCCAAAAACATTCCTAAGAATCTTATAAGCGCCGTATGCCTTCGGACCTTTCATCTGATCACTCCTAATCCGATCACTCCTGATCACTCCTTTATCCTAATCCTACATCCAGGATCATTGGAACAATCGTTTAAATTGACATCTCAGAAAACCAATTGGGTTAAGTACCGGAAATATATTAGCTCACACATGGAGCTAAGTCCTCATCTCAACGATGAAGCCAACGTAGAAAGCTTTGTTAATACACTGGCGTCTGTACTCGTCTCTGCAGCTCGAGTTTCAACACCTCAAACTACAAGTACACAATGCAACCAAAAGAAGACAAATCTACAAATCGAACAGCTCGTCCTCGAAAAGCGACGCTTACGTCGAGAGTGGCTATTCCACAGATCTCCATCTGCTAGGAAACGCTTAAAACATGCCTCACGTCAACTCACTAAAGCTTTACAGCAAGAAGAAGCATATGTCCACCGACGCTCCATAGAGCAACTGTCAACATCTAGTACAAAACACTCACTATGGAGAGCTCACCCAACTCTAAGCTCACCGAAAGAATTATAGAGGTATTTCCAAATTGTCGGCAATTCCTAAAGCATTTGAACGTATTATCACTTCTCATTTGCAACATTTATGTTCCTCGCTTATATCACCGTATCAGCATGGTTTTGTTAAGCGAAGATCGACCACCACCAACCTTCTTGAATTGTCATCTAGTGTAATAAATGGAATTCAGAAAAAAATGCAGACTGACGTTATATATACAGATTTTAGTAAGGCCTTTGACTCTGTCAACCACTCTCTTCTCTTATTCAAATTAGATCTGCTTGGGTTTCCTGGTAATCTATTAACTTGGATTTCAAGTTACTTGAATGGTAGGACTCAGAGGGTTATATTCAATGAATTCTGTTTCAAAATTGATCTACGTGACATCTGGAGTCCCTCAGGGAAGTCATCTAGGCCCTTTGCTGTTTACTTTGCTTATCAACGATCTTCCCTCTATCATAACACATTCTCGTGTTCTAATGTATGCTGATGATGTTAAGCTTTGTTTATCATATAATGATATAGCGTCGGGACTTAACTTACAGTCAGATATTGATTGTTTTCATGAATGGTGTGAGTACAACCTTTTAAAGTTGAACTACCTTAAATGCAACGTTATGACTTTTTATAGGGGTACTCCTACGTTCATCAGTTACTTTCTTGAAAATACGCCAATCGACCGTATATATTCAGTTAACGATTTAGGTGTTCTTCTGGACCCTAAACTTAAATTTGACTGCCACATAATGTCCACTGTTAACAAAGCCATGAGTGTTCTTGGGTTTATAAAGCGTTGGTCAAAAGAATTTGATGACCCTTATACGACCAAATTATTATTTACCTCCCTTGTCCGTCCTATTTTGGAATATTGTTCGTCGGTTTGGAGTCCACAATATCAAGTGCACATTGACCGTATTGAGTCGGTACAAAAAAAGTTTCTTCTTTTTGCCCTTCGTAGTTTGAACTGGGATCAAAACGTAAGGCTACCTTCTTACCAGAGTAGATTACTGTTGCTTAATTTACCCACACTTGTAAATCGTAGAACAATGCTTGGTACTATTTTTATGCAAAATCTAATAAGAGGTGATATTGATTCTGCAGAACTTGTAAACCGCCTAACTTTCCATGTTCCTGTTAGACTAACACGAAATTATATCCCTCTAAATTTGCCACGATGTTCATCAAATTTTTGTCTGCACGAGCCCTTTCGCGTTCTATGTAATACTTATAACAACCTTTATCAACTAATTTGCATTTCCACTTCTATCCCGTTATTAAAAACTAATATTTTAACTCATTTGCTTTTCTCTTAATTGTGCCTTTTATTTTCACTTGTGTCTTGTCTCTATTTAATTTATGTATTTTCCTTGCGAACTAGCATTTTTTGCCCAAATTGATAATAGGGCCCGCGCGTAACAAGCACGTGCTTGGTGTCGTTGGGCCACTTGTTTGTACTGCTCGTAGTGCATCAACGTCCATCAGAATAAAAAAAGCAACTGCGATGCTTATTAGAAATCCCACAGGCGGCTGAGCGTGTAGCGATGCAGACAGAGCCAGCACGTTTGCCAACCACCTAAAAAATGTCTTCCAACCAAATCCTGCCACTAGTGCGTTCACTTTTCCGACTGATTGAGCTCCCATATTGCGCCGTTTGCATCATCACCCAGGTTTTTAATACCATCCCAAAGCTTAGCCACTTTCCAGTGAGATGGAAAAAGTCGATTAAAATAATGATAGCAAAGCCGGGAAAAGACCACACAATCCCCACGTCGTAAAGACCTATAAGCCTACTTTCATGCTTATCTTAACTCTTTGAAAAATGCGTATTGACTCGGATGAACACATACCTAAGAATCCAGGAAGGAATTCCGTCACATCAATTTGGGTTTCGCGAAAAGCACGGAACAATTGAGCAGGTCAACCGGATAACATCAGAAATTCTGAACGCGTTTGAAAGACAAGAGTACTGTACTGCCATATATTTAAATGTCTCTCAAGCATTTGATAGAGTTTGGCTAGAAGGTCTAATGTACAAGATCAAGACAATGCTCCCCTACAACACCCATAAGCTTTTAGAACCTTACCTCTACGACAGAAAATTTTCTGTGAGATGCAACACTGCTATAACTGACGATTTTACTATTGTAATTGGAGTTCCTCAAGGTAGCGTGCTTGGTTCAACATTATATGTCCTCTACACAGCAGACATCCCAACCAGCACACGATTAACAACATCCACGTTTGCTGATCATACAGCTATTCTCAGCCGCTCAAAATGTTAGAAGCAAGCAACTGCGCAGCTAGCTCTTCATCTGTTCGATGTTGAAAAGTGGCTTTCAGATTAGCGAATTAAAGTGAACGAACAAAAATGCAAGCACGTTACGTTCACCCTGAACCGGCGAAACTGCCCGCCGCTCATGTTAAACCATACTCTACTCCCTCAAGCAAACGAAGTGACATATCTAGGAGTACACCTCGACAGAAGGCTCACATGGCGCCGGCACATTGAAGCCAAAAGAACACACCTAAAGCTAAAAGCCAGTAGCCCTCATTGGCTTGTCAACGCTCGGTTTCCCCTTAGCCTTGAATATAAAGTCCTGCTGTATAACTCGGTACTAAAACCTATATGGATGTACGGCTCTCGGTTATGGGGGAATGCCAGCAATAGCAATATTGACATAGTCCAGCGAGCTCAATCGAAGATCTTGAGAACAATCACCGGGGCATCGTGATACGTTCGCAACGAAAACATACATCGCGACTTAAACATTCTACCAGTCAAAGAAGTGATCGCAGAACAAAAGAAAAGTACTTTACCAAGCTATCTAACCAGCTGGCGAGAGGTCTTACAAGGTTAATCAACCAATCACGGACGCGCAACCAGAATGCAGTCTTATTATACTGTTAGTTATATTTGAATGTTAAGATTCGTAAACTTATTGTTAGTCTCAAAATTAAGAGAAGATTCAATAAATAAAAGCATAGTTTAAATAAAAAAAAAACGAGGACGGAAGCTAACTTCGGCAAGCCGAAGTTTTAATACCCTTGCAGACTTTGCCGAAATTGCTAAAATTGAAAAGGTAGCGAAAGGAATAAGGTATACATAAATAAACTAGATTTATGTCCTGTCAATTGCTTTTATACTGCAAAAATGGCATATAAAAATATAAAAAAAGGGATATTTTCGGAGCCTTTAAAAAAGCTTCCTACGGAAGCTTTAAGATATAGACGTCCGATCGGCAAGCGCTTATACCCTGATCAAGATATGCGTAAATAAATAAGACTTGAAAAAATGTATGTCAATAGCGTACACACTGCGAGAAATATTCTGAAAACAAGAGAGAACGCTATAGTCGAGTGCCTCGACTATTAGATACCCGTTACTCAGCTAAACAACTTAATATAAATATACCTTCTTGTTTGTTTTTCGCCGCTCGAATTAGCACCTTGGCCAGCTGTTCCAAAGTCATCCGTTCGATGGCGCTATTGCATTGCGCCATCTACCCCAATACACTGGTACCACGGGCCATGAAAGGCGGAAATGTAGGCGCTAGCCAGGCTTAAGCGTTTAATGTGTTTTTGGGCGTTAGAGTGGGCGTGGCAAACTTTTATTAGGCTAATCGATAGGTATTGACGAAACAAATACATATCAATTAAAATTTTCATAATATCATCAAAACTGTGGCCACAGCTTGTGGCTTGTGGGCGTCAGAGGGGGCGTGGCATCATTTTGAAACAAACTTGCGCTGCGTAGGAACTCCTAAAATTACCTGCAAAATGCCAATCTTCTAGCTTTTATAGTTTCCGAGATCTCAGCGTTCATACGGACGGACAGACAGACGGATCGACTGGGCTAGTGATCCTGAACAAGAATATATATACTTTATGGGTCGGAAACGCTTCCTTCTACCTGTTACATACTTTTTTTTTGTTATTACTATTTGAAGACACCGCTTGCAGAACTTTATTGCTTGTGTACTTACTTAAATTCTTCAGTTTAATCTCGTGGTCAAGTAGGCGATTTTTGACAAATGAAAGAGTAACGGGTTCGGCAGATAAAGTGTCTGTGTGTGTGCCACTTTATCTACCTCCTCGATTTTTGCTCCTGATGCCAATAACTCACAGATCAACTTTTACGTTCGCACACGGAATCTAACTTTTGAAAAATTTGTTTAGCAGTCGGATTAATGTCAGCGAAAGAAAGAAAAGAGTCGCTTAAAAATTCTATAATAACGCTTTTAGATGATCTCTCTGCCTTTGTCCAGTGTTCATTTATTTCTTCTGGCATCTCCTTCTCAATCACAAACAAAACATCATATAAAAGTGCCTTCACACGGAACTTCCATACGGAATATTTCTCAGCACGAAAAGGGGAAATATTTTTAAACTTATTCTCCTTATTCATTTTTGTTTTGTCCTGATTGTATTGTATTCCAATTATTATATTTAGGAAGAAAGATAGAGAGAAAAATGAATTAATATTAAGAAAATACTGTTCTAAGTGCCTTCATGTACACACACTTAAGTAAATGTGAGGTCCATAAAGCCAGTATGGTGAAATAAGGAAAAATCACACCTTCAATAGTTATATGTATGCACTTTTAAAGATATACGAAATTGTTTGCTTAAAAAAAAAAATATTTTATACAAACTTGTACTTTTTAATCTTTGTTTTGCCTTTTTTTGTGTGGAAATTGTGCTGTTCTTCCTTGTTTCAATGTGCTCACACACACACACGTGTTTTTCAGTTTCACAATTCTCTAAAATTGTAAATTATTTAATTGTGATTAAATCTTGAGTTCTGCGATTTCTGGGCCCATAACCTATTGTAAAAAGGCCACCCAGATATCACAACTAAATAAGTACAACTCTTGAGTTTGCTTTATAATATAAATATTTTATATTTATTATTCACTTAAACCAACTTGTCCGTTTCACGTCGAAATCAAAAAGGAAAGAAAGAGAGAGCAAAACACTTTTAGTGTTACCAGCTTTCGTTTGGTCAATTATCTTTTGCTCCTGGAAATATCTAATTGGTATTTTCCATAACAACAAATTTCAGTAGAATGTCTTTGTAAATAAAAGATTTAAATATAAAAGACTTTTGAAAAATTTTAAGAAGAATAAAAAAGTATTATTTTAAATATTTTAAAAGTGAAAATTTAATCTTGGTTCAGACTTTTAGAAATAAAATCAAAAAATTATGACGATTTACGTATTCTTTCCTGTCATCAAAAGAAGACTTTAGGAAAAGGTACGTAGGATTTAGCTATCTAAAAGATTAGCAATCTATCTAGATTAGTTAGCAAGGAATCCAACGAATCCAGATCGAATTTTGGAAAATTGTGATGTTTAATTGTATGCTTATTGCTTGCCGTTTTTTGCTCACCAATTAGTTCTATGCCCCCTCCAGTTTTAAAAATATAGAAGTTTTTAATTTAGAAAACTTGACGTTTTGATCCTGTTACTTGTAGAGTAAAATACAATAATAAAATATCGTTGAAAAGTATGTAACAGGTACAAAAAAGCGTTAACGACCCAATAAAGTATTTTATTCTTAATCAGGATCAATGGCCGAGTCCATCAAACCATAACCGTCTGTCTGTCCATCTGACCGTATGAACGTCAAGATCTAGGAAACTATTAAAGTTAGAGATTTGGGATTGGAATGAAGATTCTGAGTGTTCTTACACAGCAAATGTTGCCACGCTCACTATAACTCCCACAAATCACCAAACGGCTATACAAGGTCTCTGTATAGGCCAGTTATTGGGCGGCACCAAAATACTTATTTAGTCAATATCAATCAACACTCCTAAACTTTTCCGAATCGTACTCTTAATTTCCAAGTTATAAAACATTTTAAGTGTTATTTTTGACGTCATTGCATATTTAACAAGAGAGAACGCTATAGTCGGGTGCCCCGACTATCAGATACCCGTTACTCAGGTAAAGGGAGTGCGAGGGAGATGGAGATAGAAACTTTGATCACGCATAACTTTTTAACGAATGGTCCGATTTGAAAAATTTCTTCTACATTTCGATAGGTATTGATAAACACAATAAAACTGCATTTTTACTTTTCCGAAATATTTAAATTTTTAAAATCGTATATAAGCGATTGTGGGCGTTAAAGGGGGCGTGGCACCTTTTTGAAACAAACTTGCGCTGCGTAGGAACTCCTAGAATCTGCATGCAAAATGCCAATCTTCTAGCTTTTATAGTTTCCGAGATCTCAGCGTTCATACGGACGGACAGACAGACGGACAGACGGACAGACGGACAGACGGACAGACGGACATGGCTAGATCGACTCGGCTAGTGATCCTGAACAAGAATATATATACTTTATAGGGTCGGAAACGCTTCCTTTTACCTGTTACATACTTTTGCACGAATACAATATACCCTTTTACTCTACGAGTAACGGGTATAAAAAGGGAGTTGATATATTTAAGAGAGCGGAATAAAGCTAGGAAACGGCTGGCGGGGGCGGGTGCTATTCGCTGCGACAGATGGCTCGTTTCTAAAATGATCTAAATGCGCAACAGCTATGAAATTTTTTTTGTAATTGGTTCGCTGAGCAGTCGAGGCACTCGACTATAGCGTATCTCCTATTTTAATTTAAGAATTGTACAGGAGTTAAAGAAATAATATCTTCTCGAATTTTAGGGGTGATCTTCATAATAGTTGATCTTTCCCGGATGCTTCCAATGCAGAGTCGTTGATGAGGTTGGTGAATAATAAGATAGAATTCGGATACAAACGCCTTTGATTCAAGAGGAACATGAAATGGGCAGTGGTTACCCGAATCATCGTTTGGGCCAAATGGTGGATATGAACGGGGATTTTCGGTACACGAATTGCCCAGACAGAAACCGAGGTACAAGTCACTTAAGGCCCAGAAATGGGGACTGATCTTCGACGGTGAGCCATCATCTCTGCCCGTCGAGGACTTGATTTTTAGACAAGAACACATTTTTCGGACGTTGATGCTCTATGATCAGCACAAACAAGTGGCCCTTACGACACCAAGCAGTGCTTGTTACGCGCGGAGCCCTATTTCCCAATGAGCGTACAAAACGAGATCGCGAGAAGTGAAAAAGGACAATATAGAAACGGACAGACTAAGTTAGAATACATACGAAACAAATTACTAATACTAATTTTGTGCTAAGTAAGATACAATAATTAGCTCGGGACTCGGATCAAATTAAAGATAGAGCTTTAAAAGAGGACTCGTTGAGTCCTGCCACTCAGATAACTTAAGATCCATGTTAGAATATCACATGAAAACCCTAATAAGTCTTGCTTTAATACAAGAAGCGAGTGTAAACTACGTCAGTCTGAATGTTCTTTCTGATAATAAATGATGCCATAAAGACGTTAGCTCCAAAACGTTTGTCGTCGGGACCTTGTGAGTAGACTGGTGCAACTTTATGGAGATCGAAGAGAAGGGAGCGTTCGCTTAAACTGGACCCTGCAACGAGTCAGATAGCTTTTAAAACACCGGGCGTTACACTTAGGTATCGAGAAAAGGCAGATTGTAATCCGCACATTTTAAATTTATTAAAGTCTGGACTTAACATTTTTTAGGTGTGACAAGTCCTTAATAAACTATGGACGTTTATTTAAAATTGACGGATAGTATAACGGAACACACAGATAAGAAAAGGTGTTCAATGCATTATAAAAGATAGCCGTTTTAATGCATGAATTAAGTTCGGACCAGTCATTACCGAATATAAAAATATTAAAACGATGAAAGTTTGCCTTAGGAAAGCAGATAAATCGTTTAACAGACTTTTCGGATTTTTTACACTGCTCTGTTTTTGCATCTACGGTCAGCTCTAGAGTTGGGTGATAGGGATCTTTACTTGTTATAGCGCAATGTCAATGAAGCCGTTAATAAAGTCATGATGCGCTGAAGGAAGTTAAATATTAGAATTTTCGTCTGGCGACCAAGTCGCAAAAGGTATATTGAAATCATCTGACAGTTTATTGGAAATGGAGTGGATAACGGAAGGGTGATTCGCGTAAATTGGGAACTCAGATGATGGTGGGAAGAATAGCCAAGACAGGATATGGCAGGAAATACTCTGCTGTCCAGCCGAGATACCTTTCTTGCCATTTTTCAATGAACAGAAAGCCATTATCACTCGGACCACTATGCAACTAAGGCGGACTAAAAATCGAAAGCGCGCAAGAACTTTTTTAAGAGAGAGAAGGGAAAGTGACAGAGCGGGAGCGAAACACCGATTAACTCAGATTTTAGACACCTCTGAGAGATATTACCGTGCCGTTCCAACAGCGACCAATGACGAAGATAAAAAACTTAAAAGGGAGGCAAAAGAAAAATAATAACAACAAGCCAGTACCGAAATAATGTTTAAAGTTGTTAAAGGCACTTAAAGGTATTGAACGCTATTTGACCCCGGTGGCTTCAACAAATAAAAATTCACAATAAAAATACGGAGCGCAAAAAAAAAACACGACCGTTGACTGTGCAGTGCGGATGTGCAGTGGAGGGTCTGGCCAAAGAAGATTCAGGAGGAGGCGACATCCAGCAGCTTAAAGTAAATCCTTCCTCGTCAAAAATTTTAAATTAATTGTTTTTTAGATACAGGTGTCTCGGTCAGCGTACTGGGTCACGAATGCATGGATTTCATCTGTAGTTGAACCGAAAGGATTCTGTAGTGAATGCTGCTGGAGGGACTTCACATCGTATTATTGTATATGTAGTAGCTAAACTTACATTTAATAGTGAGAATAGCGAGGATTTTACAGCATTCACTATTCCGGGGAGACCACTCTACCAATTCTGTTTGGTGCCTTTTGGATTGTGTAATGCGGCATAGCGTCTGTGCCGATAAATGGACAAGGTGATCCAGCAGAAGCTACTCAGTCATGTATTTGTTCATCTGGATGATATTGGAGTTAGTGTCAGATTCCTAAAATACCTTGTGTTTATAATCGGAGAAGTATGCTTGCGAACTGACCGAGTTAAGATGCGGGCACGGATGTACGCTACTACGAAAATACGACGATATGGCAGCTACGAAGCTTCGTTGGAGGGGAGGCTCATCGAAAACTTATCGGGACTGGCACGAAAGCTTAAAAATCTTTGTCGGTGTTCTAAATAAAAGTGTCATTAGAGATTATTATATAGATATTATTATAGATATTTTGGATTAATAAACGTAATACAAAAATATTATTTTCATTAACGCGATTTTCTTTTTCATTGGTAATTTTTGTTATATTTGCTATTGTTATTTTTATTGTTGTATTTTTATTTATTCCATATTAAAATAAAAAAAAAACTGTTTCGGAGACTCAAGTTTGCCAAGTGAAACGTCTATTTCAACTTATCAAGTTAACTCAGTTATCGATGGAAAACTAGTGCTAGTGTGCTTGAGCTATAAAACAACGAGACTACTAATATTGCCAATTAAGATATGAAATTATTTATTTTTACACAAAGCTATATATGCATAGAAAATTTAAGTGGTGGAGCTGGTTCTTCGGTCACAAGACGCCTTGTCTCAGTTCGTTGACCGAGCTTGAACTATAACCCCTTGCAGACGCCGGTAACTTTAAAAATGCGTTAATAAGAGGTGGCGTTTGAAGTAATTCATCAAATTTACATACATACATATGTATATACATACATAGCTTAGGATCCCACAGGGTACACAATACGATTAATACAATTTCATGTACTTTTTACTCTTTGTAAAGCTTTTTCTCTTGACCTCCCAAAAACTGTAGTCGAGACTGCAAGTAAATAAACCAGTTTATTTCTTTGCACCACTCTTGGCTTTTACCGGATCTCGCAACTGTTCTCTCTACTTCCTCTCTATCTCGGAGCTCTCTCGTCCATTTCTAAGACACTTTTATAGCTCAGCTTCGCTCGGCAGTCTCTTTCTGATTGTTGCCATTAACTTTACCATCGGAGATCGCGCGCTCTTGGCCAATTAACCATTGTATATGTGGCCTTTTCTTGTAGATATTGGGTCTTTACGAATGGATATGTACATACATACATATATACTCCCACTAATGCTTGCCTCTTATTTCACAAAGCAAAATCACACCGGTCAAAAAGACTTTTTAAGTTATACATCAAATATTGACGGTGTCAAACGCATGCAGATTAGAAAAATTGTTTCTTACAAATAATACAGTACAAATTAATATATGCATACGTATGTATATATATAAATATTAATGTGCTGAAAAAAAATTAATTATTAGATCGTGTAGCTATGTATATATCTCGCTTAACCAGCGTTACAACCTCTTCCTACTGCATACATATTTTCTCTACCAATTCGCGTGGAATAATAGTTTCAACCGACAATTGGAAATTTATTTAAATTATACGCTAGCCTAAACGCTAAACAAGTGAGTACAGATTGATATCGGTAAATTTTTTTGTTTACATATTTGCCTTTAGAACAATCATAATGAAGAGTCAAATCCAGGAATTCAAATATAAATAATGCACAGATTATATTTAAATAAACATATTTTTCTAAAAAGCTATCAACGGCCTAATTTATTTTTAAAGAAGTGTAATTTTTTTATGTCTTGATTTCAGTGACTTTTTAGTACACTTAAAAAAAGCTTTTTCTAGCTTTTACATATGTATGTAATGTATGTATGTAACTTCGCCAAGCAAAAGTTGAAATACACTTTCAGGTAGAACAGAAAAAACTCATTAGAACTGAACATACATACATACATACGTAAATACATTATACAGCAGGGGTGATCAACACTATTTCCACAACGAAAATTTAATTCTCGTCAAAAGTATTTACACATCAAATTCTTACAACATAAGTCAATTTTACAAAAAAAAAAATATAGGCAAATATGTTAATAATATTTAGTAACACAACCTAAGGAATCAATGACTGCTTGCAGCCTGGCTTGAATTTAGTTAATTAACTTTTGTGCAAATTCAAGCGTTAAGTTCCACCATATTTCGGTTATTTCATGAATAATATAATCGCGTTTTTGGTGCTTGTCAATAGTTCTTTGCCTTTTTATGAAAGCCCAAACATTTTCAAGGCCATTAATGTCAGGACTTTGCGGAGGCCATAGAAGAACAGTCTGATCCAAGTCCTTTATAAACTTGGTAGGGATCCAGCCTTTGTGACACGGAGCATTGTCATGTTGCAGGTTCCACTCGTTGGTTGGATAGAGTCCATTTCCTGATGCCAAAGCATTGTAATTTAAAATATTTAAATATCCTGACTGCTTTAAAGTGCCATTAATGGTTGGTAGCCATTCACCAAATCCATTCACACATCCCCAAAACATTACTGGGCCACATCCGAATCTGTTAAGTGGCTGCACAGCTTTCATCTTTTGCAGTTGATGCAGATGCATAAATTGTTTTCCAAACGAACCTCGCAATTGAAAAGAAGCCTATTCTGTCCATAAAAAATTGTGCCAAAACTCTATTGGCTTTTTTATGTATTTCAAAGCAAATGGCAGTCGTTTGCCTTGGTTCGCTTTCGTTTCGCACAACCTTATTTCCAATTAGATTTTTTGATACTACTGCGACTTTAATAGGACTTATGGATCGATTTTTCATGTTTGTTCTAAATATTCGTCTGCATTCCCTTTGATTTAGGGCATGCATACGAACGGATCGACTTAAATTTTCCAAATTACGATAATTTTCTTGTTTTTTTTTACAAAATTGTAAACAGTTTTTCGGGAAATTTGTATGACTTGACCATTTTGGAGCCTGGAATTCCGCATCTAAACTTGGTTACGATCTCAGCGCGGATTTGTACAGATAGTTTCCTTGTTTTCGCCACTTTTTATAAAATTTTTTAATAGTTCCTACTTTTAAACTTTAAAGATTTTTAACTAAGAGAAGACAACTAAACTTATTCAAAGCTCGTAAAAGACTAATTTTTTATTTGCCTAAGGGGTTACACCACTGTTACCCTTGTTTTTTGAGCGTTTGTTCGCAATTTTTTTTAGACCAGAAGGAGGGGGAGGAAATGAATGAAACTTAGGGATGTTGTTAATCATGTATTGAAGTGTGCAAAATAATTTTTTTATACAAAAAAAATTAAAAATGGCGGCGATATGGCCGGCGCCCTAAGACGTATTTCGTGGGAAGGCCTCCGCGGCACGCAGCATAAGTGGCGTTAATTTGAACCTGAAAAAAAAAAAAAACCGTTGATCTACATTAATATAGCTAGAGAAACACGTACGGATTTTTAAAAATATTGATTCTTGTGAATTTGGCGAAGGTTTGAAGAATAAATCCAAATTTGACCTAAAAAAAGTCATTTTTTTGTTGATTAAAAATCGCGTAATTTATTTATCGGAAAATCCGTACGTGTTTCTCTGCGTATTCGCGTTCTGAAGATGTGGTCAAAATTTCCAGTGAAAATTTTAAAAATTGTTAGTGTTATGCTGCGTGCCAATTCCAAAAACGTGTTTTCGAGAAAAACGCGTTCAAAGTTTTGACATGTCTTATCATCATACCGGGCGCTCTCCCGGAGCAATTCGAATTAAGGGCCAAAACAATTTTTTTTCGTCCTAATTTTTATCTCTCTTTTCTAGGATAGTTAAACTATTTTTTAAGCCAAAAAAAAAGAATTCCATTTTTTGAAAATTCTACAGTGGTATAACCCCTTATAGGGTTTATCATTTTCAAAAAATCGAAAAATTTGTTTTTGCTTTTAAAGAACAACTTTTTGAGAACATTTCCCAAAATTTTCATAGAGATTTGGACAGTAGAAAGAAAGTTGCAGCGCTCCTAGCCGCGCGCCCCGTCCCGTCCAAACCCAGACTTGAAACTTTAAAAGCGAATATCTCGAAATGGTTTTTTTTGAAAAATGACTTTGCGGTGATATGGATTGGCGAAAAACTACTGAACCGATTTTCTTCAAATTTGTTTTTAAATGTTCGTAATGAATTTTATGTGTAGTTGAACGATCGATTTTTCATGTAAAAATTTTTATTTCGCCGAAATAGATACTTTTGTAAGAATTCTAGCGTCCAAAAAAAGGCGTTTAAAGAAAACAAATTTTTGTATAAGCATTGTCAACAATCTAAACTTTCAGAAAATATTATCATTCATTTAATAAAAAAAATTGTTACTTACATAAAAAAAATTCAAAGTTTCCTATTTTTTTAGACAGGTAAAAAGGTATGTATATACCCCCTCAATGTAAATACGAATAACGTGTATTCATAGTCATCTTTTCAATTGCTATTAACATTGTCCCAGGAACAGTTATCTTCAGCACTTGTTTTGGGCTTGCTTCTGCATTGATCAGCTGTGCAACAACTATTTCTTTGAATTTTGCATTCAGCAACCACTATAAAATCAAATATTAGTTGAGATGTGTAACTAATTGTGCGTTGTATAAATACTTTTGAGCACCTGTATGTATGAATACAAACAAGAAAGGAAGCAAACTTTGGCCGAAGTTTATATCCCCTTGCAGTTGTTACAAATCTAATACATTTCGATTTCTATGTCTTTATTACTAAAAACAATGAAGCTATTTTGATTCTGCGATGCATTTTGCATTTGGCAGCTATATGATTTTGTTGTCCGGTTTTAATTAAATTAAAACCGTAATTTCATAATATTAAAAAATTACCAGATCCCTAACAACAACAAAAAATCAACAAAGTAATAATTTTTTTGAAGTTTTTTTCCGATTGTTCCTATGGGAGCTTTATGATATAGTCGCCCGATCCGTACGTTCCGACTAATATACTACCTGCAATAGAAAGACAACTTTTGGGAAAGTTGCAAGCAGATAGTTTTAAAACTGAGGGACTAGTTTGCGTAGAAACGGACAGACGGACGGACATGGCTAGATCGACTCTCCTGGTGATGCTGATCAAGAATATATATTTATATTTATATATTTATATGTTCGGAAATGTTTCCTTCACTGCGTTGCAAACTTTTGTCTGAAGTTATAATACCCTCTGCAAAGGTATAAAAACACCAAAGATATGCCATTTTCAATCGTTCAGTTATATGGTGGGTCGGATTGATTGGCCAAAAATAAAACCCATAGAAAATCCCAACTTCCTAACTTTACAAACACCAAAGTTATGGCATTTCCGATCAATCAGTTATATGGCGGCTATAGGATATAGTCGGCCGATCCATGCCGTTCCGACTTGTATACTGCGTGCAAAGGAACGAAGAGTGTGTGCAAAGTTTTAATTCGATATCTTTAAAACTGAGAGACTAGTTCGCGTAGACACAGACATACGAACAGACAGACGGACAGACGGACATGCTTATATCAACTCAGGACGCGATCCTGATCAAGAATATATATACTTTATAGGCTCGGAGATGTCTCCTTCACTGCGTTGCACACTTTTGACCAAAATTATAAGGGTATAATAACAAGTTTTATTAAAGTAGAGTCTAACATACGAGTTATTTAAGATGTTTGTTTAAAAAGGATAAATTAAACTTTTTAAAAATGTTAAAATTAAAAAAAGGCTGATATAAGAGTTTTTTATAATTTTATTCAATGAGTCAAAAATAAGAATCATTTATAAAAATAAAAAAGTCTCTTGTCAGCCTAGCCTTAAAATATATTGCACCGAAATGTAAAAGCAAGATCAGATAAACAAATTGCATGGATCTCTTTTGAAAAATTTTAATTGTTACTTGGTTTGTTTTGAAATGCCTTGATTTTAAATACTGAAAATATGAGAAAATAATCAAATATTAGTGTTTTAAAAGATTAAAGAAACGTTGGTTTACCTGTGTTTTAAGAGTTATAAATTCGTTGAAGTATGAACGGAATGGCTTGTGCTCTACCATTCCGACTATGTATATGAGTTCTGGTTTATTAAAACCACATGGTCAATGAAGATATTTTCTCTGGTATGAAAATTTACAAAGGGATGGGTATTCGTGTATTACAAATAATAGTTAAGTCAATTTGACCTATGTATAAAATGAAATCTGCTCAAACCAATTAAATATATATTTTGTGGAAAACCATATAGCAGTAGAGTTCAAAAAATGTAAGTGCAATAACTTTGTAAATAAGGCTCTGCAGCGAATAGACTTTTTTTATTGTTATTAATAAAAGTCTTATTTTTACAAAATTTGAATTTGAAAATATGAATTTGAAATGAAAATATTAGATAATTAAGAATAAAAATCAAAAATAAATCGGAGCTCAAAGAAGTTGGGTCGACTAAAATCGAATTTTTGAAAATTGATTAGCTTAAACGTTTGCCCATTTTTTGCCCATGTTTGCCCACTGTTTAATTTTTTTTGCCCACCTTAAGTTTCAAAAATATGGAATCTTCGAAAATTTTCAAACATTTTCGAAAACATAAAAGTTTACTTTTTCAAATTTTTTTTTTAATTGCAAGAGAATCGTTTGCCCACATTTGCCCATCTTTTATAATTTTGAAAAAATTAATACTTTTGAAAATATTCGACTTTTAAGTTGTCATCATATTTACCTCCAGAAAAAATCGTTTGCTCACCCCTTAAAAATAGTTTTTTCGAAAAAATAAAAGATGCCGTTTGCCCATCTCCTAAAATTTAAGAATTTAAAAAAAAAATCGTTTGCCCACCTCTTAAAAATATTTAATTTTGACAAAAACGTTTGCCGACGGCTTAAAAATGTGATTTGTGGGCAAACAATTTTTTCTGCAGGTAAATTGATCAAAACTTAAAAGTCGAATATTTTCAAATGTAGTAATATTTTCAAAATTCTAAAAGATGGGCAAACGTGGCAAACGATTCTCTTGCGATTAAAAAAAAAAATTTAAAAAAATCAACTTTTATGTTTTTGAAAATGTTCGAAAATTTTTGAAGATTCCATATTTTTAAAACTAAATGTGGGCAAAAAAATTAAAAAGTGTGCTATTCAATTTTCGAAAATTCGATTTAGTCGACCCAACTTCTTTGAGCTACAAACATGGGCAAACGATTAAGCTAATCAATTTTCAAAAATTCGATTTTAGTCGACCCAACTTCTTTGAGCTATAAATCGGACCTTAACCTTTTACTAATAAAATCAAAAATAGAAATAGTGCACAGCAGTGTTCCCTGTGCTCTAAGGCCACGCGAATTGTACAAGTTTATCTCTTCGATAGTTCCATGCTTTTCTCTGAAGGCAAAGTGGTGCGAGAGGATCGAACTGTTATCTTCAAGGTGTGTTCGGCAGTCTACACAAAGATGCCGAGTTTTATCATTACCTGATTTGTCGATGTTATTGTTATAACTAACTTTATTCATTGGCGAGGAATTTTAGTATTGAATTGAATGTGGTGATCCATGTAACAGCACATATAAGTAACTCGTCAATCTATTTGGGCGAAACTAAGTCACAACCATCAGCTTTGTTTGGGTTCAGCTACTTTTTAATGGTTTTCCATATGCTTAACAGTCTAAGTGGTATGCTTCGGATCGGATGTTTTACCATCTGACCCGAACATTTTAGTTTTATCAGACCACTGGAAATTATTCCAATTTTGGTAGTCTAGGTGTCGCTTTGGAAAAATAGGAAATTGGAAAATAGAAAAATTGTCAATATTTATTTTTGCTTAGAAATGGAACTTTTCTATCTGAACGTGCTTTTAAACCTTTTTGAGTTCATTCGATTTAAGAAATGGACTTTGTCTCTATGAAATTAATCGGTTAGAACACGTTTTTCTTTGAGCAATTCATTAATTTAGATATTTTGTTTATTGTTTTGCACTCCGAGACCCATGCTGTACATAAAAGTTGAAGTTGAAATCTGATTTTGTCAAAATTTGTAATTTTGTGCTACATTTTTCTTATTAAAAAAAGCGAAACCGACCTAAAATAAGTACATAATAAAGTACCCCTATCAGTGCTCCAAGTACAGTTGGTTCTGAGCCTAGAGTTTATATATATATATTTGGCAGTTGGTTTTGAAGTGCAACAAGAGAGAACCCTGTAGTCGAGTGCCTCGACTATTAGATACCCGTTACTCAGCTAAACAACTTTAGATTTTGCATTAACATAATGTGAATTAGAGTTACCACAGGAAAAAAGGACAAAAAGTTCAAATTATCAATTCGAATTAGGCGATCTCTTAGAGCTGGCAGCTTTACAGCACGAGCATCAGCACCAGCGCTGCTTTAGCGCAGGCAGCTTTTGTCCTGCACCAGCATACACACATACGCCATTGCTTGACTCAGACCTCCAATTTGGCTAACTTGATTTGATTTGCATAGTTCTTGGGATATAGTTCGGTATTGACAAATGAAAACCATCGCAATTTCCTTTAATAGAAATCCTTATCGAGAATTAACGTTGACTCTGTTGAGCACCTTGGCCAGCTGTTCCAAAGTCATCCGTTAGATGGCTCAATACAATAGCGCCATCTACCCCAAGACATTGGTACCACGGGCCATGAAAGGCGGAAATGTAGGCTTAAGCGTTTAATCAGTTTTTGAGCGTTAGAGTGGGCGTAGCAAACTTTTATTAGGCCAATCGATAGGTATTGACGAAACAAATACATATCAATTAAAATTTTCATAATATCATCAAAACTGTGGCCACAGCTTGTGGCTTGTGGGCGTCAGAGGGGGCGTGGCGCCATTTTGAAACAAACTTGCGCTGCGTAGGAACTCCTAAAATCTACATGCAAAATACCAATCTTCTAGCTTTTATAGTTTCCGAGATCTCAGCGTTCATACGGACAGACAGACGGACATGGCTAGATCGACTCGGCTAGTGATCCTGAACAAGAATATATATACTTTATAGGGTCGGAAACGCTTCCTTCTACCTGTTACATACTTTTGCACTAATACAATATACCCCTTTACTCTACGAGTAACGGGTATAAAAATGAAATGTCGATTCTATTACTTTTTCCACCATTGTATAAATACATTAATACATATACTCGATAGAATCTGAGCTTTCACATTGATATTTTTTGGCAGGAATCTGTGCAGTAATCGGTTTTGTTGTATGGTCAATTCAGTTTTTTCCCTGTATTTAGTTTGTTAAATAATTTAACAACTTCTTTATTTTTAAGTTGCTGTAGATTACTCCCTAGATCAGGGAGTCCAACTGGCGCAAAAAACCAGATTTAATTTTGTAAGCTAGTTTAATAATTTTCAGTTTCTAATCATCAACAGATTGTGCTTTCTTGAAAATAATTGTTTATTTCAACTTGTCAGTAATATATACAATTTTTCACCAAACTTAAATCAACTTATTTTATATTCAGAATAACTGCAATTAATGAAAATTCACGCTACATTTTCTACATATGTATACGTGCGAACTCTGTGGGTATTTTAAAGCGATTTTTGATAAAAATTTGTATGAGTGAACGCATTTTATGGTATCGACGAATTCTTTAGTTTGAATCTAAACAAAGCTTTAACCATGGACCGACAATAACTTTTAAATGTGCATTTGACAAATCAACTTGCTTTTCTATTAGACAACAATAAATAAAGATGCGGTTATAGATCACGTCAGGTCCTTAAAACTTTGTTGCTAAATAACTTCACAAATAATTCCTTATTTAAGAGATGTGGGTGTCCGATATTCAATAAATACTTACCGCGCAAGAACATTTCTTTACCATTTCTATACAAAAATTTCACGAATTGTGTTTAAGGTCTCACCGTTTATACGTTGATAGAGATAGAAGGGCATAGCTAGATCAACTCGGCTTTTGATCCTGATAAAGAATATATATATGTTTACTAAAGGGTCAGAATTTTTTTTTTTACCAGTTTTTATCCTTTTCAGCTAATACTATATACCCTTTACCCTTTACTACGAGTGTCGGGTACAGAAATTCTTTAAAACATCGATGCCACTTAATAGCGCCTTATTAATATCCGTAGCAGCCACTAGCAGCAACCAAGACCATTAAACCTCCCTATGTTCGTCCTAATCACCACAGGGCTCTTCATCACGCTGCATTCCTATGCGGTCCGCAGTTGCTGAGGCAAGGCTTGGTCCTCCGGTCCACATTTCGCCATTTTCACATCAACGAGTGCCTTAGAAACGGGACCAAGTTCTTTTCGGCCCAAATTTCTATTGAATTTTGCGACCAGCAGCCAATGGGCTATCTTGTTAAAATCCCTGCGTGGCATACAAATAGATTTTTCATTTCTGCACAACTCAGGGTCTGAAATGCGATGTCTAGCTTAGCAGAATTAAAATTATTTTTTACATACCCGTCCCTTGTTGTCCTCTTAGAGCTCCAGCAGGGTATTTAGGAGAAATATTATGTGTCCATTAAGCCGCTTTAAGCGCAAAACTTTATACTTCTCTAAGGCCATATTTCCTGATTTTAAATCGGGTTGTAGCTGCCACAGTCCAGGCCCGGGTAGCAGTTTTGCCTGGTGTGCAAAGGAATTGCTTAAAAAGGGAAAAATGTTTAATGTTGCTAAAAATCTATTGCTATCATAATAAGTTTACATACACATTAAGCTGCGGATAATATTTGCTAAGGGACTTACCTTGGGGGAGATAAACCGGTCGTAATCCGCCCTTGCAGTGCGCGGTGCATAGTCCATCTATATGCAACTTTTCGTTAATCTCTTCCAATATTTACCTGTTTGTTTTTTGTTTACCTTTTGATGCCTGTAGAGATGGTCCAGTTAAAATTAGTATCTGAAACATCGATTTCTATCGATTCTAGTGTTGGGTACAGTGTGTGGTCTGAAGGTCGATAGTTATCGATTTTTTTGTTGTGAGCTGGGCCTTTTGGGGACCTAAAGCCTAGTATTCAGATCGACGAAAACCGTACGCCAGACATGAGAGAGAGCGAGAGGCAAACAGCTGGCGTTCACTTTTCGTCGGGCCTTTTTTTCACGTCGGTCCTCAGATCGACGAAAAAAATACCAGAAAATTGCATAGTGTTGCCAGTCTGCGGAAATGAACTTTGGGTGAACCCTAGCGAAAATATTAAAAAATTTAAGCCTAGTATCCTGATCGACGAAAACCGTACGCCAGTCATGACAGAGAGCGAGAGGCAAACAGCTGGCGTTCTCTTTTCGTGAAGCTTTTTTTTGACTTAGGTCTCCAGTTCGACGAAAAAAAATACCAGAAAATTGCATCGCGTTGCCAACCACCTGAAATGAACTTTGGGTGAACCCTGGCAAAAAGAATAAAAAATTTAATCTTTTGGCGTGCGCTTCTCACTGAACATTATAAGAAATGGAGGGAAAAACTCAAAAAACTCGCAAAAGTCGATTGCAGGTGTTTACATGTGAGGACAAAATAACATTAATACTATCTGGGGTGCCTCTTGTCAGAGCAAAATGTTTTTTAGGTCCAGAATGTACGAAAAAACACAATAAAAGTGCAGCTATGAACTTTAAATTAGCAAATAATTATCAGTAAATTAAAAGAAACAACTGTTAAATTAAAATTGTATTGTTTATTAATTTCTTTGTACAGCGGCAGACTTGTCTTGCCTAGGTATTTGATAATATCTTTTAAAGGCTCTTTCCCGCGAATACGATATTTGAATTTTAACTGCTTGTCAACAAACCCAGCTGATTGACAGTACGACCGTAGCACGCTTAAATCTGATGAACTCTCCAAATGTTGGTCACACTGGAAAGATTAAAGTTTTTACGCTAGCGTAATCGTTTGTCGATCTGAGTACTAGGCTTAAGAACAAAATGAGCTGTTGTTCGTGAAAAATACACACTAATTAGACATTAATATTTAATTTTTATTTTCTATTATTAAGAGTTTTTTTAATGGGGGACCCGTTTAACCATTCATTTTATCACGCAGTAAATTTAAACTACTTTTAAAACCAATTTTGACTTACTGAGTTTTGTCTAAAATGTCCTATTCATGACTTATTAACTTCAAATTATTTCTGATTTAAGAAAATAATATGAAAGACTATTGATATTATCAATAATATTTTATCAAATTAGTAGACTTTTTAAAAATGTTTATCATTTCACAATTTTGGTAACGTTTCAGAAATCTAATGGTTTTGGGGACTGTCCGTCGTTGTTCCAGAAACCAGCCCTGATGAGAGGAAGGGACTGCCGGGTCATTTTCCCGGGGCCCGCAATGGTAAGGGCCCGCCAGCGAGAATTTTTTTTCGAAAATTTGGATGTTAAGAAAAATTGAGAAAGCATAGAGATAGAAACTATATAGAGGTCATAGAGTAAGAAAGAGTAAGAAACCTTAGAGTAAGAAACCATAGAGCAAGAAACCATAGAGTAAGGAACTATATAGTGACTAGAAACTATGGTGACTTTGCCAGTGATGCCACGTAGGGGAAAAACGGAAAAGAAGAGAGCTTTTCATTTGTTCGAATCGAGCTGGAATCGATGCCCATGGTTAATTCTTATTGCTGCACTGGTCGCTCTTATTCCTAAGGATAGGTGCGAGAACTCCCCATACTATTGCTTGTGCTTCGCACATGTTAGAAGTGGGGAGAAACCGAAGTTAGAAGAAGTTGGCTTCGAACATGGCTCTCAGCAGAGCTTTGGCAGAGGCCCGGGCATAGTTTCTTACTCTATGCTCTATGTTCTTACTCTATGCTCTATGTTCTTACTCTATGCTAGCTCTATAAACGGTTTGAAATTTGGTCTTTCTGGCAGCTACGATATCCTTGACAGCTCCTTGAACCATTCACTTTTTTCAAGAAGTCGCTAGCTAAGGCCAAGATCGGAGAAAGGCTATATTTAATAAGATCCTCTTTAGCTGGCTGCAAAAATAATAAACCAAACGCCAATATATTGCTAATCAATTTTTCCGAATTCGTCGGTCTGAACCGTTGCCATTAAGTGGAACTGCAATCACAACTTCAACCTTTCGCATGGGATTCACTTAACAATATTTTAAACTTTTTTTAATGTATGTACAAGCAAAATCTCCCTCTAACCTTTATATAACCTTTTATTAGAATTCTACCATCCAACAACTAAAAGACCAACAAGACCTCGAACTTTTCAATGAATTTGAGAAATCTTAATGTTATTTTGCTGCTCAAAGTTTTGGCGCCATAAATTAAAATCGCCCTAAACCCAAGAAAAAATGTAAATATTTTAGTAAAAATGGTACTTGTTTTTAGAAAATCTGTTCTTCAAATCGAAGAGTTCTGCCGTAAAAAATAATTTACCCTAAAAATTAGAAAAATGTTCTTAAATTAACTCTACAAATTAGATAGCCGTAAAATATAGAAACGACCAGAAATCTAAGAACCGAAAGTTCAATTCCAACTGCCGTCGGACCATACATTTGTACATATACCCTTGCAGAGGGGATGATAATTTCAGTCAAAAGTTTTGTCCGTCTGTCCGTCCGTCCGTCTGTTTATACGCAAACTAGTCCCTCACTTTTAAAGTTATCTGCTTGAAGCTTTCCCAAAAGTTGTCTTTCTATTGCAGGTGGTATATAAGTCGGAACGATCCGTATCGGGTGACTATATCATATAGCTATAGCTCCCATAGGAACAATCGAAAAAAAGAATTCAACAAAATTATAACTTTCTTGTTATACCCTTGAAGAGGGTATTATAATTTTGGTCAAAAGTGTGCAACGCAGTGAAGGAGACATCTCCGACCCTACAAAGTATATATATTCTTGATCAGGATCACCTCCTGAGTTGATATAGCCATGTCCGTCTGTCTGTTTCTACGCAAGCAGTTTTAAAGCTATCGAATTAAAACTTTGCACATACCCTTCTTTCCTTTGCACGCAGTATAAATGTCGAAACGGCCGGGATCGGCCGACTATATCCTATAGCTGCCATATAACTGATTGATCGGAAATGCCATAACTTTCGTGTTTGTAAAGTTAGGAAGTTGGGATTTTCTATGGGGTTTATATTTGGCCAATATATCCTATAGCTGCCATATAACTGATTGATCGGAAATGCCATAACTTTGGTGTTTGTAAAGTTAGAAAGTTGGGATTTTCTATGGGTTTTATATTTGGCCAATCAATCCGACCTACCAAATTACATAAGGATCGGCCGACTATATCTTATAGCTGCCATATAACTGAACGATTGGAAATGCCATAACTTTGGTGTTTTTAAAGTTAGGAAGTTGGGATTTTTTATGAGTATTAAGAATGCATCATATGAATAATTTTTGAGAATATAATTTACAGAGTATTCTGCAAGGGTATATCAACTTCGGCTCCGCCCGAAGTTAGCTTTCTTTTCTTGTTTTTGATTATTTTTTGTTGTTCTTTGGGATTTGGTAATATTTAAATATTATGGAATTACGGTTTTAATTAAATTAAAATCGGACAACAATATCATATAGCTGCCATAGAAACGATGGCCAAATGCAGCGCAAAATCGACATAGCATCATTGTTTTTAGTAATATAGGCATAATATAGCACATAAATCGAAATGTAGTCGTTTTGTAATAACTGCAAGGGTATATAAACTTCGGCTTGCCGAAGTTTGCTTTCTTTCTTGTTTTCTTTTTATTCCTTGTGTTATAAACACACACTAGAAGTAATGTTTAGAACAACTATAGAGCTTACCTTTTATAGAAAAATAATTAAAAAATGATTTGTCTTATGAAATATCTTAGAAAATGTTAGAAATGTTATTATAGTTTTTTAGCTTCAAAGCCTATTAGTTTAGTTTAGTGCCACCGCGATTTTTAAACTTCGGTGCACCGGCGTCCCATTGAATCCACCAATTGGCACACATTGATGGTTCTATGGAGTACCACTTTCTTCCACAAATCGTCCCTATTTTTCAATCTAAACTAATAGGCTTTGAAGCTAAAAAACTGTTTTCCATAGAATTAAGTCAGTCGTTTCTATTATTTTTTCCAGGCCTACAAATTTAAAAAATTATTTTTTACTTCATTAAGTTTTTTGAAAATGATTGTTTTCTTATACATAATTGTATCGACTATCAATCAAAATAATTAAACTTAAAAAAAAAAAAATTGGCTGAAGAAAAATTTGAACAAGAATGGAAAGCTAACTTCGGGCGGAGCCGAAGTTGGTATACCCTTGCAGAATATTCTGTAAGTTATGGCATTTCCAATCGTTCAGTTATATGGCAGCTATAGGATATAGTCGGTCGATCCTTATGAAATTTGGTAGGTTGGATGATTGGCCAAATATAAAACCCATAAAAAATCCCAACTTCCTAACTTTAAAAAAACCAACGTTTTGGCATTTCCGATCAATCAGTTATATGGCGTCTATAAGAAATAGTCGGCCGATCCTTATGAAATTTGGTAGGTTGGAATGATTGGCCAAATATAAAACCCATAAAAAATCCCAACTTCCTTACTTTAAAAACATCAACGTTTTGGCATTTCCGATCGTTCAGTTATATGGCAGCTATAGGATATAGTCGGCCGATCCCGGCCGTTCCGATTTATATACTGCGTGCAAAGGAACGAAGGGTGTGTGCAAAGTTTCAATTCGATATCTTTAAATCTGAGAGACTAGTTCGCGTAGAAACAGACAGACGGACGGACAAACGGACGGACAGACGGACATGCTTATATCAACTCAGGACGCAATCCTGATCAAGAATATATATGCTTTATAGGGTCGGAGATGTCTCCTTCACTGCGTTGCACACTTTTGACCAAAATTATAATATCCTCTGCAAGGGTATAAAAATACGAAAAAAATTGTCGTTTCTATTATTTTTCCATGACTGTATGACTTACGAATAATAATTAAATCTAATATTTTAAAATAAACATACATAAATATTTTGAATTATACGTGAATCGCTTTGGACCATAGCTGTAGACGGTTTAGGAACAGTTAGGGCATTTCAAGTCACTGCCAAAAATTATCCCAAAGCCCTTGCTAACCTGAAGCGGGTGTACGATAATGATTGCCTTATTTTTTTTGACAACATATCGACACTTATTACTGGGCTTCTTTCGCAGCTCTAACAGTTCAGCAAAGATTCGATTTCGGGACACACTGTCAAGAAATGCAAATCGAACAGATGCAGATTGTGCAATTCCTCACACTATGCATTGTTACATATATATTCCCCCAACACAAGTCTCGCGTTGCCACTCTCTTCTCAGCCCACGCAAAAGCAGAAGACTCCATCCGCTTCTCATGTTTTGCATGCGACTGCAACTGCTGCTGTGAGCGTTTAAACAAAAAGTGGCGAGTTAGTATTGGCTCGAGCGTTGCTCGACTCAGGACTAATGCCCAAGCTACAAAAAAATACACACGGCTGAGAAGTCGCGATTAGGGAATATTTCTGGTTATCATCCGGATCATGTGCTGAACACCAGCGGGTTGAGAGCGCCTTAAAATATTCAGTTGGCAGATCTATTCTTCTTCAATCCAAAAAAAGATATGCTTATCGGTGCAGATACAATCTTTGAACTTTTATCTGTTGGCCAAATAAAGCAGGGGCCTGACCCTCCCATCATATAAAAGACAGTGCTCGGCTGGATAGTGTCAGGGAGATGTGCCTCTGAAAATAAATCTGTCGTTTAAATCTGACTCAAACTCTTTTGGCTCATCATATAATATTGCAAAACGTATATTTTCGTCGCGAGAAAGTGAATTTTCAATGGATTCTTAGTTAAAAGATGTATCTTGAATTCTTGGAGGAATATGTTTCAATTGGCAACATGTATTCCACCAATGACAAAATTCTAAATACTCCGCACTATTTCATTCCGCCCCAGTGCGTTCCACCGCCACAAAGTACTTCAATCAAGTTGAAAGTAGTTTTCGATGCATTGTGACGTAGATCGACGCAGGTATTGTTGAATGACACCTTGTTGGTAGGCCCAACAATTCAAGAGGAGTTGTACTCGAAACTGCTTCGGTTTAGATTGCATAAGCTTGCCCTTGTGGTTTTCAAACTGCCCAGAGTAATCCGCATCTAATAGCGCTATAATGCCACTTATGGCAGGGTCAGACGTAACTGAGACCCTTGGCGTGGTTTGGTTACCGGTTAAAGATAATTTTCAATTTCGGTTGGATGACTCTCAGTGACTGCTCGACTTTTCGACCCACTTGGCTTCTTGTATCCTTTGGCAAAGTTGTTGTTGGAGTTGCTTACATCGTGGGAGACTTTTAAAGCTACGCTACTACAGCTGCCAAAAATTAAGGTATCGCAATTCGTTCACACAGATCCGCCAGTTCTCAAACTGCAGAAGGCTTAAAAGTGTTTTTATTGACCGCCAAATCGAAAGTAGCTCACCTCAAGACAAAATCTTAACTTTATAATCGTGTCCGGCCGTTGCTGAATCGTCCTATTGAGATCTTTATACCCGTTACTCGTAGAGTAAAAGGGTATATTGTATTCGTGCAAAAGTATGTAACAGGTAGAAGGAAGTGTTTCCGACCCTATAAAGTATATATATTCTTGTTCAGGATCACTAGCCGAGTCGATCTAGCTATGTCCGTCTGTCTGTCCGTCTGTCTGTCCGTATGAACGCTGAGATCTCGGAAACTATAAAAGCTAGAAGATTGGCGTTTTGCATGTAGATTTTAGGAGTTCCTACGCAGCGCAAGTTTGTTTCAAAATGGTGCCACGCCTTCTTTAACGCCCACAATCGCTTATATACGATTTTAAAAATTTAAATATTAAAAGTAAAAATGCAGTTTTATTGTGTTTATCAATACCTATCGAAATGTAGAAGAAATTTTTCAAATCGGACCATCAAACCGAGATTCGGGATTGGACGGAGAACGCAACTTGGAGACACGTTCCCACGAAAGTTAACCCAGAAGACATAGTGTCCCGTGAATGTGACGTTGAGGAGCTTACAACATCTATTTGGTTCGGTGGGCTCTACTCAGAAATTAATTGGCATGTAAATCGACATTTTGAACTGCCGGCTGAAGTAGTTTTGATGGAATTACTCAAGTCGGCACTAGCTCTCTTAATCAGCCAAGATTGAAGTTTTATGCTTCAGAAAACAGAAAACTTTTCGTCGCACCTGAAGCTTCTGAGAGTTTTGGTATGGGTTTTCCGCTTTATTCAAAGGTGCAGAAAAGGGTCGAAGACCTTTGAAAAAAGTATTTCCCCATTGAAGTTAACCAATTTCATGATTCAGTGACGATATCAGTAAAATTCGGTAAAAATAAAGAATAGCAACGAATATTAAAAGCTAAGCCCCTTTGTTAAGGAAAATAAATTAGATTGGTGTTCCTTGCTACGAAATGTCAAAATATGGCTAATTAATGCCCTATAGCACAATGTATCGTATCCGTGGTAAGCCACCGTCCAAAGTGGCGCTCTTAGAGTTAGTGTCTGACTTAACCACCGATGCTTTTTGTTGGACTTTCAAAGGTTCGTGAGTCGTCGCGAGATTCGGGAGAAGGTGTGGTGCGACAACGCATCAAATTTCGTCGGCGCCGATCGGCACATGAGTGAGTTTCGAGCCCGTCTGGAGAAGGAGGGGGGGCGGCATAATAACAAACGCATCAAAAAAAAATGCGAGTTTGCGTTCATACCGCCTAGAGCACAGCACTTCGGCGGACTTTGGAAGGCAAGTGCGAAGTCTGCAATGAACATGTTCCTTCGGAAGGGCGGCCAAGACATCTTGCTAGCGTGGAGGTCGTCCTCAACTCCAGGCCCCGAGGAGCACTCAGCAGCGACCACAACGACGGCGAAGCCCAGGCATTTGTTAATAGGCGACCCCCTTTTGGCCCCAAAAAGGCTGACCAAGACAACCTGTCCTGCTTGCGTCGAGGTGTCTTGACGCTCGAGCACAGGTTTTGGCAGAGGACCAGAGGACCACCCTGCAGCAGAGGACCAAGTGGCACTAGGAGGAGCCTGGGAGGAGCCTTGGGAAAAATGGTCGTGGTCGCCAAGAACAATTTTCCACGCCAGCAGTTGACGATAGAGCGAGTGGTAGCAGTGCACGCCGGCGCACGGTGGACGTGCGGACGCAGGAAGGTGTATACCGATGAGCTGTCCATCGGCTGGCCCCTTTTCCTGTGTTGGGCCCCCTTCAGAGGGGGCGGTGTTTGCGCACTTGGCGCTTTTATTTAAAATTTCGAGTTGTAAAACGAGAGGAGGAGGACCTACGCGCTTCCCTCTAATATCAGAAAAAACCCAACTGCAATTGATTTAGCTATATACATAGGTATTTGTTTTACTCTGATCACATTCCCCCCACTGGCGAACCCATGTCGTGCTATATATATATTCATATAAGATGAAACTGCCGTTACAAGAGCCATTAATGACGTTTTGCCTTGCCAGTGGCAGCTACATCATTCTCAACGCTCATCTTCAAAGCCAGTTAGTTATTTTATATTATCCAGAGCATGTGGAAGCATGCGAATGTTGTTATGATCACAAAGAAACACGTCTCTTCCGCTGTACTGACACTTTCCGTCTATTGCCGACAATCTCGGAGATTTTCGAGCGAATTCTATTTAAACCATTTTTTTTCTAAAAGCCTTTGGGACGAACAAATTTTGTTGCGGAGTATTTTCGGAAGTGGGACAAGCGCTTGATCGTGTCTGGCACTGCGGCTTACTTTATAAGCTACAGTATATTCTTTCTCCATCATATGTTTATCTGGCAAAAGCTTCCAAGTGGATGTTCGTGGCATACTTTAACAGAGACTTGTGCAGATGACACGGACATGGTGCAGGACATATTAAATTAGTTTTAGTCATGGACGTCGAGGTTAAATATCCCTGTTAATCCTAGCGAAGTCTCAGCTTGCCACTTTCGCGCTGGTCACAACACATATCGCCTTACACTGGATGGAGTTCACATCAAGCACTACGCCACGTTTAGGTACCTCGGGCTTACCCTAGATAGGCGAATGTCCTGGAAGCAGCATATTTTGGCTGGCTGTGCTTCCTCTTGGCAAAAAGCTCTGGTACCGCAGCGATACTTATCTAATAGTTTTAAGCACAACAAGGAACTCACATTTAAAATATTCTAAATTTTATTATTCTATTTTATTAGCATTGTTTAAGTATACAATTTGTTTCTGGGTTCTTAAAAAGGCAACCTCGTGGTTTTGAATACTTTGGAAGCTATAGTACCTAGGAGGAACACATCATACTCCGTGTTTTCGCAAAACCGCGGTTGGAAAGGGTAATTCAAAAGTGGAAGTCCCAATCTTATGATAATATGATTTTATAAATAATAAAGCTGAACGATAAACAAAACAAAATTAGATAAGTTTTTGGCTATCATACAGTTATAGAGATATTAAAAGGTAACTCCTGTTTGAGTTTTACAAAATTCGACTAAAATGAGTTCATGTTAGGAAATTCGACTGTGTTTTAATCTATTTACATATTTGTGGTCACACACTCACTGATCCGATCACGATGACTTTTAATTCAAAATATTATGTTTTTGGTGCTATTTACGTATGCTTGACAAATATTTTAATTCGCCGGTAAAATAAAATTATAAAATAATAATAAAACAAAAGATAAAAAAAATTAAGTAATTTAGAAAGTGATTATTGTTTTGCCGCTGTCCAATGCCGTCTTAATTAATGTTTGTCCAACTGTTTTACTATTATAATTTGCAGCTATTTTTTTTACCACCACTAAACAGCGAACAAAAACAAGAGCCCGGCAATTTACATTATTTAAATTCATGTCAAATATGCATCCAATTTTATTAGAATGATCTTATTATGAATGATCATGTTATTTTTAAGTAATAAGTAATTATTTTTAAATATTAAAAAATAAATATTTAAAAAAAATGTTATTTCAATATTAAGGGTGTACAAAAGGCGTTGTGATTTTAATAGATTGTCGTCCTCCTATCAGCAGATTCTGCTTAAATATGGCGAGAGAGATTTAGTGTTGTCTGCGTTTGCTACGATTGGCAACTAAGTGTTTCGGCTCCACCGGCGCAGTCGTAATACTTATGAAATGGTGTTAAACTATATAAACGAAAAGCTCCCAAAAAAGCAATGCGTTTGAAAAATCACAAATTTATCGCCGCTGTGTTTACGCGCCGTGGTATTCTGCATGTGGGAGAGGTGGCGTTTACATTATCCAGCAGCTTGAAGACCATTAAACGATCACAATTTCCTCTCCCCCATCTGGCTACAATACCCCTTATACTACTAAAAATAGTTCTCTCTATATTTTTTGTAGTTATTATACCCTTGCAGAGGGTATTTTAATTTCAATCAAAGGTTTGCAACGCAGTGATGGCCATAGAGTTTATACATTCTTGATTAGCATGTTACAGTTTAGGTATTTGTTTAGTAATTCGAACCTTGATATTATATATGAACGTTTCGCAGTGGTGTTGTGCATGTGGGAGAGATGGCGTTTACATTATCCAGCAGCTTGAAGAGCTTTGAACGATTACAGTTTCCTCTCCCTTCCCTCTGGCTACAATACCCCTATACTGCTAAAAATAGTTTTCTCTCTATATTTTTTTTAGTTGTTATACCCTTGCAGGGGGAGTTTTAATTTCAATCAAAAAGTTTGCAACGCAGTGATGCCCGTAGAGTTTAAACTAGAGTTGTCGATAAAATAAAAAATATCGTATCGATGATATTTTTTTTATCAAAAAAAATAATGATAATTTATAAAATATCACATAAAAATGTCGATATATTTGATATATATGATATTTCTTGTGTTAAATGAAAAAATTGCACGCCCACAATAAGTTTCTTTTTAAAAATAATAGTATTTTTATACCCTTGCAGAGGTTATTATAATTTTGGTCAGAAGTTTGTAACGCAGTGAAGGAGACGTTTCCGACCCTATAAAGTATATATATTCTTGATCAGGATCAATAGGGGAGTCGATATAGCCATGTCCGTCTGTCCGTCTGTTTCAATACCGTTTGCGAGCTCAGTTTAAAAGCTAGGGATCTGAAACTTTCACACTCGTCCTAAAACATGTGTACGCAAATCGCCCCGATCGGACATCTATATCCTATAGCTCCCATAGGAACAATCGGATATATCTTGCAAGAATTGATGATATTTCGCGCAGTGTAAGAGCTATTGACATGAATCTTTCCAAATCGTATTTTTTTATGCATACCTTTATCAGGGTAAAAGCGCGTGCCGATCGGACGTCTATATCCTATAGCTCCCATAGGAACAATAGGGTAAAATCCGTCCAAATTTGATGTTTTTCAGAATATTTCGCGCAGTGTAAAAGCTATTGCCATACATTTTTTCAAATCGTATTTTTTATGCATTCCTTCATCAAGGTAAAAGCGCGTGCTGATCGGACGTCAATATCTTATAGCTCCCATAGGAACAATAGGGTGAAAGCGGTCCAAATTTGATGTTTATACCCGTTACTCGTAGAGTAAAAGGGTATATTGTATTCGTGCAAAAGTATGTAACAGGTAGAAGGAAGCGTTTCCGACCCATAAAGTATATATATTCTTGTTCAGGATCACAAGCCACAAGCTGTGGCCACAGTTTTGATGATATTATGAAAATTTTAATTGATATGTATTTGTTTCGTCAATACCTATCGATTGGCCTAATAAAAGTTTGCCACGCCCACTCTAACGCCCAAAAACACATTAAACGCTTAAGCCTGGCTAGCGCCTACATTTCCGCCTTTCATGGCCCGTGGTACCAGTGTATTGGGGTAGATGGCGCAATGCAAAAGCGCCATCGAACGGATGACTTTGGAACAGCTGGCCAAGGTGCTAATTCGAGCGGCGAAAAACAAACAAGAAGGTATATTTATATTAAGTTGTTTAGCTGAGTAACGGGTATCTAATAGTCGAGGCACTCGACTATAGCGTTCTCTCTTGTTTTCAGAATATTTCTCGCAGTGTGTACGCTATTGACATACATTTTTTCAAGTCTTATTTATTTACGCATATCTTGATCAGGGTATAAGCGCTTGCCGATCGGACGTCTATATCTTAAAGCTTCCGTAGGAAGCTTTTTTAAAGGCTCCGAAAATATCCCTTTTTATACCCTTGCAGAGGGTATTATAATTTTGGTCAAAAGTGTGCAACGCAGTGAAGGAGACATCTCCGACCCTATAAAGTATATATATTCTTGATCAGGATCACCTCCTGAGTTGATATAGCCATGTCCGTCTGTCCGTCTGTCCGTCTGTCCGTCTGTCCGTCTGTCTGTTTCTACGCAAACTAGTCTCTCAGTTTTAATGCTATCGAATTGAAACTTTGCACACACCCTTCTTTCCTTTGCACGCAGTATATAAGTCGGAACGGCCGGGATCGGCCGACTATATCCTATAGCTGCCATATAACTGATTGATCGGAAATGCCATAACTTTCGTGTTTGTAAGGTTAGGATGTTGGGATTTTCTATGGGTTTTATATTTGGCCTATCAATCCGACCTACCAAATTTCATAAGAATCGGACGACTATATCCTATAGCCGCTATATAACTGATTAATCGGAAATGCCATAACTTTGGTGTTTGTTAAGTTAGGAAGTTGAGATTTTCGATGGGTTTTATTTTTGGCCAATCAATCCGACCTACCATACCCTTCATAGGGATCGGCCGACTATATCCTATAGCTGCCATATAACTGAACGATTGGAAATGCCATAACTTTGGTGTTTTTAAAGTTAGGAAGTTGGGACTTTTTATGAGTATTAAGAATGCATCATATGAATAGTTTTGGAGAATATAATTTACAGAGTATTCTGCAAGGGTATATCAACTTCGGCTCCGCCCGAAGTTAGCTTTTCTTTCTTGTTTTCTATTTTTATATGCCATTTTTGCAGTATAAAAGCTATTGACATGACATAAATCTAGTTTATTTATGTATACCTTATTCCTTTCGCTACCTTTTCAATTTAAGCAATTTCGGCAAAGTCTGCAAGGGTATTAAAACTTCGGCTTGCCGAAGTTAGCTTCCGTCCTCGTTATTATATATATTTTATGACCAGTATGCAGTGTTTACGGATGTTTTTCAAGTGTGAAGACAGGTTGCTTGTATTCCCGCTTGTTTTAATCACTTTTTCACAGAGTTTTGCACTTTGCTGTGCCGTTTTTTATATCCGTATAGTTTGATTTTACACTCATTTTTTTATTTCGTGCTTGAATTCGTTTACTCGATGTCGCTTGGGAATTCAGAGTGATCAAAGACAAAAATATCAAAAAAATATATTTGGGCAAACAAAAAATCACGATATAAATATATAATTTTTAGAAAAAATATCGATATATTTTTATTTTTATATATTATCAACAACCCTAATTTATACATTCTTGATTAGCATTTTGGAGTTTAGGTATTTGTTTAGTAATTCGAACCTTGATATTATATGCGTTTCGGAAACATAGTTCTCTACAACTTCAAGTAGCTAATTATATGAATGCTCTTGATAAGACCTTTATCGCTCGGATAGTGTCTATTCAAAAATTCAGAAGATTGTTTGCCTAAGCGTTTCTTAAGATCCTACTGAGTACATTTTTCTTCAATTAATTAGTGTAAGAAATAGCTGATCAAGGAAATTAATCAGTTGCATGAATAGACGCAACAGGGTGACTGTACCAGTACCTCTGAGACACCAATTTCGTTTTTCGTTTATTTTGTTTTTATATGATAATAGCAAAAATAAGCTTAATGACCAAATGCCTAATTTTTTAAAGCATGACCTTATTTCAAGATGTGTCGAGGAAGCGAAATTCCACTTGAAACGCGAAAAATAATTAATAAATAAATAAAAAAATAATATTCGATTGAAACAAAATATTCAGGTTTTATTGTTATACATTTCAACAGTCTTCTCAAAATTTTTTTTTTAAATATATTTTATTTTGGTTTTTATATCTACCTTTTAAACAATAATTGTAGCTATTGGATTACTCGAGGACATACGTTGGTTATATTTTAATTTCTTGTATAACACAACGATTTTTCCACTTAACTTTCATCACACTTTTCACTCACTGGGGAGTGAACCCGACTATGATCATCAGCTATCTATGGATGGAAGCGGTGGAGCGATGGAATCAGAGAAGCTTTTTATACCTATTACTCGTAGAGTAAAAGGGTATATTGTATTCGTGCAAAAGTATGTAACAGGTAGAAGGAAGCGTTTCCGACCCATAAAGTATATATATTCTTGTTCAGGATCACTAGCCGAGTCGATCTAGCCATGTCCGTTTGGCCGTCTGTCTGTCTGTCCGTATGAACGCTGAGATCTCGGAAACTATAAAAGCTAGAAGATTGGCATTTTGCATGTAGATTGTAGGAGTTCCTACGCAGCGCAAGTTTGTTTCAAAATGGTGCCACGCCCCCTCTGACGCCCACAAGCCACAAGCTGTGGCCACAGTTTTGATGCTATTATGAAAATTTTAATTGATATGTATTTGTTTCGTCAATATCTATCGATTGGCCTAATAAAAGTTTGCCACGCCCACTCTAACGCCTAAAAACCCATTAAACGCGTAAGCCTGGCTAGCGCCTAAATTTCCGCCTTTCATGGCCCGTGTACCAATACAATAGCGCCATCTAACGGATGACTTTAGCTGAGTAACGGGTATCTAATAGTCGAGGCACTCGACTATAACGTTCTCTCTTTTTTGCAATTGTGGGTTGCCAAACTTCAGCTTCTCTGATCGTAACATTGAGGAGTTAACATATTAAAATTAAAAAAAACCATGTTATTATTATTTAATTTATTATTTTTTATTTATTATTAACTACGGATTTCTTTTAACAAAGTTTCTCAAACCGGTGATTGAAAATATGTAAGTTAAAATAACGTTATACGAGAACACTTCAGCAGTCGTTAGTACCCTATTAATCGTCCGAGCGGTCTGGTTTTGAAACGAGGTCGAGGTAAAAGTTTTTCTTAATGTAGTATCTAAAATCAATCTTCGTTCTTGTAATTTGTCCTTAATTTAATTTTTTCTTCCTATATTTATATATTCTTGTTCTGCCCTGTACACTGCCAGGCGTCTAGAATTATTATTGAAAATTTTAAAACGATAATAAGATTTACAGAAGAATAAGTCTACATACAAATCAGAAAAAAATTATCGGTGATAATGTAGGAAGCTTTCCCCCAAATGGTTTTTAAAAGCTAACATTAAAAGTTGTAATTAAAGGGATTAGAACTGAACGGATCATAGTCACCATTAATTTTTAAGTTAGAACAAATTGTTTATTATTAAACAGTGTCATATTACAGGTACATTTTCTGAGTAAAAGTCCCTTACAGACGTATGTTCTATCGCCCATAGGTTCCACGATATAGCTAAGATGGCATGGTGGCCTTCCATAAATTTTACCAACTTGTTTAAGTTTGGTTGGGCTATAACAACGAACAAATCTGGATAAAAAGTCCTTTAAAAGGGTTGCATTTTTCCAAGCAAATTTGTCATATTTTTTAGAGAGAAGATCATATCGAAAAACGAGTTCGCTAGCGAAAAAAACTTTAATCTTTCCAGTGTGACGGCATTTTTAATAGTTAATTAGCATTAAGCGTGCTACGGTCGTACTGTCAATCAGCTGGGTGGGTTTGTGGACAAGCAGTTAAAATTCAGTTAAAATTAAGATTAAATTTGTAATCATTTAGCTAGGGCATGACGAGCGTTCATTTCAGATTATTGGCAAAGCGATACAATTTTCTGGTATTTTTTTGACGATCTGAGTACCGGGGTGAAAAAACCTAAAAAAAAGTTTTCGTCATCTGACGAACAGATTTCGTCGACCTGAGTACTAGGCTTTAACCTTTTCTTTGCAGTTAAACAGAAGCATTAAACATGCAAGACCATCAACAAAATTTGTAGTGCAATTTTTTAATCGGAAAGTCCATTGGTATGGGAAAACCGAAGTTTCATATCCGGGGTAAGTTGTCGATTAATTTGCAATATGCTATTAATCATTATTTTTATACCCTTGCAGAGGGTATTATAATTTTGGTCAAAAGTGTGCAACGCAGTGAAGGAGACATCTCCGACCCTATAAAGTATATATATTCTTGATCAGGATCACCTCCTGAGTTGATATAGCCATGTCCGTCTGTCCGTCTGTCTGTTTCTACGCAAACTAGTCTCTCAGTTTTAAAGCAATCGAATTGAAACTTTGCACACACCCTTCTTTCCTTTGCACGCAGTATATAAGTCGGAACGGACGGGATCGGACGACTATATCCTATAGCTGCCATATAACTGATTGATCGGAAATGCCATAACTTTGGTGTTTGAAAAGTTAGGAAGTTGGGATTTTCTATGGGTTTTATATTTGGCCAATCAATCCGACCAATAAAATTTCATAAGGATCGGCGGACTATATCCTATAGCCGCCATATTACTGATTGATCGGAAATGCCATAACTTTGGTGTTTGTAAAGTTAGGAAGTTGGGATTTTTTATGAGTGTTAAGAATGCATCATATGAATAATTTTGGGAATATAATTTACAGAATATTCTGCAAGGGTATTTCAACTTCGGCTCCGCCCGAAGTTAGCTTTCCTTTCTTGTTTAGATTATTTTTGTTTTTGATCAAATAGAATGATTATCCACTGAGCTTTATTAAATTACTCCACAACAATAATTATCAAGAAAGAAAAGTTTAAAAAATTTAATTTAATAATTGCCACATAATTTTCATTATATAACTTATAATGTTATAATTATAAGGGTCTTAAATGTTCAATGTAGATAAAAACCAATCTTAACCTTCCTTTTTTCTTATGAATCATCACATTATCTAAACGTCACACGAAACAATGTAAGAGATAAGACTATCTTACCCCCAACTTTTTCTGATATCGCTCTGTTTTGTTGTTTCAATCCTAATTAAACTGGGCCATTGAATATTCAGATTTCCGAAAACCTAACGGGTTCCACAGGCTCCTGAGTAAGCTGCTCAGCGGGATGTTATTTGCAAACATTATTTGCATTAATCGGCTCCGTGGTTTTGCTGCAATTTCTCTACTCTCGCTTGTTGCGTTAAAAATAATATATTTAAAAAAAAAAACAAAAAATATAATCATGTTGCCATCGTTGCCGCTGCTATTGAGTGAGTGTAATTGCTAGTATTCAAGTGTACCTTAGGCACAGCGGTCCGCGATTGGTGGTCAGATCTGATACAACTAATTTTTTGTTGATTTACTTTTGTATCATCGCTTATCCATCTTTATATTTTTTTTGGGTCCTGGTTACTGTTCACCAGTTGCACTTACGTTAAATCTAGTTTTCCGCAACCGGCATTTGGCGACGTGCGACTTGTGTTTTGGATAACGCTTATCATGACGGACTATATTATATAACTTCGGCCGAAGTTTATATACCCTTGCAGTTATAATAATAAATAAATTACTAAAAACAATGAAGCTATGTATGTCGATTTTGCGCTGCATTTTGCCATGTTTCTATGGCAGCTATATGATATTGTTGTCCGACTTGTCCGACAAAACTAAAAGCGTAATTCTGATATAGTAAATGATTACTATATCTCAAATGAATATTTTGATAAATAGAAAAACATCAAAATAATTTTTTTTTCTATAGAAGCTTTATGATATAAATGTCCGATTTTATTTTAATTAAAATTGCAATTACATAGTATTTAAATTTACCAAATCCCAAAGAACAAAAAAAAAATAGTACTATTAGTAAAGTAATTATTTAATATATCAGAATTGCGGTTTTAGTTTTGTCCAATAGCTGCCATAGAAACAATGGCAAAATACAGCACAAAGTCGACATACATAGCTTCATTGAAATGGGGTATATTGCTTTCTTTCTTTTTAATTTTTTTGTTGTTCTATGGTATTTGGTAATCATTAAATACTATGGAATTACGAGTTTAATTAAATTAAAATCGGACATCGGACAGCTCTTATAGGAAAATCAAAAAATTAAAAAATAAACATTTTTTTTTTATTTTGCTGTTGTTCTGTTTATTTAAATATTCCTTTGAGATATAGTATATATTTACTTTATCAGAATTACGATTTTAGTTTTGTTAGAATCGGATTATAATATCATATAGCTGTTTTAGAAACTATGCCAAAATGTAGCTCAACATCAACATAGCTTAATTGTTTTAAATTATTAAATTTATCCCATAGCCAGGAGGACAAAACAAAAATTATTGACTTTAAGAACTTCTCTTAAAGCAAAGTTAAAATACAACAGGAAAGGAAAGCTAACTTCGGGCGGAGCCGAAGTTGAAATACCCTTGCAGAATATTCTGTAAATTATATTCTTCAAAATTATTCATATGATGCATTCTTAACACTCATAAAAAATCACAACATTTTTTTGTCCGATTTTAATTTAAACATTACCAAATCTCAAGGAGCAAAAATTAAAAACAACAAAGTTATAATTTTGTTGAATTTTTTTTTCCGATTGTTCCTATGGGAGCTCAATAGCCCAATCCGGCTAGTTCCGACTTATATAGACTTATGTAATAGAAAGACAACTTATGGAAAACTGAGAAACTAGTTTGCTTCTAAAAGGACAGACGGACGGACGGACGGACGGACGGACGGACGGACGGACGGACGGACGGACATGGCTAGATCGACTCTCCTGGTGATGCTGATCACTGCGTTTCAAACTTTTGACTGAAACTATAATACTCTCTGCAAAGGTATACAAATACAAAGCTCACAAGTTTAATCTTATTTAATAGGTTCAATTTCTAAGCAACTATTGTTTACACCAAAATTGCCCTATAGAAAAATGTTTTTTTGCGTGGTTAACTATAAAAAGGGTTTTATATATATTTATTTTGATATGTACATATGTTATACCTGTCAATCTTAATTTAAAAATTTTTGTTTGTTACAGATTTTGTGAACGCTTAAAAAAAATGTTTTGAAAAAAGATAAAAACTAATGAAACGATATCGGAAGATCATTGACAAGGAAAAACCGAGACTAACCGATGTGAACCAGCATAGCAGCACGTAAAAATTAAAACAGTTTTACTTTTTAGATGGAGCATCTGGATCTGGCGAGCTGTCTTGGCAACACAAACCAAAGTTGGAACAGTCTAGGCATCTTTGAACAGCAAGGTGAGTGCCAACAAGGAAGTTGTCAAGCAAAAGAAGCTTCTTCATTGCACCCAAAAGTTACCGGTATCTTAAACGTGATGACACATTCTGTTGGAAACGAAAAGATTTAATATAAATAAAAGGATGCAAACGTTTTTCGTATTACAATTTTTCTTTTGTCAAAAGTATACTAACTGATTTCGGAAGTGGAATTCGACATTATATAGGATCAATAAGCAATAAGCAATTCTTGTTATCGAATTGACCTTGGTCTCGTCAATTCGATAACAAGAATTGTGAGGAAGTGTTTAGTTGAAAGTACACTCATACCAAAATTAACCCTAAAAACAAGAAATTCGCCTTATTTTTGACTTCAAAGGCATCGCACCTTGAATTGTAGGGTAAATTTTTCTAAAATTAAGGGCGTTCCTTTCTAAAATCTAAGGCAAAGCGCCCTAAAAACAAGAAAACTTTTCTAAAAAATAGAAAAATATTTCTTAAAAGTAGGGCATCTAACCATCAGTTTTAGGGTATTTTTTCTAAAAATTAGAAAAAATGTGCCTACTTTGTATGTGTATACACATGTAAATGATTTAAGCACTTCGCTTTTCATTCAGAAAAGTTTGTATGTATTAGTGTTGCACTAATGAATTGCCAATATCGATTTCAACTGTAATTCTGTGGGGAAGAGAGAGAGAAATTGTGTACAATTATGATTTATTTCAGTTCTTACAAGTAAACTCCGATAAGTATCTTATCCGAAAAAACTTATAATTTTAGTCGTCCGTCGGTGGGACTCGAACCCAGGTCTCCCGCGCGTGAGTTCAAAGACATTGAATGGAGCCACGGTCACGCGCGAAGAACGCACGGCAAACCAAAGACTATATGATGGGGCGTTAGCGAAGAATATTAGTTTAAAAAGTTTTTAGAACTCGTTAAGTCGCAACTGTGAAAGTCGAAATATTAAAAAAAATTTTCTAAGATGATATTTCATGTGACAAAAAATATTTTAATTACTTTTCAATAAAGGGTAAAACCTTTAGTCGTCCTAAGCATTACTTCTCATCTGTGTTTATAACACAAGTAAAAAAAATAAAAAAGAAAGATGTCGGCAGCTGAAATTGAACTTGCGGTGCTTAGATTTCTGGTCAGACGTTCTAACCCCTAGGCTACTCGGACAGGGTTAGAACAACTTTATGGTCATTTTAGAAAATATTTCCTATGTTATAGAAAACATTTCTATATTTTAGAAAATATTTCTATATTTTAGAAAATATTTCTATATTTTAGAAAATATTTCTATATTTAAGAAAATATTTCTATATTTAAGAAAGCGTTTCTATTTTTTAGGGTTATCGAATTTTTAAGGTTAATTTGAGAAAATTTTTCTATTTTTTAGGGTAAATAATTTTTTAGGGCAGAATTTCTAATTTGAAGAAAAAATTTCTAAAAACAAGTACCATTTTTACTAAAATATAGAAATTCTTTCTTGGATTTAGGGTGAGCTTAGTTTATGGCGACAATTTCTACATTTGAGAAACACTTTCTAGATTTAAGAAAGTTTTCTTGTTTTGAGAAAAAATTCCTTGAAAATAGAAATCTTTTCTTGGATTTAGAAAAATAAAGTTTTATGGCGAATTTCTAAAATTTAGGGTTAATTTTGCTATGAGTGTAGCGTCTTAAGTAATTTCAATAAGCTTAGCTTGTGCTGCCCGTAAATTGTGACTTTTATATTAATTTCGTTCCTGTTGAAATTGTCAAGTAAGTCTACTTTAGTTAAAAGAAGCCTGATTAGTGAAAAATATTCAATTAAATCTGAGAGCAAAAAAGAATCAATTCTAAATAATATAAAATAATTATAATCCTTTGCAGAAATCAAAAATATAATTCTTAAACAGTAAATAAAGTAAAATTGTGCTAAAAACAGGGACCGTAATCATTATAAGATTTATTTTAAAAATCACAAAGTAATCATTATTTTGAAATAAAATTTGTATTAAGCAAAATAATCATTATTTTTGACAAAAACAAAATTATCATTATCGTTGATACAAAAAAACATTAAACTAAAAGATAATACATTTTTAATGATTTATATTTTTTGTTCAATGAAAACCTCGATTGAATACTGCGCTTTTTTAAAATTCAAAATGCAAAAATCCACAAAGGTGCAATGTACATAAATGCATAAAAATCGGATTAAACAAATTGCATTTATAACTATAAACAAGAAAGGAAAGCTAACTTCGGGCGGAGCCGAAGTTGATATACCCTTGCAGAATACTCTGTGAATTATATTCTCCAAAATTATTCATGTGATGCATTCTTTATACTCATAAAAAATCCCAACTTCCCAACTTTAAAAACACCAAAGTTATAGCATTTCCAATCGTTCAGTTATATGGTAGCTATAGGATATAGTCGGCCGATTCTTATGAAATTTGGTAGGTCGGATTGATTGGCCAAATATAAAACCCATAAAAAATCCCAACTTCCTAACTTTACAAACACGAAAGTTATGGCATTTTCGATCAATCAGTTATATGGCAGCTATAGGATATAGTCGGCCGATCCTAATGAAATTTGGTAGGTCGAATTGATTGGCCAAGTATAAAACCCATAGGAAATACCAACTTTCTAACTTAACAAACACCAAAGTTATGGCATTTCCGATCAATCAGTTATATGGCAGCTATAGGATACAGTCGGCCGATCCCGGCCGTTCCGACTTATATACTGCGTGCAAAGGATCGAAGGCTGTGTGAAAAGTCTCAAAAAACTCGATATCTTTAAAACTGAGAGACTAGTTCGCGTAGAAACAGACAGACGGACAGACAGACGGACAGACGGACATGGCTATATCAACTCAGGAGGTGATCCTGATCAAGAATATATATACTTTATAGGGTCGGAGATGTCTCCTTCACTGCTATTGCATGGAAAATCAAAGAGATTCTTATATTCAACGAAACTACTGTCAAAATTGCAAAACTTGAGGTTATGAACTTAAAAATTAAATTTCGGAAAATGTGGCAATAAGTGGCGATTCTTATGTACATTTTAACAAGAATTTAATACTCTACAACTCTCAATAGGTTTCAGAAGTGGTCTCCGCTGGAATAACTTTGTTGCTCTACTTAAAAGTTAGTTTTCTAATTAAACGAGGACGGAAGCTAACTTCGGCAAGCCGAAGTTTTAATACCCTTGCAGACTTTGCCGAAATTGCTAAAATTGAAAAGGTAGCGAAAGGAATAAGGTATACATAAATAAACTAGATTTATGTCCTGTCAATAACTTTTATACTGCAAAAATGTCATATAAAAAAGAAAAAAGGGATATTTTCGGAGCCTTTAACAATTTTTCCTACGGAAGCTATAAGATATAGACGTCCGATCGGCAAGCGCTTATACCCTGATCAAGATATGCGTAAATAAATTAGACTTGAAAAAATTTATGTCAATAGCTTTTACACTGCGCGAAATATTCTGAAAAACATCAAATTTGGACCGATTTTACCCTATTGTTCCTATGGGAGCTATAATATATTGACATCCGATCAGCACGCGCTTTTACCTTGATCAAGGTATGCATAAAAAAATACGATTTGGAAAGATTCATGTCAATAGCTTTTACACTGCCCGAAATATAATAAATTCTTGCAAGGTATATCCGATTGTTCCTATGGAAGCTATAGGATATAGACGTCCGATCGGCACGCAATTTAACATTGATCAAGGTATGCATAAAAATTACGATTTGGAAAGATTCATGTCAATAGCTCTTACACTGCTATACACTATAGGATATAGACGTCCGATCGGGGCGATTTTCAAACTTGAGCTGCGTACACATGTTTTAGGACGAGTGTGAAAGTTTCAGATCGCTAGCTTTTAAACTGAGCTCGCAAACGGTATTGAAACAGACGGACAGACGGACAGACGGACGGACGGACAGACGGACAGACGGACAGACGGACATGGCTATATCGACTCCCCTATTGATCCTGATCAAGAATATATATACTTTATGGGGTCGGAAACGTCTCCTTCGCTGCGTTACAAACTTCTGACCAAAATTATAATACCCCCTGCAAGGGTATAAAAAAGATTAGCTTGACGGACAGACGGACATGGCTATATCGACTCCCCTATTGATCCTGATCAAGAATATATATACTTTATGGGGTCGGAAACGTCTCCTTCACTGCGTTACAAACTTCTGACCAAAATTATAATACCCTCTGCAAGGGTATAAAAAAGATTAGCTATACGTAATTAATTTAATTTTTAAATAGCGGATGTAGTATGTACTTGTCTGATTGGCAGCAACTTTTACCCTGAGCAAGGTGTACATAAATAAATTAGATAAATTGCATAGTTTCATGCCAATAGCTTTTATACTGCAAAATTGTCATATACAAATAGGGAAAAAAGGCGATATAGACGTCCAATCGGCAAGCGCTTTTACCCTGATCAAGGTATGCGTAAATAAATAAGACTTGGAAAAATGTATGTCAATAGCTTATACACTGCGCGAAATATTCTAAAAAACATGAAATTTTGACCGATTTCACCGTATCACGGTATGGGAGCTATAGGATATAGACGTCCGATCAGCACGCGCTTTTACCTTGATGAAGGAATGCAAAAAAAAATTTGAAAAAATGTATAGCAATAGCTTTTACACATCGCGAAATATTCTGAAAAACATCAAAATTTGGACCGATTTTACCCTATTGTTCCTATGGGAGCTATAGAAAGATTTATGTCAATAGCTTTTACACTGCGTGAAATATCCTAAAAATCATTAAATTTTAACCGATTTTACCCTATTGTTCCTATGGGAGCTATAGGATATAGACGTCCGATCGCCACGCGCTTTTACCCTGATCAAGGTATGCATAAAAAAATACGATTTGGAAAGATTAATGTCAATAGCTTATACACTGCGCGAAATATCATAAATTCTTGCAAGATATATCCAATTGTTCCTATGGGAGCTATAGGATATAGACGTCCGATCGGGGCGATTTTCAAACTTGATCTGCGTACACATGTTTTAGGACGATTGTAAAAGTTTCAGATCGCTAGCTTTTAAACTGAGCTCGCAAACGGTATTGAAACAGACGGGCATGGCTATATCGACTCCCCTATTGATCCTGATCAAGAATATATATACTTTATGGGGTCGGAAACGTCTCCTTCACTGCGTTACAAACTTCTGACCAAAATTATAATACCCTCTGCAAGAGTATAAAAATGCGATAGATTTCAACCGTTTAAAAACACAAACACTTAGTACATTCATCGAAATTATATCAAACAAGAAAGGAAAGCTAACTTCGGGCGGAGCCGAAGTTGAAATACCCTTGCAGAATATTCTGTAAATTATATTCTCCAAAATTATTCATATGATGCATTCTTAACACTCATAAAAAATCCCAACTTCCTAACTTTACAAACACCAAAGTTATGGCATTTCCGATCAATCAGTTATATGGCAGCTATAAGATATAGTCGGCCGATCCTTATGAAACTTGGTAGGTCGGATTGATTGGCCAAATATAAAACCCATATAAAATCCCAACTTCTTAACCTAACAAACACCAAAGTTATGGCATTTCCGATCAATCAGTTATATGGCAGCTATAGGATATAGTTGTCCGATCCCGGCCGTTCCGACTTATATACTGCGTGCAAAGGAAAGAAGGGTGTGTGCAAAGTTTCAATTCGATAGCTTTAAAACTGAGAGACTAGTTTGCGTAGAAACAGACAGACGGACAGACGGACAGACAGACGGACAGACGGACAGACGGACAGACGGACATGGCTATATCAACTCAGGAGGTGATCCTGATCAAGAATATATATACTTTATAGGGTCGGAGATGTCTCCTTCACTGCGTTGCACACTTTTGACCAAAATTATAATACCCTCTGCAAGGGTATAAAAATGTTGTGGAACATTTTAAACTGTTTTTTTAACACGGAATTCTTGAAACGTAACAATGCAAATTGGGCTCCTGTTAATGTATCCTAAAACAACTTCTTTGGTTTTGACGACTTTTCAAAAATGTGTATTGTTCAGATGCACTATGGGGCCAACAATCACTTTTGCCCCATAGTGCATCTGAACAAACCTTATTTTTCTCTGGTGGTACGTTAGGATTCGTATCAAAGCCCAATGCAAAAAGCAGTTAAAAACAAGAAAGGAAAGCTAACTTCGGGCGGAGCCGAAGTTGAAATACCCTTGCAGAATATTCTGTAAATTATATTCTCCAAAATTATTTATATGATGCATTCTTAACACTCATAAAAAATCCCAACTTCCTAACTTTACAAACACCAAAGTTATGGCATTTCCGATCAATCAGTAATATGGCGGCTATAGGATATAGTCCGCCGATCCTTATGAAATTTTATTGGTCGGATTGATTGGCCAAATATAAAACCCATAGAAAATCCCAACTTCCTAACTTTACAAACACCAAAGTTATGGCATTTTCGACCAATCAGTTATATGGCAGCTATAGGATATAGTCGGCCGATCCTTATGAAATTTGGTAGGTCGGATTGATTGGTCAAATATAAAACCCATAGAAAATCCCAACTTCCTAACTTTACAAACACCAAAGTTATGGCATTTCCGATCAATCAGTTATATGGCAGCTATAGGATATAGTCCGCCGATCCCGGCCGTTCCGACTTATATACTGCGTGCAAAGGAAAGAAGGGTGTGTGCAAAGTTTCAACTCGATATCTTTAAAACTGAGAGACTAGTTTGCGTAGAAACAGACAGACGGACAGACGCACAGACGGACAGACGGACATGCTTATATCAACTCAGGAGGTGATCCTGATCAAGAATATATATACTTTATAGGGTCGGAGATGTCTCCTTCACTGCGTTGCACACTTTTGACCAAAATTATAATACCCTCTGCAAGGGTATAACAAGAAGGGAAAGCTAACTTCGGGCGGAGCCGAAGTTGCTATACCCTGGCAGAATATTCTGTAAATTATATTCTCTTATTAAATTATTCATATGATGCATTCTTAATACTCATAATAATAATACTCATAAATCCAAACTTCCTAACTTTACAAATACCAAAGTTATGGCATTTCCGATTAATCAGTTATATGGCGGTTATAGGATATTGTCGGCCGATCCTTATGAAATTTGGTAGGTCGGATTGTTTGGCCAAATATAAAACCCATAAATCCTAACTTCCTAACTTTACAAACACCAACATTATGGCATTTCCGATCAATCAGATGTATGGCGGCTATAGGATATAGTCGGCCGATCCCGGCCGTTCCGACTTATATACTGCGTGCAAAGGAACGAAGGGTGTGTGCAAAGTTTCAATTCGATACCTTTAATCATTTTTATCAGACGGACAGACAGAAGGACATGCTTATATCAACTCAGGACGGGATCCTGATCAAGAATATATATACTTTATAGGGTCGGAGATGTCTCCTTCACTGCGTTGCACACTTTTGACCAAAATTATAATATCCTCTGCAAGGATATAATCAGAGAGGGGAAGACGCAGTTTTAAAATAAGTTTTATTGCTTAAGTTTTATATTTGGTTAATAAAAACTAAAAATTATTTTTAATTTATATTTTTTTTTCTCAAATTACAAATCATAAAAGAAATAGATTCCCTTTATTTGGGACATTAATATATTATATATATATATATAACAAGGGACGGAACAAGAAGCTGGTGTTATTTTGCTAGCGTTCCGTAACAAATTTGTAGAATCCATATGTGTTACAGGTCTCATGTCAAATTTATAACTTTTTTATGTAAATCTTAAAAAAGTCGCAATAAAAGAACAATTTTTTTTATTTTAGTTAGATTAAGACTTACATTAAGAGAACACAAGCTGTTATCCAACTTTTACAAGTTTTACTCAAAGTTCAAGCATTATTCTTAAGGTTTCAATTTCAACTGTTGCTTTTTAAATTAAAAACTCTGGAAATCGTACAAAAAATAAATTTATTTTGCTGCTTTAAACAATCTTGTTTGTTCATATCAGGTGTTAAAGATTACTTATAAATTCATTTATCGCCGATATTAAAGGAGTCCTAAATATTTACATAAAAGTCGCGCGATAATAATCAAAAATTGTTTAAAACTGTAAAATAAATTTTCGGGAAGTAAGATTATGTACAATAAATGAATTAGTTACCATTAATTATTGCCTTCTCTTCTTTGCACGCAGTATATAAGTCGGAGCTGTCGGGATCGGCCGACTATATCCCATAGCCGCCATATAACTGATTGATCGGAAATGCCATAACTTTGGTGTTTGTAGAGTTATTAAGTTGGGATTTTCTATCAGTTTTAGTTTTGGCCAATCAATCCGACCTAAGGTCATTATAAATCTATTTAACGAAAAGATAACAGCAAAGAGTTTTTATGAAAGGTTCCTTTTAATTTTTAAATTTGTAGTAAAAATGAATAAGAATTCTTCAAATTAAAGGCAACCACGAATTTTTCAGAGAAGGACTGCCTAATAATATTATGTAATATTAAATTAAATTTTCATCAAAAATCTTTTAAAAATTCATTGTTTGGTTCCTTATTGTAAATATTACCTAAACCTTCGCATTCTTTAGACCAGGAGGAATATTGCAAAAAGTCCGCAAGTTTTTACTTTTACATGTCAAATTTATAACTTTTATATGTAAATCTTAAAAAAGTCGCAATAAAAGAACAATTTTTTTTTATTTTAGTTAGATTAAGACTTACATTAAGAGATCACAAGCTGTTATCCAACTTTTACAAGTTTTACTCAAAGTTCAAGCATTATTCTTAAGGTTTCAATTTCAACTGCTGCTTTTTAAATTAAAAACTCTGGAAATCGTACAAAAAATAAATTTATTTTGCTGCTTTAAACAATCTTGTTTGTTCATATCAGGTGTTAAAGATTACTTATAAATTCATTTATCGCCGATATTAAAGGAGTCCTAAATATTTACATAAAAGTTGCGCGATAATAATCAAAAATTGTTTAAAACTGTAAAATAAATTTTCGGGAAGTAAGATTATGTACAATAAATGATTTTCAAACTTGATCTGCGTACACATGTTTTAGGACGATTGTAAAAGTTTCAGATCGCTAGCTTTTAAACTGAGCTCGCAAACGGTATTGAAACAGACGGGCATGGCTATATCGACTCCCCTATTGATCCTGATCAAGAATATATATACTTTATGGGGTCGGAAACGTCTCCTTCACTGCGTTACAAACTTCTGACCAAAATTATAATACCCTCTGCAAGAGTATAAAAATGCGATAGATTTCAACCGTTTAAAAACACAAACACTTAGTACATTCATCGAAATTATATCAAACAAGAAAGGAAAGCTAACTTCGGGCGGAGCCGAAGTTGAAATACCCTTGCAGAATATTCTGTAAATTATATTCTCCAAAATTATTCATATGATGCATTCTTAACACTCATAAAAAATCCCAACTTCCTAACTTTACAAACACCAAAGTTATGGCATTTCCGATCAATCAGTTATATGGCAGCTATAAGATATAGTCGGCCGATCCTTATGAAACTTGGTAGGTCGGATTGATTGGCCAAATATAAAACCCATATAAAATCCCAACTTCTTAACCTAACAAACACCAAAGTTATGGCATTTCCGATCAATCAGTTATATGGCAGCTATAGGATATAGTTGTCCGATCCCGGCCGTTCCGACTTATATACTGCGTGCAAAGGAAAGAAGGGTGTGTGCAAAGTTTCAATTCGATAGCTTTAAAACTGAGAGACTAGTTTGCGTAGACACAGACAGACGGACAGACGGACAGACAGACGGACAGACGGACAGACGGACAGACGGACATGGCTATATCAACTCAGGAGGTGATCCTGATCAAGAATATATATACTTTATAGGGTCGGAGATGTCTCCTTCACTGCGTTGCACACTTTTGACCAAAATTATAATACCCTCTGCAAGGGTATAAAAATGTTGTGGAACATTTTAAACTGTTTTTTTAACACGGAATTCTTGAAACGTAACAATGCAAATTGGGCTCCTGTTAATGTATCCTAAAACAACTTCTTTGGTTTTGACGACTTTTCAAAAATGTGTATTGTTCAGATGCACTATGGGGCCAACAATCACTTTTGCCCCATAGTGCATCTGAACAAACCTTATTTTTCTCTGGTGGTACGTTAGGATTCGTATCAAAGCCCAATGCAAAAAGCAGTTAAAAACAAGAAAGGAAAGCTAACTTCGGGCGGAGCCGAAGTTGAAATACCCTTGCAGAATATTCTGTAAATTATATTCTCCAAAATTATTTATATGATGCATTCTTAACACTCATAAAAAATCCCAACTTCCTAACTTTACAAACACCAAAGTTATGGCATTTCCGATCAATCAGTAATATGGCGGCTATAGGATATAGTCCGCCGATCCTTATGAAATTTTATTGGTCGGATTGATTGGCCAAATATAAAACCCATAGAAAATCCCAACTTCCTAACTTTACAAACACCAAAGTTATGGCATTTTCGACCAATCAGTTATATGGCAGCTATAGGATATAGTCGGCCGATCCTTATGAAATTTGGTAGGTCGGATTGATTGGCCTAATATAGAACCCATAGGAAATCCCAACTTCCCACCTTAACAAACACCAAAGTTATGGCATTTCCGATCAATCAGTTATATGGCAGCTATAGGATACAGTCGGCCGATCCTTATGAAATTTGGTAGGTCGGATTGATTGGTCAAATATAAAACCCATAGAAAATCCCAACTTCCTAACTTTACAAACACCAAAGTTATGGCATTTCCGATCAATCAGTTATATGGCAGCTATAGGATATAGTCCGCCGATCCCGGCCGTTCCGACTTATATACTGCGTGCAAAGGAAAGAAGGGTGTGTGCAAAGTTTCAACTCGATATCTTTAAAACTGAGAGACTAGTTTGCGTAGAAACAGACAGACGGACAGACGCACAGACGGACAGACGGACATGCTTATATCAACTCAGGAGGTGATCCTGATCAAGAATATATATACTTTATAGGGTCGGAGATGTCTCCTTCACTGCGTTGCACACTTTTGACCAAAATTATAATACCCTCTGCAAGGGTATAACAAGAAGGGAAAGCTAACTTCGGGCGGAGCCGAAGTTGCTATACCCTGGCAGAATATTCTGTAAATTATATTCTCTTATTAAATTATTCATATGATGCATTCTTAATACTCATAATAATAATACTCATAAATCCAAACTTCCTAACTTTACAAATACCAAAGTTATGGCATTTCCGATTAATCAGTTATATGGCGGTTATAGGATATTGTCGGCCGATCCTTATGAAATTTGGTAGGTCGGATTGTTTGGCCAAATATAAAACCCATAAATCCTAACTTCCTAACTTTACAAACACCAACATTATGGCATTTCCGATCAATCAGATGTATGGCGGCTATAGGATATAGTCGGCCGATCCCGGCCGTTCCGACTTATATACTGCGTGCAAAGGAACGAAGGGTGTGTGCAAAGTTTCAATTCGATACCTTTAATCATTTTTATCAGACGGACAGACAGAAGGACATGCTTATATCAACTCAGGACGGGATCCTGATCAAGAATATATATACTTTATAGGGTCGGAGATGTCTCCTTCACTGCGTTGCACACTTTTGACCAAAATTATAATATCCTCTGCAAGGATATAATCAGAGAGGGGAAGACGCAGTTTTAAAATAAGTTTTATTGCTTAAGTTTTATATTTGGTTAATAAAAACTAAAAATTATTTTTAATTTATATTTTTTTTCTCAAATTACAAATCATAAAAGAAATAGATTCCCTTTATTTGGGACATTAATATATTATATATATATATATAACAAGGGACGGAACAAGAAGCTGGTGTTATTTTGCTAGCGTTCCGTAACAAATTTGTAGAATCCATATGTGTTACAGGTCTCATGTCAAATTTATAACTTTTTTATGTAAATCTTAAAAAAGTCGCAATAAAAGAACAATTTTTTTATTTTAGTTAGATTAAGACTTACATTAAGAGAACACAAGCTGTTATCCAACTTTTACAAGTTTTACTCAAAGTTCAAACATTATTCTTAAGGTTTCAATTTCAACTGTTGCTTTTTAAATTAAAAACTCTGGAAATCGTACAAAAAATAAATTTATTTTGCTGCTTTAAACAATCTTGTTTGTTCATATCAGGTGTTAAAGATTACTTATAAATTCATTTATCGCCGATATTAAAGGAGTCCTAAATATTTACATAAAAGTCGCGCGATAATAATCAAAAATTGTTTAAAACTGTAAAATAAATTTTCGGGAAGTAAGATTATGTACAATAAATGAATTAGTTACCATTAATTATTGCCTTCTCTTCTTTGCACGCAGTATATAAGTCGGAGCTGTCGGGATCGGCCGACTATATCCCATAGCCGCCATATAACTGATTGATCGGAAATGCCATAACTTTGGTGTTTGTAGAGTTATTAAGTTGGGATTTTCTATCAGTTTTAGTTTTGGCCAATCAATCCGACCTACCAAATTCCATAAGGATCGGTCGACTATATCCTATAGCTGCAATATAACTGAACGATCAGAAATGCCACCATAACTTTGGTGTTTTTAAAATTAGGAAGTTGGGATTTTCTGCGGGTTTTATACTTGGCCGTCTAAATCCTATATCCGCCATATAACAGATTAATCGGAAATGCCATAAATTTGGTGTTTGTAAAGTCGGGTCTTAGTTTTGGCCAATTAATCCGATCTACCAAATTTCATAAGAATCGGCCGACTATATCCTATAGCTGCCATATAACTGAACGATTGAAAATGCCATAACTTACAGAATATTCTGGAAGGGTATATCAACTTCGGCTCCGCCCGAAATAAGCTTTCCTTTCTTGTTTTAGGGTTAATTGATCAGGAAAAATTAAAATATCAAAATATCAAATTTTAATGTAACAAATACGTCACGAAGTATCGGTTTTCATGTGGTCAATGACTAAGCGAAGGTCATTATAAATCTATTTAACGAAAAGATAACAGCAAAGAGTTTTTATGAAAGGTTCCTTTTAATTTTTAAATTTGTAGTAAAAATGAATAAGAATTCTTCAAATTAAAGGCAACCACGAATTTTTCAGAGAAGGACTGCCTAATAATATTATGTAATATTAAATTAAATTTTCATCAAAAATCTTTTAAAAATTCATTGTTTGGTTCCTTATTGTAAATATTACCTAAACCTTCGCATTCTTTAGACCAGGAGGAATATTGCAAAAAGTCCGCAAGTTTTTACTTTTACATGTCAAATTTATAACTTTTATATGTAAATCTTAAAAAAGTCGCAATAAAAGAACAATTTTTTTTATTTTAGTTAGATTAAGACTTACATTAAGAGATCACAAGCTGTTATCCAACTTTTACAAGTTTTACTCAAAGTTCAAGCATTATTCTTAAGGTTTCAATTTCAACTGCTGCTTTTTAAATTAAAAACTCTGGAAATCGTACAAAAAATAAATTTATTTTGCTGCTTTAAACAATCTTGTTTGTTCATATCAGGTGTTAAAGATTACTTATAAATTCATTTATCGCCGATATTAAAGGAGTCCTAAATATTTACATAAAAGTTGCGCGATAATAATCAAAAATTGTTTAAAACTGTAAAATAAATTTTCGGGAAGTAAGATTATGTACAATAAATGAATTAGTAACCATTAATTATTGCCTTCTTTCCTTTGCACGCAGTATATAAGTCGGAGCGGCCGGGATCGGCCGACTATATCCCATAGCCGCCATATAACTGATTGATCGGAAATGCCCAAACTTTGGTGTTTGTAGAGTTATTAAGTTGGGATTTTCTATCAGTTTTAGTTTTGGCCAATCAATCCGACCTACCAAATTCCATAAGGATCGGTCGACTATATCCTATAGCTGCAATATAACTGAACGATCAGAAATGCCACCATAACTTTGGTGTTTTTAAAATTAGGAAGTTGGGATTTTCTGCGGGTTTTATACTTGGCCGTCTTAATCCTATAGCCGCCATATAACAGATTAATCGGAAATGCCATAAATTTGGTGTTTGTAAAGTCGGGTCTTAGTTTTGGCCAATTAATCCGATCTACCAAATTTCATAAGAATCGGCCGAATATATCCTATAGCTGCCATATAACTGAACGATTGGAAATGCCATAACTTACAGAATATTCTGGAAGGGTATATCAACTTCGGCTCCGCCCGAAATAAGCTTTCCTTTCTTGTTTTAAGGTTAATTGATCAGGAAAAATTAAAATATCAAAATATCAAATTTTAATGTAACAAATACGTCACGAAGTATCGGTTTTCATGTGGTCAATGACTAAGCGAAGGTCATTATAAATCTATTTAACGAAAAGATAACAGCAAAGAGTTTTTATGAAAGGTTCCTTTTAATTTTTAAATTTGTAGTAAAAATGAATAAGAATTCTTCAAATTAAAGGCAACCACGAATTTTTCAGAGAAGGACTGCCTAATAATATTATGTAATATTAAATTAAATTTTCATCAAAAATCTTTTAAAAATTCATTGTTTGGTTCCTTATTGTAAATGTTACCTAAACCTTCGCATTCTTTAGACGAGGAGGAATAATGCAAAAAGTCCGCAAGTTTTTACTTTTACATGTCAAATTTATAACTTTTTTATGTAAATCTTAAAAAAGTCGCAATAAAAGAACAATTTTTTTTTATTTTAGTTAGATTAAGACTTACATTAAGAGATCACAAGCTGTTATCCAACTTTTACAAGTTTTACTCAAAGTTCAAGCATTATTCTTAAGGTTTCAATTTCAACTGTTGCTTTTTAAATTAAAAACTCTGGAAATCGTACAAAAAATAAATTTATTTTGCTGCTTTAAACAATCTTGTTTGTTCATATCAGGTGTTAAAGATTACTTATAAATTCATTTATCGCCGATATTAAAGGAGTCCTAAATATTTACATAAAAGTTGCGCGATAATAATCAAAAATTGTTTAAAACTGTAAAATAAATTTTCGGGAAGTAAGATTATGTACAATAAATGAATTAGTAACCATTAATTATTGCCTTCTTTCCTTTGCACGCAGTATATAAGTCGGAGCGGCCGGGATCGGCCGACTATATCCCATAGCCGCCATATAACTGATTGATCGGAAATGCCCAAACTTTGGTGTTTGTAGAGTTATTAAGTTGGGATTTTCTATCAGTTTTAGTTTTGGCCAATCAATCCGACCTACCAAATTCCATAAGGATCGGTCGACTATATCCTATAGCTGCAATATAACTGAACGATCAGAAATGCCACCATAACTTTGGTGTTTTTAAAATTAGGAAGTTGGGATTTTCTGCGGGTTTTATACTTGGCCGTCTAAATCCTATATCCGCCATATAACAGATTAATCGGAAATGCCATAAATTTGGTGTTTGTAAAGTCGGGTCTTAGTTTTGGCCAATTAATCCGATCTACCAAATTTCATAAGAATCGGCCGACTATATCCTATAGCTGCCATATAACTGAACGATTGAAAATGCCATAACTTACAGAATATTCTGGAAGGGTATATCAACTTCGGCTCCGCCCGAAATAAGCTTTCCTTTCTTGTTTTAGGGTTAATTGATCAGGAAAAATTAAAATATCAAAATATCAAATTTTAATGTAACAAATACGTCACGAAGTATCGGTTTTCATGTGGTCAATGACTAAGCGAAGGTCATTATAAATCTATTTAACGAAAAGATAACAGCAAAGAGTTTTTATGAAAGGTTCCTTTTAATTTTTAAATTTGTAGTAAAAATGAATAAGAATGCTTCAAATTAAAGGCAACCACGAATTTTTCAGAGAAGGACTGCCTAATAATATTATGTAATATTAAATTAAATTTTCATCAAAAATCTTTTAAAAATTCATTGTTTGGTTCCTTATTGTAAATGTTACCTAAACCTTCGCATTCTTTAGACCAGGAGGAATATTGCAAAAAGTCCGCAAGTTTTTACTTTTACATGTCAAATTTATAACTTTTTTATGTAAATCTTAAAAAAGTCGCAATAAAAGAACAATTTTTTTTATTTTAGTTAGATTAAGACTTACATTAAGAGATCACAAGCTGTTATCCAACTTTTACAAGTTTTACTCAAAGTTCAAGCATTATTCTTAAGGTTTCAATTTCAACTGTTGCTTTTTAAATTAAAAACTCTGGAAATCGTACAAAAAATAAATTTATTTTGCTGCTTTAAACAATCTTGTTTGTTCATATCAGGTGTTAAAGATTACTTATAAATTCATTTATCGCCGATATTAAAGGAGTCCTAAATATTTACATAAAAGTCGCGCGATAATAATCAAAAATTGTTTAAAACTGTAAAATAAATTTTCGGGAAGTAAGATTATGTACAATAAATGAATTAGTAACCATTAATTATTGCCTTCTTTCCTTTGCACGCAGTATATAAGTCGGAGCGGCCGGGATCGGCCGACTATATCCCATAGCCGCCATATAACTGATTGATCGGAAATGCCAAAACTTTGGTGTTTGTAGAGTTATTAAGTTGGGATTTTCTATCAGTTTTAGTTTTGGCCAATCAATCCGACCTACCAAATTCCATAAGGATCTGTCGACTATATCCTATAGCTGCAATATAACTGAACGGTCAGAAATGCCACCATAACTTTGGTGTTTTTAAAATTAGGAAGTTGGGATTTTCTGTGGGTTTTATACTTGGCCGTCTAAATCCTATAGCCGCCATATAACAGATTAATCGGAAATGCCATAAATTTGGTGTTTGTAAAGTCGGGTCTTAGTTTTGGCCAATTAATCCGATCTACCAAATTTCATAAGAATCGGCCGAATATATCCTATAGCTGCCATATAACTGAACGATTGGAAATGCCATAACTTACAGAATATTCTGGAAGGGTATATCAACCTCGGCTCCGCCCGAAATAAGCTTTCCTTTCTTGTTTTAAGGTTAATTGATCAGGAAAAATTAAAATATCAAAATATCAAATTTGAATGTAACAAATACGTCACGAAGTATCGGTTTTCATGTGGTCAATGACTAAGCGAAGGTCATTATAAATCTATTTAACGAAAAGATAACAGCAAAGAGTTTTTATGAAAGGTTCCTTTTAATTTTTAAATTTGTAGTAAAAATGAATAAGAATTCTTCAAATTAAAGGCAACCACGAATTTTTCAGAGAAGGACTGCCTAATAATATTATGTAATATTAAATTAAATTTTCATCAAAAATCTTTTAAAAATTCATTGTTTGGTTCCTTATTGTAAATGTTACCTAAACCTTCGCATTCTTTAGACGAGGAGGAATATTGCAAAAAGTCCGCAAGTTTTTACTTTTGCTCCACGAAACACAATAGAGCAAAACGCATACAAAATTGTTCTTCACTAGCATTACTTTTTTTATAGTTTTCAATTGTTCTTTATTACTTTTTTAAAATGGGAATTAATTAATGATAATTAATTCTCAATGATAATTAAATTTCCAACTGATTAAAAATTTAATTAAATTAAAATAAAATAAAATTAGTATAGACTTAACTATACAAAACATTTTTTTAATACCATTGATGGCCATTCCATTAAAAACAGGAAAACAACATAATTACACTTATTAAAAAAAAATGTATTTTAACTCCACAAGATAAACAAATATTTATCTCTGGAGTAACCAGTCGAGGATACAGAGAAATTTGACAAAACTTCGTTAAATGTTATTTTGGATTTCAAAAATTCATTTTCAACTTTAAAAAATATAAAACAATGTATAATATAATATAATGTATAGAATCGACTTAAAAGTTGTTGAGAAAATCGACAAATTTTAATTTTTTAATCATATATGGTTGAAACCCGATAAAGTGTCCTATTTATAAAACATTGTTGTTATAACTGCAACGTTATAAAAACTTTAGCTTGTCGGAGTATGTTTTCTATATTGATAAGTGTGATTTTTCAATAAGAGACGCTGCTTGTCGATTATTTTATTAGTTTTATGCGATGCGCAAGTGACAGGCGCTAGTGCTAAGCTAAATTTAAATTATTTCCTCGATCTTTTGCAGATGCTGTCTACTTATCTAGCTCGAGGCAAATCTTGGAGCCTATCATGGAGGAGACCAGCGAAGACGAGGAACTTGCTCCGGGCACATGGAGTGGCTGCCAAGAGCAGCATTCCAGCCTTTGGAGCTCCACAGGGTCTGAAACAGGCTCAGTGTTGCGCATAGAATTGATGAAGGGTAAGCTGGTGGAAATTTCCTATCTAATTCTACAGAACCCCATCTTATTGCACTTTTCCTCGTAGATGTTGATGCTATGTCTGAGCGGGACTTTGCCTGCCCGCCCAAAAGGCCGAGGCACTGTCTGGAGCCCGATCCTGGCCATAGTCTTGAGGATAGCGTCCAGATGCGCCGCCCTCACCGCCAGGATTTCGAGCCCCACAACAGTTTGGAGCGCTTACTGGTCATAGATGCATGTGCCCGGGACAGCTGTGGAAGCCAGGGACACCGGAGCAGCTTAGGCAGTCGGCGCGGTGGCTCCTTTGAGGATTATAACTCGGACAACGATTCCTTCCACTCGCTTTCACGCAGCTCTTCCCTCGTTCAGTTCGAGTTTCTGGAGCGGCAGTTTACTCTCCAAGAGCAGCACCAAAGTATGAACAGTCTGGGAAACAGCTCGCCCTCTCTCTTCAACTGCGAGCTCAATGCCGCAACTCGGTCCAGTGATAGCAATCCGGAGAGCAGGAGGGGATCTGCCTCGTCTCTATCGTTAATGAAGCGATTTGAGTCTAGCGACTGTCGCCTGCATCAGACGTATTACGAGCTGAACAAGCTCAACTTCGATGACCATCAGAAGCTCTTCTGCAAGAACCTGCACCAGACTGAACTGAAGTCCGACTCGGAGACCTGCTCCAGTTCCAGCTCCAGCTCATCTAGCGATACCAGTAGTCAAAGCCTTGTAAGCTCGTGTCTCGGCATCGGAAATGCGAGGGAAGCTCGAAATCAGGGTGAGAAGGCCTCCCGGCGAATGCCGCCCAACTCAGCCGAAAATCTGTCGGAAGACTCTGGGTACTGCGAACCCAGATCGCTACAGCTGGAAAAGTCTAAATCTATACCAAAGAATTTCGACAAGCTTTGCGAGGAGGAGGAGGAGCTGCTGCTACTGGAGGAGGGTTCGTCGCTTTCCCGAAACTCCCATGATTTGTCTCACCCCAAAATAGAACAGACTGCCGACATCGCATTAACACCCTGCTCGCCGTGCTCTCCGTCCTCTCCGCCGTTGCCTATTAATAGTTTCCCTGAGAGGGCATGCTCTCAGTCTAAATTGGCTTTGCCGCTCACGTCGCCGACCGGATCGGCCGTATCAACGTCGTCCGCTGCCTCGTTCACTTGGCTGCGCAACAGTTTGCCCGACATCCGCGAGCCGCGAGGTCCACTCTCAGTTGGAATTGGCGAACTGGATTCCTTTAACGGCTTCGTTCTGGCTACCAGCAGCCACCGCCGCAGCCACAGCAGCAGTTCTGCTGACCGCAGCTCGCCCACCACGAACTCTTTGCCCAACGAGCTACAGCAATTGGGGCGGCGCCGCCGTCCGCGCAACATCCGTCCCAATCAACAGAGCTATAATAACAAAAGCAGCGTGAGTAGCAGCTCCAGCGAGGCGCTTAACTTGGAGCGAGGGGAAAGCCGTGACGACTTTTTTCTTGAGTGTTACAGTCTGTCAAAAATACGGAGGAGTTACAGTTTGAAAGAGCGCCCCAGAAGAGCAGTGAGCGTGGCCAGTGCAAGGTATCTTAACGCTAGCTACCAGAACCTCACGCTTTTGGATTACACAGACAAGCGTCCGCTGAAAGATCAGGGAAACCACAAGAGGAGCCAGGCGGAAGTCATGTCGGGCGGAGTCTACGAGCAGATTATTTGCAAGGGCAATTTCTTGTTGGATGAGACCAGCAAGATATACGACAAAAATGTTTCCATACTGACGGATAAGCCGGCTCTGGAGGAGAAGTTGCAACCGCCGTCAGAGGACCATGTTTCAAATGTACGAGAGGAGCCTTCAGTGCAGCACTTGCAGTTGACTATTAAGCAGCCACCGCGCCAGAAGCGTTCGACTAGAGATTCCAAACAGTCCTTCGGCAAGACCTTTGACCAGGACCCAACCAATCTGCGCACCATGTACGCCCAAAGTCTGGAGCAGTGCCACTTTGATGTGCAGAAAATTCCTGTTCCGGGCTACCAACCAGCCATCTCGCAAAGGCCCCTGCCGAAGCACCGGTTCCACTCCGCCAAGCAACGCAGCTTGGTTAGTAGCACGCCGAATCTATCAGTCTGCGACAACGGCGGGGAAGAGCCGGAAGACGAAATTTATGTGAACAGTGCTCACACCTCAATGCACCACTTGCCAAAACCTCTAGGTATCCTACTGCCCGCCGGGTCGCGTCACTCCTTCGGCAAGGAGGTGAGCTTCTGCCCGGTGGTCAGCAAGTACTGCTGGCGGGAGCAGGTCTCAGAAGAGCCGGTCGAAGATCAGTGTCAGTCCAGTGAGGGCGAGCAGGGCCCATCGAGTGACGATGAACTGCTGGACAATGCGGACGCCACTGTGGTGCAAAACACAAAAGAGAACGAGAACATCGCCGCGCTCTTTGACCAAGAGCAATCGCATTGCTTCAGAGAGCCAGCAATCGCAGAGAGCGTCACCACTGAACAGAAAACAAAAATCGCCACACCCGATTGCCTTCATCAAAGAACCGAAGCTAAGACCACTCCGGGAAACGAGCTCTCATTAAGCAGCGCAATCAGTCTTGAACCTTGCATCGTCGCGAGGTCGTCGTTCCAGTCGGCACATCAAGCGAGCGCACGACCTTTAAGTCTAACCCTGCCTGTTCTAAGTGAGCCGCCTACTAACCGCGCCTTCCACATTCTTTACGCCTCACAGCAGCTGCTTGAGAGCTACGAGGCCCCGCAAATTTGCAAGATGCTGCCGGCCACGAATGTGAGCAGGACGACCGACAAGCACTCCAAAGGCTTCATCTCCAGGCTCACCCATGGACTCCGCTTCTCGCTGCGCCGAAAAAAGAAACAACAGAAGCTGGAGCAGCGGGACCAGAAGGGGGAACCCAATCAGCCGCCGATGGTGTTGGCGTCGCCTATTAAGAACTCTAGGCCAAGCACCGGAAACAGCAAGTGGGACGACTCTGTTCATATCCCGCTGAAGCCACCGAGAAGCCCGCAATGCACCCAACTTCACAGCAACATCGAGGCGATCAATGCCAGGGTACACAGCAGCCGGGAACTGGAACACCTGACCGAAACACAGCATAAAATGGTGACCGGCAAGCCACCGCTGCCCAAGCTGGCGCCCCGAAATGGAAACCAGGCCTATGTGTCTATAGAAGCCACCGCTAGCACCGCCACTACTGCCCAAACCGAGGCACTTTTAAGCGCCGAACGGAAACAGTACGAGCCAAGGTTGCAAGGCATTGAGTCGCCCTCGACGGCGAACGGCGCTCAAAAGACGCATAAGCTCAACCAACTCGGCGGAAACGGACTTGCGTCCAAGCAAACTGTGGTTACCGCTGTTCCAGTGACTGTTTCTCCCGTGGAAGAGGGAGTTAAGATAGGTTTAATCGAGACCAATCTGGACACTCATGAAACGGTCATTTCGGGGAAGACGCGTTCACTCATGGATATAACATGCAACCCTCTTAGCCTGTCGTACAAGCGATACATCGTGAAGCGGCTAAATGTGTCTAGCGCTGCCCACGACGAGGGTGATGTGGAAGGAGAAGCTATCATAGGTGGCGTGCAAATAGCATCCGTTTGTAGGCCGCACAAGAGCATGGAGTTCCTACTGGACAAGAAGAACCAGAAGAATATTTTGGTAAGTGACAGCACATGATAATATGATAGATAGATAGATTTTTATATACCACTTTTTTTTTACTTATGCAAAAACTTGCCCAAAAATGACAAAAAATCGGCCCAAATTCATTCTTTTTAAACATATACATATATAACAAGAAGGGAAGCAAACTTCGGCAAGCCGAAGTTTACATACCCTTGCAGTTATTACAAATCAACTACATTTCGATTTCTATGCATATATTACCAAAAACAATGAAGGTGTGTCAACTTTGCGCTGCATTTTGCCATCGTTTGGCAGCTATGGCAGCTATATGATATTGTTGTCCTATTTTAATTTGATTAAAACCGTAATTCCATAATATTTAAATATTACCAAATCCAAAGAACAAAAAAAAAAAATTAAAAACAACAAAGTTATAATTTTTTTGAATTAATTTTTCCAATTGTTCCTATGGGAGCTATTGTATTTTACCTGCAATAGAAACACAACTTTTGGGAAAGTTTCAACCAGATAGCTTTAAAACTGAGGGACTTGTTTGCGTCGAAACGGACGAACGGACATGGCTAGATCGACTCTCCTGGTGATGCTGATCTGGAATATATATTCTTTATAGGGTTGGAAATGTCTCCTTCACTGCGTTGCAATCTTTTGACCAAAATTATAATACCTTCTGCAAGGGTATAAAAAGGCAAAAAACAAGGTGAAACTCTATAGTCGAGTGCCTCGCTATAAGATACCGTTACTCAGATAACCAATTACAAAATAAATTAGAAATTACACAACGCCATCAGACGAAATTTACTGCAACCACCACAAGCTTAGAGCGAACAGCACGCCCGCCCCACGAACCACGTTTTCAAATATGCAGTGACGTCAAAATTAACATTTTATATGTCATAACTTCTAAAGAAATGGAGCGATTTGGAAAAATGTTGGTGTGTCGATAGATATTGACCAAGTAGTGCTGCTTTGACATATACCTGACCTCTACAGAGTTCTTAATAGTTAGATTGAGCTTGGCAACATTTGAAATAGGCGCTGTATAGGGTCTTATAATTTTGGTCAAAAGTGTGGAACGCAGTGAAGGAGACATCTCCGACCCTATAAAGTATATATATTCTTGGACCATTCAGGACCGCTTTCTGAGTTGATATAAGCATGTCCGTCTGTCCGTCTGTTTCTACGCGAACTAGTCTTTCAGTTTTAATGATATCGAATTGAAACTTTGCACACACCCTTCTTTCCTTTGCACGCAGTATATTAGTCGGAACGGCCGGGATCCGCCGGTATCGGCCGACTATATCCTATAGCTGCCATATAACTGATTGATCGGAAATGCCATAACTTTGGTGTTTTTAAAGTTAGGAAGTTTTCTGAGATTTTCTATGGGTTTCAGTTTTGGCCAATCAATCCAACCTACCAAATTTCATAATGATCGGCCGACTATATCTTATAGCTGCCATATAACTGAACGATTGGAATGACATAACTTCGATGTTTTTAAAGTTTGGAAGTATGAATATGAATATTTTGGAGAATATAATTTACAGAATATTCTCGGCTCCGCCCGAAGTTAGCTTTCCTTTCTTGTTTTTAACTAATTAAATCGCAACTGTGAAAATCGAAATATTTCAAATAAATCTTCTAAGAATATATTTCATATGACAAAAAATATTTTAATTACTTTTCAATAAAGGCTAAAAATTTTAGTCGTTCTAAACATTACTTCTCATGTGTGTTTATAACACAAGTAAAACAAGAAAGGAAAGCTAACTTCGGGCGGAGCCGAAGTTGATATACCCTTGCAGAATAGTCTGTAAATTATATTCTCCAAAATTATTCATATGATGCCATTCTTAATACTCATAAAAAATCCCAACTTCCTAACTTTAAAAACACCAAAGTTATGGCATTTCCAATCGTTCAGTTATATGGCAGCTATAGGATACAGTCGGCCGATCCTTATGAAATTTGGTAGGTCGGATTGATTGGTCAAATATAAAACCCATAGGAAATACTTTCTAACTTAACAAACACCAAAGTTATGGCATTTCCGATCAATCAGTTATATGGCAGCCATAGGATATAGTCGGCCGATCCCGGCCGTTCCAACTTATATACTGCGTGCAAAGGATCGAAGGCTGTGTGCAAAAAAAAACGGCCCGTTAAAATTGAACTTGCGGTGCTTAGATTTCTGGTCAGACGTTCTAACCCCTAGGCTACGCGGACAGGGCTAGAAAAATGTTATGGTCAGGGTGTGATATTTTAGAAAATTTTTTATTTTTTATATAACATTTTTTCATATCCATATTTTTTATTCAAGAAAATATTTATATTTTTTAGGGTTGTCTAATTTTTATACCCTTGCAGAGGGTATTATAATTTTGGTCAAAAGTGTGCAACGCAGTGAAGGAGACATCTCCGACCATATAAAGTATATATATTCTTGATCAGGATCACCTCCTGAGTTGATATAGCCATGTCCGTCTGTCCGTCTGTCTGTCCGTCTGTCTGTCCGTCTGTCTGTCCGTCTGTCTGTTTCTACGCAAACTAGTCTCTCAGTGTTAAAGCTATCGAATTGAAACTGCCGACTATATCCTATAGCTGCCATATAACTGATTGATCGGAAATGCCATAACTTTGGTGTTTGTTAAGTTAGAAAGTTGGTATTAGTCTTTCAGAAATCTAAGCACCGCAAGTTCAATTTTAACGGGCCGTTTTTATTTTTTTCTTTTTATACCCTTGCAGAGGGTATTATAATTTTGGTCAAAAGTGTGCAACGCAGTGAAGGAGTCATATCCGACCCTATAAGGTATATATATTCTTGATCAGGATCACCTCCTGAGTTGATATAGCCATGTCCGTCTGTCCGTCTGTCTTTTTCTACGCGAACTAGTCTCTCAGTTTTAAAGATATCGAATTGAAACTTTGCGCACAGCCTTCGATCCTTTGCACGCAGTATATAAGTCGGAACGGCCGGGATCGGCCGACTATATCCTATGGCTGCCATATAACTGATTGATCGGAAATGCCATAACTTTGGTGTTTGTTAAGTTAGAAAGTATTTCCTATGGGTTTTATATTTGACCAATCAATCCGACCTACCAAATTTCATAAGGATCGGCCGACTGTATCCTATAGCTGCCATATAACTGAACGATTGGAAATGCCATAACTTTGGTGTTTTTAAAGTTAGGAAGTTGGGATTTTTTATGAGTATTAAGAATGCATCATATGAATAATTTTGGAGAATATAATTTACAGACTATTCTGCAAGGGTATATCAACTTCGGCTCCGCCCGAAGTTAGCTTTCCTTTCTTGTTACGGTTAATTTGAGAAAATGTATATATTCTTTAGGTTGAATTATTTTTTAGAGCAGAATTCCTCATTTTAAGAACAAAAATTCTAAAAACAAGTACCATTTTTACTAAAAAATATAATTTTTCTTGGATTTAGGGCCATTCTAGTTTGTGGCGACAATTTCTACGTTTTAGAAACACTTTCTTAATTCAAGAAAAGTTTTTTTGTTTTCAGAAAAATATTCCTTGCAAATAGAAAATCTTTTCCTGGATTTAGAAAAAACAAGAGAGAACGCTATAGTCGAGTGCCTCGACTATTAGATACCCGTTACTCAGCTAAACAACAAAGACATCCGTTAGATGGCGCTATTGTATTGCGCCATTTACCCCAAGACATTGGTACCACGGGCCATGAAAGGCGGAAATGTAGGCGCTAGCCAGGCTTAAGCGTTTAATGGGTTTTTAGGCGTTAGAGTGGGCGTGGCAAACTTTTATTAGGCCAATCGATAGGTATTGACAAAACAAATACATATCAATTGAAATTTTCATAATATCATCAAAACTGTGGCCACAGCTTGTGGCTTGTGGGCGTCAGAGGGGGCGTGGCACCATTTTGAAACAAACTTGCGCTGCGTAGGAACTCCTAAAATCTACATGCAAAATGCCAATCTTCTAGCTTTTATAGTTTCCGAGATCTCAGCGTTCATACGGACAGACAGACAGGCCGGGATCGGCCCACTATATCCTATAGCTGCCATATAACTGATTGATCAGAAATGACATAACTTTGGTGTTTGTTAAGTTAGGAAGTTGGGATTCCCTATGGGTTTTATATTTGGCCAATCAATCCGACCTACCAAATTTCATAAGGATCGGCCGACTATATCCTATAGTCGTCATATAACTGATTGATCGGAAATACCATCACTTTGGTGTTTGTACAGTTAGGAGGTTGGGATTTTCAATGGGTTTTATATATGGCCAATTAATCTGACCTACCAAATTTCATAAGGATCAGCCGACAATATCCTATAGCTGTCATGTAACTGAACGATTGGAAATGCCATAATTTTGGTGTTTTTGAAGTTAGGAAGTTGAGATTTTTTATGAGTGTTAAAATGCATCATATGAATAATTTTGGAGAATATAATTTACAGAATATTCTGCAAGGGTATATCAACTTCGGATCCGCCCGAAGTTATCTTTCCTTTCTTGTTTTGTCTTTGATCACTCTGAATTCCCAAGCGACATCGAGTAAACGAATTCAAGCACGAAATAAAAAAATGAGTGTAAAATCAAACTATACGGATATAAAAAACGGCACAGCAAAGTGCAAAACTCTGTGAAAAAGTGATTAAATCAAGCGGGAATACAAGCAACCTGTCTTCACACTTGAAAAACATCCGTAAACACTGCATACTGGTCATAAAATATACATATATAATAACGAGGACGGAAGCTAACTTCGGCAAGCCGAAGTTTTAATACCCTTGCAGACTTTGCCGAAATTGCTTAAATTGAAAAGGTAGCGAAAGGAATAAGGTATACATAAATAAGCTAGATTTATGTCATGTCAATAGCTTTTATACTGCAAAAATGGCATACAAAAATAGAAAAAAAGGGATATTTTCGGAGCCTTTAAAAAAGCTTTAAGATATAGACGTCCGATCGGCAAGCGCTTATACCCTGATCAAGATATGCGTAAATAAATAAGACTTGGAAAAATTTATGTCAATAGCGTACACACTGCGAGAAATATTCGGAAAACAAGAGAGAACGCTATAGTCGAGTGCCTCGACTATTAGATACCCGTTACTCAGCTAAACAACTTAATATAAATATACCTTCTTGTTTGTTTTTCGCCGATCGAATTAGCACCTTGGCCATCTGTTCCAAAGTCATCCGTTAGATGGCGCTTTTGTATTGCGCCATCTACCCCAAGACATTGGTACCACGGGACATGAAAGGCGGAAATGTAGGCGCTAGCCAGGCTTAAGCGTTTAATGGGTTTTTAGGCGTTAGAGTGGGAGTGGCAAACTTTTATTAGGCCAATCGATAGGTATTGACAAAACAAATACATATCAATTGAAATTTTCATAATATCATCAAAACTGTGGCCACAGCTTGTGGCTTGTGGGCGTCAGAGGGGGCGTGGCACCATTTTGAAACAAACTTGCGCTGCGTAGGAACTCCTAAAATCTACATGCAAAATGCCAATCTTCTAGCTTTTATAGTTTACGAGATCTCAGCGTTCTCGGCTTGCCGAAGTTTGCTTCCTTTCTTCTATTGTTTATTTCTGGGATTGAGTAAATGGCTTATAATAACTGAAAATCATACCAATTGTCACCCAAAACAATTAAAAACAAGAAAGGAAAGCTAACTTCGGCACTGCCCCGATATACCCTTGCAGAATACTCTGTAAATTATATTCTCCAAAATTATTCATATGATGCATTCTTAATACTCATAAAAAATCCCAACTTCCTAACTTTAAAAACACCAAAGTTATGGCATTTCCAATCGTTCAGTTATATGGCAGCTATAAGATATAGTCGGCCGATCCTTATGAAATTTGGTAGGTCGGATTGATTGGCCAAATATAAAACCCATAGAAAATCCCAACTTCCTAACTTTACATTTATGGCATTTCCGATCAATCAGTTATATGGCAGCTATACGATATAGTCGGCCGATCCCGGCCGTTCCGACTTATATACTGCGTGCAAAGGAAAGAAGGGTGTGTGCAAAGTTTTAATTCGATAGCTTTAAAACTGAGAGACTAGTTTGCGTAGAAACAGACAGACGGACAGACGGACATGGCTATATCAACTCAGGAGGTGATCCCGATCAAGAATATATATACTTTGTAGGGTCGGAGATGTCTCATTCACTGCGTTGCACACTTTTGACCAAAATTAGCTATAGGATATAGTCGGCCGATCCTTATGAAATTAGATAGGTCGGTTTGATAGGCCAAAAATAAAAACCATAGAAAATAAAAACTTCTTAACTTTACAAACACTAAAGTATGGCATTTCCGATCGTTCAGTTATGGTAGGTCGAATAGATTGGCCAAAAATAAGACCCTTAGAAAATCCCAACTTCCTAACTTTGCGTAGAAAAAGACAGTCGGACATGCTTATATCAACTCAGAAAGCGATCCTGATCAAGAATATATATACTTTATAGGGTCGGAGATGTCTCCTTCACTGCGTTGCACACTTTTGAAACAAAATTATAATACCCTCTGCCAATAATTAAGTTTCTCATTGTACATAGCCTTGGAGTGTTTTTTTTCCAATATATGTATTTGCATATTGTTGGCATTCCCGATTCTCTTTCAGTTTGCAGCCTTACTTCTCTATGAAGGGGTTGAGAAAAGAGAGCACACCGAGACGTTAAAGGCAAGAAGTCACAAGATTACACCTTTTACAAAGACGCTCTCTCTGCTCCTATTTATAGTAGTATATTTAAATATTACCAAATTCCGGTACTATATTTAACTCTGAAAAAGCTCCCATAGGAACAATCGAATAAAAAAATTAAAAAAGTATAATTTTGTTGTTTTTATACCCTGGCAGAAGGTATTATAATTTTGGTTTAAAGTGTGCAACGCAATGAAGGAGACATCTCCGACCCTATAAAGCATATATATTCTTGATCAGGATCGCTTTCTGAGTTGATATAAACATGTACGTCTGTCCGTCTGTCTGTTTCTACGCAAACTAGTCTCTCAGTTTTAAAGATATCAAATTGAAACTTTGCACGCATCCTTCTTTCCTTTGCACGCAGTATATAAGTCGGAATGGCCGGGATCGGCCGACTATATCCTATAGCTGACATATAACTGAAAGGATCGGCCGACTTTTTTTCATAGATGCCATATAACTGAACGATCGGAAATGCCATAACATTGGTGTTGGGATTTTTTATGGGTTTTATTTTTGGACAACCGGTCCGATATTTGAGAATATAATTTGCAGAATTTCGGCTCCGCCCAAAGTTAGATTTCCTTGCTTGTTATACCCTTGCAGAGGGTATTATAATTTTGGTCAAAAGTGTGCAACGCAGTGAAGGAGACATCTCCGACCCTATAAAGTATATATATTCTTGATCAGGATCACCTCCTGAGTTGATATATGTCCGTCTCTCTGTTTCTACGCAAACTAGTTTCTCAGTTTTAAAGCTATCGAATTGAAACTTTGCACACACCCTTCTTTCCTTTGCACGGAGTATATAAGTCGGAACGGCCAGGATCGAACAACTAAATATACGAAATATAACTGATTAATTGGAAATGCTTTGGTGTTTGTTAAGTTAGGGATTTTCTATGGGTTTTATTTTTGGCCAATCAATCCGACCTACCAAATTTCATAAGGATCGGCCGACTATATCCTATAGCTGCCATATAACTGAACGATTGGAAATGCCATAACTTTTGTGTTTTTAAAGTTAGGAAGTTGGGATTTTTTATGAGTATTAAGAATGCATCACATGAATAATTTTGGAGAATATAATTTACAAAGTATTCTTCAAGGGTATATCAACTTCGGCTCCGCCATAAGTAGCTTTCCTTTCTTGTTTTTAATTTTATATCGGTCTTTGGGATTTGGTAATATTCAAATACTATGGATTTACGGTTTTAATTAAATAAAAATCGCACATATATATTTTTTAACTTCCAAAAAAATCAAAAAATTAAAAAAAAATAAAATGTAAAAAAATTGTGTTTTGCTATTTTTTATTTATTTAAATATTTCTTTGAGATTTAGTAATTATTTACTATATCTGAATTATGCTTTTAGTTTTGTCAAAATCGGACAACAGTATCATATAGCTTCCGTAGAAACGATGGCAAAATGCAGCGCAAAATCGACATAGCTTCATTGTTTTTAGTAATATAGGAATAGGAATCGAAATGTAGTCGTTTTGTAAAGTTTGCTTTCTTTCTTGTTCCTATTTATATTGGTTTTTGCTTGATTTTTGACCTGGTCATTGCTTTATCAATTCAATCCGGTTACTCGTCCCGATATATTTAGTACATAAATTATGGATTTTAAAGTTTCGATGGAAAACTAAAATTTTAAAAAAGGAAATATACCGCGGCCAAAAACAATGTTTTCATCTTTATATATACCAACGTTTTTCAAATTTTATTGAGCTTTAGCATCTATATTAACGAACCCATTTCCCTTTAACTGTTACATATTTGGAAATGTTAAAGAATATAAAGTTAAAGGAAACCTATTTCCAGTTAAATAACCACCTGACAAACCAAAATCAATGTCCCATGCTTGAAAATATGCGAAAAACTAGTTTACACTTAAAAAATATAATGGTACCATAAAAAACATTTTGAATGTTATTTTAATCATTAAGACCAACTGCACCTATAAATACAAATTTTAATCTATAGAGTAAATTTTTGATTTAATTTTGTAAACTAGTGCTGTTAGAGTTAAGAATTTATTAACAAGTCAACTTTCATTTTTGCATTGCAATGGCAATATTTTTTTGAGGCTTTTAAATAATGGATAAATTGAAATTCAGCACAGGCGCAATCAAACGAAATGGATAATGGTTTCTACCGGGACTTTTTTTTATAATACGGGGATGTATTGGGATACCAATTATATAAACCACATAATTCAGAAAATAGACAAACTTCAGTTTCGTGTTGGCGAAAGAAGATAAGTTTGTTTGTTACTTTTACTCAGGAGCACCTAAACACAACAAATGGCTTATAAAAATGTTTGGCTGTATACCTGCTTAATTTCATTACCATTTGTGAAATTTTCGTTTGGGGGGCTCTATGAAATAAACGTGCAATCTAAAAATAAAGCATGTGCAAGGAAAAATTCAAACACAAATAAAAAAAAATAAAAATACAATCTTAAATATGTACATTGCAGCCTATCGTTTTTTTTAACAAATTGGATTTTTGTATATATTTTCCTTTCTATTTTGGTATTTATTTGTTTATAAGACGATTGAAAATTATTTCGTAGTTGTATTTGGAAAAATAACTTTAATTTAGATTATGAGTCACACCCGCAAATGGGATCTGACGTTGTTAATTAATTGAGTGATGAGTAAGTTATAAAATGTGATTTTGTCTGAAGATTCTCTGCCACCTCTTCAAAAAATAAAAATTCAACCGCGAATTCATCAGACGTAATGAATATTGTAAAAAGTCTGCAGTTTCTTATGTTTACTACACGAAACACATTAGATATGAGATTGGGATTGCTAGCTAGGACATTAGGAAAATGCATATGGGCAAGAGCAAAACACTTGTTACCGCTTATAGTAGCACATCGCTTTTTTCATTTTTAAAATAGAAGAAACCAATGAGTTACGCTTATTTAATTTTTTATTTGACAAATTTTCATTACCATTTCAATTTTTAATTAAAAATAATCATTAGAATAGTCTTTTTTTTTCAAAGTAATAAAATATTCTTCCATTAGCAAATCTTTTTTAACCCTGGGAGCTATATGATATAGTCGCCCAATTCGGATCATTCCGACTAATATACTACCTACAATAGAAAGACAACTTTTGGGAAAGTTTCCAGCAGATAGCTTTAAATCTGAGGGACTAGTTTGGGTAGAAACGGACAGACGGACATGGCTAGATCGATTAGCATCTCTTGGTGATGGTGATCAAGAATATGTATAATATATACTTTATAGGATCGGAAATATCTCCTTCACTGCGTTGCAAACTTTTGACTGAAATTATAATACCCTCCGCAAGGGTATAAAAACGAAGGTTTACTATTAAAATATGTGCCAGTGGAATGTTAGTGCAGTTTGCGGGACACTTTTTAAAGCAAATAGCCAAAATTTAAAATAGTGAGCTAAAAATTTAATAAAAATGTAAATAAAAACAAGAAAGAAAAGCTAATCATTCAGTTATATGGCAGCTATAGGATATAGTCGGCCGATCCTTATGAAATGTAGTAGGTCAGATTGATTGGCCAAATATAAAACCCATAGAAAATCCTAACTTCCTAACTTTACAAACACGAAAGTTATGGCATTTCCGATCGTTCAGTTATATGGCAGCTATAGGATAAAGTCGGCCGATCCTTATGAAATTTGGTATGTCGGATAGATTGGCCAAAAATAAGACCCTTAGAAAATCCCAACTTCCTAACTTTGCGTAGAAAAAGACAGTCGGACATGCTTATATCAACTCAGAAAGCGATCCTGATCAAGTATATATAGACTTTATAGGGTCGGAGATGTCTCCTTCACTGCGTTGCACACTTTTGAAACAAAATTATAATATATATATATACATATACCCTCTGCCAATAATTAAGTTTCTCATTGTACATAGCCTTGGAGTGTTTTTTTTCCAATATATGTATTTGCATGTTGCTGGCATTCCCGATTCTCTTTCAGTTTGCAGCCTTACTTCTCTATGAAGGGGTTGAGCAAAGAGAGCACACCGAGACGTTAAAGGCAAGAAGTCACAAGATTACACCTTTTACAAAGACGCTCTCTCTGCTCCTATTTATAGTAGTATATCTAAATATTACCAAATTCCGGTACTATATTTAACTCTGAAAAAGCTCCCATAGGAACAATCGGATAAAAAAACAAGAGAGAACGCTCTAGTCGGGTGCCCCGACTATCAGATACCCGTTACTCAGGTAAAGGGAGTGCGAGGGAGATGGAGATAGAAACTTTGATCACGCATAACTTTTTAACGAATGGTCCGATTTGAAAAATTTCTTCCACATTTCGATAGGTATTGATAAACACAATAAAACTGCATTTTTACTTTTCCGAAATATTTAAATTTTTAAAATCGTATATATGCGATTGTGGGCGTTAAAGGGGGCGTGGCACCTTTTTGAAACAAACTTGCGCTGCGTAGGAACTCCTAGAATCTGCATGCAAAATGCCAATCTTCTAGCTTTTATAGTTTCCTAGATCTCAGCGTTCATACGGACAGACAGACAGACAGACGGACAGACAGACGGACAGACAGACGGACGGACAGACGGACATGGCTAGATCGACTCGGCTAGTGATCCTGAACAAGAATATATATTACTTTATAGGGTCGGAAACGCTTCCTTCTACCTGTTACATACTTTTGCACGAATACAATATACCCTTTTACTCTACGAGTAACGGGTATAATTAAAAAAATATAATTTTGTTGTTTTTATACCCTGGCAGAGGGTATTATAATTTTGGTTAAAAGTGTGCAACGCAATGAAGGAGACATCTCCGACCCTATAAAGTATATATATTCTTGATCAGGATCGCTTTCTGAGTTGATATAAACATGTACGTCTGTCCGTCTGTCTGTTTTTACGCAAACTAGTCTCTCAGTTTTAAAGATATCAAATTGAAACTTTGCACACATCCTTCTTTCCTTTGCACGCAGTATATAAGTCGGAACGGCCGGGATCGGCCGACTATATCCTATAGCTGCCATATAACTGAACGATCGGAAATGCCGTAACTTTGGTGTTTTTAAAGTTAGGAAGTTGGGATTTTGTATGGCCAATCAATCCGACCTACCAAATTTCATAAGGATCGGCCGACTTTTTTTCATAGATGCCATATAACTGAACGATCGGAAATGCCATAACATTGGTGTTATTAAAATTAGGAAGTTGGGATTTTTTATGGGTTTTATTTTTGGACAACCGGTCCGATATTTGAGAATATAATTTGCAGAATATTCTGCAAGGGTATTTCAACTTCGGCTCCGCCCAAAGTTAGATTTCCTTGCTTGTTATACCCTTGCAGAGGGTATTATAATTTTGGTCAAAAGTGTGCAACGCAGTGAAGGAGACATCTCCGACCCTATAAAGTAGACCCTATTCTTGATCAGGATCACCTCCTGAGTTGATATAGCCATGTCCGTCTCTCTGTTTCTACGAAAACTAGTTTCTCAGTTTTAAAGCTATCGAATTGAAACTTTGCACACACCCTTCTTTCCTTTGCACGGAGTATATAAGTCGGAACGGCCAGGATCGGATCCTATAGCTGCCATATAACTGACTGATCGGAAATGCTATAACTTTGGTTTTTGTTAAGTTAGGAAGTGGGAATTTCCTATGGGTATTTTATTTGGCCAGTCAATCCGACCTACCAAATTTCATAAAGATCGGCCGACTATAACTTTGGTGTTTGTAAAGTTAGGAAGTTGGGATTTTTTATGAGTGTTAAGAATGCATCATATGAATAATTTTGGAGAATATAATTTACAGAATATTCTGCAAGGGTATTTCAACTTCGGCTCCGCCCAAAGTTAGCTTTACTTTCTGGTTATACCCTTGCAGAGGGTATTATAATTTCAGTCAAAAGTTTGCAACGCAGTGAAGGAGACATTTCCGACCCTATAAGGTATATATATTCTTGATCAGCATCACCAGGAGAGTCGATCTAGCCATGTCCGTCTGTCCGTCCGTCCGTTTCTACGCAAACTAGTCCCTCAGTTTTAAAGCTATCTGCTTAAAACTTTCCCAAAAGTTGTCTTTCTATTGCAGGTAGTATATAAGTCGGAACGAGCCGGATCAAGCGACTATATCATATAGCTGCCATATAACTGAACGATCGGAAAAGCCATAACGTTGGTGTTTTTAAAGTTAGGAAGTTGGGATTTTCTATGAGTTTTATTTTTGGCCAATTATCCGACCTACCGAATTTCATAAGGATCGGACGACTATATCCTATAGCCGCCATATAACTGATTATTTTGGAAATGCCATAACTTTGGTGTTTTTAAAGTTAGGAAGTTGTGATTTTCTATGGGTTTTATTTTTGGCCAATCAATCCGACTCACCAAATTTCATAAGGATCGGCCGACTATATCCTATAGCTGCAATATAACTGATTGATCGGAAATGCCATAACTTTGGTGGTTGTAAAGTTAGGAAGTTGGGATTTTCTATGGGTTTTATATTTGGCCAATCAATCTGACCTACCAAATTTCATAAGGATCGGCCGACTATATCCTATAGCCGCCATATTACTGATTGATCGGAAATGCCATAACTTTGGTGTTTGTAAAGTTAGGAAGTTGGGATTTTTTATGAGTGTTAAGAATGCATCATATGAATAATTTTGGAGAATATAATTTACAGAATATTCTGCAAGGGTATTTCAACTTCGGCTCCGCCCGAAGTTAGCTTTCCTTTCTTGTTATACCCTTGCAGAGGGTATTATAATTTCAGTCAAAAGTTTGCAACGCAGTGAAGGAGACATTTCCGACCCTATAAAGTATATATATTCTTGATCAGCATCACCAGGAGAGTCGATCTAGCCATGTCCGTCTGTCCGTCCGTCCGTTTCTACGCAAACTAGTCCCTCAGTTTTAAAGCTATCTGCTTAAAACTTTCCCAAAAGTTGTCTTTCTATTGCAGGTAGTATATAAGTCGGAACGAGCCGGATCGGGCGACTATATCATATAGCTGCCATATAACTGAACGATCGGAAAAGCCATAACGTTGGTGTTTTTAAAGTTAGGAAGTTGGGATTTTCTATGAGTTTTATTTTTGGCCAATTAATCCGACCTACCGAATTTCATAAGGATCGGACGACTATATCCTATAGCCGCCATATAACTGATTGTTTGGAAATGCCATAACTGTGGTGTTTTTAAAGTTAGGAAGTTGGGACTTTTTAAGAGTATTAAGAATACATCATATGAATAATTTTGGAGAATATAATTTACAGAAGATTCTGCAAGGGTATATCAACTTCGGCTCCGCCCGTAGTTAGCTTTCCTCTCTTGTTTTTAATTTTATATCGGTCTTTGGCATTTGGAAATATTCAAATACTATGGATTTACGGTTTTAATTAAATAAAAATCGCACATATATATTTTTTAACTTCCGAAAAAAATCGAAAAATTCAAAAAAAATAAAATGTAAAAAAATTGTATTTTGCTATTTTTTATTTATTTAAATATTTCTTTGTGATTTAGTAATTATTTACTATATCTGAATTATGATTTTAGTTTTGTCAAAATCGGACAACAGTATAATATAGCTTCCGTAGAAACGATGGCAAAATGCAGCGCAAAATCGACATAGCTTCATTGTATTTAGTAATATAGGAATAGGAATCGAAATGTAGTCGTTTTGTAAAGTTTGCTTTCTTTCTTGTTCCTATTTATATTGGTTTTTGCTTGATTTTTGACCTGGTCATTGCTTTATCAATTCAATCCGGTTACTCGTCCCGAAATATATTTAGTACATAAATTATGGATTTTAAAGTTTCGATGGAAAACTAAAATTTTAAAAAAGGAAATATACCGCGGCCAAAAACAATGTTTTCATCTTTATATATATAAACGTTTTTCAAATTTTATTGAGCTTTAGCATCTATATTAACGAACCCATTTCCCTTTAACTGTTACATATTTGGAAATGTTAAAGAATATAAAGTTAAAGGGAAACCTATTTCCAGTTAAATAACCACCTGACAAACCAAAATCAATGTCCCATGCTTGAAAATATGCGAAAAACTAGTTTACACTTAAAAAATATAATGGTACCATAAAAAACATTTTGAATGTTATTTTAATCATTAAGACCAACTGCACCTATAAATACAAATTTTAATCTATAGAGTAAATTTTCGATTTAATTTTGTAAACTAGTGCTGTTAGAGTTAACAAGTCAACTTTCATTTTTGCATTGCAATGGCAATATTTTTTTGAGGCTTTTAAATAATGGATAAATTGAAATTCAGCACAGGCGCAATCAAACGAAATGGATAATGGTTTCTACCGGGACTTTTTTTTTATAATACGGGGATGTATTGGGATACCAATTATATAAACCACATAATTCAGAAAATAGACAAACTTCAGTTTCGTGTTGGCGATAGAAGATAAGTTTGTTTGTTACTTTTACTCAGGAGCACCTAAACACAACAAATGGCTTATGAAAATGTTTTGCTGTATACCTGCTTAATTTCATTACCATTTGTGAAATTTTCGTTTGGGGGGGTCCATGAAATAAACGTGCAATCTAAAAATAAAGCATGTGCAAGGAAAAATTCAAACACAAATAAAAAAAAAATAAAAATACAATCTTAAATATGTACATTGCAGCCTATCGTTTTTTTTAACATATTGGATTTTTGTATATATTCGCCAAGTGGCCAGCGGCATTACCCCATATTTTCCTTTCTATTTTGGTATTTATTATACCCGTTACTCGTAGAGTAAAAGGGTATATTGTATTCGTGCAAAAGTATGTAACAGGTAGAAGGAAGCGTTTCCGACCCTATACAGTATATATATTCTTGTTCAGGATCACTAGCCGAGCCGATCTAGCCATGTCCGTCTGTCCGTCTGTCTGTCCGTCTGTCTGTCTGTCTGTCCGTATGAACGCTGAGATCTCGGAAACTATAAAAGCTAGAAGATTGGCATTTTGCATGCAGATTCTAGGAGTTCCTACGCAGCGCAAGTTTGTTCAAAAAGGTGCCACGCCCCCTTTAACGCCCACAATCGCATATATACAATTTTAAAAATTTAAATATTTCGGAAAAGTAAAAATGCAGTTTTATTGTGTTTATCAATACCTATCGAAATGTAGAAGAAATTTTTCAAATCGGACCATTCGTTAAAAAGTTATGCGTGATCAAAGTTTCTATCTCCATCTCCCTCGCACTCCCTTTACCTGAGTAACGGGTATCTGATAGTCGGGGCACCCGACTATAGCGTTCTCTCTTGTTTGTTTATAAGACGATTGAAAATTATTTCGTAGTTGTATTTGGAAAAATAACTTTAATTTTGATTATGAGTCACACCCGCAAATGGGATCTGACGTTGTTAATTAATTGAGTGATGAGTAAGTTACAAAATGTGATTTTGTCTGAAGATTCTCTGCCACCTCTTCAAAAAATAAAAATTCAACCGCGAATTCTTCAGACGTAATGAATATTGTAAACACATTAGATATGAGATTGGGATTGCTAGCTAGGACATTAGGAAAATGCATATGGGCAAGAGCAAAACACTTGTTACCGCTTATAGTAGCACATCGCTTTTTTCATTTTTAAATAGAAGAAAACAATGAGTTACGCTTATTTAATATTTTATTTGACAAATTTTCATTACCATTTCAATTTTTAATTAAAAACAAGAAAGGAAAGCTAACTTCGGGCGGAGCCGAAGTTGATATACCCTTGCAGAATACTCTGTAAATTATATTCTCCAAAATTATTCATGTGATGCATTCTTAATACTCATAAAAAATCCCAACTTCCTAACTTTAAAAACACCAAAGTTATTGCATTTCCAATCGTTCAGTTATATGGCAGCTATAAGATATAGTCGGCCGAATATAAAAAATATAATTTTGTTGTTTTTATACCCTGGCAGAGGGTATTATAATTTTGGTTAAAAGTGTGCAACGCAATGAAGGAGACATCTCCGACCCTATAAAGTATATATATTCTTGATCAGGATCGCTTTCTGAGTTGATATAAACATGTACGTCTGTCCGTCTGTCTGTTTTTACGCAAACTAGTCTCTCAGTTTTAAAGATATCAAATTGAAACTTTGCACACATCCTTCTTTCCTTTGCACGCAGTATATAAGTCGGAACGGCCGGGATCGGCCGACTATATCCTATAGCTGCCATATAACTGAACGATCGGAAATGCCGTAACTTTGGTGTTTTTAAAGTTAGGAAGTTGGGATTTTGTATGGCCAATCAATCCGACCTACCAAATTTCATAAGGATCGGCCGACTTTTTTTCATAGATGCCATATAACTGAACGATCGGAAATGCCATAACATTGGTGTTATTAAAATTAGGAAGTTGGGATTTTTTATGGGTTTTATTTTTGGACAACCGGTCCGATATTTGAGAATATAATTTGCAGAATATTCTGCAAGGGTATTTCAACTTCGGCTCCGCCCAAAGTTAGATTTCCTTGCTTGTTATACCCTTGCAGAGGGTATTATAATTTTGGTCAAAAGTGTGCAACGCAGTGAAGGAGACATCTCCGACCCTATAAAGTAGACCCTATTCTTGATCAGGATCACCTCCTGAGTTGATATAGCCATGTCCGTCTCTCTGTTTCTACGAAAACTAGTTTCTCAGTTTTAAAGCTATCGAATTGAAACTTTGCACACACCCTTCTTTCCTTTGCACGGAGTATATAAGTCGGAACGGCCAGGATCGGATCCTATAGCTGCCATATAACTGACTGATCGGAAATGCTATAACTTTGGTTTTTTGTTAAGTTAGGAAGTGGGAATTTCCTATGGGTATTTTATTTGGCCAGTCAATCCGACCTACCAAATTTCATAAAAATCGCCCGAAAAAAAATTTGGGGTTTTTAAAAAAAAAAGAAGTTGGGATATTTAGGGGTAAAAATGCATAATCTGATTAATTTTTTGATTATGAGTCACGAATATTTGGGTTTTTTCTTTTTTTTTTTTTTTTCCTACCTCGGTATCTGATAGTCGGGGCATCTGACTATAGTTTTTGTTTGTTTATAAGACGATTGAAATTATTTCGTAGTTGTATTTGGAAAAATAACTGTAATTTTGATTATGAGTAGTTACAAAATGTGATTTTGTCTGAAGATTCTCTGCCACCTCTTCAAAAAATAAAAATTCAACCGCGAATTCTTCAGACGTAATGAATATTGTAAACACATTAGATATGAGATTGGGATTGCTAGCTAGGACATTAGGAAAATGCATATGGGCAAGAGCAAAACACTTGTTACCGCTTATAGTAGCACATCGCTTTTTTCATTTTTAAATAGAAGAAAACAATGAGTTACGCTTATTTAATATTTTATTTGACAAATTTTCATTACCATTTCAATTTTTAATTAAAAACAAGAAAGGAAAGCTAACTTCGGGCGGAGCCGAAGTTGATATACCCTTGCAGAATACTCTGTAAATTATATTCTCCAAAATTATTCATGTGATGCATTCTTAATACTCATAAAAAATCCCAACTTCCTAACTTTAAAAACACCAAAGTTATTGCATTTCCAATCGTTCAGTTATATGGCAGCTATAAGATATAGTCGGCCGATCCTTATGAAATTTGGCAGGTCGGATTGATTGGTCAAATATAAAACCCATAGAAAAACCCAACTTCCTAACTTTACAAACACCAAAGTTATGGCATTTCCGATCAATCAGTTATATGGCAGCTATAGGATAAAGTCGGCCGATCCTTATGAATTTTGGTAGGTCGGATTGATTGGTCAAATATAAAACCCATAGAAAAACCCAACTTCCTAACTTTACAAACACCAAAGTTATGGCATTTCCGATCAATCAGTTATATGGCAGCTATAGGATATAGTCGGCCGATCCCGGCCGTTCCGACTTATATACTGCGTGCAAAGGAAAGAAGGGTGTGTGCAAAGTTTCAACTCGATATCTTTAAAACTGAGAGACTAGTTTGCGTAGAAACAGACAGACGGACAGACGGACAGACAGACGGACAGACGGACAGACGGACATGCTTATATCAACTCAGGAGGTGATCCTGATCAAGAATATTTATACTTTATAGGGTCGGAGATGTCTCCTTCACTGCGTTGCACACTTTTGACCAAAATTATAATACCCTCTGCAAGGGTATAATAATCATTAGAATAGTCTTTTTTTTTCAAAGTAATAAAATATTCTTCCATTAGCAAATATTTTTTAACCCTGGGAGCTATATGATATAGTCGCCCGATTCGGATCATTCCGACTACTACCTACAATAGAAAGACAACTTTTGGGAAAGTTTCCAGCAGATAGCTTTAAATCTGAGGGACTAGTTTGGGTAGAAACGGACAGACGGACATGGCTAGATCGACTAGCATCTCTTGGTGATGGTGATCAAGAATATGTATAATATATACTTTTGCGTTGTAAACTTTTGACTGAAATTATAATACCCTCCGCAAGGGTATAAAAACGAAGGTTTACTATTAAAATATGTGCCAGTGGAATGTTAGTGCAGTTTGCGGGACACTTTTTAAAGCAAATAGCCAAAATTAAAAATAGTAACCTAAAAATTTAATAAAAGTGTAAATAAAAACAAGAAAGGAAAGCTAACTTCGTGCGGACCCGAAGTTGATATACCCTTGCAGAATACTCTGTAAATTATATTCTCCAAAATTATTCATGGGATGCATTCTTAATACACATAAAAAATCCCAACTTCCTAACTTTAAAAACACCAAAGTTATGGCATTTCCAATCGTTCAGTTATATGGCAGCTGCCATATAGGATATAGTCGGCCGATCCTTCTGAAATTTGGTGAGTCGGATTGATTGGCCAAAAATAAAACCCATAGAAAATCCCAACTTCCTAACTTAACAAACACCAAAGTTATGGCATTTCCGGTTAATCATTTATATGGTGGCTATAGGATATAGTCGTCCGATCCTTATGAAATTTGGTAGGTCGGATTGATTGGCCAAATATAAAACCCATAGAAAATCGCAACTTCCTAACTTTAAAAACACCAAAGTTATGGCATTTCCGATCCCGGCCGTTCCGACTTATGTATATACAGCGTGCAAAGGAAAGAAGGGAGTGTGCAAAGTTTCAATACGATATCTTTAAAACTGAGAGACTAGTTCGCGTAGAAACAGACAGACGGACAGTCGGACATGCTTATATCAACTCAGGAGGTGATCCCGATCTGTAATTGTGAAGAATGCATCACATGAATAATTTTGGAGAATATAATTTACAGAGTATTCTGCAAGGGTATATCAACTTCTGTAATTATATTCTCCAAAACTATTCATAATATGCATTCTTAATACTCATAAAAAATCTCCCTAACTTTAAAAACACCAAAGTTATGGCATTTCCAATCGTTCAGTTATATGGCATCCATAGGATATAGTCGGCCGATCCCGGCCGTTCCGACTTATATACTGCTCGCAAAGGAAATAAGGGTGTGTGCAAAGTTTCAATTCGATATCTTTAAAATGGAGAGACTAGTTTGCGTAGAAACAGACAGACGGACTGCGTTGCACACTTTTGACCGAAATTATAATACCCTCTGCAAGGGTATAAAAAAGTTAAACTGAATTCCTCTTTTTCTTTCCTTGTAACCCCTGGGCAATACGCCAACAATTACCCATGCAATACGACCTTTTAGACAATAAATCTATTTACGGCATGCGCCTCATAAACATGGGAGGGCGCAATGGGGAATGTGTTTTTTTGGGCCATTCAGTCACAGGGAGTTTTTCGAACCTTACCATTTCGTAAAATGGGCAATCGACAACAAATTTATTCAGCCATTTACCAACTAATAGGCAGACTCAGTTACATGGTACAGACTCAGATATATGGTACCTGAGAGAACGGTTTTCATCAATTGGATTTAATTGCTTTAGCTGATTTATGGATTTATCCCCGCGGATACCTACTAATTGAACATGGGTACCTTGATAAACTTTCGAATTTTACAAATTTCACAAATAAAATACATACAATACACACAAATACAAAACTGTAATGCTGATCTTTATTTGTTTCCTTACGACAGTACGTGAAATCACTTAAAACATTTCCCTTGCAAAACTCTACCCTTTAGATATAAATAGCCGTGTTCAAAGTTTTTATAGTATCAGTCAGCATGATGATCTTTAATCTTTTTAAACTATTAAACTGATTACCACTGGTTTTACGGGTCTTATGTCAAAAATTCTAGAGCGGCCAACGAAATTGTGAATTACAAAAAAATTTTTTTTTAGAATAACAGTCGTGTTTTGGAAAAAGCGAAGTACCATAACAGCAGTTAGCAAAATCACGAAAAATGTCAGGTTAGAAATAAATTACATAAATTACATTACTGACATTTTTAGATTCCAGTAAGGTACGATTCAACTAAGCTAAATTATTTATATATGTTTTCGAGATCTGCAACACATTTTTCAAATCATTGTGAGGAGTCTTAAACTCCCCACTATTCCCGATGCAGGAGATTGGCCTAGCAACAGCGAAGGAGACGGGGAAAGAAATGAAGGACACCCAGGTCAAACGGGAAACATTTGGACCCTCATATGCAAGAGCAACGAGGTCATACAGTAAATTGGCGGACTTTGGACCCGCCTAAAGAGAACACACCGTGAATTAACGGTACCTCGATGGACCTTGGACCCGCGCCCGGCAAGGGCAACGAGGTCATACGGTGAATTGGCGGGCTTCGGGCCCGAATAAAGAGGACACACCGAGAATGAACGGTGCTTCAGTCGACCTCGCACCCGAGCTCTGCGAGGAATATAACGGCATCTACAGCGCCAATAAAAGGACGGCGCAAGCGCAGCTCAAGACAGTACGAGTGCGAGAATGAGAGCGAGTGCGTGAAAGCGGAATAAGTAAATCGAAACCGAAGTGCCCAAGGATCAAGATCGCAAAGTCGAGACGCCGAACGATGACAAGTCTACAAGGATGAGGCTACAACGCTGAGATCCAACGGTGCTAGGTCGTGGTCAAATCAAACTTAGGGAGTCCTTGCGCGGTGTCAGGCGATAAGGGAGAACTTTGTTCTACCTGCTAGGCGATTCACCTTGCCGACAAAGTCCAGGCTGAACTCTGGGAGGCGATAAATGTGGCTAGGCGATAAGGCGAAACTTCGTTTCACCTGCTAGGCGATACACCTTGCCGGCCCCGGAAGGGAAGTTCGCATAACATCCAGGGTTTTGGTGGAGCCGTCCCGATCTCAGTCACCCGGAGCAGCAAGCCGAAGCAACGCAGCAGCAAGCCAGGAGCGACGCAGCAGAGGACAGCGACAAGGGGCAGCGGAGCAGTAGCAATAAGGCTACATTTTGAGAATTAATATACCAGTAACAACCTAATCTTTTCTGGCGTTATCCTATGGTCACGGGCAGACACTCAATACAAATTTGGTGGAACGAACTCACAACGTCTCTGAGCTAGCCGCACGTTTTCGTAGCGAGCATGAAACAAAGAATCAGGTCGTTACATCATACCTATCTCAAAGATTTCAATTGGTGGCAACACCATCCGCAAAAGAATTTATAATGTCCGTATATGGCTCAGGTTAGAAATAAATTACATAAATTACATTATTAAATTACATTATTGACATTTTTAGATTCCAGTACTGTACGATTTAACTAAGCTAAATTATTTGTATATGTTTTCGAGATCTGCAACAAATTTTATCAAATCATACCTATCTGAAATATTTCAATTGGTGGCAACACCAACCGCAAAATCATTTATAATGTTCGTATATGGCTCATTTTTTGCGGATAATTATACCCGTTACTCGTAGAGTAAAAGGGGTATATTGTATTCGTGCAAAAGTATGTAACAGGTAGAAGGAAGCGTTTCCGACCCTATAAAGTATATATATTCTTGTTCAGGATCACTAGCCGAGTCGATCTAGCCATGTCCGTCTGTCCGTCTGTCTGTCCGTCTGTCTGTCCGTATGAACGCTGAGATCTCGGAAACTATAAAAGCTAGAAGATTGGCATTTTGCATGCAGATTCTAGGAGTTCCAACGCAGCCCAAGTTTGTTTCAAAAAGGTGCCACGCCCCCTTTAACGCCCACAATCACTTAAATACGATTTTAAAAATTTTTATTTTTCGGAAAAGTAAAAATGCAGTTTTATTGTGTTTATCAATACCTATCGAAATGTAGACGAAATTTTTCAAATCGGACCATTCGTTAAAAAGTTATGCGTGATCAAAGTTTCTATCTCCATCTCCCTCGCACTCCCTTTACCTGAGTAACGGGTATCTGATAGTCGGGGCACCCGACTATAGCGTTCTCTCTTGTCTATATCTATAATGTTCGTCTATCGTTCACAACATTGGCGCTCACCCACGCTAACAAGATATCAAAGATATGAGTTGCCACTGCTTACAGCTTATAATTAAAATTATAAGCCTGCTTTTAGTTCTGTAAAATTCTATTCTTTTTATTCCTTTACAGACAGTTTTATAATTTCTTGATCAGCATCACCAGGAGAGTCGATCTAGCCACTAATCCCTCAGTTTTAAGGCTATGCTTGAAACTTTCCCAAAAGTTCCGTTCCGACTTATAAAAACGAGCCGGATCGGGCGACCATATTATATAGCCCATAGGAACAGTCGAAAAAATAATTTTAAAAAGTATAACTTTGTTTTTAATTTTTACTTCCTTTCTTGTGTTATTTAATTTTACATTTATTTATTTACATTATTTAACGTCAAAATGGAGTCCTCTAAATTATGAGCTGTTTTTGGAAAGCACACAGCTTCCGTAGACATTTTAAATAAAAACGAGGACGGAAGCTAACTTCGGCAAGCCGAAGTTTTAATACCCTTGCAGACTTTGCCGAAATTGCTAAAATTGAACAAGTAGCAAAAAGAATAAGGTATACATAAATAAACAAGATTGGCATAGTTTCATGTCAATAGGTTTTATACTGCAAACATGTCAAATAGAGAATAGAACAAGAAAGGAAAGCTAACTTCGGGCGGAGCCGAAGTTTATATACCCTTGCAGAATATTCTGTAAATTATATTCTCCAAAATTATTCATATGATGCATTTTAACACTCATAAAAAATCCCAACTTCTTAACTTCAAAAACACCAAAGTTATGGCATTTCCAATCGTTCAGTTACATGGCAGCTATAGGATATTGTCGGCTGATCCTTATGAAATTTTGGAGGTCAGATTGATTGGCCAAATATAAAACCCATAGAAAATCCCAACTTCCTAACTTTACAAACCCCAAAGTTATGGCATTTCCGATCAATCAGTTATATGGCAGCTATAGGATATAGTCGGCCGATCCCGGCCGTTCCGACTTATATACTGAAATCCCAACTTCCTAACTTTACAAACACCAAAGTTATGGCATTTCCGATCAATCAGTTATATGGCAGCTATAGGATATAGTCGGCCGATCCCGGCCGTTCCGACTTATATACTGCGTGCAAAGGATCGAAGGCTGTGTGCAAAGTTTCAATTCGATATCTTTAAAACTGAGAGACTAGTTCGCGTAGAAACAGACAGACGGACAGACAGACGGACAGACGGACAGACGGACATGGCTATATCAACTCAGGAGGTGATCCTGATCAAGAATATATATACTTTATAGGGTCGGAGATGTCTCCTTCACTGCGTTGCACACTTTTGACCAAAATTATAATACCCTCTGCAAGGGTATAAAAAAGGGATATTTTCGCAGCCTTTAAAAATTTGTCCTACGGAAGCCTAGGATATTGACGTCCGATTGGCAAGCGCTTTTACCCTGATCAAAATATGCGTAAATAAATAAGACTTGGAAAAATGTATGTCAATAGCTTACACACTGCGCGAAATATTCTGAAAAACATCAAATTTGGACCCATTTCACCCTATTGTTCCAATGGGAGCTATAGGATATAGACCTCCGATCGGCACGCGCTTTTACCCTGATTAAGGTATGCATAAAAAATACGATTTGAAAATATTCATGTCAATAGCTTTTATACTGCGCGAAATATCCTGAAAATCATTCAATTTTAACCGATTTCACCCTATTGTTCCTATGGGAGCTATAGGATATAGACTTCTGATCGGCACCCGCTTTTACTCTGATCAAGTTATGCATAAAAAAATACGATTTGGAAAGATTCATGTCAATAGCTTTTACACTGCGCGAAATATTATCAATTCTTGCAAGATATATCCGATTGTTCCTATGGGAGCTATAAGATATAGACGTCCGATCGGGGTGATTTTCAAACTTGAACTGCGTACACATGTTATTGGACGACTGTGATAGTTTCAGATCGCTAGCTTTCAAACTGAGCTGGCAAACGGTATTGAAACGGACGGACAGACGGACGGGCGGACAAGCTGACATGGCTATATCGACTCCCCTATTGATCCTGATCAAGAATACATATATTTTATGGGGTCTCCTTCACTGCGTTACAAACTTCTGACCAAAATTATAATGCCCTCTGCCATACATAATAAAAACAAGAAAGGAAAGCTAACTTCGGGAGGAGCCGAAGTTGAAATACCCTTGCAGAATATTCTGTAAATTATATTCTCCAAAATTATTCATATGATGCATTCTTAACACTCATAAAAAATCCCAACTTTCTAACTTTAAAAACACCAAAGTTATGGCATTTCCAATCGTTCAGTTAAGTGGCGGCTATAGGATATAGTCGGCCGATGCTTATGAAATTTGGTAGGTCAGATTGATTGGCCAAATATAAAAACCATAGAAAATCCCAACTTCCTAACTTTACAAATCCCAAAGTTATGGCATTACCGATCAATCAGTTATATTGCAGCTATAGGATATAGTCGGCCGATCCTTATGAAATTTGGTTGGTCGGATTGACTGGCCAAATAAAATACCCATAGGGAATCCCAACTTCCTAGCTTAACAAACACTAAAGTTATGTCATTTCCGATCAATCAGTTATATGGTAGGTCGGAGTGATTGGCCAAAAATAAAACCCATAGAAAATCCCAACTTCCTAACTTTACAAACACCAAAGTTATGGCATTTCCGATCAATCAGTTATATGGCGGCTATAGGATATAGTTGTCCGATCCCGGCCGTTCCGACTTATATACTGCGTGCAAAGGAAAGAAGGGTGTGTGCAATGTTTCAATTCGATATCTTTAAAACTGAGAGACTAGTTCGTGTAGAAACAGACAGACGGACAGACAGACGGACATGCTTATATCAACACAGGATGTGATCCTGATCAAGAATATATATACTTTATAGGGTCGGAGATGTCTCCTTCACTGCGTTGCACACTTTTGACCTTGCCTCTGCAAGGGTATAAAAACAAGAAAGGAAAGCTAACTTTGGGCCGAGCCAAAATTGATAAACCCTTGCAGAATAGTCTGTAAATTATATTCTCCAAAATTATTCATATGATGCATTCTTAATACTCATAAAAAATGCCAACTTCCTAACATTAAAAACACCAAAAGTAATGGCATTTCCAATCGTTCAGTTATATGGCAGCTATAGGATATAGTCGGCCGATCCTTATGAAACTTAGAAGGTCGGATTTATAGGCCAAAAATAAAACCTATAGAAAATCCCAACTTCCTAACTTTACAAACACCAAAGTTAGGGCATTTCCGATCAATCAGTTATATGGCGGTTATAGGATATAGTCGACCAATCCTAATGAAATTTGATAGGTCGGATTAATTGGCCAAATATAAAACCCATAAAAAATCACAACTTCCTAACTTTAAAAATACCAAAGTTATGGTATTTCCGATCGTTCAGTTATATGGCAGATATAGGATATAGTCGGCCGATCCGGCTCGTTCCGACTTATATACTACCTGCAATAAAAAGACAACTTTTGGAAAAGTTTCAAGCAGATATCTTTAAAAATGAGGGACTAGTTTGCGTAGAAACGGACAGACGGACGGACAGACGGACAGACGCACATGGCTAGATCGACTCTCCTGGTGATGCTGATCAAGAATATATATACTTTATAGGGTCGGAAATGTCGCCTTCACTGCGTTGCACAATTTTGACCAAAATTATAATACCCTCTGCAAGGGTATAAAAATAAACGTGTGGAATATAGGCGAGTGAGCGCATGCAATCAAACGAAATGGATAATGGTTTCTACCGGGACTTTTTTTTTATAATACGGGGATGTATTGGGATACCAATTATATAAACCACATAATTCAGAAAATAGACAAACTTCAGTTTCGTGTTGGCGATAGAAGATAAGTTTGTTTGTTACTTTTACTCAGGAGCACCTAAACACAACAAATGGCTTATGAAAATGTTTGGCTGTATACCTGCTTAATTTCATTACCATTCGTGAAATTTTCGTTTGGGGGGCTCTATGAAATAAACGTGCAATCTAAAAATAAAGCATGTGCAAGGAAAAATTCAAAAACAAATAAAAAAAACATAAAAATACAATTAAATATGTACATTGCCTATAGATTTTTTTAACATATCGGATATTTGTATATATTAGCCAAGTAGCCAGCGGCGTTACCCCATATTTTCCTTTCTATTTTGGTATTTATTTGTTTATAAGACGATTGAAAATTATTTCGTAGTTGTATTTGGAAAAATAACTTTAATTTAGATTATGAGTCACACCCGCAAATGGGATCTGACGTTGTTAATTAATTAAGTGATGAGTGAGTTACAAAATGTGATTTTGTCTGAAGATTCTCTGCCACCTCTTAAAAAAATAAAAATTCAACCGCGAATTCTTCAGACCTAATGAATATTGTAAAAAGTCTGCAGTTTCTTATGTTTACTACACGAAACACATTAGATATGAGATTGGGATTGCTAGCTAGGACATTAGGAAAATCCATATGGGCAAGAGCAAAACACTTGTTACCGCTTATAGTAGCACATCGCTTTTTTCATTTTTAAATAGAAGAAAACAATGAGTTACGCTTATTTAATATTTTATTTGACAAATTTTCATTACCATTTCAATTTTTAATTAAAAATAATCATTAGAATAGTCTTTTTTTTTCAAAGTAATAAAATATTCTTCCATTAGCAAATCTTTTTTTAACCCTGGGAGCTTTATGATATAGTCGCCCAATTCGGATCATTCCGACTAATATACTACCTACAATAGAAAGACAACTTTTGAGAAAGTTTCCAGCAGATAGCTTTAAATCTGAGGGACTAGTTTGGGTAGAAACGGACAGACGGACATGGCTAGATCGACTAGCATCTCTTGGTGATGGTGATCAAGAATATGTATAATATATACTTTATAGGATCGGAAATATCTCCTTCACTGCGTTGCAAACTTTTGACTGAAATTATAACACCCTTTGCAAGGGTATAAAAAACGTATCGGACTTGTCAAAAAAAGTTCTGAAAATATATTTGTTTTTGTTGATTATTAATTAATTAATTATAACTGGTTAAATTTTGAGTCAAATTGGTTTGAATAATTTCAAAAACATGGTTTTTGAATCAGCTATATCCGGTGCATACACACGTTTTACCTATAACTTTAAAATAATTCAAAATTTTGGTCTGAAAATTTAAGATCGATTTTTTGACCCATCACACCGGACTATTCTTTTAAAGGATATTCATAAGTACCTTGGGAGGACAAGACCGCCGGCGTATAAAGAAATTATAAAAAAATATTATTACAATTTAAAAGTAGTTTTTCTTTTAATTTACTGAAAATTATTTGATAATTTAAAGTTCATGGATGGAAAAAGGTCTTGCAGCGGATTTTTCTGGTTTTTGTTGTTTGGATTTTCCGTCCATGTTTTATCTAAGAAACACTCTGCTTTGAGAATAAACACCCCAAAAGATTACATTTTTTAAATGTTGAATGGTGGATGGTGGTTCTGCAAGAACACGGGTTTCAAATTTTTAAAAAATCATACATTTTTTCCGTCGTCTTGGAGACGGCACCGGAATATGACTCCAGTGTCGCGCCTTGCGCTACATGAAAACTGCAACCGCTTGGGTCTAGCGACCGCGCGCTTCGGCACTAAATCAACCGGGGTTTATCATCGAAACAAATTGAAATTTTGTTTTTAAACATATTCTTGAAATTTGTACCAACAATGTATGCAATAAAAAATACGATTTTTTGAATCATCTAAACTGGTTCCCCCCCTTAAAGTGAATAACTCTTGATCTATGTATATCACGTATCACCCTTTTGTCACTGTAAGTGAAATCAAGTCAATATCTCGACAAAATTCAGTACAGTGCCAAACGAGGCAGCACCGAACCCTCGTATGCTGGCGTATCGATCGGCCTTCCTATAAGAAACAAAATAACTCAATAGCACATTGATTTGTGTAACGAGTAGAGCAAGAACTAACAAGAGGCTAAGTTTAGTAGACTTTCGGGGCTTGTATGCCACCGCAGAGTCAAACGGGGAGATATACAATTTTTTATTTGTATCCTATCACCGAATTTTTGTATTAATTATTATTCCTATAGTTTATAATTTGCCGCAGAGAAAAATGCTCGCAACCTTATATGACGCAGATTCAAAACGGTTTCAATAAAGTTTCCTACTTACATGTTTTTTTTGCAGTGTATGAAGGTTTTTGTACCGGTCAACTTGGTTCGGAACTTTATCACTATTTTTTCCGCGCCGCATTCACTGTTGCATCCAGCACCAGCTTGCAATCTTATTATGATTTCCACAAAATAGTTTTTGTTTGTGGGTAACGAATTACAAATAGTTGACCGCCAATTAATCTAGTTATGACCACTGGTTGAGCTGCGAATTACAATTTTAATTCATGTATAAATTTGTTGACGAGTTGGTCGCTGCGCTGTCCCTCTGATGAGTATTCCGGGGAGCCAGAGGAGGGGTGGATACTGACGGTCTTCTGCTCTTTCGATGGACAATTCGTGGAACCGTGAGAGGTGACGGCGGCTGTTTGCGCCTGCGCTGTTTCGCCATATATGGCCACAAGTTGTCCCGCTGGTGCTGCCAGAGGCTTGATATCTGCTACTGTCATAGTTAATAATAATGCTGAGATCTGGGAACTGTCCTCATTTAACTACAAGTCTTCGGACTTTAATAGTAATAAAAATAATAATATCAATAATTATTAATTCATTATTATAATAATTTATAATAATATAGGGAGTGAGGATCTGACAGTAATGGCTCTTTATTGGTGCGAATGTAAAACTGAACGGAACATATTTGAACTTAGAGCTATAAGAAGCACTTTGATTGAAGTGTTCTTTTGTTCATAGGTCTTGAGAGTGTCAGGGATAGTCGATTTGTAAGTGATAAATGTACTTTGTATCTCTAAATATTGTCGAGTTTTGTGTATAGTAGGTGCGTTTATTATATGTCTTAAAATGTTGGCTTGGCATGATTTAATTAAGGCGATATGTATTCTGCCTGTTCAGCCAAAAGGTGCATGCTGAAACTTTTTTTGATTAATTGATTAATCAACATTTTCTACACCTTGTCAGTTGCATCCCTTTTCAGTTCACTCGTTGTTAGAAATGCAGCGATATATGAATACGTCGCTGTTAAAGTATGTCTGTCTGGGCAAAGGAAGGTCTGACGTGTAGATCGTATACAGAACAGAGCCCAGAACACTTTCTTAAGCGGTGAGCCTGTTTTTAAGAAAGCCACTTTTAAAATCTATTACAGAAAAACACAATGCAATGGTGCAGTGCCTTTTTTCTTCTCTGATGAGGTAGTTAGACTTATCTTTTTTTCAAAGAAGCACGTCCCAACAAAATGGGTAATGGTAATAGAATGCTTTAAAAATAATAAAACGATTTTATACTTCTTTTCGTGAGAATATATAAAGAATTAAATCAAAACAAATTAACATATTTTGGAACAACAGATTTCTGACTAAAGCTTACTGTACTTCCGTTTCACATAAACTAGGTACTATAATTTTACTCATTGGAATGCTGTCAAGTCGTTATGGCCCTTCTTAAAGCAGTCCCGATATTTAAGGCCTTGACTGTAGCAGTAATTGACGATTGATTCGACAACTTTATTTTGTCGTAGATGGTGATCTTTCTATGCAGGCACTATAGAAACACAGAATAAGCCAAAGCTGCAGTCTTGTCTTGAAAGCCATTTACAAAAAAATTACATAACTGCAATAAAGTACATTTAACATTTGACAAAATCGTTAATATGGCAGCTATAGGATATAGACATCCGATTAGAGGCCTTTCAAACTTAATCCACGTACACATATAAAAAGATTGTATAAAAACAGATGGACATGGGTATATTAACTGGCCTAATGATGGTGATCAAGGATTCTTAACTTATCTTAACTAAGCTAAAAAAGATTTTACATTTTTATTTTTTTGTAGATATTTTTTTTATTTATTATTATTTATTTAATTTTGTATCAGTATTGACAAAACATTTTTATGAAAAACACATAACCCTTTCGGGATTAGATCCCGCAAATATTGGGAAGATTTATTATTTATTTATTTAGAGGAGGAGCAGGTAAATATATGTATTCTATTTTTGTCATTACCAAAACGAATGTAAAATCTGTATGATTATATTCCATATTATTATTTCATACATAAATTGTCGATTTTCCACGAAATTTAAAAGTAAAGAATAAGTGTTGTGCTCGAAGCGCTATGATACTGAAATAATTAAATAAAGGTTTTTTCGATTACTAAAAAAATGTTGTGTCGATAGATATTGAGAGACTACGTTTTCCGTTATTTAAAGATATTTGCGTTTGAGTGGGTATTGCAACATTATTGCACTCTAAATCCCAAGTCTCAGCGGCGGCATATGGCAGCTGGTGCTCAGGTCAAATATATCTGGGTAGGCCAATTTCACAAGGCTTGGATTAGGAAAACACAGAAATTAAAAAACAATTAGGGAAATACCCAGGTAACATTAGCTTCCCGTTGACTACCTGTGAGACATTGTCAGGTATGCAGAACTTAAACAGGCAATAATAAGAATAAAGAGGACCTGATTCGTATAAATAAGCCACGAAGGCAATCCAACAGCATTAGTTGCCCAGCAACCAGCCTAGCTACAAGAACCTGTCTTCAATTCTGTTTGCAATACCCCATCCCAAGATGTCAACATACACTTGCACCCAGTTCCTGAACCTAAACTTAAAGGACCTTCCCTCGAAGTCCACTACCGTCACGTTGAATGCAGCACATTTTGGACAGAACGACCTGAACCTGTTCATCGAAAGTCTAGAAACCATAACTCGCCTAGAGAAGAAGCGGCACGAGATATGGCAGCTCCGGCAGGCGCAAAAGCTTCAACAGTCGCGCATACAAGAGCTGAAGGACGAACGCTGCTCCAGTCCAAGCGCGGAAGAGGCAGCCGATGAGCCGCTTATGTACCTAGAGGCCAAGTGCATTCCCTATGCGGTGTCAGATGCCTTTAATGTCCAAAGCACATACTTGGCTGGTCTGCCCGAGTACTATACCTGTGAGGACGAGGCATATGATAGTGGCTCCCATTCTCCACGCAGCAGTGTCACCTACTGTAGCTGCGGGGGCAACCCCAGCCTGGATTCAGTCTCCTTTGAAACGGGAGTGTACGGTTCCGTTTCAAAACCGCCCGTGCGTCCGCGCTCTCAGGTGATAAAGCATCGCTCCACGCGATCCCGCATTATCAGCATGGTGTTAAAAAGGGAGTACGCCAAGACTCCCGTCGAGTACCAAAAAAGTGAGCAATGCAAAGAGGATAGGTTGCACCAGTACCCACGGCTTACGACCACTCCAAAAAATTCGACGGAACAGAGTTTTCTGGACAAGGCCCTGCGCTATCTGACCTTATAGTTGGTGTCGGATCGTAGCACCCTTCTCTAATATTTTAACTTTGAGGCTTATTTGTTAAGCGTTTACATAAATAAAGTTTAGATGCAAGAAATTAGAACGTTTTTGATTAAGAGGAATTACTTTGTATTTTGACTCTTGTGAAAGCAGACGAGTTAAAGTGACTCCCGATTTGTTTTCTAATTTTGTTTTCACTTCTAGTCCAGTGAAGTCTTGCTGGAAAGTTTCTGAGAGGCATTCGCTCTATCTGACTAAAATCATTTGATTTCCATTCCCCTAAGCTGCCCTTTTTACTGAAGAGATTGCCTTTGTTGTTGGGAGACTTGCACACTGCGTTGCACACTTTTGACCAAAATTATAATACCCTCTGCAAGGGTATAAAAATGGTCTTTGGAATAAAGACGGTAAACTGAAATGTGAAATAGAATCGGCTCTAAATGTCATAAAAGATATATGGTTAATCTTTATACCCTTGCAGAGGGTATTCTAATTTTGGTCAAAAGTGTGCAATTTTTGGCCAATCAATCCGACCTACCAAATTTCATAAGGATCGGCCGACTATATCCTATAGCTGCCATAAAACTGAACGATTGGAAATACCATATCTTTGGTGTTTTTAAAGTTAGGAAGTTGGGATTTTTTATGAGTATTAAGAATGCATCATATGAATAATTTTGGAGAATATAATTTACAGAATATTCTGCAAGGGTATATTAACTTCGGCTCCGCCCGAAGTTAGTTTTACTTTCTTGTTTAACATAGTCCCTATATTTAAATTATATCATAATAAAGCTAACTTGATTTTGATTTTATTTCACACTTCGACATGTTTTTACTCTTCGTCACTTTTTTGGCCTGTATACTTACTCTAATGGATCAAATACGCTGGGTGAAAAACCGCCCAATAGATTGGACTGGACTGAACGGCACGACGATCTGTGACCAAGAATAAGAATATACTTTTATTAGTTGACATCGTATTACATGCAAAAACAAATTTTAAACTGCTGAACGGAATCAATTTGATTGGGTTTGATTTGATTGATTCGTTTCATACAAAAATAATACAAGCCCCTATTGTTTTTGCATAATCGATATGTCCTGCAGATTAGGAACATTTCCAATATATTTTACAACATATGTATTATCAAAGCAGGCTTTTGGTACAACTTTTTGTATAATATAACAATCTTTCAGAAATCATTATCATCAAAAATTAAAAAGAAAGGTGACCGGCTTAAAGAAGTTTTAATATTTTAACGAGGTTACCATTACAAAATTGCAAGTCCTGCCAAACACATTTGAGAATCGGGATTCTAAGGCACAACTTAGGCAACACAGTTCTTACATAAAACAAGAAAGGAAAGCTAACTTCGGGCGGAGCCGAAGTTGAAATACCCTTGCAGAATATTCCGAATTATATTCTCCAAAATTATTCATTTGATGCATTCTTAACACTCATAAAAAATCTCAACTTTCTAACTTTAAAAACACCAAAGTTATGGCATTTCCAATCGTTCAGTTAAGTGGCGGCCATAGGATATAGTCGGCCGATCCTTATGAAATTTGGTAGGTCAGATTGATTGGCCAAATATAAAACCCATAGAAAATCCCAACTTCCTAACTTTACAAATCCCAAAGTTATGGCATTACCGATCAATCAGTTATATAGCAGCTATAGGATATTGTTAGCCGATCCTTATGAAATTTGGTAGGTCAGATTGATTGGCCAAATATAAAAGCCATAGAAAATCCCAGCTTCCTAACTTTACAAATCCCAAAGTTATGGAATTACCGATCAATCAGTTATATAGCAGCTATAGGATATAGTCGGCCGATCCTTATGAAATTTGGTAGGTCGGATTGACTGGCCAAATAAAATACCCATAGGAAATCCCAACTTCCTAACTTAACAAACACTAAAGTTATGGCATTTCCGATCAATCAGTTATATGGCAGCTATAGGATATAGTTGTCCGATCCTGGCCGTTCCGACTTATATACTGCGTGCAAAGGATCGAAGGCTGTGTGCAAAGTTTCAATTCGATATCTTTAAAACTGAGAGACTAGTTCGCGTAGAAACAGACAGACGGACAGACAGACGGACAGACGGACAGACGGACAGACGGACATGGCTATATCAACTCAGGAGGTGATCCTGATCAAGAATATATATACTTTATAGGGTCGGAGATGTCTCCTTCACTGCGTTGCACACTTTTGACCAAAATTATAATACCCTCTGCAAGGGTATAAAAAATAACTATTGAACATCTAAAACGACCAAGAAACTAATTTTTTCCGATCTGTGTGAAGCCATGCTTGCAGTAAACCCACCACTTGAATCCATTAACAATAAATAAATTAAAACGTCTCAGGTGTCGCAAACGCAACCGAGCCCGAAACTATTAAAAAGTCCTCCAAATAAAAATAAATTGGTGGAAACGGAATATCGATACAATACAGAAAGTGACGCTTTATATGACCGTATTTGATTGCTTGCCGTCAAAAAAACATAGTGAGCAGAACCATTTCAAGATTTTTGAACAAATTAGTAAATACTTTATGCCCAGATTTATTACAGATTCTTTCCCAACATGTTACATAATACTTGCTTGGTCCACGGTTTGCATCGAGTTGCAGAATTCATTTAAGCACATCTTCCAAAAGGATTGGGGGTTGGGAAAAAATTGTTTGTTGCATACTTTTTAAACTCTTTTAAAAATTTAAAACGAGTAGGGAAAAATTGAACTCCCCTATTCCGGCCTTGGATCCGTGCATGGTTTGGCGGTAATAGTCTTAACCAATGTATTGGATGGATCTACTCTGGAAAACCTAGCAACAAACAGCAGTTTGATGAAAATGTACCAAAAATAAACAAATTTTTCAAAGGACAGTTATCATTAGGATATAGTGGCCTGAATCTATAAATTTTATGTTTTAAACCACAACGCATAGAAACATATCCTCGGCTTATTTTTGATTTTTTTCATTTAAATACAAATTTAATATAGTGAATAAATCCAGAACTATACATTTTGAGCAAAAGAAAATAAAAAAATATAAGGAACATTGGCAAAGCCGACTATTTGGTGGTAACCGATGTGGTGGTAAGCGCTTTACCACTCTGTGATCATATTCCGATCAAAGTACTTGGGAAAGTTATTTTATATGAGCCAGCCGACACGAATTAGACCTACCTAAAACTTAACCGAAAGCTTAAGTAGAAGGACAACCACCGCACAGTTACCCAGAATACATACTTTTTCGTGCCCAGGGTCTTTGAAAAACTAAAAGTACCTCAAAATTCATGCATCAGTTATTAAACATCATTCGACGATCGAGGGCTCAGAAATATTCCTTCGATAGCCTTAAACAGCTTTAGCGAACTCGAAAAAACGCTTTGAGCGAATCGGAACATAACAGGTCATAAAAGGAAAGTTTTATTTTAGAAGCCTAGACCTGCAGCCAAAAAATTATAATAGAAATTTACACTATTGATTCACACATACCGTTCACCGTTTTTTCACCAGGATAGTCGATCTAGCCATGTCCGTCTGTCCGTCCGTTTCTACGCAAACTAGTCCCTCAGTTTTAAAGCTATCTGCTTGAAACTTTCCCAAAAGTTGTCTTTTTATTGCAGGATGTATAGTATATAAGCCGGAACGAGCCAGATCGGGCGACTATATCATATAGATCGCATAGGAACAATCGGAAAGAAAAAATTCAAAAAAAGTATAACTTTGTTATACCCTTGCAGAGGGTATTATAATTTTGGTCAAAAGTGTGCAACGCAGTGAAGGAGACATCTCCGACCCTATAAAGTATATATATTCTTGATCAGGATCACCTCCTGAGTTGATATAGCCATGTCCGTCTCTCCGTCTGTCCGTCTGTCCGTCTGTCTGTCCGTCTGTCCGTCTGTCCGTCTGTCTGTTTCTACGCAAACTAGTCTCTCAGTTTTAAAGCTATCGAATTGAAACTTTGCACACACCCTTCTTTCCTTTGCACGCAGTATATAAGTCGGAACGGCCGGGATCGGACAACTATATCCTATAGCTGCCATATAACTGATTGATCGGAAATGCCATAACTTTGGTGTTTGTTAAGTTAAGAAGTTGGGATTTTGTATGGGTTTTATATTTGGCCAATCAATCCGACCTACCAAGTTTCATAAGGATCGGCCGACTATATCTTATAGCTGCCATATAACTGATTGATCGGAAATGCCATAACTTTGGTGTTTGTAAAGTTAGGAAGTTGGGATTTTGTATGGGTTTTATATTTGGCCAATCAATATGACCTACCAAATTTCATAAGGATCGGCCGACTATATCCTATAGCCGCCATATTACTGATTGATCGGAAATGCCATAACTTTGGTGTTTGTAAAGTTAGGAAGTTGGGATTTTTTATGAGTGTTAAGAATGCATCATATGAATAATTTTGGAGAATATAATTTACAGAATATTCTGCAAGGGTATTTCAACTTCGGCTCCGCCCGAAGTTAGCTTTCCTTTCTTGTTTTTAATTTTTTTTTGTTCTTTGGGATTTGGTAATGTTTGAATATTATGGAATTACGGTTCTAATTAAATTAAAATTGAACAACAATATCATATAGCTGCCATAGAAACGATGGCAAAATGCAGCGCAAAATCATTGTTATACCCTTGCAGAGGGTATTATTTTTGGTCAAAAGTGTGCAACACATTGAAGGAGACATCTCCGACCCTACAAAGTATATATATTCTTGATCAGGATCGCGTCCTGAGTTGATATAGGCATGTCCGTCTGTCTGTCTGTCTGTCTGTTTCTACGCGAACTAGTCTCTCAGTTTTAAAAATATCGAATTGAAACTTTGCACACACCCTTCTTTCCTTTGCACGCGGTATATAAGTCGGAACGGCCGGGATCGGCCGACTATATCCTATAGCCGCTTTGATGTTTGTAAAGTTAGGAAGTTGGGATTTTCTATGGGTTTTATTTTTGGCCAATCAATACGGCCTACCAAATTTCATAAGGAACGGCCGACTATATCCTATAGCTGCCATATAATTGAATGATTGGAAATGTCGTAACTTACAGAATATTCTGCAAGGGTATATCAACTTTCTCGTTTTTAGTAATATAGCCATAGAAATCGAAATGTGGTCGATTTGTATATAAACTTCGGCTTGCCGAATTTGGCTTCCTTTCTTGTTTCCATTTGTATAGCAACCAGATACTCGATTGGGTTTAAAATTATTGCATTAAGTTATCTTTTAATAGTTGTATATATCATGGCCCGTAATACCCTCGATGAAGTAAAGATAAAAGCAAATACGACCCCATAACATTATCCCACCTTCTCCATGTTTCCGGTTGGCAGTTCTGCTTTTGGAGCGGGGAAAAGTATAAAGCAAATATTAATAATAAAATTTGATAATTTGACTGCAGGAGCAAAATTATATACTGCTGCTGTCATTAAAATAGTAGTCCACTTAAGCGCATTCAGTTAGGCAGGTAAATCGAATGACAGGGGCAATTTATTTTATCTAAATGGTGAAAATAACAATATATATTTTTAATATAAATAGTTCAGTTGATTTTCCAGGGCTTATTACAAGAAAAATAACAAAATGCGGCCGTTCCTGAAAATAGTAGTGGCTACTTCAAATTGAAAAACTTCATCATAACTTTAAAATATATGATGATCTTCTGTTATCTATAATTTTAGTTTTAAGCTTCCCAACACGGTTTCAGGGCTTCGATTTGTAATGAACATTTTTAAACAAAAATTTTTTCAATTTACTTGTAAGTTTTTTTTTTTTTTTTTAGCTGAGTTAACAAATTTCTTGATTCGGGAGAGCAATGTTTTCCCTGACCCACTTAAAAAAAATTAGGAATAATAATAATTTTTATTAATTTACAAATGCCTTAATAAAGATGGTAGATTAATTAGAAGAAGTCTACTAGAGTAGTATGGTAAAATAAGTCCTGCATTCCAGTTAAGGCCCCGTAGAGCAAAAAAAAGTTATTTTGCACAGACTCTATCCGGTATATATGTACACCATACTGAGGACTTCAAAATGCTGAACAGTACTCCAGGATTGGACGGACTAGTAAAATGAACAGAGTCTTTGTAACAATGGGATAATCGAATTCCTTTGACCACCTTTTAATAAATCGAAGTACTCCCCTAGCTTTATTTACCATGGAAGTAATATGGTCGCAAAACCTAAGCTCATCAACATGCGTGATTATAGACAACGCACCACCACCCAGCGTATACGTGGCATATTGTGGGTTCATTTAAACCCAAAAGATTTTTATAACACCATGTTTGAAAAACAGTTAGGTCGGATTGTAAGTCTAAACAGCTGGAAATTTCGTTATATTGCAGACATAACTTAACGTTATATGCATACATGAGGATTCGCGACTTTGTCAAGACTAGAGGAAGATCGTTCCTTGTGGGACGCCTGAAGTTACTCGGATCAAATTAGAGATAGAGCTTTTTAAAGAGCGCTCGTTGAGTCCTACCACTTAGATAACTTGCGATCCATGTTAGATGATTAAATGGAAACCCTAATAAGTCTATCTTAAATACAAGAAGCGAGTAATTTACTGAATAAAACGCTTTACTAAAGTCTGTGTAAGCTACGTCAGTCTGCATGTTCTTTTTGTCCATGTTGACATGGATATATAATTGATCAACAAAGATGTTGCAAGTGGGGTGTAATAACGTTTTCGAAAAGCTTTGGGATGTCGGATAATTGTGATATACCTCAGTAATTGCTTGTATTCGATTTACTTCCTTTCTTATGAAGGGGGGGAATATCGAATGACTCCTTCCAAATAAGTGAAAAGTTTCCAAAGATAAGGTAAACAAAGATAAGATAAACCGACTATATCCTATAGCCGCCATATAACTGAACGGTCGGAAATGCCATAGCTTTGATGTTTGTAAAGTTAGGAAGTTGGGATTTTCTATGGGTTTTATTTTTGGCCAATCAATACGGCCTACCAAATTTCATAAGGAACGGCCGACTATATCCTATAGCTGCCATATAATTGAATGATTGGAAATGTCGTAACTTACAGAATATTCTGCAAGGGTATATCAACTTTCTCGTTTTTAGTAATATAGCCATAGAAATCGAAATGTGGTCGATTTGTATATAAACTTCGGCTTGCCGAATTTGGCTTCCTTTCTTGTTTCCATTTGTATAGCAACCAGATACTCGATTGGGTTTAAAATTATTGCATTAAGTTATCTTTTAATAGTTGTATATATCATGGCCCGTAATACCCTCGATGAAGTAAAGATAAAAGCAAATACGACCCCATAACATTATCCCACCTTCTCCATGTTTCCAGTTGGCAGTTCTGCTTTTGGAGCGGGGAAAAGTATAAAGCAAATATTAATAATAAAATTTGATAATTTGACTGCAGGAGCAAAATTATATACTGCTGCTGTCATTAAAATAGTAGTCCACTTAAGCGCATTCAGTTAGGCAGGTAAATCGAATGACAGGGGCAATTTATTTTATCTAAATGGTGAAAATAACAATATATATTTTTAATATAAATAGTTCAGTTGATTTTCCAGGGCTTATTACAAGAAAAATAACAAAATGCGGCCGTTCCTGAAAATAGTAGTGGCTACTTCAAATTGAAAAACTTCATCATAACTTTAAAATATATGATGATCTTCTGTTATCTATAATTTTAGTTTTAAGCTTCCCAACACGGTTTCAGGGCTTCGATTTGTAATGAACATTTTTAAACAAAAATTTTTTCAATTTACTTGTAAGTTTTTTTTTTTTTTTTAGCTGAGTTAACAAATTTCTTGATTCGGGAGAGCAATGTTTTCCCTGACCCACTTAAAAAAATTAGGAATAATAATAATTTTTATTAATTTACAAATGCCTTAATAAAGATGGTAGATTAATTAGAAGAAGTCTACTAGAGTAGTATGGTAAAATAAGTCCTGCATTCCAGTTAAGGCCCCGTAGAGCAAAAAAAAGTTATTTTGCACAGACTCTATCCGGTATATATGTACACCATACTGAGGACTTCAAAATGCTGAACAGTACTCCAGGATTGGACGGACTAGTAAAATGAACAGAGTCTTTGTAACAATGGGATAATCGAATTCCTTTGACCACCTTTTAATAAATCGAAGTACTCCCCTAGCTTTATTTACCATGGAAGTAATATGGTCGCAAAACCTAAGCTCATCAACATGCGTGATTATAGACAACGCACCACCACCCAGCGTATACGTGGCATATTGTGGGTTCATTTAAACCCAAAAGATTTTTATAACACCATGTTTGAAAAACAGTTAGGTCGGATTGTAAGTCTAAACAGCTGGAAATTTCGTTATATTGCAGACATAACTTAACGTTATATGCATACATGAGGATTCGCGACTTTGTCAAGACTAGAGGAAGATCGTTCCTTGTGGGACGCCTGAAGTTACTCGGATCAAATTAGAGATAGAGCTTTTAAAGAGCGCTCGTTGAGTCCTACCACTTAGATAACTTGCGATCCATGTTAGATGATTAAATGGAAACCCTAATAAGTCTATCTTAAATACAAGAAGCGAGTAATTTACTGAATAAAACGCTTTACTAAAGTCTGTGTAAGCTACGTCAGTCTGCATGTTCTTTTTGTCCATGTTGACATGGATATATAATTGATCAACAAAGATGTTGCAAGTGGGGTGTAATAACGTTTTCGAAAAGCTTTGGGATGTCGGATAATTGTGATATACCTCAGTAATTGCTTGTATTCGATTTACTTCCTTTCTTATGAAGGGGGGGAATATCGAATGACTCCTTCCAAATAAGTGAAAAGTTTCCAAAGATAAGGTAAACAAAGATAAGATAAACCGACTATATCCTATAGCCGCCATATAACTGAACGGTCGGAAATGCCATAGCTTTGATGTTTGTAAAGTTAGGAAGTTGGGATTTTCTATGGGTTTTATTTTTGGCCAATCAATACGGCCTACCAAATTTCATAAGGAACGGCCGACTATATCCTATAGCTGCCATATAATTGAATGATTGGAAATGTCGTAACTTACAGAATATTCTGCAAGGGTATATCAACTTTCTCGTTTTTAGTAATATAGCCATAGAAATCGAAATGTGGTCGATTTGTATATAAACTTCGGCTTGCCGAATTTGGCTTCCTTTCTTGTTTCCATTTGTATAGCAACCAGATACTCGATTGGGTTTAAAATTATTGCATTAAGTTATCTTTTAATAGTTGTATATATCATGGCCCGTAATACCCTCGATGAAGTAAAGATAAAAGCAAATACGACCCCATAACATTATCCCACCTTCTCCATGTTTCCAGTTGGCAGTTCTGCTTTTGGAGCGGGGAAAAGTATAAAGCAAATATTAATAATAAAATTTGATAATTTGACTGCAGGAGCAAAATTATATACTGCTGCTGTCATTAAAATAGTAGTCCACTTAAGCGCATTCAGTTAGGCAGGTAAATCGAATGACAGGGGCAATTTATTTTATCTAAATGGTGAAAATAACAATATATATTTTTAATATAAATAGTTCAGTTGATTTTCCAGGGCTTATTACAAGAAAAATAACAAAATGCGGCCGTTCCTGAAAATAGTAGTGGCTACTTCAAATTGAAAAACTTCATCATAACTTTAAAATATATGATGATCTTCTGTTATCTATAATTTTAGTTTTAAGCTTCCCAACACGGTTTCAGGGCTTCGATTTGTAATGAACATTTTTAAACAAAAATTTTTTCAATTTACTTGTAAGTTTTTTCTTTTTTTTTTTAGCTGAGTTAACAAATTTCTTGATTCGGGAGAGCAATGTTTTCCCTGACCCACTTAAAAAAAATTAGGAATAATAATAATTTTTATTAATTTACAAATGCCTTAATAAAGATGGTAGATTAATTAGAAGAAGTCTACTAGAGTAGTATGGTAAAATAAGTCCTGCATTCCAGTTAAGGCCCCGTAGAGCAAAAAAAGTTATTTTGCACAGACTCTATCCGGTATATATGTACACCATACTGAGGACTTCAAAATGCTGAACAGTACTCCAGGATTGGACGGACTAGTAAAATGAACAGAGTCTTTGTAACAATGGGATAATCGAATTCCTTTGACCACCTTTTAATAAATCGAAGTACTCCCCTAGCTTTATTTACCATGGAAGTAATATGGTCGCAAAACCTAAGCTCATCAACATGCGTGATTATAGACAACGCACCACCACCCAGCGTATACGTGGCATATTGTGGGTTCATTTAAACCCAAAAGATTTTTATAACACCATGTTTGAAAAACAGTTAGGTCGGATTGTAAGTCTAAACAGCTGGAAATTTCGTTATATTGCAGACATAACTTAACGTTATATGCATACATGAGGATTCGCGACTTTGTCAAGACTAGAGGAAGATCGTTCCTTGTGGGACGCCTGAAGTTACTCGGATCAAATTAGAGATAGAGCTTTTAAAGAGCGCTCGTTGAGTCCTACCACTTAGATAACTTGCGATCCATGTTAGATGATTAAATGGAAACCCTAATAAGTCTATCTTAAATACAAGAAGCGAGTAATTTACTGAATAAAACGCTTTACTAAAGTCTGTGTAAGCTACGTCAGTCTGCATGTTCTTTTTGTCCATGTTGACATGGATATATAATTGATCAACAAAGATGTTGCAAGTGGGGTGTAATAACGTTTTCGAAAAGCTTTGGGATGTCGGATAATTGTGATATACCTCAGTAATTGCTTGTATTCGATTTACTTCCTTTCTTATGAAGGGGGGGAATATCGAATGACTCCTTCCAAATAAGTGAAAAGTTTCCAAAGATAAGGTAAACAATCTGTTCAGAGGTCTACACAGAGTTTCAGCACAGTATCTAAGCACGGAGCCTGGAACTCCGTCAGGTTTAAGTTTATGGAGATCTAAGAAAAGGGAGCTTTCGCTTAACCTCGGACAAAAAATTTGACTTGGATATGGCATATGAATAAGACGGTTTACGGTTCTTAATATGTAATTTAACATTTGTGATCGACATATTTTTTACATATTTCGACATATTCTGCTACATATTTTTTATTTAACAAAAACCTATTTTGTCGGGTTAACTTAAAAATTCGGAGCGATTCCCAGACTAGGTGTTGTTCTCGGACGCCCGGCTGCCTTAAAGTTGAGTTATTTTATAGTGCTGGCTTGACTTGGGTGCATTATTTTCCCTTTTTCATGTTCTATGGCCTTCTTTTAGATTCTACTACTTATGGCGGATTCAGATGTATTGCTTATTGTCCAACGACCAACTTGGGTCTTCGGCTTTTGGTATTTAAGATTTTAATTGTATTATACAATACAAATTTATAAGATTGATTTTTAATTTCTTTATTTATATATGTAAATCTATATATATAAAAATGGTGCAAAAAATGTTGGCCATCGCAAAACAAGAGAACGGCTGGGCCGATTTTTCTCAAATTTTTTTTCAGTTGTTTGTAATTGCCAAAAGAAGGATAATACATAAGAAAATTTTGGGAAAACCTGCCGGAAAACTCGCTATCGGCTCAAGAGATGTATTCATTGTTGTACATAAAGCTGTTAAAACAGCAGTCTTTGGAAATAATGCCTTCATTGTTGTACATAAAACTGTACAAAATCGAGTTAACGAAACATTGGCAAAGTTTTAATTGGAAATAATGCCTGCTTTTAGATCAAGACTTGGACGGCGTTCACGCAATGCGATACATTCTTAGAATGTCCGTAATAATCGAACGCAAGAGGTACGTGCAGAAATAAATGCATCGGCACGTGCCCGAATTGCACAGCTTCGCGCTGCACAAAGACCACCTCAAGCCCAACAAAATGTGAGTAGAAGAACACCAGCCGCAAATGAAAACTTGAATCGCGCTGCATTCGCATACAATTCCGAAACACCCTACAAAGATCATAGCTCCGTTGTTATTGGTTCATTGTCTGTCGTATGTCAGCATTGCAATGCACTGAAGTTTCGATTGGAAACCCCCGGCTTATGCTGTGCAGTCTATACATATATATAAAAATGGTGCAAAAAATGTACGTCATCGCAAAACAACAGAACGGCTGGGCCGATTTGGCTCAAATTTTTTTTCAGTGGTTTGTAATTGCCAGAAGAAGGTTAATACATAAGAAAATTTTGGGAAAACCTGCCGGAAAACTCGCTATCGGCTTAAGAGATGTATTCATTGTTGTACATAAAGCTGTTAAAACAGCAGTCTTTGGAAATAATGCCTTCATTGTTGTACATAAAACTGTACAAAATCGAGTTAACGAAACATTGGCAAAGTTTTAATTGGAAATAATGCCTGCTTTTAGATCAAGACTTGGACGGCGTTCACGCAATGCGATACATTCTCAGAATGTCCGTAATAATCGAACGCAAGAGGTACGTGCAGAAATAAATGCATCGGCACGTGCCCGAATTGCACAGCTTCGCGCTGCACAAAGACCACCTCAAGCCCAACAAAATGTGAGTAGAAGAACACCAGCCGCAAATGAAAACTTGAATCGCGCTGCATTCGCATACAATTCCTAAACACCCTACAAAGATCATAGCTCCGTTGTTATTGGTTCATTGTCTGTCGTATGTCAGCATTGCAATGCACTGAAGTTTCGATTGGAAACCCCAGGCTTATGCTGTGCAGGTGGCAAAATTAAATTTCCCGTTTTGGCTCATCCACCAGAGCCATTGTATTCGCTCCTATATGGAAATTCAGCCCAATCAAACAGTTTCCTAAAGCTTGCACAAAAATATAACGGATGCTTTCAAATGACGTCATTTGAAGCCGAGGATGTTCATCAACCAGGCTACAATCCGAGTTATAAGGTAATGGCGTCTCTTTATTATCAAAATGAACAACTCTCATTTTTTTCAAAATTGCATCCCAACATTCAGATCCAAGGGCAAATTTACCATCGAGCGGGCGCTTTGTTACCACCACCAAACAAAGATCATAAATTCCTTCAGATCTACTTCATTGGTGACTCGGAAGATGAACTAATGCCCTCTTCCCACAGAGATCCATCCACCATCCGTTGAACGGATGGTCCATAAGGTTTTGCCGTTCCGAAAATTCCCAGTTAGTTCCCCACCCAATTTTGGGCAAAAGCGGTTCATATTTTTTCTGCAGGCTGGCAAAAATCTGCAGACAGATTAGTTCGATTTGGTTGTTCGCGTAGATCACTTGCAGTCTGTTACCAAGTATCATTTATAACGCTGTTGTCCTCTTTTTAAATGTTGTGCAGAGTGCAACGGGCTAAAATGATGAGCTACAGCTGTTCAGATCAGCTGTTATTGGATGGTGGATGTGCTCTGTGGGAATCGGAGTTTCACATTTGTCAAAAATCCCAACCGTTTCGAACGGATGGACTCTGTGGGAAGAGGGCATAAATCAGCGTTGTGCAATTTTCACTGCAACTAAACGTGAAATTATACAACAATTGCAAAATCTTCTGCATGAGCGTAATGAATTGGTCAGATTGTTCAAAACCGCATTGGATGGATACAATGCATTCTGACGACCACAAAATCATTAGCAGCGCTGACAAAAGGCCCACTGGAAGCCATGCAAGACAATTTAATGCTCCCACTATTAATGAGAGGAAGTTCTTATCCCACGAATTCCGATTATTCCAACAGATCTTCCATTCCAATTCAAGAGGATTCAGTTCCCAGTTCGATTGGCATTTGCGATGACAATCAATAAATCGCAAGGCCAATCGTTGGATGTCTGCGGGATTAATCTGGAATATCAATGTTTTTCACATGGGCAGTTATACGTAGCCTGTTCGCGTGTGGGAAAGCCGTCATCATTATTTATTTTTGCACCGGATACCAAAAAAAAAAATATTGGTTATCACATCGCTCTCCACTGATTTCGAGTCAAATAAATTTTTATGAAATTTGAATTACCAGTGTTTTATTATTACTCTGGGGTTATATGAAGTCGTGAAGCCGGGTGCTCTAGTATCTTATAAAACTATTCGCTCTTGTCTCTTCAGCTTTCAAACAATTATAATAAAATCTTGCTTGTTCATCTTCATATTGGTTCACGGTTAGGAAAAATGTTTTTTTTGTTTTATAAAAACAAAACAGTGTTTTTTTGGGTTATGTACAAGACACATGACAATCAGTAGAAACAAATAAAAGTATGACTAGGTAAACAGTTTCCTAGTATTTACAATACCTAAATCTCTCATGTTTTTTATGCAACTGCAAAACATGCCGACAGCCGCCTGTTGCTGCCCTGGATTTGTTTACATTGTCGGGCACAGCGTTGCCACAGGGCCACACCCTACGAACGGCTACATCCTTCCCCACTGCCCTACAGGCAATTTTGAAAAGCTCCTTGTGGCTGACATGCGCAAAAGCTGCCATAAGTTGTGACAACACACCGCTCGGGAACCCATTATAGCTAGTTGGGCCAGTATGTACCACAAGTCCAAACGCGAAGCATACTTTCAGTCAGAGGAAATGGTGAACGGCGCTTAGTCTGTGCCACGGTCGCCGCGAGTGTGTTTGCGTGTCGTTCTTGTGTGTCACGCGCCATGTTTGCTGAAGTAAAAGATCAATTTCATTAATTAATTTTATCTATGAGTATTAAAGAAGAGAGAGGCGAAAAAACTACAAAAGATAATTTTCAAGACCACCCACTATCAATCGCATTTCTAGCTTTGCCAACTGAGAATTAATCAGTACGGGCCCTGCTTTGAAATATTGAATTGTAATGGGTAAGGGTGTTGGTGGGTGCGTTTGACACTTATTCAATGGCTTTGCTTAGCTAACTTTTCATGGCTTTCTATGTCATGACCAAGATTTTATTAATAGGAAACCAAACCTTATAAAAAAAAAATTGGGGCGAGAGGTTTTTTCATTAAATATGTATACTCCAGAGGGAAATGTGTTTTGGGTGTGACTTGCCTGGCTTGCAATTTTCACCCTCTCAAACTCCTTTTACTCTTTGCCTTGTGTCAGTGTGTCAGTGGCGGATCCATACATTGTTTTTTGTAAGGCTTTACCTTTAATAAAAAACTTAGGCGACCCTATTCCTATTACAGTTATTGTCGAACTTTCCCATATCAAACTTCCCTAATTTGAAACTTAGTTACAGTAATGTTTAGCGTTTATATTTCGATTTCAAATTGCGATTTTGTTTCATAAGGCTAACTAATTTCTATATCTGGAGTGCCGCATTTTTGTCTTTAATGCAACAGTTTTTAATTTTTTCTGTCTAAATACCTTGCAGTTAAATCAAAATGTAGTATTCCATTATGATAATATCTATTTTTATAACCTAAAAGTTGGCAACGTAGTGAACGGTACGTATCCAACGGTATAAAGTACACTGACGAACAAAACTTTAACACGAGTTCAATACTTTAACTTCAATGGTCTGTATCTTATGTTCTAATTTATGCACGCTAAAAAGCTTGGTCTTGTTTTGTAGGTATGTTCATGCACAACGTTTTTAAAAAATGTTAAGCCATTTAATAATAGGAGTACGAAATGCTGGAGCAAACTGTAAAATAAGTCAAATGTTACTGTTTTGCATTGCGTTCATTTTGTAACCAAATATTTTTATTTAAAATTTTGTAATAATGTGTCCACAGCCCTTTTAACTTTTTTGGATCTCTTACGCGATTTGGAATACTTTGGGTGTAGCGTTGCACCAATTCGGGGGAATAGCATAGCATATGTTCTTTGTCATTACCCACAACTCCTTCATTCCACTTGGAGGAACTGCATATTTCGCCAATTGCGATTTCACATGACTCCATAAATTTTTTAATTGGATTCATATCCGGAGATTGTGGCGGCCACTTCATGGACTGAAATTTTTCTTTTGAAACCCAATTTTTTACCAAAAGAGACGTATGCATTGGATTTGCTAAAAATGCATTTTCAGTAGAAAGAACCGTATTCCGGATGACTTCTGGAAGATTTTGTTGTAAAATGCTCAAATATTTTTCCTTTCAGATTATTCCATCGAATAATACCAAGGGACCAACTCAATTTTTATGGATGCACCCCAGACCATAATTGAGCCGCAACCGTGCTTGACGGTTTGCCGCTCATTACTTGCTGACTGGATTGTGGGATCTCTAATCAAAAACCAGTCAGATAGTCAGATGGTCCTGACTCAAATCGATTAAATTTTGTTTCGTCCGACCTTGTATAACCTTGAAAACCAAAAATGTTGGAAAACTTTGCATTTTTTGATGGACTAAGGGTTTTATATTTTTGGCCAATCTATCCGACCTACCCAATTTCATAAGGATCGGCCGACTATATCCTATAGCTGCCATATAACTGATTGATCGGAAATGCCATTACTTTGGTGTTTGTAAAGTTAGGAAGTTTGGATTGTCTGTCTATGGGTTTTAATTTTGGACAATCAATCCGACCTACCAAATTTCATAAGGATCGGCGACTATATCCTATAGCTGCCATATAACTGAACGATCGGAAATGCCATAACTTTGATGTTTTTAAAGTTGGGAAGTTGGGAATTTTTATGAGTATTAAGAATGCATCATATGAATAATTTTGGAGAATATAATTTACAGAATATTCTGCAAGGGTATATCAACTTCGGCGCCGCCCGAAGTTAGCTTTCCTTTCTTGTTTTTAATAATTTAAGAGGAATTTGGCGTGCGATAATTAATTTTTCATCATTGTAATTTAAATCATTGGCATTGTTGAATACTGTAACACTGGCACTTTACGACGAAGCAGCAGCAAAGTTCCCATGGACCAAATTTTCCTGAACAAAATTATTGGCACACTTGGGTTTTAATTAAATATTTTGTTAAACCATTTTCGATTGGTCACTTTTTATCCCCATGCAATGGGTATTATATTATCCTATAGCCGCCATATAACTGATTGATCGGAAATGCCATTACTCTTGTGTTTTTAAAGTTAGGAAGTTTGGATTGTCTATGGGTCTTATTTTTGGCCAATCACTCCGACCTACCAAATTTCATAAGGATTGGCCGACTATATCCTATAGCCGCCATATAACCGATTGATCGAAAATGCCATTACTTTTGTGTTTTTAAAGTGATAAGGATTCATAAGGATCGGCCGACTATATCCTATAGCTGCCATATAACTGAACGATCGGAAATGCCATAACTTTGATGTTTTTAAAGTTGGGAAGTTGGGAATTTTTATGAGTATTAAGAATGCATCATATGAATAATTTTGGAGAATATAATTTACAGAATATTCTGCAAGGGTATATCAACTTCGGCGCCGCCCGAAGTTAGCTTTCCTTTCTTGTTTTTAATAATTTAAGAGGAATTTGGCGTGCGATAATTAATTTTTCATCATTGTAATTTAAATCATTGGCATTGTTGAATACTGTAACACTGGCACTTTACGACGAAGCAGCAGCAAAGTTCCCATGGACCAAATTTTCCTAAACAAAATTATTGGCACACTTGGGTTTTGATTAAATATTTTGTTAAACAATTTTCGATTGGTCACTTTTTATACCCTTGCAGTGGGTTTTATAATTTTGGTCAAAAGTGTGCAACGCAGTTAAGGGGGCATCCCGACCCTATAGAATATATATATTCTTGATCAGAATCGCGGATTGAGTTGATAAGCATGTCCGTCTGTTTGTTTCTACGCGAACTAGTCTCTCAGTTTTAAAGATATCTAATTGAAACTTTGCACACACCCTTATTTCCTTTGCACGCAGTATATAAGCCGGAACGGCCGGGATCGGCCGACTATATCCTATAGCCGCTATACAACTGATTGATCGGAACTTTAGTGTTTTAAAGTTAGGAAGCTAGAATTTGTTATGGGTTTTATATTTGGCCAATCAATCCGACCTACAAATTCCATAAGGATCGGCCGACTATATCCTATACCTGCCATATAGCTGAACGATCGGAAAGGCCATAACTTTAGTGTTTTTAAAGTTAGAAAGTTGGGATTTTTAATAGGTCTTATAGTTGGCCAATCAATCCGACCTACCAAATTTCATAAGGATCGGCCGACTATATCCTATAGCCGCCATATAACTGATTGATCGGAAATGCCATTACTTTGGTACAATTCCAGCCACTCATCTGCTGATTGGAACATAAACCCACTAAAGTATAGCGGGCTCATTAGATCTGTCTATTGTAACAGATTTCGTCGGCGACATTCTCCCCCCGGTAAACTTGGCTCTTCTGGGTCTGGGTTACCCTCAATCTTGCCGACGTTCAATACAGCCAGCTTCGCTACGGGTCGTCCTAAGATGCCGTGGGCAGTCTTCATCGTAGCGCTTCTTACTTGCTGGTCCTTAGCTAAGACCGCTTCGGTGATTATTCCTTTCGGCCACGTGTTCCGTGGTAAGTTCTCGTCCACTATGAGGATGACGCTGCCAATGGTTAGGGGTGGCTGCTTAGAGTACCATTTTCCTCGGCGAGCTAAGTCGGGAACGTACTCCCTGATCCATCGTTTCCAGAAATGGTCGGGGAATAGTTAAGCCAATTGCCACATGCATCGAACCGAAAGGTTGTTGTCGAAGATGGGCTTATATCCGCTTGCTTACCCCAGTAGCAAATGGTTGGGTGTGATGGCTTCGTCGTAGGGGTGCAGAAACATCGATGTTCGTGCCCATCGATGTTTTCGATGTTTTCAAAAAAACATCGAGTGAAACATCGATGTTTTTTAAAAAAAAAAGAAAAGGCAAAACAGTACAAACGATAACAATGAAGTTTATTTGAGATCATTTAAAGTGTCTATTTTTGTTGAGGAAAAAAAGTTGATCAACAACTTCAGGTTTAAGCCTTGTTCTGCGATCAGATACAGTTTGTCCAGCTTTGCTGAACACCCTTTCAGACTCGCAGGACGAGGCTTGTACACAGAAATATTTTTTGCAACCAATTTTAATTCGTTGTCATCAGTCATCTGTAAAAAGTATTTCTTATTTAACATGTTTGTCATAATTATTTGAAAATCATACCTCCCAATACTTTAAGGGGTCGCATCGATGGTGGTCATGAACCATCGATGGTTTCGATGTTTTGAAAACATCGATGTTATCGATGTTTCACTCGATGTTTCTGCACCCCTACTTCGTCGTCGTTGGTGTCCAGCGATACGAATGTGAGCGGCCTTGAGTTTATTATAAATTCAATCTCCCAAAGTGCACTTTGTAGACTATCGCTAGTGAGCTTCATCGCTGGGCAGATGGCGGACAGGACTCTTTTTATGGAGCCTATAAGGCGCTCCCATGCTCCCCCCATATGGGGCGCTGCTGGCGGGTTGAAGTTCCACTTAATTGTGTTGATCGATCCGTACACTTCGTCGAAGTTAACCCTTTGAAGCTCCTCGCAGATCACCTTTTCGGAAGCTTTTAAATTGTTGTCCGTGAATATTTCTCTAGGTGTCCCGCGGCGGTTGAAAAGTTGCGGATACACATAGGCGCAGGACGAGGCGTCGATGGAGTAGTAGTAGCGACGAAAAACACCTGCTTTACTTCGATGTTGGTTGGGGCTCCTAGGTCGGTACAGGTGAGTCAACGAGAGGGTTCCTGGAAAAGGTACTCCGGGCCATTAAACTATTTATGCATGGAAGTGAAACTCGAAGTCTTAGTGGCGATGTCAGCTGGGTTTAAGTTCCTCAAGCCATTGGTCGACATTGGTGAGCTCCAACACTTCTCCTACTCGATGCAGTACGTACTGCTGGAACTTGCGCGGGTCCATTCGCAGTCATTTGAGGACTGTTTTGGAGTCAGTCCAGTAGTAATGGGAGTTAACTGATAGCCGAGAATTTGTTTGAATTTGCTGGCTAAGCTTGGCACTGTAATTCTGCAGCCTGTAATAGCATACCGGGACAGGATAATACAGCATAATGGACAGCGGGCTTAGCGATGCAACTTTAGTTTTGGCTGCTAGTACGCTAAGATAAACGGAGTTGACTTGGTGTATGCGAAGATACGAGACTGCTGCATATGCGAGTTCACTCGCGTCTACGAAGGTCATGGATGTCCACGTTGGTTCTGAAGAAGCTTCGCGGAATCTTAACCGTGGCGATTAGGGTTAATGCCTGCTGCCATCGCTTTCATCTTGGTATGGTATGCAGTCGTCCCAGTCGGTGGGGGTCCGCCACACTTCTTGTAACAATATTTTCAGGTCTATAGTGTAGCAGGTGATAATGCCGAGTGGGTCTTACATGGACATAAGTACTTGGAGGAGTTCCCGCTTCGAGGGTGCATCGTTTTCGGTCCATATGTCGCGTTTCAGACGGGAGAATTTGAAGATAAACGTTAGGTCTTCCGTTTTCGGGAGCCAGTATAGGCCGAGGACTTTCTCGGCGGTGGTGATTTCGACCTCCGTTGACGATGATTCTCCGCCTAGTTCGCTAAGCACAGTCTTCGAGTTCGATGCCCAGTTGCGAATATAGAACCCTAAATACCTTGCAGTTAAATCAAAATGTAGTATTCCATTATGATAATATCTATTTTTATAACCTAAAAGTTGGCAACGTAGTGAACGGTACGTATCCAACGGTATAAAGTACACTGACGAACAAAACTTTAACACGAGTTCAATACTTTAACTTCAATGGTCTGTATCTTATGTTCTAATTTATGCACGCTAAAAAGCTTGGTCTTGTTTTGTAGGTATGTTCATGCACAACGTTTTTAAAAAATGTTAAGCCATTTAATAATAGGAGTACGAAATGCTGGAGCAAACTGTAAAATAAGTCAAATGTTACTGTTTTGCATTGCGTTCATTTTGTAACCAAATATTTTTATTTAAAATTTTGTAATAATGTGTCCACAGCCCTTTTAACTTTTTAGGATCTCTTACGCGATTTGGAATACTTTGGGTGTAGCGTTGCACCAATTCGGGGAATAGCATAGCATATGTTCTTTGTCATTACCCACAACTCCTTCATTCCACTTGGAGGAACTGCATATTTCGCCAATTGCGATTTCACATGACTCCATAAATTTTTTAATTGGATTCATATCCGGAGATTGTGGCGGCCACTTCATGGACTGAAATTTTTCTTTTGAAACCCAATTTTTTACCAAAAGAGACGTATGCATTGGATTTGCTAAAAATGCATTTTCAGTAGAAAGAACCGTATTCCGGATGACTTCTGGAAGATTTTATTGTAAAATGCTCAAATATTTTTCCTTTCAGATTATTCCATCGAATAATACCAAGGGACCAACTCAATTTTTATGGATGCACCCCAGACCATAATTGAGCCGCAACCGTGCTTGACGGTTTGCCGCTCATTACTTGCTGACTGGATTGTGGGATCTCTAATCAAAAACCAGTCAGATAGTCAGATGGTCCTGACTCAAATCGATTAAATTTTGTTTCGTCCGACCTTGTATAACCTTGAAAACCAAAAATGTTGGAAAACTTTGCATTTTTTGATGGACTAAGGGTTTTATATTTTTGGCCAATCTATCCGACCTACCCAATTTCATAAGGATCGGCCGACTATATCCTATAGCTGCCATATAACTGATTGATCGGAAATGCCATTACTTTGGTGTTTGTAAAGTTAGGAAGTTTGGATTGTCTGTCTATGGGTTTTAATTTTGGACAATCAATCCGACCTACCAAATTTCATAAGGATCGGCGACTATATCCTATAGCTGCCATATAACTGAACGATCGGAAATGCCATAACTTTGATGTTTTTAAAGTAGGGAAGTTGGTATTTTTATGAGTATTAAGAATCATCATATGAATAATTTTGGAGAATATAATTTACAGAATATTCTGCAAGGGTATATCAACTTCGGCTCCGCCCGAAGTTAGCTTTCCTTTCTTGTTTTTAAAAATTTAAGAAGAATTTGGCGTGCGATAATTAATTTTTCATCATTGTAGTTTAAATCATTGGCATAGTTGAATACTGTAAAACATCGGCACTTTACGACGAAGCAGCAGCAAAGTTCCCATGGACCAAATTTTCCTGAACAAAATTATTGGCACACTTGGGTTTTAATTAAATATTTTGTTAAACCATTTTCGATTGGTCACTTTTTTATCCCCATGCAATGGGTATTATATTATCCTATAGCCGCCATATAACTGATTGATCGGAAATGCCATTACTCTTGTGTTTTTAAAGTTAGGAAGTTTGGATTGTCTATGGGTCTTATTTTTGGCCAATCACTCCGACCTACCAAATTTCATAAGGATTGGCCGACTATATCCTATAGCCGCCATATAACCGATTGATCGAAAATGCCATTACTTTTGTGTTTTTAAAGTGATAAGGATTCATAAGGATCGGCCGACTATATCCTATAGCTGCCATATAACTGAACGATCGGAAATGCCATAACTTTGATGTTTTTAAAGTTGGGAAGTTGGGAATTTTTATGAGTATTAAGAATGCATCATATGAATAATTTTGGAGAATATAATTTACAGAATATTCTGCAAGGGTATATCAACTTCGGCGCCGCCCGAAGTTAGCTTTCCTTTCTTGTTTTTAATAATTTAAGAGGAATTTGGCGTGCGATAATTAATTTTTCATCATTGTAATTTAAATCATTGGCATTGTTGAATACTGTAACACTGGCACTTTACGACGAAGCAGCAGCAAAGTTCCCATGGACCAAATTTTCCTGAACAAAATTATTGGCACACTTGGGTTTTGATTAAATATTTTGTTAAACAATTTTCGATTGGTCACTTTTTATACCCTTGCAGTGGGTTTTATAATTTTGGTCAAAAGTGTGCAACGCAGTTAAGGGGGCATCCCGACCCTATAGAATATATATATTCTTGATCAGAATCGCGGATTGAGTTGATAAGCATGTCCGTCTGTTTGTTTCTACGCGAACTAGTCTCTCAGTTTTAAAGATATCTAATTGAAACTTTGCACACACCCTTATTTCCTTTGCACGCAGTATATAAGCCGGAACGGCCGGGATCGGCCGGGATCGGCCGACTATATCCTATAGCCGCTATACAACTGATTGATCGGAACTTTAGTGTTTTAAAGTTAGGAAGCTAGAATTTGTTATGGGTTTTATATTTGGCCAATCAATCCGACCTACAAATTCCATAAGGATCGGCCGACTATATCCTATACCTGCCATATAGCTGAACGATCGGAAAGGCCATAACTTTAGTGTTTTTAAAGTTAGAAAGTTGGGATTTTTAATAGGTCTTATAGTTGGCCAATCAATCCGACCTACCAAATTTCATAAGGATCGGCCGACTATATCCTATAGCCGCCATATAACTGATTGATCGGAAATGCCATTACTTTGGTACAATTCCAGCCACTCATCTGCTGATTGGAACATAAACCCACTAAAGTATAGCGGGCTCATTAGATCTGTCTATTGTAACAGATTTCGTCGGCGACATTCTCCCCCGGTAAACTTGGCTCTTCTGGGTCTGGGTTACCCTCAATCTTGCCGACGTTCAATACAGCCAGCTTCGCTACGGGTCGTCCTAAGATGCCGTGGGCAGTCTTCATCGTAGCGCTTCTTACTTGCTGGTCCTTAGCTAAGACCGCTTCGGTGATTATTCCTTTCGGCCACGTGTTCCGTGGTAAGTTCTCGTCCACTATGAGGATGACGCTGCCAATGGTTAGGGGTGGCTGCTTAGAGTACCATTTTCCTCGGCGAGCTAAGTCGGGAACGTACTCCCTGATCCATCGTTTCCAGAAATGGTCGGGGAATAGTTAAGCCAATTGCCACATGCATCGAACCGAAAGGTTGTTGTCGAAGATGGGCTTATATCCGCTTGCTTACCCCAGTAGCAAATGGTTGGGTGTGATGGCTTCGTCGTAGGGGTGCAGAAACATCGATGTTCGTGCCCATCGATGTTTTCGATGTTTTCAAAAAAAACATCGAGTGAAACATCGATGTTTTTTTAAAAAAAAAAAGAAAAGGCAAAACAGTACAAACGATAACAATGAAGTTTATTTGAGATCATTTAAAGTGTCTATTTTTGTTGAGGAAAAAAAGTTGATCAACAACTTCAGGTTTAAGCCTTGTTCTGCGATCAGATACAGTTTGTCCAGCTTTGCTGAACACCCTTTCAGACTCGCAGGACGAGGCTTATACACAGAAATATTTTTGCAACCAATTTTAATTCGTTGTCATCAGTCATCTGTAAAAAGTATTTCTTATTTAACATGTTTGTCATAATTATTTGAAAATCATACCTCCCAATACTTTAAGGGGTCGCATCGATGGTGGTCATGAACCATCGATGGTTTCGATGTTTTGAAAACATCGATGTTATCGATATTTCACTCGATGTTTCTGCACCCCTACTTCGTCGTCGTTGGTGTCCAGCGATACGAATGTGAGCGGCCTTGAGTTTATTATAAATTCAATCTCCCAAAGTGCACTTTGTAGACTATCGCTAGTGAACTTCATCGCTGGGCAGATGGCGGACAGGACTCTTTTTATGGAGCCTATAAGGCGCTCCCATGCTCCCCCCATATGGGGCGCTGCTGGCGGGTTGAAGTTCCACTTAATTGTGTTGATCGATCCGTACACTTCGTCGTTAACCCTTTGAAGCTCCTCGCAGATCACCTTTTCGGAAGCTTTTAAATTGTTGTCCGTGAATATTTCTCTAGGTGTCCCGCGGCGGTTGAAAAGTTGCGGATACACATAGGCGCAGGACGAGGCGTCGATGGAGTAGTAGTAGCGACGAAAAACACCTGCTTTACTTCGATGTTGGTTGGGGCTCCTAGGTCGGTACAGGTGAGTCAACGAGAGGGTTCCTGGAAAAGGTACTCCGGGCCATTAAACTATTTATGCATGGAAGTGAAACTCGAAGTCTTAGTGGCGATGTCAGCTGGGTTTAAGTTCCTCAAGCCATTGGTCGACATTGGTGAGCTCCAACACTTCTCCTACTCGATGCAGTACGTACTGCTGGAACTTGCGCGGGTCCATTCGCAGTCATTTGAGGACTGTTTTGGAGTCAGTCCAGTAGTAATGGGAGTTAACTGATAGCCGAGAATTTGTTTGAATTTGCTGGCTAAGCTTGGCACTGTAATTCTGCAGCCTGTAATAGCATACCGGGACAGGATAATACAGCATAATGGACAGCGGGCTTAGCGATGCAACTTTAGTTTTGGCTGCTAGTACGCTAAGATAAACGGAGTTGACTTGGTGTATGCGAAGATACGAGACTGCTGCATATGCGAGTTCACTCGCGTCTACGAAGGTCATGGATGTCCACGTTGGTTCTGAAGAAGCTTCGCGGAATCTTAACCGTGGCGATTAGGGTTAATGCCTGCTGCCATCGCTTTCATCTTGGTATGGTATGCAGTCGTCCCAGTCGGTGGGGGTCCGCCACACTTCTTGTAACAATATTTTCAGGTCTATAGTGTAGCAGGTGATAATGCCGAGTGGGTCTTACATGGACATAAGTACTTGGAGGAGTTCCCGCTTCGAGGGTGCATCGTTTTCGGTCCATATGTCGCGTTTCAGACGGGAGAATTTGAAGATAAACGTTAGGTCTTCCGTTTTCGGGAGCCAGTATAGGCCGAGGACTTTCTCGGCGGTGGTGATTTCGACCTCCGTTGACGATGATTCTCCGCCTAGTTCGCTAAGCACAGTCTTCGAGTTCGATGCCCAGTTGCGAATATAGAACCCCCCTGCGGCGTGAATATGGCGAACTTGTGTGGCGATTTCTATTACTCCTTATTGTTGTTGCCGCTGTAGATAAAGTCGTCGACGTAATGGTAATTTTTCACGGCTTGTGTGGCGGCGGGATATTGCTTTTAAAACCTATCAGCGTTTCTGTCCCGTATGAAGTGTGCGATACATGGTGTGAAGTTTATGCCAAATGTGAGCGCTTCCATCGTGTAGACCCTTGGATGGTGTAGCTCGTCATCTTGGTCGTATCATCTTCCGGCTTGACTCGAATTTGATGAAACATCTCCGCGATGTCACCGATGATCGCCACCTTTCCGGCGCGAAATGAGATCAGCAGATCCACCAATGGTTTCAAGAGATCGGGACCGGCGTGTATGAAGTCGTTCAGGGATTGTCCCCCTGTCTGCGCCGCTGCATCCCAAACTAGACGAACCCTATTAGGTTTGTTCTGGTTTGTAATTATAAAGGTTGGTAGATACCATACCCTCGCATGTTCTTCCAATATCTCGGATGCATTTAGCTTACGAGCATATTTCTTTTGCACGAGATTATCGATCTCCTTTTCGGCTTGAATCTTTAGTGCTGGTTCCTTGATGAATTTCCGTTGTAGGCACATCAGTCGCCTAAGGGCGTTTGGGTAACTATCTGGTAGAGCTGCGTTCTCGCTCTTCCACAGCAGTCCAATTTAAAATCTACCGTCCTTAAATTGGGCTGTCGAGTTCATGATGGCTAGGGCACGGGAGTCAGCTTCAGAATATAAGTGGGCACGTCGGGGAGTCCCTATTGCGGAGATTTGCTTAATGGCCTCGTGTAAGGCGGTGTCGGCTTCGTAGCATCTGCACTCATGTATGTTAACGTGTCCCTCTGCGTTAGTTCTTTTGGTCTGAGGGATTTGCATCGTCCATTCCAGTCGAGTTTTGGAAGCAATTGGCTGGCGCCACGCTCCCTCCCGGATTCTAAGAGGTACGGCTAAATTCCAGTTATCCGCTCCAACGATTATAGTTGGTCGCACGTATGGCATATGAGGCAATCGGTAATCCTTTAAGGTACGGGAACTCCTCCTTGTTGGCGGACTGCATTGGTTAGGCTTCTGACTATTGTCGGTTCATTTCAAGCAGAGTGGGTGTGGTACGCCTGACACCCCCAGCTGCTGGGAGATACTTTCTTCGATCAACGTTACTGATGATCCTTCGTCTAGAAAGGCAAAGGTGTTGATTTGTTGAGTCTTATAATCAATTTTGATTGGTACGATACGGAAATTAGTTTGATCCGCATGTCTATGGGCGAGAATGTCACCGCTCTCCAGCTCGGGTGCTGTTGGCTGGCGCGGATGTTCGGCGCGGTGGAGTTGTTGTGCGTGCAGTAGGGGATGGTGACGTTCGCGACGGTTGTTTATGTTGCATGTCTTCCTTGAAAGGCACTGGCTTCGGTGCTTGTTGAGGCAATTGGAGCACAAGTGATGGGTGCGGGACACGTCCCATCTTTCTGCCGTGTTCATAGCGGAGCAGTTAGGGCAGGTTTGTGGTCTCCCGCATCGCATATCACGCATTTCCCTCTAGTACGAAGTGGTTCCTCACTCGCCGAATGGTAATTAAGGAGTTCGCTGGGCACGAAGTAAAGTGGAGATGATACTTGACTAGCTGCTTCGCAATTGTGTACATCCATTCGCTGAATACTTTCACCACCGGCACAGCGGTTTTTTTTGGGTGCATTGCCCATTGCAGTTTTAGCTGCGAACGAAGCTTTTCCACTAGTTCCTGCACAAGGTGTGGGTTGCTCATGCGACTAGCTCGCAGGCTTCCATCGTTGAATATATGTTTCTTACGCACAGTTTGAAGTACATGCTCTGGCCGACCGAAACATATTTGAAGTGTCTGTATGATTTCGGGGACCATCGCTGGTAATAGTAACTTACTTTGTACTAGTTCTCGGCCCCTACCTCTTAGGCTTGACTGTAGGCGCATGAGGTTCTCCGCGTTGGTGTAGCCGGCGATCTCTGTGCTAGTTTGAAAACTGCTATAAAATAATGGCCAAGCTTGGGGGTTGCCATCGAATGCTGGCGTTTGAGCGGGCTTTTCACCTGCCGCTGCGATGCCACCCACTGCCATGCTAGTGGTTGTGATCGTCGACGCGGACTGTGTATTTTTGTTAATGTGTTCCAGAGGAGAAGCTTGATATGACTGGTTGTATGGAAGTTTCGGCAATCCGTTTCCTTGTGTCGGTGATGAGGAGGCCTGGTGTTTGTGGAATGACATCGGCATCGTCGGCACCACTTCTGTGATGACGTCGCGTATTATATTCTCGCAGTCACATTGCCAGCTGTGATCATCATAAACGCCCACGCACTCGCTGTGGTACCAGGAGTGGCATTTGCCGCACTGAACCATTTGATCACAATCCTGATGTGCACATAGCTTGCAATAGTACACTTCACTTGATGGGTTGTTGTTATCCATGTTAAAAATTGATGTATGTATGTCGGGCAGTTCCCAGAATATTGTTATTTTCTCTTGGACGGGGCTAATGGACTATTAACTCGGGCACCACGCGATCCGCGTGTTTAGTTACGTAATTTATTAGGATTATTTTTAAAGAATGTTGAGGCCAGCGCCACCCTGTCCTCGATTTTACTAAGCACGTCCCAGTATATAACTGCTGGCTGTATGGCGTTACATATAGACGTGAGACAAAGAAATAAGGGAACCGCTTTAAAAATAATCGCAGCAGCCGGTGGCTAATGCTGTACTGAACAAGAAAGGAAAGCTAACTTCGGGCGGAGCCGACGTTGAAATACCCTTGCAGAATATTCTGTAAATTATAGTTTCCAAAATTATTCAAAAATGCATCTTAACACTCATAAAAAATCCCAACTTCCTAACTTTAAAAACACCAAAGTTAAGGCATTTCCAATCGTTCAGTTGTATGGCAGCTATAGGATATAGTCGGCCGATCATTGAAATTTGATAGGTCAGATTGATTGGACAAATATAAAACCCATAGGAAATCCCAACTTCCTTACTTAACAAACACCAAAGTTATGGCATTTCCGATCAATCAGTTATATTGCAGCTATAAGATATAGTCGGCCGATCCTGGCCGTTCCGACCTATATACTGCGTGCAAAGGAAAGAAGGCAAAGTTTCAATTCGATATCTTTAAAACTGAGAGACTAGTTTGCGTAGAAACAGACAGACGGATAGACGGACATGCTTACATCAACTCAGGAGGTGATCCTGATCAAGAATATATATACTTTATAGGGTCGGAGATGTCTCCTTCACTGCGTTGCACACTTTTGACCTAAATTATAATACCCTCTGGAAGGGTATAATAACCGTGGGCGAAGCAAGTGCTCGCGTACCCGACAAGTGCGCTTAAAGCTTATGTTGAACGGTACAATTCCAGCCACTCATCTGCTGATTGGAACATTAACCCAAAGGATAGCGGGCTATATATATATTGTAACAGATTTCGGCGTCGACGGTCTCAAAAGAAAAGAAAAGCCCGGGCCATCATCTGTTGCTGTGCATGATAAAATGGCGGTATTATCCTCAACAATGGAGAAAGTCTGTCGCCACAATGATTCATTAAGCCGGAAAGAACAAGACCCAGCCATTCCCACATAGGCCAATCAGTGTTTAATAGGTACCAAAGATATTTGAAAAGGTTATCCATAATGTCATCTTAATGCACCAAATTGGAAAAACGAATAACCCCCTAGATAAGAAATATATTTAAAAGTCGCGAGTATTGCTTCGCATTTTGTTTGGATGTCGCACAAGCTTTAACCGTGTTTGGTTGGACGGGCTTATTTATAAATTAAAAATAATAATTCCACATAAAAATATTGGAGTCTTACCTTCAGCAAAGAAGTTTCGGAGTAGGATGCAGAGATTTCCTCTCCAAATACCTCTCCCTAAAGCAACTGATTTAACTTATCTTGGAGTTCACCTTAATAGAGGGCTTACTTGGCATACGTACATCGAAACTTCATTAGCTTATAAACGCCCTTTAACCAGCAAAACTGGAGTATAAAGTACCTTTGTACAATGAAGTCCTCATACCCATTTGGACATGTGGCTCCGAGCCACGGGGAAACACATGCGTTGTAATTTAGAATAATACACATAAACTGGGGCACCTTGGTACATATGGAATGAAAATATTTACAAAGACTTAAATGTAAGATCGTTAAAAATAAAATCGACAAAGCTGAAGCAAATAGGCTTGCGCGGCAATAATAGTTACGACGTCGTCAGTCCTTATGAGAGAAAATTTATTAAATAAAATAACTTTTATCAAAAATAAACTATTAAATTAAATGACATATTAATGTTCATGTTTTTCGATTACTTACAGCCTCCCGAAAACGAGCTCCAGAAGTCGCACGATCAATATCCGGCAGCGCTCAGCGAGCACCAGCTGCGGGTCCAGGCATCGCTTCAGCGACTCAATATCCCCGACTGGTTCCGTCATTACAATAAAGGATCCGGACCGGCACCAGATGGAACCGCGGCTACAACAGCCGGCGGATACCGTACCGGCAACTTTACCCGCAAGCCCACACAGGAGTCGGGGCGCTGGCAGGGACTTAACTCGAAGACCACCTCTTTAAGCTCCTTGGCATGTCAGCGCTCCGACCGAAGTCCTCTACTGATGAGCCCCTCAGCGCATAGCCACCACGGTGGTCAAAGCAGCATTTATTCATGCAGCTCTGCAGCGGGTCCCGGCCAAGCGCTCGGTCATACGGGTGTGTGTGGCACGCGCTGGTCCACCTCGCACCTGAACTTTACTCAGACGTCACCCATTGCCTCACAGCGCGGCAGCTTTGCTCGAGGCGCACCCATCAACAGCAGCTTCATGTCCGTAGCCAGCAGCAGCGGTGTATTACGCAACTCCTATCGGCAGCCGTACCTGGGCTGGAGAAGCACAGAAAAGCTGTCCCATCGGACTCCCCATGAACGGTAAGTACGAATAAAGCTAAGTAAACTTTTTTTGTGGAATTTAAATTTATTTATTGGGTTTTCTCTAGTGCCTTTTTTTTATGTCATTGGACGTTAATGCACTATGATCACTGCAAACAAGTGGCACTCACGACACCAAGCAGTACTTGTTACGCGCGTAGCACTTCTATATTCTCCAATGGGTGTAAAAAAGGAGATCGCGAGAAGTGAAAAAGGACAATATAGAAACGGACAGACTAAGTTAGAGTACATACGAAACCAAATACTAATACTAATTTTGTGCTAAGTAAGATAAAATTAATGGTTTTAAGATTGACAAAGAGTCGTTAGCAGAAATTACATGGTATAGTCTAATATAGTCATTTCACAGTACTCTAAACGTACTCTAGGCGCAGATATGTTTATGAGACCCAGTAACTCGAGACTCTCCACATCGCCGTGAATAAGTTTATGAATAAAAGTAGATTCAAGGACCGTTATACGGTTTAATAAGGATGGTAGAATAATTAGAAGAAGTTTTCTAGAGTAGGATGGTAAAATAAGGCTTGCCTTCCAGTTAAGGCCCTACGAGCAAATAATAAAAAGTTCTTTTGCACAGACTCAATCCATATGTGCACCATACTGAGGACTGCTGAACAGTACTCCAGGATTGGACCTACTAATGAAATGAACAAAATCTTTGTAACATAGGGAAGTACTCCCCTGGCTTTATTCACCATGGAAGTAATATGGTCACAAAAAAGTTAAAGTTAAAGTCATCAACATGCGTGATTCTAGACAACGCACAACCACCCAGCGTATACGTGGCATATTGTTGGTTCACCCTAAAAAATGTCATTACTTTCCACTTAGCGCTTTTTAAATCCAAAAGATTTTCACAACACCATGTTTGAAAAGCATTTAGGTCCGATTGTAAGTCTGAACTGCTGGAAGAAGGGACAATATAGAAGCGGACAGACTAAGTTAGAAATGCTTACGAGACTAATACTAATACTAATTTTATGCTTGGGAAAGAGTCGGTAGTAGTAATAATATGGTATAGTCTATTATAGTCGTTACACAGTACTCTAAACGGTTCATGCATATCATAGTTAGATCTACAAATATTTAAAGTAAGAGGAACATAGTTTCTGGTTATTCTATTAGGCACGGAGAAGTGAATAAGTTTATAAATAAAAGCTGTGCCAAGCATCGTTCTACGGTTTAATAAGGATGGTAGATTAATTAGGAGAAGTCTACTAGAGTAGGATAGTAAAATAAGGCTTGCATTCCAGTTAAGGCCCCGTAAAGCAAATAATAAAAAGTTATTTTGCACAGACTCTATCCGGTCTATATGTACACCATTCTGAGGACTCCAAACTGCTGAACAGTACTTCAGAATTGGACGGACTAGTGAAACGAACAGAGTCTTTGTAACATAGGGATCATCGAATTCCTTTGACCACCCTTTAATAAATCCAAGTACTCCCCTGGCTTTATTCACCTTAGACGTAATATGTTCACTAAACTTAAGTTTTGGGTCAAGAAGGACGCCATGGTCATCAACATGCGTAATTCTAGACAACGCACAGCCACCCAGCGTATACGTGGCATATTGTGGGTTCACCCTACAAAATGTCATTACTTTGCACTTAGCGCTATTTAAATCCAAAAGATTTTCACAACACCATGTTTGAAAAGCATTTAGGTCAGATTGTAAGTCTGAACTGCTGGAAATTTCGTTATATTTCAGGCATAACATAACGTCATCTGCGTACCTCAAGACTAGAGGGAGATCGTTTATAAATAAAGTAAAAAAAGTGGGCCAAGGTGGCTTTCTTGTGGGACGCCTGAAGTAACTCGGATCAAATAAGAGATAGAGCTTTTAAAAAGGCCTTGTTGAGTCCTACCACAAAGATAACTTAAGATCCATTTTAGAAGATCACATGGAAACTCTTATAAGTCTAGTTTAAATACAAGAGTGATTTACTGAATCAAACTCTTTACTAATATCAGTGTAAACTAGAACATGCAGACTGACTGCATGTTCTTTCTGAAGCCATTTATTACAAAAGACGTTAGCTCCAAGAGGTTTGTCATCGTAGATCTTCGCCTTAGAAATCCATGTTGGCATAGAGATATAATTGATCAACAAAGATGTTTCAAATGAGGTGTAATAACGTTTTCGAAAAGCTCTGGGATGCTTCTGTAATTTCTTGTAAAGGTTCGGGGAAAAAAGTAATAGTTAGATCAATCTTGTGCCAATGAAGCAAGTATTAATCGTTTTAGGAGCGGCAGAGAGTCAAGATTTGAGATTACAGGAAAAAGTCTATTATAGTCAGAACATAATACTCTGAAAGGCTCATGCAAGGCATAGTTAGATCTACAATGATTTAAAATTAGGGGAATATAATTTCTAGTTAATCTACTTGGCACAGAAAAGTTTAGCCGACTTAACAAGTCGGGGCAGTCAATATCACCATGTATAAGGTTATAAATAAAGATAGTACCAAGCATCGTTCTACGGTTGGCTAGGGAGGGTAAATCAATCAAAAGAAGTCTACAAGAATAAGAAGGTAAGTTAAGATTTGCATCCTAGTTTAGGCGCCGTAAAGCAAAAAGAAGGAAGTTTTTTTGTACAGATTCAATACGACCAATATGTATTCCTTATTGTGGACTTCAGACGGGAGACCCATACTCCAGAATCGGACGGACTAGCGAAATAAATAAAGTTTTAGTCAAAAAAGGATCATCGAATTCTTTTGACCACCTTTTAATAAATCCAAGCACTCCTCTGGCTTTATTAACCATGGACGAAATGTGATTAGAAAATTTTAGTTTTGGGTCCAAGAGAACGCCAAGATCGTTTACAAGAGTTATTCTATCCAAAGAGCTGCCACTTAACGTGTAAGTCGCGTATATCGGATTGGCCCGATAAAAAGTCATCAGCTTGCACTTGGAACCGTTTAAATTTAGTAAATTATCTCGGCACCAGTTTTGAAAATTATCTAGATCGGATTGTAAGTCTAAATGGCAGGAAATATCCTTATACTGCAGGCATAACCTAACATCATCTGCGTACATAAGTACGCGAGAATGACTTATAATTGATGGAAGATCGTTAATAAATAATGTAAAAAGTAAAGGACCCAAATGGCTCCCTTGTGGGACACCGGAGGTATCACGGAGAATTTTAGAAATTGAATTTTTAAAAAGGACCCTTTGTGACCTGCCATTCAGATAACTTAAAATCCATTTAAGTAGATCGACTGGAAAACCTATCAAGTCAAGTTTTTGAACAAGAAGAAGTGATTAACAGAGTCAAATGGTTTACTAAAGTCAGTGTAAATGACGTCTGTTTGAAAACTACTATTGAAGCCCTCTATCGCAAATGTAGTGAGCTCTAGAAGGTTTGTGATTGTTGATCTACGTTTAATAAATCCGTGTTGACATGGAGAAATGATTGATCTACAAAGGTGCTGCAGATGAGGAGTAATGATTTTTTCAAAAAGCTAAGGAATAGCTGACAACTTAGAAATACCTTAATAGTAACTGGCTTCTAACTTGATACCTTTTTTGAAAAGAGGAATAACAAATGATTCCTTCCAAATATTTGGGAATTGGGAAGTTTCTAGAGATAAGTTAAACAACTTGTGAAGAGGTTTGCACAGGGCCTTGGCGCAATACCTAAGCACGCATCTGGAATACCATCGGGCCCTGGCGAATAAACGGCTTAATACGAAGAAGATCCAAAAGAAGAGAGCTTTCTGTTAAAGTGGGACAGAATATGAGGTTTGACTTGGATATGGTGTAAGAATAAGGCTGTGATGAATAATCTAAAGTAGAGTAGGTCGTTTGAAAAAATTGGGCAAATAAATTGGCTATTGCCTGATCTGTGGTTGCCGTCATGTTTTCGAACGACAGCGAGGAAGGATAAGAATTAGATTTACGCTTGGTGTTAACGAAGTTATAAAACTGTTTCGGGTCTTGAGAGAACTGGACCTTATTATAACACTGAGCATTAAGCACGGTAAATTTTGACCGAGCACTTAAATATCTAGTAAAACCAGATTGAGAACCGGTATTTTTATATTTCCTAAAAAGTCTGGACTTTACGTTTCTTAAGTGTGTCAACTCTTTGCTAAACCAAGGTGATTTATTGGAAATTGACGGATAGTGCCACGGAACACAGGAATTAATAAATGAGTTTATTGCAGTGTAAAAGACATTAACTGCATCGGACGCATAATTGCATAAGTAAAGATCAGACCAATTAAAGCCAGAAATAAAATTATTTAGCCTCAGGAAGTCTGCCTTGCGAAAACAACGTATTCGATTAGTTGATTTTTTGGATTTTTCTTTTATAACTCTACCCGAGTCAAATGTAAGTTCGATTGTAGGGTGATATGGATCTTCAGGTTGCGTGCGTGGTGCTACTCTGGACAGAAACACACTTTCAGGATTTGATACAAAACACAAATCAAGAAGGCGACCTAGTGAATTTTGAACATGGTTTACTTGAGATAAGGATATGTCAAGCAGGCCGTCAATAAAATCATGCTGTGCTCTAGGTAGTAAGAATACAAGAGGCTTATTTAGTAAGCTGAATTAATTGTACTCGGATAGTTTTTCCTTTCCATATAATATTATTGTATGTACAGGAATCTGGTTAAGGTCTGATATTCTTAGCTCTGAAATTTTTCCGTGTAAGTACGCAATTTACAGGGTTGATAGTCAGTCCAGACGGAGAGGTGGAGTCTTGATTGCAGTCGACTCAACCCTCTCACCTGAAATACTTACTTTCAAAAAATTTAATGACATCGAATTCCTAGGTATAAAATGATCATTTTCTAGTAGTTCCATACATATTACTTGTTCATAAATCCCACCATTTTACTTTTAAGTTATTATGTAATGACCTATACATTTAAAAATTAAGTATAATATGTCATTTGAGTTGTTCGATTATCTTCCTGCAATAGAAAGACAACTTTTGGGAAAGTTTCAAGCAGATAGCTTTAAAACTAGTTTGCGTAGAAACGGACGGACGAACAGACGGACGGAAAGACGGACTGGCGGACATGGCTAGATCGACTCTCCTGGTGATGCTGATCAAGAATATATATACTTTATAGGGTATACTTCACTGCGTTGCAAACTTTTGACTGAAATTATAATACCCTCTGCAAGGGTATAAAAATTGTATCCTCTACAGTCCGTGGTTTTGTCAACATTGGAATTCCAAAAGCTTTTATATGTCATACTTCCCAAGCAATTAGTGCTACCTTTTTTATGTTTAACAGTGATAAATCTTTAACAAAAAACAAAAGATATACAAAATTAATGTATCTTTTCAAAAGAAATGCAATTTTTAAGGTTCGACTAATCAAAATGATATCTTTCAGTCTGGCCATTTCGCTGCTGGCACATCGCACAACCCCATCCCCAACGTCTACGCCCAACGGAACGCG